>CM069435.1:43644462-44894462 GCA_035610365.1 Aquatica leii | reverse complement strand
ATTACAATTAACGCATGCATTTTTTGGTTTCTACGATGTCAATTTGCGTGAAATGCGATTTGCAACATGTGTAAAGTCACTAATTTTACGTTAAATCAAAGATTAAATCCAAAATTACGTGTTACTTTAATTCTGTTCTGTTGCATGTATTTTAATAACTTTGTGTGAAGGGTTGTCTAACCTCTAAGACTTGTATCAACGCTATTTATGTACTTAATTCTTTTAACTTTTAATATTTTCTTCTCTCATTGACAAATAAATATATTTATCGTTATAATCAGTGCTTTGTTTATTCTATTTCAGTGTCGGATAGATTTAAACGGTGTCTATCACTCTAGCTTCTAATTGTTTTGACGCATTTTTAATTTGTTTTATAGTTTAGCCCCACGAAGCTTACGACCCAAACTTTCGAATTCCACTAAGCTAGGTAGCCATTTATATTGCGAAGAAACCCTCGTAACAGGTTGTGTATGTTAGCGTAATATGTATATCGAATCGTGTGTGCAAGCTCAAAGCAAGTAATTAAATATAAGAAACAGGCTACGTATTTAGTGTTAATGTGCAATTAGCTAATGGCATATTCAACACAATATTTCTAAAATGTCTGAAAATTAAGTTGATACATATACATCCCAATTACTACAAATAAAATACTAAAAGTTTTATAAAATGAGTAAAACTAAAGTGCGCGATGCTTCCCAAAGGCACAGTAGCGGAAATCTAACCGGGTGTTCTAATTTTCTATTTTAAGTAAATCAACATAATACGCATAATCTTTTCTTATCCCATTCTCTCTCCTTTTTTTTTATTACTGTTTCTATCTTTGTCGTGTGCTTTCGTTACAATCTGAATTGCTATCTTTTTCCCGTAAATTGAAAGATGAGGAATATCTCTCTTTCATTGATTTTTTATTTTGTTGCTGGTTCTATGAGCATGCTAACAGTTTTACCTCCTGGCACTGTGCTATACCAGGGAAACCTAATTTATCCGGGATTAGAATCGGTGGTAACTGCTAGGCTACTAAATCCCCCTAGCGCTACCTCAAGCGGAGTTTTTTTTATCCCGGAGATACTGCAGTACCGGGCCAACCCTTGACTGAGTTAGAGCAAGCCCTGATCATCTGTTTCCAAAAATCAATTTAATATACTGTGAACCCGCATACGGGTCGTATCAGGTATTAAGCTGATAAGAACAGATACTACACTTCGCGTTGTGAAATAAAAATTTATCTTTGCTTCGACGAATTTCTCACAACCTACACATCCAAAATTGCAATTTGTTTAACCACTACTAGCGTGAATGATCTAAGATACTTAAAATGTAGAAACATCTGGGCATGGCGTTAACACACGTTTTGTTTCTTTAACATTAGAAACGGAGGAATTATAATAAGTAACCTCCAGCACGCAAATAAAATTTATGCCTGAGCGAAATTCATACAGCACGAAAACCATACCAAGATGTCTTTAACATAACAAACTTAAATAGCTTGAAAGATAATAAATAAAAAAAACAACGTATATGTGCTCGTCGTACATACGATCGACACTAGAAAATTTTAAATACAGAAAAATGATACTTACATGTTTACAGTGTTGCTAGCGCTAGTGGCTATAAGGTTACATTTAATATAACAACACAATGTGTCTTAAACTTAAAATGTTATATTTAAATTAGATTTGCATGCCAGACAAATGTGCTGATAAACCTTCAAGATGTTTCACCAAAAATGAATTCGACTTCTCTATTTAATAGATAACAGTTACAAAAATGGTTGGAATTAAGCAAGCAACGATGATTAGATGAGCACTTGCATTTACTAAAGTAACTACAGTAAAGTTATTACGTGACGGTAATAAAATGCTATAAAAACAAAACGAAATTAAACCTCACCACAAAATAAAAATGCACTTTTACCTCAGCCATTCTTTCACATTCAACTATTGAATTTTGATTTGTTTTTCTCCATCAAATATGTGGTTATTTAAAGATTAAAGTTAGAAGTTTCATTAAAACGTTAAAAACATAAACACAACAAAAATAACGTGTCGGAATAGCGTAGCACGCAAGCGCAAATGTTATTTCTATTAACGCATTCTGACTTCTACACAGAAGTAGTGGTAGAAGTTGACATATCTTTATTAGTGTCTATTCCTATTCCAGTTTGTATTTCTATGTACATAGTTACGGAATACCAACCGCTGGCAGCTTCTATTTGAGTTTGTCACTTCTATTCGTCTTACAGCATTTCTATTCGATTTAAAGTTAGGGAATCAGCACGAATGTCACAGAAATAAGCAATTCTTATATGTTTGACGTTAACGTTTCCTAAAAACATTTTTTTAACGGATTTATAAAAAAATGCATGTAAAGTTTGTTTACGTAGCTTTTATTTATCATTTTTGTTATGCAAATATTTTTATTTTTTAGGTATAGTATTGTAGTCTTAGGAAAATGTATTTTTGTTTTTTTTTGCAGAATCTTCAGTAATTATGTATAAAATTTAGCAAAGCTACTACAAATGTTATGTTTGTATCACAATCGTAGCACATTCTGAAATTTGATTCTCTTACACAAATCATTTTGCTTAAACTTATGACCATTTTATCTTTTAATTATTTTGCACGCAGTTTAAGCCTGCTTTTAATTTTTTAATTCTACTACACTACGAACTTACTATTGAATGCTATTTAATTTACTTGTTTTTGTGCAATTAACCACTTTAAATAGTTCCAATGTTTCCGCTAGTACTATTGCTATTTTTATACAATGTTGGTATTTTTTAAATTTTAATAATAGGTATTACAGTACTAAATGAAACAAAAAACTAACATAAACATTGTTTTATTACTGATGCAAACAAGAAAATTAGTAGTAGATGAATACAAATTATAGCAAATACATTTGATAACGTTAACGAAATTACTGCTGTTGCCATCTTACACAAAACAAACGAATTCAAATGTAACTAACAATCTAGCAACTTAAACAATGTACAGCGAAATGTTACAAAATTAGTTAAAGTGCTGCTAGAAGATATTTAAGTACAGGTAATTTGAAATTGGTAAGTTTGTAAGAGTTAAATTTGTAATTATATTACACAGCAGCTTGATATTTACTTAACATGCTATTTATTTTTAGAGATAAGTAAACACATTTGTCAAAATAGTGATTTATGTATGTCCAGTTATTATGGATACTTAATATCACTTTTTACAGTGATTTTATTTAGTATACTAGTTATACCTAGTAGTAGTACAGTAAAATACATAACTTTATTTACCTTTGTTGTTAATTTCAGGCTTATAATATTTATGCTTTTTAAAATAACTGTACCTAAAAACCTTATATTTTACGGCTAATTTTTTAATATGGCAGACTGATTTAAAATCAGTTTTTTTTTTTTTTTTTTGACTTTTGGTATTACACCATGCAGCCACTACACTTTTTCACTTGTTTTCATATTTTAAAGTTAGTTTCTGATATAAAATAAATTATGCTCTTGTAAATCTTCTTGTTGTTAACACTTAACACATATTTTAAGTTTATTGGGGCATAAACACCTTCAACTTTTATTAAATTCTGGTACAGTCGATCACATGCTATTATATTTTTTTTGCAGTTAAACAATAAATGATTTAAATCTCCTTCCACTTTGCAGAGTTCACATAGACTAGATGGAATAATTTTTAATCGTGCTAAATGAGATGGAAAACAGCCGTGTCCAAACTTCAATCTGTTAATTATCGTTGTGTATTTTCTACAGATATTAGTAAAATGATGCCAATTTTTAATAGGTATTTTTGATTGTATTAAAGTATACTGCGTAGGATGTTCCATACAGTAACGTTTGTAATAATCTTCCCAATTCTTTCTTGTTGCGGATTTTCTTAAATTTATGCATTCTTCTAGGTTTAGGTATAACGGCACTGTTCTGCCATTGATTGCGCTTTCTTTTGCTAACTTATCCACTTCTTCGTTTAAAAAAACCCCATTATGGGCTTTGACCCGCATAAATTTAATACTAATTTCCGTTAAATGCAATTGATAAAGTGATTTTTTGATTTGCAAGACTATGGGGTTTATTTTTTCATTTGGGTTGTAGCTGGTTTTGATGGAAGAGAGTGCTGACAGAGAATCTGTTATTATTAAACCATTTTGAAATTTCATTTCACTTATGTATTCTATGGATTGAAGAATAGCAAATGCTTCAGCAGAAAAAACGGATGTCTCTGGTGGTAGTTGATACTTTCTTGTAACGTGCGAATTTTTGACTAGAAAGGCGGCTCCAGTACCTTCTTGAGACTTTGACGCGTCCGTGAAAATACAAATATCAAAGTGTAATTTTGTTATTTCTTCGATAAATACGCTTTTGCAAATACTGGAAGTATTGCTGTAGATAGGTATGGTAACTTCTGGGATATATGAAAGATGATAGAATTCGTACGATGGTATTTTCGGATATAATTCTTCAAGACCAGTAAAGAGATTGTTGCATTTTCTAAATGCTGCACAAAGAGGAATAGATTTTCGTTTCTCCCAATATTTGTTGCACAGATCGAAGACGTTTAGTTTGCAAATTTCTTTTACTAATTTAAAATTTTTTGTTACAGATTTTAAAATAAATTTTTCTGATAAAAACTCTCGTCGTAATTGTAATGGAGTTTCTAAAGATTCCACTCTTAAAGGTTCTATAGGAGTTGAGCTCATAGCCCCTAAGCTTATTTTTAGGCATTTATTTTGAATTTTGTCTATGCGAGTTAATAACGTTTTGTTTGCATTGCCATAAAGCACGCAGCCATAATCTAATATAGCGCGCACAAAACTTCTGTAAAATAATAAACATGTTTTTTGATCAGCACCCCACCAAGTTTTTGTTACCATTCTAAGAAAATTAATTCCTTTTTCGCATTTTGTTGTTACATAATCTATGTGTGGTTTCCATGTAAGTTTTGTATCTAGGAATATTCCTAGGTACTTAACAGTAGGCAAAACTGGAAATTTTAAGTTTGCTAGCCTTACATAATTTGTGACAGGAATTCTATGTCTAGAAAAGAAGATTACTGTTGACTTTTTTTCAGAAATTGTAAATCCATTGTTGTCAAACCAAGAATTGTATAATGTTAAAGCAGAGTTGAGGTTAACTTTACAGTCGTCGAATCGTCGTTGTATGGAATATATGCAAAAATCATCAGCAAATTGTATAAAGTTTGAATGACGGCCGTCTAAAGAATGCAGTTCTAAGGTGTTAATATTAAACAATATTGGGCTTAGTATGGACCCTTGGGGTAATCCAGTATACATGTATCGGGGACCAAGGGCCCCGCTTTCGGTTCTTATATATATTGCTCTTCCATAAAATATTTTAATAATCGTAAATGCAGTGTGCTCAGGTATTCCTAAGATAACCAGCTTATCTTTTAATAGATGGAGGTTTACAGATTCGTATGCCCCCTTTATATCTAGGAAAACTGCTTTCATGTAATCGTTAGAAGAAAACCACTTTTGGATGTCAGTTACTATTGAGGCACATGCATCGATAGCACCAAAATCTCGCCTAAAACCAAACTGATTAGGAGCTAAGCAACTTCTTTTTTTTTTAAACCATTCTAGTCTGCATTTAATTAATTTTTCAAAGATTTTCAACACGCATGAAAGTAGAGAAATAGGTCTGTAAGAGTCAGCGTAATTAGGGTTTTTATTAGGTTTGAGTACTGGTATTATTAATATTTGTTTCCACGATTGGATGTCTTTGCCGTGTATCCAAACATCGTTATAAATGTCTAATAAATTTGATTTTGCATTAGTAGATAAATGGGCAAGCATTGAGTAACTAATTTCATCGAGACCTGGAGCAGAGTTTGACGTTTTCATTGCCCAATTGAGTTCTGTTAGCGTAAAAGGTTGATTAAAAAGAGGCGATTCTGTCTCCATTAGACGGTTTGAAGTATCAACTAAAGGTAAACAAGATGACGGAGGGGAAATATTGTCGAAAAACGATTCGGTCCATTCCAAATTGTTGCTTTTCTGTGTTTTTAACGGAACTCGTTTGAATTTTTTAACTTGATTCCACAAGCTCTTGATGGAAGTGTTCTTATTTAATTTATTACACCACAATTCCCAACTATGTCGTGCTTTGGCTTTAAATAATCTTTTAGCTTCAGCAAAACTACGTTTACATTTGATATAGTTTTCTAAACTACTGTTCTCTTTGTAACACTTAATAGCATTTTTCCTATTAAAAAATGTGGAACGCTTCACGATTTTGCGTGTCATCCTTGCGCAGGGGCCATGCTAATCTTCTCTGTATCGTTCCAATTTTAGTATATGTACCGCCGAAGCGAGTACTAAAATCAGTTTAAATAACAAGGGATTAACTGATAAATTTAAACGTAAAGAAACAGATATGTTTGTCATTAAAAATTGCTAAATAATACAAGAGTAAAAAGCATTAATTACAGCAAAAATTGATAGGATGAAAACAACTAGAAGTTTTGTTAAAAAATGTAAAGCAATCTACTTCTAATTGTACCCTAACGCATTATTGCAATTAAGCTACTCATATACATTACTTTACAAATTTAAATAACACCATTATAAATTATAAATATCAACAATAATAAAATTTATTTACAGACGTATTATTTTGCATTTAACTTTTTAAATGGTAATGCATTGTACCAGAACGGGATGTTAGCATACCAGCACACTGAAAAACTAATTTTATTATTAAAATTTCAATTTAGTTACTAAAAGTTCAACAACGAAATATTTTGATGCATTAGGTTTCTTTTTATTACGTTTTAATTTATTAATTCTAAATGTAAAAATGGTATTATGTATTTCAAAAAACTCTTGTTGCTACGGTTATTGCTTTATCTAAACCGAGGTGGATTTATTTTGTGAACATTTGCTTGATACTACGACCTTGTTTTCAATTTATTTATTTAGAAAATTACACATCATTTACTAATAAAAAATTGGAAAAAAACTGTTTTTGAGGTTTTTGTTGACACTGTTCAAACTTCATAACTTTTTATAAGATACAAAATGAGTAACATTAATACTTGTGAGAAAAAGACGTAATCACAGAAAGACGTTTAAAAAACAAAACAAACAATAGTAATTTACGTAACAAGTGTCGAAAGTAAGGCATAGCATGAAAGATAATAAAGGAATAGTATATTGTATAATGAGTAAGGAATGGTTGTCATTGCCAACGAGTATGAAAATTTGCAACCGAGCCGAAGGCGAGGTTGGCAATTCGTACGAGTAGGCAATACACATTCCTTACGAATTATACAATACACTTTTTCTACGACTCTATATTTAATTAGTATTCAAACTTAAACAGAATTTTACGAAAAAAAATAACGCAGAAAATAAATAAACTAATTTCAAAATTTGTATTGATAATACCTAAAATGACAATTAAATACTTATGTCAAAACTTGTATTTATTTTGTGTCAACTTGACAGCGTTTATAATATTAGTTATCTGTTACTATTATTTAATTCTTGTTTTTACTCATCTCTAGTTAAAGAAATGGTGAGTGTAATTGATTAGCATTCAATATATGCAATTTTAGTTAACTTCAAATCATTTAGTATTTGAATTTTTTTTAATACATTAATTTCAAGCATAACCTAATATGAATGAGCTGAAGTTTAAAAAGTACTAATGATTCAATGACAAGATTTTGCTTTTGCAGCCAGTAAATTAAAGAAATCTATTTATGTCGAAGCCTGAATCGTTAACAATGTCGTCAAGTTCTGAAAAATGTTGATATGATAGTTTTTCCTAGAAGTTTCAACCGAATAACATGTGGATGTGACTTACAAAGCAATTAAGGTAGATTTGTGAATGTTTAAAATAATTTATAATTAATAGGTGTTATTCTTAAGAATGTAGCTTTTCGAACTAAGAAGGTAATAAGATCATCGTAGTTAAAGAATTGAAAAAAATTCCTTTTAGAAAATGCAAGATAGTTAATTATTCTAATGGATCAAATATGCTGTAATAATCTTTACTGAAACATTAGTTTAAATATGAGAAATAAATTGTTAACAAAACACATTGTAGGTAAAAGGAAACAAATGATTCAGTGCTTTTACTTATAATTACATCTCAATTTATAATTTTTTCAATGTATAAACTAGTGGTTTGCATTAGTCTTGTAACAATTGATTATATTTATGTTTATCTTGTGTTATTGATTATTACGTAAGTCCAAAGTGTTTGTGATTAAATTTTTAACAAGGTAGCGACAATGTGCGAATGAATTATTTTTATAAGATTATAATATAATCTGTAGTGAGTGTATACATAAATCCCTATGAAAACTGCATTAATATAAGGATAAATAATAACAAACAGATATCAGGCATGCACGAAAGAAACATTTTGGTATATTGCAACCATCGATGAACGCCGAAAGATAATTGGTTACTTCTGAATTATCATGCAGTTCAAAAAACTGATAAATTTTGTAATAAATACTAACCTCTTTAAGTTAATTTGAGCACTTTATTATAAAATGAGTAATTTTATTTCAAGGATTGGATTACTTAATCTGTTTATAACACTGCAAAAGCAAAAGGTCGATAAATTACTGTCAACATTTCCTTCCCATCAAAAGAAAACCCTGCAAGAAAACAAGTAGTTAGTTTGCAAATTGGAAATTTTTACTTATTCTAATTACCTTGAACTTCTAAAATATATTTACATTTTATTAGAAGAAAGTCACTAAATGTCAATGTTTACGAATATAACCTAAAATATGTCATTTATAAACCACACTTTTTAGGCTATAAAACTAATGAAATACCTTTTACATGACCCTGAATGATTTTGTTTTCAAATTTTATAATTTGTGATGCAAGGAATATTTGTAAAAGTCTTCTAAATTTTCTTCTTATAATTCATTATCCTGTACGTTAATAGGTTTGACCTGTACGGAAATGCACAATCACAATGCACAACGTTGTCTAATCGCAATTAAACATACAATGTATTGTATTGTCTGTTAGTCGTAGAAAAAGATGTATTACTAAATGTTAAAAAACGATTACAACTTATTACTACCACCGACATCTACTTTTTTGCAATGGATTTATTTATGTAACCTGATACCCATAATACAGATTTCTAAAGTATCTAATACTAGCGGCATCTCATAGTTATAATTATTTATTATTATTATATTAATTTTTATTTTCATAAATAAAATGAACTATTTTAATTTAAAATACAATTTATATACACAAAATCGTGTTCTTACACATAAAAAACATAAAACAAATACACATTTTATATCAGAAAATATAGAATAATTATTCAATGAGTTCGTCTTATAGCTTAAGCAACTTGTGATACACCATAAATTATTGCAAGTTTTAGATAATTGTTTCTAATTAAGTTTACAGTTTAATGTAATTTTGAAAGAATTTTAATTTAAAAAAAAGGAAATATCTTGTACTCATAATTTTTTTTAAATTTTAGATTAATTTTGAATTTATTCAGTGGATTACCTTTTTCTGTTGTGTAATATTTTTTTTTAATAAATTCTCTTGCCACTGCTTTTAAGTTAGTCTAAAAATGATACGAATAAACTTCTTATTCAATTTATAATTTAAATACGTACCAACCATGGGTGTTGCGAAGTGCCAGCTATTCGAAGCAATGTTCGGGTGAAACTGGAGAATGGGTGTCCTGACTTTTCCGTTTTTTTCTGTTTACAATAAACAGTTACCTATGTCTATAAAACAAAATATTTAAACTTACCAATTCGAATTGCATTCCGACATAACTTTCTACGAGCATCGGACAATGCAATCGAAAAAAAAACAGGCAGCACATACTCTGTTAAGAAGCTGTAGTTTTTTTTATTAAAGTTCTATGTTGCACTATGTTTAACCACAAATTAAAATGCCTTTATTGAAATGTAATTTGAACAATGAGAGGGACCTCCTTTTGCAATGCTATTATTCTAAAACATTATTAAACCATTAATGATTTATGAATTAGTATTATCTATTAAAACTTACCGTCTCGTTGATATTAAATAAAATTAAATTTAAGAAAACAACGATTAAAAACTTTTAAAATGAACACAAAACTGATTAATAAACACTTTGAAAAGTGCAAAATGTACATTATTTATGCGCGCATCTAATGCGCGGGGGTGATTTAATTATACAGGTAGCTGCAAACTAAAATTATCACAATTGCATTGTAAAATTGTAGGTGGCACATCAATCTACAGTATTTACACGAAATTTGTATGAAGCGAATACCCCCTGCATAGCATAACGAACGGCCGAGCGTTGCATGTGAGTGAGTTATGCTATGATACGTTCGACGAGAGTAACGTACATTATTTTTTGTGTTGTCTTTTGTAAAATTAATAATTTTTTTAATAGTTATAAAAAAATCACCAGAAGGTTTTTTAAATGACTCTTCCACCTATGGCATACTCGTTCTAATATAATAATTGAGTTTGAACCTTTAGCTTTATGTAGATTTCTAATTTTCATTTTGCCACCCTAGACCTTTTTTTTGCTCATCAGGTAACTACACGAATATTAACGTTTGCGATGTTGGCAACACAAAAAAAGTTTTACGAGATGTCTTAAAGTTTTTTTACAAGTCCAACAACTAATAAATCTTATTGGTTTCCAGTCAATAAAAACAATCATCATCTTTTACTTTTGTGAAGGCTAAGAGTAAGCACATTTTGTTTCAACTGTTTTACACTTTTTTCTCTGTTTAAAGTTTTTTTTATACACTTCAGATTGGGACAGGAATTTACAATTACTAACAGGTCACCCCGATTATCATGCAATGTGCAAGTAAACTATGTGCTGGAGTGTCAAAACGTCACACGACGGACATCTGTCGTCCTTATACAAAAGCATCGCCCAGTAAAAATATCCGGTATGAGGAGTACGCTTCTTCTAAGTAGTGTTTCACAGCCGCTGTTATACATTTAAGGTTGGTCTAAGAATGTGCACGAGCCTGTTTTGTTTAAAAGTTTAATGCGATAAATTTCTTGCAAAAGAATAATTCAACCAATATACTAATAAATGACGTGATGAATTAAATTATCCACAGTTAAAAATGTTAAGTTGGCGTTAAAGAAAATATATAAGACCTACATATTCCTAACGTGTAACTTTTCATCGCAAACGAATTAGAGTAATCTTGATAATATATTTTTCCATATTCTAAAAACCTAGAAAAAGCCTTTATTTTTAATTTACGTGTTTAAATTCTTATGGCTAATTTACACTTTGTTAAGTAGCAAGTGCAGGTGAGAAGTGCAAGTGTTAAGTGATTAGTAAAATCAAGGTGTAAACTGTCACGCTGTTAAGTGATAAGTGCGAGTGCGAAGTGCAAGTGCAAAGTAAAGTGAATAGAACAACTGTCTATTTTTTCTGTTAAGTAGCTAACCCCGCACGTCCCCGTACTCCGCGATTGTAGCAACGCGAAACTATTAAATAAATATTTTTATTGTATTGCTTTGACAAGTGTATAGTACGGACGGAGAACAGAATCATGAAGTGGAATGAAGAGCAAACAATTAATTTCGTAGTGGAATATATAAAGTACGAATGCCTATATAACGTAAATTGTGCAGCATACAAAAATAAACAGCTCAGAGAAGCAGCTCTGTTAAAAATTAGTAAAACATCGTTGTTTTTCAACCATTTTGTTCCGACACGGAGACAATCACTTGACACTTGAGACTTCTACAGTAGTATACTGTGTAAACGTTTTCTTTACACTTAACACTTAACATTATGAAAACATGTTAACTAATCACTTCTCACCTGCACTTACTACTTAACAAAGTGTAAATTAGCCATTAGTTACTATGTTTTCAGCGTAGTGCCTGCAAATAAATAAATACATAAATTCCATTGCTAATAAATTTTGTGGTTATTTTTTGTTAATTATTTAGGCTTTGAATCTTAATTGGCAATTTATTTATAACTATTTTCAGTTTCTATTTACAATATGAGCACACACTAACTAAGTTTAAGTAAAACAAATCTTCATTTTAATTAGTTTAACTTGATTTTAAAAATGTTGTGACGACTCACAGTTGGAGTTTGGGCTTTAAACCGCACTGAAACAGAATATTGCGTTATTATCGATTGGTGCAGTAGTAGCTCTCTAAAATAAATTGTTACATGTTGTTATTTTGTAATCATCAAAAATATGTATGCTAAATTAAAATTAACGGCTGCACTGTCTAAGGACGCTACTGTTGTCATTTTACTTTACACTGCACCAAACGGCTATTTTACTCGTTTTTTACCGCTGCCAACGTTTGTGTATCTAACACTGTTTTACGACATAGTTTTTTTCTGTTGTATTTTTCTCGGCAGTGATTTCTATAACGCTTTTAGCGAATGTGCTACGAAAAACATATTCCAGGTATTGGTTGGATTTGGCGATTGGATTAATTAGGCGACGTTCCAGGTAGTAAAGCAGTTCTTAAAGATGGCGTCGTCACGTTATTTTTTATCTTTTTTAGTGAGTTTCGGGGGACTTTTGTACTTGGCTGTTTTTGAGATACGTAATCTGTAATCTTCCACTTTTTTTATGTAATCAGAAGGAATGCGAGAAGACTCGCGCCTTTATCACTATTGTATTACTTCGTTATGCACATTGCTTAATATAGAGGAGAGTGGGACAGTTATATCTTGGGACAAAAGCCACCCTGGCACAACCTCTTATTTGTCGCTGTACTACTACAATAAATAAAAGATCCCTACATTCCAATGCGTATACTTTTCTTCGTGACAAGATTTAGTTCATAACAAACGTTTGATTGACGATAACGCATTTTCTTCTGAAAAAGTAATTTTGAAGTGGCCAATTTATGAAGTAGTTTTGTTATTACTACGTTTTTTTGTGTATTTTATTTACGGTTAAGTAACCTTTTATCTTAGTAGGTAGTATTTATGCATTATTTTATTTTTATTAAAATTGGTTTTTTGGTTATAAAATGGCGACTGTAAAATTTTGCTGTGCTGTACCTTGGTATAATCAGCTTGGGACACAATATTGTAACTTGGGACATGAAAATAATTGATGGTATATTTTTATTCTAGCCAGTAAAAGTGGTAAAACGAGACAACCAGTAGATCGTCAAACATTGAAAGCTGATGTAGAGGAAACTCTAAAGGAAAATCTGCACATTTGAGATGCTGCTCAAATTTATAACGTTACTAAAAAAAAGATGCTATGATTTTGGCTTTCCAATTTGCCGAAAAAAATGGTAAAGTAATGCCGCGTCAGAGGCTGGAAAAAGGAACTGCCGGCAAGGGATGCCTTAGATGGTTTCTGAAACGACATTTGTCAATTACATTACAAACCCCAAAAGCTACAAGCTTGGCAAGATCGACTAGTTTTAATAGGACGAACATTTCTTTATTTTTAACAACTTATGAGCCTGCATGGACAAATACAAGTTTTGTCCTTGTGAAATTTATAACATTGATGAAACCGGTAATAGTAGTGTACATAATCCCCCAACAGTAATAGCACAAAAGGGTGTCAACCAGCTTGGTAGCATGACTTTTGGTGAACGTGGCATTAATGTCACAATGATTGCTGCAATAAATGGTATTGGTAACCACGTTCCTCCTTTACTAGTCTTCCCACGTGTCTATTTCAAAGAACATATGCTGGCTGCGGCTGTTTCAGGCACAGTTGGTGCAGCAAATTCTCAACGCTTTCTGTGGACAATCAGGTGCTGATCGTTTTAGATAACCACGAAAGCTACATACCACTCCCTGTGATTGACCTGTCCAAAGAAAATGAGATTGTGTGATTTACCTTTCTGCCACACACGTCGCATAAGCTCCAGAGTTCTACATTCAGTGTTTGAATAATTGGCATTTACAAAATGTCACCCTTTATCAGACGGTTGATGTTATTGGAAAAACGTACGAAAAAGCTTTTGTTTTAAAAAATATCATCAAAGGTCACGGGAATATGTCCGTTCAATGAAGACATCTTTGGAGAAAGTGAATTTTTAGGAGCGTTTGTTACAGATAGGGATTTTGTTCAGAACGACGATGCTAACACAATCCAAAATGCTGCTCGGAATACTATGTCTACAGCTGACCCAGGCCCAGGCGTCCCAGGAACTATCAAGGTGTGGATTTGTCTCTCCAGAACAAATAAGACCATTTCCTAAGGCAGGTGCTAGAAAGACCGATGGAAGGGGAAGGCAAAAAGGCCAAACAAAAATTTTAATATGGACCCCAGAAAAACAGCAAATAGAGAAGATGCTTGCAAAAAGGAATAAAAATAAGAAGACGTCAGTGCAAAAGGTTACAAAAAAAATATTGCAAGAAAGTTCTGATGAAGACGATAATGCTATTGATATGGAGTTAAAAGATTTGAGTAGCGATGATGAATCTGTTAAGAAAAGTGAAGATGAAGAACTAGAATATGAAGATATCTTAAAAGGGGACTTTTTATTGATTAAAATTTTAAGGAAAAAATGTGTAAAGCATTACGTTGCAGAAGTTCTAAATTGTTACTCAAAATCGGAGTTCTATATTATACAAAATATGGGGAAGGAAAAAAAATCGCTAAATCCGAGAAGGAAATATTTGATATAATAGAAAATTACCAGCGCCAGAATGCGAAGGGGGTACTGAAAGACAAATTTTACTTATTTATTTTAAGTTAGATTTTGCCTCTTATAATTTAAGTTAATATTTTTTTCTTTTTCCATACAGTTAAGAGTAATATTTCTTAAGTTACAAATGTTTATACTTTTTAAAATAACAAATAAATATTAAAAATTAAATATGACTGCTAATTTCAACTGTCCATGTGTTTTAAGGTACCTTGAGACAATCAAAACGTTAATGAATAACTACAAATTTAATATATAAAACTAAATGTAACAGAAGGGAAAAAATTAGATCGTTAGCAAAAAAGAGTACAATTTATAATTGTAATTCGCAAATCGCTCCAATATTCAAACCTTTTGGTAAAAAAATTAAATCTGTTTTTTGTCCCAAGGTACGACACTCTCCCCTAGAGTATACATTCTCGCATTTATATTTATTACTTTAATTATGTCTTGTACGTACTACTTTTAAGTAACGTAGAATTTTGCTTTATGCAATTTGTTTCAATTGTATTTACAATCGTCAGCTGTCAGTCTATCAACTTATTTTATGTAATTATAACGTTAGATTATACTGACTTAAATTTACTTTTAGTCGCAAACTTTATATCATCTGTAACCTTATATATCGTTGTTGAATATGTTGACATGACATCGGTCAAGTTTAGTCGATCATTTGAACGCAGTCATAGCCAAAGGCAAATCAACATAAACCGTCGTACATAAGCTTATATACAACGCATATTTTCATCGTAAACCAGATAAAAAAGAGTAGTGGAAGTTACTACTATTGGCGAAGAATTGTCGGAAAGTAAGTTTTGTACTCATATTTTACTTTTTTGCGATTCGTTGTTATCATTGTCGATTGTCGATTTATTTTGCGACTTCATAGTAGACAGATAGTTTGATCGAGTAATACTTACATTTAAATTAAAATCATTCACTTACAACATTTAAAAGTTACATGGTGACAGTTCTTCTCGATGTTCTAGATTATGTTTTTTTTTGTTTTAAGTTTATACTTCAAGAATACCATGTTACAATTGCGTTTCTTTTTATTAACCTTCTTTTTATTAGCCATAAAAAGCTCGATTTCGCATAGTAATTTTTACTTAGCTCATGTTTGTAAATTAGTATTATATGAAA
This sequence comes from Aquatica leii, assembly GCA_035610365.1. Lineage (NCBI taxonomy): Eukaryota > Metazoa > Arthropoda > Insecta > Coleoptera > Lampyridae > Aquatica > Aquatica leii. The sequence continues at coordinate 44,878,656 of CM069435.1, read as the reverse complement.
CAGGATAACTGTGTTAACTTACTTATAAATCTTGGATACTGTAAAAGTAAATGAATGTATAATTTTTTAACAGGAATGACATAGTTAATTATAAATAGTGTTTTTATTACCAAATTTTATGATTTAAATTTAGAATATGTGAACATTCGGTATCGTTTCAATAACGTTTAAAAATAATCAAAAACGAACCAATAACGTTGAATATTTTGCATTTTGCTTAATTGGATAACAATTAGCGATGATATATGGCAATATACGTGCCGAATGTTTCTGATAGAAAATTAATTTTCGTTTTCAAATAATTCACTTTTGATGTTAAATTTTATTAATTCATAGTTATCTATCAATTTTGTGTAACTTTGAGTGACATTACTTTAATGATTTCATATAGCAAAGCAAATTTCAACTAAATTATTTAATTGTTGACGAGAATTCCACTTGTAAATGAATTTTGTTTCGGTATACAACCACTGCCATGAAAAGGGGAATTGATGCTAAAACTTTCTGGTGGGAATAGGAATGAAAGGGTAAAAGTGGGACGAACAAAGATCTGAGAAAAGTGAATGAGCACCACGATAACGATTACGGATTTGTAGAAACCGCAATTCACTAAGATTCACAACGTGCTCTCTAATTTTGTCTAATGCATTAAATTAAGAAATATTATTCTCAATTTTAATTAACACCGAATGCTTCTTTGCAGTGTTCTAATAAATATAAAACACGATTAATATCATTAAATTGCGAAAATTTTTGGCGGAAATTGAAAACTAGAGTGGGGAGCTTGGAATTAACATTTGGGGTGCTCGTTATCGACGAAGTATACAGCTGTTACACAGTTCGTGCTTAGGTATAAGGGTTGCTTATTTGATGAGTTAGAGAGTTATTTAAGTCAAGCTAAAGTTGCATAATTGCCCAAAAACAAATGCCTGTTTTTTGACATCTTATTATATATTTTTCTTTTTGTGTTACGCGAATGTGATAAAAATTTTAATTCAAACGTGGACAATTTTGTTAAACTTTATCTATCAAACCTTTCAAAGCTTTAAAATGTAATAAATACGCTCTTTGATGCCGACGCTACACTACAACAATTTTTGCTTTATTGTTCGAAGCAGTCCCTGAGGACAAAGTAATAAAACAAGCGAACATCTTATATATTTGTTAATAAGATGCTTATAGACAGATTTAATTATAATCGATTCCTAATATTAATGTGTATATATATTAAACATATCTTCTTGCAGCATTAATTAATTAACTTTCAAATGTTTATAAACACAAAAGTTTAGTACTATTTAGTTATGATTAACTTATATTTTTCACACAAAAGTTACATTTTTTTTCTCCAGTTGCTTCATTGAATTTGAAAGTACATACATAGCATTTTTAGCTTCACTACTATGTCTCAACTACTTAACAATTAAAAAATCTTACTGCGATAGCTATTAGAACTAGAATGCAACAAATTGTTTACTCTATTAAATTTTGATTTTATTTTAAAAACTTTACTAAACAAATTAAATTTGTTCAATTTAGGTATCGTTGAAAAGACATTTTCTGTTTTGTTTTGTGTTGGTTTTTAATAAGAAGATAACGTAATCGGAAAAACTCTGAAGGTCTGTTGTTTTTTTTTTGGAATTCTTCCACTGTGAAAAGTTAATCGTGCTACTGTCAAATTAGACTTTCGTTACTCTTTGTTTGTTGTCAAAAATCTGGAGAATTGCACTGTCTGTGCATCATGATTTAGAATATAAAGATTTATTTTGGGCATATTTTTTGCGTTGGTACTGTGTGTGAAAGTGACGATGAAGTTTAATTTGGTTATTCTCAATAATTTTATTTTTTGGTGCTTCTTGTTTGGCTGCTAAAAATTAGCAGTAATCAAAATATAATATTTTTTAAAAAGTAGATACTATGCTTCAATTGACGAACAGAGAAAAATAAGTTTTTCCTATGAGCAAAAGGGGCTGAATTATATTGTCAGATTTACATACACGAATAATAAAAATGTACAACGTTTAATCAATATGAATACGTGTTTTGTTGATTGCTTATGCGGATTGTTTTTTATTAGTTAGGTAGATAAAGGATGATGTATTGAATATTAACAAAAATTCAATAGTAAAATTGTAATAACCAACAGCAAATACATTACATTTGATATTTTATATAAGAATAAGTATTTACATAACACAACTAAAAAAATCGGACAACGAAATAAAAATTTATGTGGAATCGGAGTCTGATGTAGAAGATTCATTGCCTAATTTATTAATAACAGGTTCAACTATATCTTCTAATGCGATGTCTTTCTGTCATATATTTTGTTCTACTTTAATTACATGCTGTATAGATTTTTTTCGATTATTTGCAGAAACATTGGCTACTGCTTCAAGAAATAGGCTTTTAACATCTTGTATTTTAAATGTTCTGATTTTTTTCTAGCAACTTTTCTTTTCGTTGAACTGGTGTTGCCGCGTAGCAAAATTTTCTTCTTCAGAAAATTTACGAAACGTCAAGTGAAAGTTTTGTTACGCGACACTACCCGAAAAACCGTTTTATATTAAACAACGGCCGTGAAAATCTACATTTACCTTTCCTTTTTATTTGTTCCTGTATTAATTTAATGGGATTCAACTCACAGTGTTACGATGTAAATCGTAGCAAAACTCGTTTATTGGTTTTTGCCATTTCATCTACTACATACTATGTTACTAGAATGTTTTCTCGGCAAGTGTTAAAAGTTCTGCTTCAACTATTTCTTAAATTCAATTGTTTTACTTGTCAACCAATCTTGTATTTCTAATTTTTTTATGTGAAGAATTATCTAACACTATTACAGCACCGTTTTTCAACTACCCTAGAATTAATTTGCTCATGGTAGTCGACAGTTTTTTCGATGCAAAAATAAGTAAAGTGCTTTTAACAAATTTTGTATCCGATTCTATATTATGTGACACAATTAATTATTTGTCTTTGCCAGAAAGATTTTGAAGTCCAGTAGCAGTTTGTCTCTCACAATTTTTGTAGTAACCTGACTGGCGCGGCGTTAACGCAAGCTTTGTTCAGATAATATATTTCCTTGCTTTCTTCGTTATACTTTCTTATTTCACAAAACAATCGTCATTTTCACGTTGTGACATAAGATTTTTCAAATAGCATACCGTTGCGATTTTTTTTTACTTATAAAATAACGTATATTACAAACACAATACAATTTTGTTTATTTGACTAATATCAACCTAATTTCTTTCAGTAATGTTTGTAACAAAGTTACTTTGAAATTTGGCAATTTATCATATTTGTTAATACAAACCATAACTTTCTGTACTTTTGGTGGTTCATTACGTAAAAAAAACAAATTCATCTTGACCTACGCTACCTACTATGCATGGGTGTGTTGTGTTATATTCAGTTAGCACTTTGTACACACTAGATAAAGAACCACCTATTAAATAATTAAAGTTAATATAAATGTATTTCAGGTATAAATAAAAAAATAAATGGTTATTTTACCTGTTACTGTAGCTGTAAATTTACCATGATTTCTTTTAGAACGACTTAGTTGGCTTTGTTTGCAACTTTTGTAGATATTATTATAAGCAACTTTTCACACCCGTCGTAGTTGAACACCCAGATTTTTAGGTTTGATTCTAGTCTCTCCTTGAGAGCCAAAACAAGAAGTAGAACTTGGCTTTTGCTCTATTGTCGTTTGTGAACCTAAACAACAGACGCTTTGCAAGACATTACGGCTTGCATCTTTGGAGTGGACAATGCCATTGAAGGAAAAAGTGTAAGTGACGGTATTTATATCATTAGCGATTATGTAGTTAACGGACTTTCACTTTCCGTTACCGCTTGACAGACTTCGTTATTACCAGGAGTAATAGTATGGGTTCTTTCCAAAAAAGTTAATCTTTGTCTTAAAGGGTGTAGTACTGGTAGCCAAGATTTGCTGAGTTCTAAGCGGTCTTCCTGGTTTATATTATATGAATGTTTTTCTATTTTCATAGCTTGGCAGGTTAGTCTACAAAAGTAGAAAGAAGTGTTAACTAACACTTTAGTTTGGTTAAGGTTTAGTGTGTGTTTTTGTTTCCACAGTTATTCTGCTACTGCAAATTTTGTAACTCTGTGGTATTTGCAGTCAGCTTTTTGTTTGTCTTTAGCAGATCTAAAACAGTTGTTTAGGGTATTCTTAGACGCAAAGACGGTTTTGATATTATGTTTCTTTAGCACTCTGTTTATTTTGCCTGTCGAACCCATACAGTTTGATAAATAATTGGTGTTAGTAGGAGGTGGTAAATCTTCTTTGACTATTGGATTGGCTGTTCTTTCCCATGCTTTTGAATCTTTTTGAATCCGTATACATTTTGTGGTAGAGACTTCAACAATGTTTTCTTTTCCATTTGTAGATTTTCATTATCTGACACACATGTAACTAAAGTATGCAAAACAATGGTCTTCTATACTGAATGGTAGTGAGATTTGGCGTTTAAGTATCGGTTAGTATGCTCATTCTTTCTATAAGCGGAATTCCCAACTTTCCGTTATTTTTTTTTATCACCAGTACATCAAGAAAGGCTAGGCTACTATAAAACTGAAATAAGTATTCTTAAGACAGAATTTGACAAACAGAAGTTTTTCTTCAGTAATTCTTTCCTTGAGCAAAAACAGCACTTTGTCAATCGGGACTTTAGTAAAAAGAGATGTTACGTCAAAACTGACCAGAAGTAGAGTTTTTGATGGCTGAGTTTATGTTAGCGCATAGAGAGCTTAAAGAGTTTTTTTGTAGACAATTGTAGCAATCTTACAAAAGTAAATTTATCATATTCTCGTTATAATCTTATATGTTCATAACGACTGTAACATTTCCTTTATCTGCATTCAGTACTAAAATGTCCTTGTTCTTACGTAACCGCTTATCTTGTCGAATGTCCTTAGGTAGAATGCGTATTACAGTTTCTACTCCAAATACTATGTCTTCTATCAACGTAATAGCCTAGTTAAAACCTTTTTTTAATAAGGATGTGGTTTGTTCATCCAAAACTGTATCTGTTAGATTGACAATTATTGTATGGTTGTTTAACGTTTTTTATAGGGTGGGACGGATTCATTTTTGATTATACGTAAATCTTGTTTGTTTGCATCATAGTGATAGCACCGATTTTTACCCATATTGGCTGTATCAATTTGTTAGTTAAATGTAGCTTGCATAACTTTTTGCTGACAGCGTCCAGTACTTTGCGTTTTTGAAAGTAACCGTTCGAATCCAGCTTTGCGAAAATTCGCTCAGCATGAGATTTTAGAATATGACGTTGAATTCTCTTGCCGATGGCAATACATTGTAGTTTTAGCAACGTTTTAGAATTGTTAGGTCTGTAAATAACTTTTTTTTTGTTTTGGCGCAAAGACTGTAGTTTGTAAGAACACATCGCCCTAGAGGTTTATAATATACAATCTTAAGCTTTCGCGGTTTTCTTGGTTACGATTGTAAGCTTAAACCGCGTCGTAGTTGAACACCTAGACTTTTTAGGCTTGGTCCTAGTCTTTCCTTGAGAGCCAAAACAAAAAGTAGAACTTGGCTTTTACCGTATTGTAGCTTGTATCTATGGAGTGGTGAATGTTACTGAAGGAAAAAGTGTAAGCGACAGAATTTATATTATTACCGATCAAGAAACGGACTTTCACTTTTCGTCGCCGTTTGACTGACTTTGTTATTACACGGAGCAAGAATTTGTGTATTTTCCAAGAAGATTAATCTTTGTCTTATATGGATTTTTTTCTACAGCTTCGCGGATTAGTCTGGGAAAATAGAAAGGAGTTCTTAGCCAACACCTTAGTTGTAGATATTTTGAACAGTTCTTTTGTCAGATACTAATAAATGTTTCGATTTCATTTTTTATTGGCTAAAGATCTATAAGGCATTAGATAACGTATACAAATAGTTTTTGACAGTTGGTAGGTACTTTAAAAGAAATTATTTCTTACCTTAATTGCAACAACAGCAGATAGCGTTTAAAAAGATTACTTTGAGTTACCCAATTACAAAAGCATTTGTGGGAGGTGCTTCTTTCCATCTGTTCGGCAATTTAATTATAGTCTGAATATTTTTAGCAGCTACTGTACCGTGTCTTACGTGCGTCAAATTGGTAACCGAAGATACTATTGCGTTTCATTAAAAAACCTGTAATATTAAACAATAGGTGTTTTTGTATTAGTTAAACTTAATTTACAAAGCCTAAAAGTAATACATAAAATTTTTATCAATTTTTTTAATTTGCTCAAAAAATGCCATTTGCATAAAAAAGGTATCAAAGCAGGTGCCGCTGATTAAGAAAACGTAATTAATTAATATTTACATTTACGCGCAACCAAGTTTTATCAGTCGAAATTTAACCGTATATTTGTGTTGTGCTGTAAGTTACTGGTGCAAATATTTACATAAATAAAAAGGAAGGTTCAGTTTTTTTAAGCTGTAAACTTCTAATTGAGGATAAATTTTTACACGGGTTTTATGTTTCTTTTTGGAAATTCTGTTAATGAAATTTATTGAAAATATTTATCGATTAAAACAGATTAACGTTTTGAAAACGAATTTTTGTATTGTATTTTACAACCGTTGTTACTGCATACATTTCCGTAGTTATAATCAGTACTTACAAAACTTTTATTAAGATATTTTTGGTTTTAACTGTTTTAACATAAAATATGAAGTTAACATTTAAAAAATATTATATATTTCTTTAAGGAAAAAATTTTGTTTGTGCTGCCAACATTGCAAACGTCAATATTCATTCGTTAATGTAGTTACGTAATGGGCGAAAAAAGCTCTAGGGTGGCAAAATAAAACTAAAAATCCACATAAAACTAAGTGTTCAAAGTCAATTATTATATTAGAACGAGTATGCAACAGTTGGAAAAGTCATTTAAACAATCTTAAAATTCAGTTAAAATTGAAAAAACATCATGTTAAAGTTAATATCAAATTTGACAGATTTAGTAATAAATGTAGTACCAACATTTTATTACTGGTGTTTTTTCTTTATTTATTCAAAAATAAATGTAATTTTACAAAAGATAACCTAAAAAATAATGTACGTTACTCTCGTCGAAAGTATCATAGCATAACTCACTCAGATGCAACGCTCGGCCGTGCGGTCTCGGGTCGCATTAACGTTCGTTTGACTTTTGTTACGTAGACTACTATTGTGGATCTAGTTCGTATTAATGAATTACGGTATTAATGAATGAACTATTTTTTGCGCTCTTCTACACTAAGCATTCACCATACAAAATCTAGAATCGATCTCATAATCGAACAATAAAGATAAGAGTTAAACCGGCTGTGTTTCTGCTAGCAAAATTCTTTTTTTATGTTGCCTAAAATATTACCGGTAAAATGTTAAATAGTTTTTTGCGATTTTTAACAATGCTCTAAAATTATTTGTTATTTGGAGATGCGGTATACGTATATACAAAAAGTTTTATTTCAAATAATGATCCTTTACAAATACAGTAAGGAAAATACAGAGAAATATGTACCTATCGTTTTCCCAGCGCACTCAGATCTGAGTCTATCTGCATCTTTAGCTTTCTTGAGGATATTTTTAAATCTTATTTTATTTATTCAATTCTCGCGTCTCAAATATCAATAGTTGTCGCATATTATTTATTACTGATCAGTTTTAATTTGGTGGAACAACAGACCAGATAATTAAATTAATTAAAATATTGAGATTTGGAATCTCAAGTACTTCTATTATTTTACATACCATTTACAATTCTGTTAAATTTGTATGTAGCGCTATAAAAAATAAAGTTTTTCAGTATCTTTTATTTATGAACTTTTGTTTGAAATCATTGAAGGATTTTAATAATTGATGATGATCTGCATGAGAAACTAATAGCGCGCTATCATCTGCAAAAGTGACCGCTATTGCATTTTCAATACTGGTCAGCTAAGTCGGCTTAAAACATTACTCTGAGTGATGCCTGCTTTTATTAGGTATAGTTCAACCTGGTTTTTGCGGTACTTTACCTGATAGTACTCATTGTTCAGGTATAATTTGGACGGTAGTACTGGTGTCGCAGGGACTATTTGATTTTGCATAGAAGGCCGAAATGCCAGACTTGGCCGAATACCTAGCATACATAAAAAAATACCTCAATACAATTTCTGTGTTTTTCACGGTCTTTTTCTATTACATCTACAACTCTGTGTATCTGTTCTAATGCTGAATGTTTCTGGCGAAACTCAAATTGATGTAGTGGAATAAATATTTCTTCTTCGATTATTGGTGCAATTCTTTAGTTTCTCTAAGACTTTTGCCCATGTAGTACCGTTATCGGTCTACAGAAGGTAACGTCTTGTTCAGATTTGTCTGGTTTCAAAAGCAGTATTATTTTACAAAATTTTTATAGCATTGGAAAGTACTGCAATCTTAGTGCTGCATTAAAAATTTGTAGTATGCACATTATAGCTTTTTGAAGCATTTTTTTTTAGTAGTGTGGCAGTGATTAGATTGTAACCTGGAGTTTGTTTGTTGTTTAGATAAAAAAATGTTGTTTTAATTTTTTTAAAGGTGAAGGGACGTGTTGGTAGGCTTTGTTGCAAAGCAGCTTGAATGTAGTCTGTAGTCTCTTATTCTTCTTCTGAGGTAGTAGCGGTAATATGCCATTTTAATATTGTTGATTAGTGTTTAGCAGAAAATATTGTTTTCTTGACTTTTGACTTAGCCCAGGAATAATCGACTCTTCTAACCGTTGAGGTGGGAATTTAAACATTTTTAAGTTTTTTGTTGCCTTCCAAAGCGTGTAATTGTTATTGGCACAGGGGAATAAAGTGTTTATATATTTATTAAATGTTTTGTTTTTCCATTTAAAATTATTTTTAATTTTCTGGTTTTTTATCGGAACTTGTAGCATTAATAATTTATTTTGAAAGCATGCTTATAACCGAGTAAACAAAGTTTTAACTTAAAAATCTTGGAACAGCCATGAGTCTTAATAAGACTTTCAAAATTTCCAAATAGGGCTTTATTAAGAACACCCAATGTATAACCACTCCGTTTCAGATAAAGATAAATGTCTAGAAAGAGGAACCTGTGGAGTAAGGAACAATTGAAGCAGGCAATTGAGGCAGTTCGCAACGGTATGGTTGTTAGGACTGCGAGCACTACCTTTAAATTCCGAGAAAAACTTTTCAAAACCATTTGGAAACTGAAAGTGTCACAATAAAATTGGCCGTCTTTGTTTGTTAAGTGCTGACCAAGAAAGTGAACTTCAAGACAGAATAATAAGATTAGCTGATATTGGTGTTCCTATAACTTACAGGGGTCTTAGACGATCTGTCTATTGGTATGTACAAAAAATGGGAATTTTGCATAATTTTCTTTAAGACTCAGCTAGAGCTGGTAGAAAATGGGTTAGATTTTTCTTGAAACGCCATATGGATATTTCCAAGAGAAAAGTCAAACATATGAAGGCTGCTAAGTTAAGTTAAATAAATAGATTAGTCAGTGATTATTTTAACAAACTGAAAGATGTCATGTCTGAAATGGCAGTCACTGACAAAACTTAACATGGACGAAAAAGGATTCCGACTAAATTTACATAAGCAGCAAACTGTTTTGGCTAAAAAAAGATTCAAAAGAGTTCATATGATTGCGGAGGAACACGTAAATGTAACTATAATTGCGTGCGGCAACGCTCTCGGACAAGCAATCCCCTTCATGATTCTGATGAAGAGTATCAGACGCAAACCGGAATGGTCTATGCATTTATCGCCGGGATCAGTTATTGAAATGACTACTAAAAGGAGTACGGCTACATAAACATTTATAAAATGGTTTGCCAAATTTAAACCAGCAGGAAAGATTTTATTAATTTTTGATGGCGCATTACGTCACTTTATTATGTTTGCTAAAACCCATGAATTGCGCCTAATGGATAAAGCAGTTTTTGAGGCGTACTGGGATGACGAAGTGTTACTCTGTTGGACAAATAAACCTATTCATACCGTTACTAAAACTAGTTTTGGGCTGATATTTAGTCAAGTGTGGCCTAAAACAGCTAGTTCAACCAATATAACATCTGGATTTTGTGAAACTAGAATATATCCTTTTGATCCATTTGCACCTTCAGAATTAACGGTTAGATGAATAGTAAATAACGAGAATGAGAATAATCCAGAAACCGCAGAAGTAAACTCTTGGCCTGGCTGCTTATAACATTACGAACTTTATCAACATTCCCGATGAAGTTCAACTTGGGCTGAGCGGCATAAAAAGGAAACTTAAATTCTCCGAATTCTCATCAGATGACAGCGATTATTCGCTTCAAAATACGTTATCGTCTGAAAGCGTAGAGAGTTTCTCGGACATGAGTAAAGAAATAATCAAATTTATGAAAACAAGTTTTAAAGATACACTTGACATCGAAGAAAGGAAAATTACACCAAAGAAAAAAAATTTATATTATAGAGCTCAGAAAGTTACTGTTTGATAAAGAAAATAAGGAAAAGCCAAAGCCAAAACAGAAAGTAAAAATACAAAATAATGTCACATTAGAGGTAGTTAAATAAAGCTGTTATTCTAAGAACCCACATACTTTCAAAATGTTTGAATAAATAAATACCTCTACAAAAATAAAGCTAAATATGCAAAACAACTATTTTAGGGTACAATGATAAAATGTTTCATTCTTAACCAGCTCATTGTGAAAATTTAGCTAAAAAATTCATGCAAAATAGATTATTGTTTATATATTGAAAGAAATATGAGAAGAAAATTGATAACATAAACTGAAATTATGATTACTATAAACGGTGTTTTTGCATCCGTCCGGCCCGTTCCTTAATAAAGTGATCACTTGACCCGACTGATAACATTATCCGTGATTCTAATAAACGGCGTGCACTGTAATTACCGAGCCAGCGTGAGCTGCACCGTTGGAGTGATTGATGTGGTGGAAAGTTATCCATTATTGATTTTTGGGAACTATCGGGGTAAATATATTTACAATCATAGTATTTTGGTTCATTAGTTGATTGAATATTGTTTCAAACTTGACAGATTTGTGATAGTGATACGTTGGTATTTTGATTTGTATTATTGGTATGATGACTAAACACAATTTGAGAGAACTTACATTGGCAGAATATACACGATGAGCAGTAATTGGTATACATTGAGTTTTCTTGTACTTAATAGTTTGTATATCTGGCATCTCTTGTAGTTTGCTGGGTGTGATCCTTAACACAACACGCACTTGGTGGGAGATTCTCGTAATTTTTTGCAAATGATAATATACTCTGTGACACCAAGAAGGCGGTAGAATTTATGAACCAAACTTGGCAGAAATGTTTAACTAGCCAAAGGAAGCTAATTAAAATTTTAAAAAAATTAAACAAAAGATAAAGGCGTTTTTTATTAGTAATATGTTGGACTATACCTAATAGTTTCATATTCCAGTATCCTTCTTGGCATGGATTTCACCAGGTGGTCGATTTCTTAGTGAGGTATTGCATCCCAGACAATCTATAATTCATGCCGGAAAGCTTCTAGTGTCTGTGGATGGTTGGCTAATTGCTTGAGTCTTTTACCCATTATGTCTCACACATGTTCGATAGTCAAAAGATCGTGAGATCTGGATGAACACGGCAAGATATTGACGTTATCCTCTTTAAAGCGCTCTATAGAATGCTTTACAATTTGGAGATGGGCATTATCCTGTTGAAAAATAGGTTCCTCCAGGAAAAGGAATGGAACAGTATAAGGTTCTATCACTTCATCAATATATCGGTGGGTGTTTATATTGCCTCGGATGAATAACATCGCGACCTGCTTCATAAACAATAGTTCTCCATACTGTTACGTATTTTATTTATTAAAAACTAATTTATTTAAACGACTAAAACGATGTTTACTTATTCTAGAAATATGTACACTTTTAAATTAACCGAACTAATTAAATTTAAATATCTAAGGATAAAAACTTACAGTAATTTATATAAAACAATAATATGCTATCACTTACGCGACGATAAGATAAAGCCACTAACTTGTTTGTTTACACTATAAGTCACGTTCACTCGATTCGGTGTACACTGTTATTTATTTAAAACTTCGCACGTGCTAATCACTTATTTATCTTCACTTGAATATTCTTCTTAATACTGCTGCATTCGCGTTACTGCAATAACTGACCTACGCTTTGTCTCGTCGGTATATATACACATACGGAAATCTTTTCTTCCCTATTTTTCGGTATATCTTCTAGAAGATGGATAACAGCTTCTAGAAGGCTCTTGCATTTGCAAATAATTTCTCGAACGTTTCAATACCATAACCCTCACAGAGTGCTGAACATGTCGGCCAACAAAAAACGTTCTCCACGTCTACGTCTGACCATCATGCGACCATTGTGCATTCCCAAGCAGAATTGGGATTCGTCACTGAAGACCACCCTATGCCATTCCACCTTCCAATCCAGTCGCAAGGTACACCACTCTAAACGTTGCTGTCGATGACGAGCCGTCAGCAGAAGCACAAGATGTGGTCGATAAGACAGCAAGCCAAATTCGACGATAAACTGTACGAAGGGTTACAGGACGGCCTTCGTTTCAAAACCGTTTTTACGTTACCGTACCCTAGGCATAATTGCAGCCTCAAAACGCAAAGAAGAACACAAAAACAAAAGAATTGCAACCAAAAACAATACCGAAATCGACTTAGTCTCTTAAGAAATATACCCGATAATTTCGATTGTAACAAGTGAAACGTCAAACTTTCTATGGCTATTGGATTATTTTGAATGAAATTTTTATCAATTACTACCTTTTACTAGTTAAACATTTTGCCAATTTTGGTAGCGTTTTTGTTACACGGTGTCGAAGATTCATGATATTACGTACTTTATGATCCAGTTTGTTCAATTCAACTGTGATTTCATGTGAATCTGAAGTATTATGAACATTTCTGCAAACCACTAAGCAGGATCTGCCTTCTTTTAACTGGCCGATGTGATGTATGACCTAAAAAAAGTATTTGGGCGCTTAATTTAAATGTTTATTGTTGGATACACATAGATGTATTGTGTGCTGCATAACCAGCGTAACTAATTTTTTTCTTGGCAAAATCAGAAAGGAATAGATCTATAAACGGTAGGTAAGCTGAGAATTTGAAAGAAATGCTTTGTTAAACTTAAAACTATAAACATTAATATACAATTTTTAAGTAACAATAATAAGTTTTACAGAAATGATTTTAAATAATTTAAAGTTTACAATTTTTTTTGCTTATTTTAAGTGTACTATGGTTTTATATTTTATTGAATGAACCAATAAGTTATTTGCTTGGCAATTTTTAGCAACACAAATTAATCCTTAAATTAATATTAATTAAACAGGTAAGTGCATATTTAAATAATTTTTTTAGTCACTTTTATATTCATCCTCTTTCAAACTTGTGTCAGTTTTGAACAAACCAGTATTCACTACCCAGCGTTTTGTCTAAACTTTCGTAAATAACGAGAACGCCAAACTATGTTATCATTGTGTTTTATAAGCAATTTTATTCGGTTTTCAGAATTTTTAAATTTGAAGCGAATTCTTAAAAGATGTCTTCGAATAATTTCTTGTCGGCCAGTATAAAAATAGTAGCCACTGATTTCCCAACAGCAGCTACTGCAAGTTCAATTGCTTTGTCCAAAAGGCTGTTTGATTATCGAAGAACTGAATAACAGTTTTGATAATGTTTTGAACCTGAGAATGTATAGTTTTCTTCGTAATTCCAGCCATAATAAAGATAACTTTAAAACATAAAACCTACATTAAAATTACATTTTACTTAAGCGCTTGTGAGTACGTCATCATGTCATCATCAACCAACCCTAGTTGTCCACTGCTGGACATAGGCTTCCCGCATGACTCGCGATCTCTGTCGTTCCTGTGAGTACGTACTTACCTGTATTTCACAAATAAAACAACAAAGTAGCCTTCCATAAAATTGATTTTAATAAGAAAACAGTAAGGCTGTAACACAATAAAACAAATTGGTATTTAATAAAACGCACGCGGAAAATATCAGTTGTAAATTGTCATAATTTGCTTTTAACTGTGAATTTATCAACTTAGAATTCTCAAATATGATTGGACAGATTATTTATCGGGGAAAAAATTTCAAATTAATTATTTTAGTTGACATATTTTCCGAGTATCTTGTTTGCAGAGTGGAGCTGTAGTTCTTACATTCTAATACCTTTTGATAGATGAGCATTAAAATGTTTTGCTATTTTTTTAGCTTTGTATTGTATCACTTATTTTAATTGATAAGAAAACGCTTTTAAAAAGAAAACAGTTTTGTTGTTTATAAGTCATATATTCATGATTTATTTTTTTAGTCGAGAATCTATTTTGTTTACCTCAATAATTACTTCAAAACGTTCGTTTTGACGTAACTTATTTATTTTTTAAAATACATTTCAAATACAAATACAACTTTATTTTGATTATTTCAATTTATTTTAACGTTGAAGTTCCAAGAATCAATTTCGTTTGTATTATTATCAATGTCCCAAACAGATTATGATATTCAATTGTTGGTAAACGAGTAAAGTTTGTCTTTACTTGTCATATAAAATTTTCCAGGCGCTTTATTATATTTCGTTACATAGTTATATTATATTTCGTAAAGTTTATGTTTTTTGTAGCTTTTTTTTCAGTTTACGGTTTCAAAGAATTTGAATTTTAAAAATGTATTTTAACAAAGAATGCTTTTTGTGTAAAAATAAGTTAAACTAAAAACAGGTAATTTCAAATTCAGCTTGAAAGTTGAAACTTTTTATGTGAATACTCTATCATTAGTTATTTTTTTGCAGCATTGTTATAATTTAATAGAAAGTTTAATAATTTTGTTTACTTAGTCGTTTTGTGTACACGCCTAGTGCGCGCGTATTTCGCTTTTTAACAATGAATGAATAAACTTTTATTTTGTAGTGTGGAGTATGATTTATAATATTCTCTATGTGAAGTTTTTAAATATTCTGCTGCGATAGACACATATTTCATATGCTGTTTCTAGAATAATGGGAATACGAACCCATACAATAAAATGAATCTTTATCCGGGCGTTGAATCAGCATACGCTCATTAGCGTTTCGCCGTAAATTAGAAACTAATATTCGAATTCGTGTATTTAAATTTATAGCAGCGAAAAAACGCGTTTGGAAATCAAATCTATTCTTGCTGCTGAGTTTTGTTTTTCTGTTTCTATTTCTTTAAAGAAAATCGTTTATTAACCAAGCCGATGTATTGCAATCCGACAAGGTCTTGTAGTTTACATGGTAATGCACTTGCCGATCGATGACGTCGAGACGTCCAATGTGAAGTAGCTCATACTTTAGAAATAACATTAACAAGAAATCGAAAATTGGCAGCGCCAATCATAAATTGCGACGTTTTTAGTAAATGTAACATAGGCGTTGCTCTACAACAAAAAGAAAACTAGAGCATTTAGTGTTATTAAGAGAATTACCTTCATGCATGCTAAAAGTCTCTCTATCATTAAAGGTATTTTGTATGTATATTAAACATGCTCGACGCAGCAATGAAAAATGACGAAACGTGTTATTTTCTTTAATGTTCAACACGTTAAACATGCAACATGCAAAATCTTTCATTATAACACCGTTAAATAAAAAATTATGGGATGTAACGTAAAAAATATAGTTTAACTAAGACTTTAGTTTGTGTTTTAATCAATAAACCTAAAACAAGTTAATACAAATTACTGATTAGTGTAGTATTCAAATTATCGTTAAAGGTATTTTATAATAAATTCTAGGTGTATCCTATTCTTTTTTAAACAACGTTTGGGAGACATGCCCTTTATATTTGTAAAACTTTGTGATTAAAGTTTTGTTTTAAATGCTACTTCCAATGCTAGTTTTTTAATTAGAGTAATTAAAAAAGTAATTATTGAATGGGGTTTAAAGCATTTTATTTTAAAATGAAGGTATTGTACAAATTGTTACAAGCAAAAGCTGTCATTGCGGAAATTACCTGTATGAAAGTAACATAAACCAGGTATTTGCCGCTGCTCAGTAAAGATGGGTGTGAATTATACTCAAAACTCTGTGATTGTTTGGGAAACTCAAAAGAAAACAAAAGCACAAGTCAAAATCAAAAGGGGGCCAGGAAGGGTGTATAGCTCAAATGGCCCTTGCCAACCACGAGTTTGCTCCAATTGGATACACTCTAATTTAACTTACCTTATCAGAGTGTATCACACTAAAAACTGAAATATTAAAATTCACATACGCGTAGGCCGACGAAAAGTTTGATACAAATCGGCGATACCATGAGGCGATGCCTATGATTCTTCTAACTTTAGCGACATACATACGCAGAATAGCATTAACCTTTCTCGGATCAACCGAGAAACTAGTAGCATTGACGATAAAACCAAGATACTTAAGTTCAGGTAACACTTCCATGTGTTTCTCGAAGGAAGGAACGCAAATAATGAGATTATCTAAGTACACAAAAACGTAAGGTTCTAATTCGGGGTCTAAAACTCAATCAATCAACCTCTGTTTTTCTTTAGCAAAGACGTCAATGGAGTAATAATGGTCAAAAAGTTTAGTACAAATCGACGATACCATGAAGCCATGCTTATGATTTTTCTAACTCTAGCAACACCAGTGGGAACTAAAATACGCAAAATACCATTAACTTTTTCCGGTTCAACCGACAAACCAGTAGAATTGACGATAAAACCAAGATACTTAAGTTCATGTTTAGAAAAATGACATTTGTTTTTTACTTAACAACAAACAACTAAGACTTCCAAAACAACTATTTTTCGTTTAGGTTCAATTGGGATGAGAAGTGAACCTAAACTTTGTACTGATTTACCATTAGCGACAACACAATTAATTTTAACTGACTTATTTAACTTTAAACCCAACTGACTGAAAATTTTTCAACTTTTAGAAGCAACAATAGTGCGAGAAGCTCCACTATCCAATAAACTTAAAATTTTGTGACCAAAAACTTTAACATTCTTAACAAAACTTTTATTCTTCGTAGAATGACGACTATCAAAATAGACAGCCAATTTAACTTTAACCACTGACGTCACTAAACGGGTTAATAGTAAGTCCTTTACTCGTTTCCCTAACACTTAGAACAAATTCGGACTGTAACGTTAGATTTTCCACAACGATAGCAAAGTAAACCTTTTTAGGTTAGTTGTAAGAAGCAGCTCTATGGTTTGGCTTCTTACAATTCCAACATAATTGCGAACCGCTTCGATTAGAAGAAGCAGACGCATTAACGATAGTTAACCTTCGTGTAGAAGGTGCGGTATTAAAAGACGATACTCGTAAATTTAACAGGTGGTATAGATCTTTTACCAGTACTAACTTTATTCAAAGAACGAGAACCAACAGTGTCCTTAACTTGCGAGGTGACATAAGCCAGATCATGTTCCATGTCCTGCTTTATACGAGATTAAGGCAAGTAAGCTTCAATAGCTTGCATGCGATCTTCGATAATAGGACCAAATCTAATTAACTCCTCAATTGAAGTAACTGACGACAAACCAACCTAAGTTTGGTGAACGGGAAAAATATTTCTTAACAAGATCTTGTCTATGTATCTTTAGATTTATCTTCAGAAAAAGACTCATCGAGACGTGAAAACATGTTGCGAATAGTTGCAACGTAAATACCCATAGGCTCGTCATTAGCTTGCGTACAACTTCAATGAGTCGTTTATCGTAATCGGCAGGCTGAAACTGTTGACGTAAAAATTTCTTTCCAAGAATGAACCGAACTACAAATTCACCTGACAAAAATCAATGCATGACCTGTAAAAAGATCATTACACTTCAAAAATTACTGGTTACGCGATCATTGAAGTGCGGTGATTCGTTCTAAACATGCATTCAAAGAAATCGATTTTGCAACACCAGAAAATCTCAAATTCCATTTTGAAATTGAAACACTTTTAATATGACTAACAAAATTTTGACTACAGCAGAAGACGTCGGTAAAGCGGTATCCACAACAGAAGGATCAACAACAGGTTCGGTAATTACGTCAGCGGAAGTAGGAGGATTAGAAACAACAATTTGCTTATCTAAAAGTTCATGCTGCGAAAATAAAACTAAATCTTTTAAAAACTCATCTTTGACTTGAGAATGGTCATCTTGAACTGGGATTAAGTTGCCAATACGGTTTAAAAAATATTTAATTTTGGATATAATTGTATAAGAAATTTTTGTAGTTGGAGTAATTTGTAATGAATCGATTACTTTTCAAAGTTTTTCAATAACTTCTTTAATGACTAATTTGTCTGCACTGAAATCGAAAGTGTTTGCGGGACGAAATACTTTGCCGGCGGCTTCTTCACTAAGAAAATTCTTGAGTAAACCTCGTAATACGACCACGCCTAAGGATGCATTACCGCATCCAACTAAAACTCAACGTAATTTTTGGTGCGATAATCTGTCCACTAACATCTTATAACCCATCGTCAAATGAAATAACAAAACGACAAAAGTTTCCAAAAATCACGAAATTAACAGGTAAACTAGAATTTGAAAAAGGCCCCACGTTGGGCGCCTAATATTTATGTTGCATGCAAAAGATGTTATTACGACAATTACTTGGAAACTCAAAGGAAAACAAAAACAAAAGTCAAAATCAAAAGGACGCCAGGAAGCGTGTACAGCTCTAATGGACTTCGGGCCTTTGCCAACCACGAGTTCGCTCCAATTGGATTCACTCTAATGGAACTTACCTTATCCGAGTATATCACACTAAAAACTGAAATATTAAAATTCTTCTAATTTTAGCGACATTAATGGGAACTAGAATACGCAGAATAGGATCAACATTTTCCGGATCAACCGACAAACTAGTAGAATTGACGATAAAACGAAGATACTTAAGGTCAGGTATACAAAAATGACATTTGTTTTTACTTAACATCAAATTAGTCCCTAAAGTAACGAAAAAATTTAGTGAACACTTCTGTGTTTCTCGAAGGAAGGAGCGCAAATAATCACGTCATTTAAATAAACAAAAACGTAAGGCTCTAATTCGGGGCCTAAAACTCTATCAATCAACCTCTGCCCAGAAGTTGGTGCGTTAGTTAAACCAAACGGTAAACGCGTGAATTTTAATTACCCACGGTTCGGAACTGTAAAAGTGGTGTACTGCTTAAACTCTTTACTTAAAGGAACCTGCCAATAAACGGACTTAATGTCGAGAGATGAAGTAAATTTAGCATCACGAAGACGATCCAAAATAAACGAAACGTAAGGTAAGGATAAGCGTCCTTTTCGGTAACCTTGTTGACTTTTTTAAAGTCGACGCAAAAACGATAAGAGTTGTCCTTCTTCTTTGCCTATAAGATCGGGCTTGATCAAGCGCTGTTGGATTTTTTTACGACGTCTAACTTCAACATTTTCTCTAATTCCAGATCGTTCTGTTTCTGGATAAACGGCGAGACTCGGTAGTATCGTTGCTTAATCGGTTCCGAAGTAGTCTTGATTTGATGTTCAATCAAGTTGATGCAGTCAAAAGAGTCATTTGTAGAAAAAAACTAACGCATCTAACTGCTTAACCTGTTCTGAAAAAAGATCGAGACAAGACTGAATAACTAAATCCTTATTTTTTAATTGTAACATGGAATTCATACTTTAAAATACCGTTTACTTTTTCTAAGATCAGGAATGATACCTACTTGCTTCAAAAAATCAACACCTAAAATTAAATTATGCGGAACGTCAGAAACAACTAAAACTTCTAAAACAACATTTTTTCCTTTAAGTTCAATTGGGACGTCACTAAACAGGTTTTTAGTACGTCCTTTACTTGTTTCCCGAACACTATGCGTACTGTAACGTTAGATTTTCCACAACGATAGCAAAATAAACCTTTTTAGGTTCCTTGCAAGAAGCAACTCAATGGTTTGGCTTCTTACAATTCTAACATAGCTAACCTTTGTGTAAAAAATGCGGTGTTATAAGACGATACTCGTAAATTTTACAGGTGGTGTAGATCTTTCACCGGTACTAACGTTATTCGAAGAACGAGAAACAACAGTGTTCTTTACTTGCGAGGTGAGAATTAACGGAACAAAAATTGGCCTAACAAAAATCAATGCATGACCTGTAAAAACATCATTACACTCTAAAAATAACTGGTGGCTTGAAACGTTATGCGATAATTGAAGTTCGGTGAATCGTTCTAGAAATGCATTCAAAGAAATCGATTTTGCGTCATCAGAAAATTTCAAATTCCATTTTGAAAGTGAAACACTTTTAATACGACTAACAAAATCTTGACTAACAGCAGAAGACGTCGGTAATGCTGTATCCACAATAGAAGGCTCAACAACAGGTCCTGTAATTTCGTCAGCGGAAGTAGGAGAATTAGAAACAACAATTTGTTTGTCTAAAAGTTCATGCTGCGAAATTCAAACAACTAAATCTTTTAAAACTCATCTTTGACTTGAGAATCGTCATCTTGAACTGGAATTGAATTGCCAATATGGTTTAACAAATATTTAATTTTGGGTTCAATTGTAGAAGAAGTTTTTATATTTGGAGTGATTTTTAATGAATCAATTATCGAAATTCTTCAATACCTTCTTTAATCGCTAATTTGTTTGCATTGAAATCGAAAGGGTATGCGAGACGCAATACTTTGCCGGCGGCTTCTTCATTAAAAAAAAATTCTTGAGTAAAGCTCGTAATACGACCACGCCTAAGGACGCATCACCGCCTCTAACTAAAATCTCATAACGTAACTCTTGGTGCGATAATCTGTTCACTAACATCTTATAACTCATCGTAAAATGAAATAACAAAACGACAAAAGTTTCCAAAAATCACGAAATTAACAGGCCAACCAGAATTCGAAAATCTATGTAACATGAATGAGGTATTTGCTAGTGCTTAGTAAAGATAGGTGTGGACTATACTCAAAACTCCATGACTGTTCGGAAAACTCGAAAGAAAACAAAAACAAAAATCAAAATCAAAAGGGCGCTAGGAAGTGTGTACAGCTCGAATAGACTTCGGGTCTTTTCCAACCACAAGTCCGCTTTAATTGGATACACTCTAATGAAACTTACCTTATTAGAGTGTATCACACTAAAAGCTGAAATCTTAAAATTCACATACGCGAAAGCCGAGTGAATAAAAGCTTTGTTACATTTAAGAATGTAACATTTATTACACAAACAAATAAAGAAAATTCAAATACCGGGTCTTTCACAAAAGAAATCGTACAAAATCAAACGACGGTTACAAAATTCTTAACAAATTGCTAAATTAATAAAATGTGATCACTACCATTAAATAACGCTGTATTTGTAATATTAGTCACAAGCTTGCGTAAATGTAAAAACGAGCTGTCATAATCTACGAATAAAGTAACTCTTCATTATCATAATATGTTGCGTTTTTGAATGAAGATCTATCTTCAAAGGCGACATCATAAAAACACTTTTTTTATCTATCGTGTGGCACACATTACAGCAGATTATAACATCACGTTTATATCTCCAAATTAATTAATTTTATTCCAAAGCTTTTTAGCTTGAGGTTTACATTTAACGAATATGAGGCATCTGTAAATAAAAGTTTAATTTAAAAAGTTCTATTTTTTATAATAATAAATCATTTGCCTTAATACACACTCGAATGCAAGAGTAATCAATAAAACATCATAAAAAGACATCAACGATACTTTAAAAGTTTCAAATGCACGGAAAATAAATAAAAAATGTTAATATACCTATCAAGAATTAACCCGAAGAAAGGATTTTGTCGCAAAACATTAATTCAATTCGAGTCGTTAAAGTTAAAATAACTTTCTTGATTTTAAAAATGTTTCTTGTAGGTAGTCTAATTGTTTTGATTGGAACGTTTTAGTAGTTGTTAGGTAACATTAAATTAAATTAGTTGCTACATCATCACCTTTATACAATAGCATTAGATACCGAATTCTTTTTTCAACGAGTTATTGTTATTCCCGACGCAATAATTAATGACAATACGAAGATTTCCCACTCGCTATTGTAATGCAGTATCAATTATTTTCTACTGCATATTTAATAGGGTTAGTAATACAGAAGCTGATTTATTACGGCACTGATTTATGTAGTTGTGCTTGGGACCTTATCAGTACTTTATAGATGTTATATTAGCGCAATTGTATGTGCTTTGAATTATATCTAACTATTTTTCTTTCTATTGTAGTGAAAGCACAAAAAGTCTACATCAAAGCCTCGAAAGTATTATATATTTTATACACTTTAATTTAATTTAAAATATATTATATAACAGTGTAGTGTATTATATATAGTTTAGTTTACTGACGTTTTATTCGTATTGTTAAAAATTAGTTAAATGTATTTAATGTTACAGGCACGAAAAAGCTAAGTTAAGTTTAATTGAAATTGAACGAGCAATTTTAACGACTGTAAAACAATGGTGAAAAAAAAACGGTTAAAGCTACTTGCTTAGACCACAGTAAATGTAATTTACGCTGAAAGCTTTATGTTTAAATTAGCAAGAAATGGTAGATAATAGAAAGAAATGGTAAAATGTATAATAATGGATGCAAGTATCTAATGTTTAATGTTAGAACGTAATCAAAAGTGTCTTATATTTATGCGTTCTTATTTCTTTTTCATATGCATGATGAATTATGTCAACGTTAGCGATGATGGAATAATCAGTCTAAGTAGACACTCAGACTAGAACTAACAAGGATTATACAAATATGTTCTGAAAAAAAATGAGGCAATTAAAAATTTTATTTAAAAAAATTGGAGTAGGAATGAGAAACTAAGAGGGTGAAACTGATAAGCGTAGTATAATCAACAGAATATAAATTAATGCAAAAACACAAAAAATTTCATCGTTAATTTAAAAGAAGTAAAATATGGTAATTATGCTCTATAGAATAACAATTAAAAATCGTTTAACTTAGTTGTAAAAAAAATAACCGAGAACATAATAAAAATTAGATCACAGTAAACGTAATTGCGTCATTGGAAAAAATCTAAATAAAATGTAATTATTTTTTTTATATAATGGAGGATTAGCAAGCATAACAACATTAAACACCAAGAAAAGACAAGTGCAATTTTCATGTAGAAAGAAGTGACGCGGCGGGGCGTGACTGAGGACTCATCATTGGTCCCCAAGCACATAATTGTTAACTTCCACGATATTAACTATGTGATCAGGTCGTTAAGTGTTGTCATTGGTTGTAATTTCAAAATCAAATGTTTTGCTGACAATGTTGTCAAATTCACGTCTAATTAATAGCTACGATTTAGTTGAGAACGGTGTCAGCTAACAACAAAGTTAATTTTGTTTTATACAATCAAGCATTAGTGTGCCATACTTTTAAATTAGACTACAAGCATTAAACATCCTCGCCCAGAGTGCTTGATCAATATGGAGACACAAATAGAAATTTATTGATAACAATATTCCGAAATTTGTTTCAAATATTATTAACTACATTAATTAAAAGCAAGCCTTCTTCGGTTGGGTAATACGTCGTACAAAGAATTAAACTTGTCGGCCGAAATTTTACATTCCAAAAGCAAATAAATTTACATTTGTAAATTATAACACGAGAATACAAATCTCGATAATTCATAGAATATATGATACAAAAAAAAGTTTTATGCTTAATTGTGACAACAACCTGATAAGTACAATCGTGCGTACAAAGGACTGACAACGAAGATGACAAGAATTAAATTAGGAAAATATAATACTTACAGTTTAGTTTTCTCTTTTAAAAATGCAATTTGCTGAAATAAACAAAACCGTACATACGGGGTTATCACAAGTATATTTCCAAATGCACCAAGCTTCCCTCAAATTAATTATATTATTTTGTTAACTACAGTTAGAATTGTATTTAATACTCGAAGGTTTTGATATCTTCAACGAAAGTTACGTGACGTCATCATGGAAATTTCTCCAATACATGAACCAGTTTTACTATCTCCACATTGATGGACCGTGTGGGGATGTTCAGAAACCGCCTAATAAAGACTTTCCCGATAGTAGTAAAAGTACTATGTTCAATACTTGCATGGATGCGTGTGAATAATTACAAATGAAAGCTTCGCACATAACGTTATATGATATCTTATCTATTTCACCGTCACCAGATATATGATTTTTCTTTCATGGAACTTCAACGTAAGATATTTTTCAATTGACAGTAATCCTCCCAATGTAGCGGGAAGTGGGCGTTCCGAAAATTACTCTTATACCCTACAAACATCATAACAAAACACTTTTAGCATACGAACTCAAAGCAACATAAAATCTAGGAAGTGGACACTACTTAAAATCAACAATAGAAATTTAGGCATACGCCAAGGACAGAATTCTAAAATTCAAAATTTAACTTTTTCATTTAAGTGTATATGTAAATAGCCAAAATTATCGTACTTGGGTAACCGAAAATCCACACACTTTTGTGGACACACATTGGGTTCTTTGAACGTTGGTGTATGGATTGCAATGTCAAAGAGAAGGATAATTGGTCCAATATTTATTTACAACACTGTAGACGTAAAAAGTTATGGTAATATTTAGGAGCACTTTTTTTATTATTTTCAGCAAGAACGGCCTATACTACTTAAGATGAATTGAATATATTTCAACAGTTTTACAATGAGAGAACAATAAGTAACTAGTTATATATGGGTTATATTCCCACCATCTCCAGATCTTACGCTATCAGATTTTTATCTTTACGGACATTAAAGGGGTTAGGTGGGTTTCATAGGTTCAAAAAAAGGGTATTTTTACTATTTTTTTTTTAATCTATTCAATCGTATATTTTATTTAAACAATTCAGCATATCAAAAGATAAATATTGAAACAGTATTTTTATTTAAAAATTCCGAAAATTCAGCTGTTGGTACCTCATCTCCCTTGACGTCTCAAAAAAAAATGCTCTTGCCGTGGACTGCATAACTCATTATTGGTTTATCTAAAATTACAAAACCAAAAATATTTCGTTAGTACATGGATAAATCTCGTTATTGGACAAAGGAAAAAAAATTAAAATTTGAATTTTTGACAGACTGAACAAAAAAACACATTTTTTGATCAAATTTTCGCCATGTATTGGCTCAAAAAAATTTGTTGTAATAAAAAAAAATCCTTCGTTCAATGACTAGATATTGTTATTTCAAAGATGTGTGCAAAATTTGAACAAAATCGCTTCATAACTTTTCAAAAAATTGTGTCCACCGACTTAAAAAATTGAGTTTTGAGATAAACGCGTTTAAAGTTTTAAATTAAAATAACATGCAAAAAAAATTTTTTTTAACTTACATAGAATCATCTATTCAGGCACCATAAAGCAAAGTACCTGCTGCTGCGGCAATATCCAGGGCATCCTTTTGCTCTTGCCTGTGACGAATTCTTGCTTCACGAGTTTTTGGCAATAAGTATGCGGTTCTCATTTTCTTTTCGTTTCAAGTCCATGCCGTGCATAAAAAGCAAGTAAGCTAAGGCTCTTTCGTTGAAAAAGCCAGCAGCGACAAATGCAGCAATCTCTACTATTTTTGATCCAGCAGGAAGTATTTTTGGAATAATTTACCAAATTAGCTGGTTCTAACTTTCGTTATTGTTTTGCGTGAAGTCACCAACACACCTCCCACAGAGCTCTCCTTTGCTGAGTTCTTCATAAATGGGCTTGATAGCTGATGAAACCTTACTTGGTATTGGATCGTAGTCGTGTTTGTATGATGAAAGAGTGTTCATTGCTTAAGCACGCGGCCAAGTGCACCATGAGTTAGGGTCCTTTGGACATTTATCGTGCTATGGATTTTTGTCTGTGGAGATATAATGAAACTAAGTTGCCCATATAGCGTCTCTCATATTTTGCACTGAAAAGCAGTTTCTTCTTATAGCTAGGCCATAATAAAGTGTTAACTAATAAATTTGCCAATAAGTTTGCCTTTGCCAGACAGATTTTTTTTTCTAATTGTTTTACCGGTCTTGTTTTTTTTTTCTTCAAAAGTTTTATTGACCAAATCAAGTAAGCGCTTGCCCATCCTCTTCTGCACATGTCCTACGCATTCTTTTTTATTTATAATAAAATCGTCGTTATAAGGTTTGGCATTAAGGACTCCAGAATATGTTTTGGAGTCCCCGTCACCAATACAATTTGAGTACCTTAGGCCGTATTTTTCAAAAGAGCGTTGAAACATAGCAACGATTGATGAAACTTCCATATTACCAGCTGGTCCTTGGTGATTGGCACTAAATTCGTTTTTTCCAAACTGATCTTCCTTCTTTTTTTTCCAAACTTCACATAATTTATAATATGAACATTTTACAAAAATATCCAAAACTTTTCCGCTATAATACCCAATTAACGTAGACACACCATATAATGATGAAAACCAAGTACCATCACTTGATACAGTTACATCTATCGTATCATCAATACCACTTTCACCACACGTTAATTGTTTTTCTTCTTTTGCAGCTGATGAAAAAAGTAGTTCAGCAATTATCTGAACACATTCATGAATTTTTTGAACATAAAAATCATATCTTGACTTATTCAAAAAATAACAACTGATATCCATCAAGCCACAGAATTTTTTACATCCGGCAAGTCCTAAGCCTAATATTCGCATAACAAATATAAACCTACGATTTATTTCATATGATTTACCAATTTTTTGACACGATAAAATGTATCTAACATTTTTCTTACTTTACGGGAATTTTGAAACCAAGGCCAAATTTCAGACACTGTTTAAAATCCACTTTACTATTACATATTTTGTCCTCTCCATTTTCATTTATTACATTAGAACACTTCACAAAAGTAGATAGTGCTAAAAAAACTAAAAAAAAATCGATAATTGCATACTACAGAATACCGTCCTCTGGCACGTGTTTTTCATCTTGGCTTTTGAGTTTTTTCGCCGACGTGGTGGTGAAAGATTCGTCATCTATCTCAGCAGTTTCCGGATTAAATTATTGTTTTCTTTTCTTTGATCTATCTTTTCTTCGACCACTAGTTGTTCGATCAGATCTTGTAACTTTACTAATATTTTATAAATAAAAATTTATAAACACTTAGGTACAGCAAAAATGCACGAACACTTATAACCTCAAATCAACCTATTGGCCCAAGAAGTAACAATTAACTAAATTATTAAAAACGAATTCGAGTTGCTCTTGAATTGTAAAAGAAAGTGGGAAAGGCCGACCAACAATAGCTATGCAGCTGCTTCCGTATACTTGCGAAGCGCTGCACTGACGTGGCCTGATGGGCGGAACTTCCGAAGGGAGATCGATTTGAAATTTTAGGAGATGATTTTAAACATATTGTACTATTTAATAAGACAAAAAAAATCGATTTTTTGAAATTTTTAAACCCACCAGCCCCTTAAGAAACTCACAGTATATAAGATTCAGCTGTGCAATATTGAAGACTTAGAACATGCTTACTAATACTATTTGAAATATTAAAGTTGATGAGCCTCGTAATGTTTTCCAAAACTTAAAGAGAAGAACTAACACGTGTATCGCAGCTGAATATTGTTGAGATGGTATCTCTCTATTTACCTTGAAAATGTTTAATTGTGAAAAACCATTGTAGTAAGAGATAGATATCGGGTGGTACTTTGTGATTGATTCTATATAGTAGTGCATCGTGCTTAACTTTGTCAAATACTTGCATCATGTCTAAAGATGCTATAGAGCGATTATGGCATGTTGTTTGCGAAAATCGAATTCATGTTTTAGTATCAAGTTATTTTGCTGTGCTTCTCCGATATGACCTTAATTTGTCGATGCTTGGATTTTAAACCTCTCTACTCTATATAATATATAATATAGTAACTTCATACTTTAGCACGCATTTAATTCTGTCGCACTACCTCTTCTCTTACTCCCACCTTTCCGCGAACAAGCCCAGCCGATCTTTATTTGGCAAATACATTAGTTTGGTGTCACCCGCCACGCTATTATTATCTAGTATGTGTTAACATAGCACTACTTTGTCGTGAAGTGCACAGTTCTACTGCGACTATTTGTTGCGATTAGTCATAATGTCAAAACAATAATATGTCTTTAAAAAAAGTGAAAAAATTAGTACAAGTGTAAAAGAGTATACTTATTTAGCTGCAAGTATATCTGATGATTGCCTTTGCGATGAATCGGGGTCTTGCTCAATTGAACACCGTGATGTCGAGTTTGAGTGAAAGAGCAGAGATTCTTTGTTGAATGTACAAATTGCTGATGCTTTAAAAGGTTTTTTTTTAACCCGTTGATTGCTTTTAGATAAGCAACGTTAATTTTAGGTTGAATATAACCTTTTAGCAGACGCTACATTTTGTATCCATACTGACTATTTTGTCACCAAAAGACAAAGAGAACCTCACTTTAAGAGAACACAATGAAAGTATTGCGTTATGTAACAGAGGCAACTTTCTAGAACTGCTTAAACTAAGACAAAATGAAATGGATGAAGAAATTGAAACATTTATAAAATCATCAGTTCGCTCATATAAAAGTGCACAGATACAGAATAAGCTTATTGAGTACATAAGAAATGAAATGCTACAAGAAATCTGTGATCAAACGACATTTTATCGCGTGAACAACTTAGTATTTGTATCCGATATTTTGCAAAGATTAACGGAAGAATCGAAATCAAGGAAATGTTTTTGGGTTTTATCGATGTTGCCGATACCACTGGTGAAAACTTGCACCAAACTATCAAAAAGTATTTACAGCAGTTGGGTATAGGCATCAACAAAATGCATGGTCAGGCTTATGATGGCGCCAGCAATATGAGTGGAAATTTTAAAGATGTTCCAGCAA
This sequence comes from Aquatica leii, assembly GCA_035610365.1. NCBI lineage: Eukaryota > Metazoa > Arthropoda > Insecta > Coleoptera > Lampyridae > Aquatica > Aquatica leii. The sequence continues at coordinate 44,849,740 of CM069435.1, read as the reverse complement.
GGTTCCAAGATGACGAACCTAAGGCTTTGTACACTGCTTAAGAATTGTTTATTCACAGTAAAGAATCTGTATAACATAATTAATGCATCGCCCAGTAGATTTTCAATTTTTGAACCATTATGTAAGCAAAACGGAGAAACAAAAACGAAAAGATCTAGATAGACTATGCGTCACAAGGTCAGCAATGCTATTTTGGAGCAACTTCCGGAAATTTACAAAACTTTGGAAGTTATTTTAAATGATACTATAAATAGTAAAATTGCAGCTCAAGCAGAGTAAACCTCTTGATATTTTTAAGGTTATTGTCATTGACTGTTTAAAACTGGACAGAAACGACGATGGATTTACTCAGATGTGGAATGAATCGGGTGAGCAGATAAACAAATATGACTTGAAAGGTTTTTCTGTTGAAAGACCGTTCCTACCTCGCAAACGAAAGATACTAAGAAAACTTGAACCTAGTAACTATTCTACTGAGAAATCGTTGCATCAGGGTTATCAGTTACCTAAACAAATGTTTAAAGTCAACCTTTATTTTACTGGGCTAGAAACAATACAATCTCGTTTCTCTAAGAACGACTATGACAAAACCAATAATATTGCCCAATTACTATTTGATTGACATGGCATTAATAACAAAGCTGTTCTTAACAGCTAGAAGTTTTATAAGTTGTCTGCAAGCTTTTCTTCGTAGCTTTAGTTTTTTCACAGCTATGCAAAGAATGATTTTGTCAAAATAGACAAGAAAACTGTAAGACTAACTTTTTCACGAGTTATCTGGGTTTTTTATTCAGAATAACTTGCAAGAAAATGCATGATATGTATGGTTACGCTTGGAAATATGACTTTCTTGGCTCTTCACAACAGCAAGTGCAGAACGATTCTTTACGCTACGAAGACTGAAAACGTATCTACGAAGTGCCATGGCGGAAGCTCGCTTAAATGGAACAAGAAATGACATTAAAGTATCTGCAAAAAAAAACTAAATTTGTTAGTTGACAGATTTTTAAATATACCTGAAAGGAGACTTATGTTCCATTAAATAAAACTTACACCTAAAGTTGTCAACACAAATTAGTTTAGCTAATAACATGTCTTCTTGTAAATTGTTAGAAACGATTATGTTCAAAATAAACTTTAAAACATTGTTAAGAGGATTTCATTTACAACCATTTAGTAGGTAACTGTTTTTATTTCCCTTTAAAATTTTAAAAGGAGTCTCCACTCACGTGGGAATTAGAATTTTCTATAACTTTCCAAAAAACACTCAAATTTTTTAAATGATAGTTTCCGGACACTTTCTAGTTTATTAACTGTGCCTCGCCAAATGATTTGTATAACTTTTATTGAAGAGGGGTTATTACAAAATATTCTTAAAACTCATAGAACGTAGTCATATTCATTCTCATTTTCGATTTCGTCTGCTGCTTTATTGTTTCTTATTGAACAGTAAAATTGCTTATATTTCTTGAGAATATTGGTCTGAACTTGCTGAATGTTTTGTATTTTCTCTAAGGTTTATTGGAGCACAGTTATTAGGATATACTTTTTCAGTCGGTGTTAATGGTTTTTTACAATTGACTGTGTGTAAATGGTATTTTGCAACATGACAGCTTTGTTTGAAAATCGAGCCCAAATTATCAACTATTACGTGTATTTATATATGTTTCATTATAGGTAGATATCTACTTACATAATTACAATAACTGCAATTTCATAAATTTAAAATTTTATTTTTTACTATTTACTTATTACAATTTTCTGAATAACCACTTTGCGCACATAAAAGAAAAATTAAAAACCAACCAAATTCTTAAATGTTGCACTTTTAAATATATAATCTAAAATTGTCGGTAACTTGACAGCCGTCAATAGCGAACTGTAATCATAACTGACATAGTTGTCACGAGATGACGCATTTCTAAAGATTCAAACAAATTCAAAAATCTTCACGTTTTTATACATTTATATCATTACATATACATAATATAAAGCAACATTTATTTATATGAACCTTAGTATTATCTAATTACCATACCTTTTGTTTTTTTAAAGTCTGGAATTTAGTGCTCATTTTACCGCACTGTACTTCTACTTTACAATAATGTCATATAACAACTCTTTTTTTAGTCTAGTATTAACAAATTACCCCAAGATAGTTTTGAAAACCTTTAGGTAAAGATTTTTTGGATTTATTCGATGCAAGCGTGCAAAGACGATTAAAACAAAAGATGTGTCGGTTACTGGACATGCTAAACACCGTACAATTCAATCAACCAAATGAAACAAACACAAAAAATGTTTTGCATTAACTAAAAGAATTTTTATATTACAAAAAATTGGACATAAATGACTAAAATATATCTTGGAAAAATCATCGGTGAAAGCTGAGTAAAGCACAGTTTTCGTGCAGTTATATTTAATACGCAGCTAAATATTACCAAAAAAATTTTAGTAATTACAACAAACTCCGTACTTCGTAAATATTTATGCCTTGTATATTCCGAGAAGCGTCTTCTTAAAATTAATTGTCTTCTATTCTTAGCTGACACTCGACTATTGTGTTCTCGCTTGAAGTAAACACAAACGTTGTTCTTTTCGTTCTATAGAGTTATCTTTACTTTCCTTAGCAAGAACCGCTTTCAATTGTTACCTAACCTTTCTTAGAAATTTGTCATAAAAATACTTACTAAAGTTTTTCATTTAACAATTGATGAAAGTATGTTGTTTAATGTGGTGTTTCATTGTATATTTCAGAGTGATGTGTTCTCTAACTTAGATCTCAACTGTCTTATTCGCAACTCAACAAGATTCTGTTTAACCGAAGTTTTTCTTAACCTAGTTTAAATCCTGATGTCAATCAAAATTATAATATCTTATCTCGTATTCTATTTTGGTTTTTTACCGCTCTATCGTAAACCCTTACTGCCTTCAAACGCATCCTACGCTCTTGAGATAATTAAATTTTAAACCAACTCCAAGTTTACACCGAAATGTTTCCTAATCCGGAAAATGATCATTAATTCTATTCTACGTTTAGATCTAAGCTGTTTTTTATACTACAATGATGCATTGTGATACTTACATAAATCAAACCTTTGACTGTCTTACGATATAACAATTCTACTAAAACTTTTACTTTGTAAACCGTAACCTATCAGAAAAAGAATTTGGATTTCATCAATAACAAGTCTTTGAGTCTAGTGTAATTCTGTACTGTTGCTGAAAAACAATATTATTCAATGGACACTGTTAAATTTGTATTATAAAGCACTTTAAAATTTAAAGCGGAAACTGAAACTTTATTGTTCTTAATGTTAATGATAAAACATCCAAGCGTCTGTCCTGCCGGAAGGAGCTTCCAACAGGACAGTTGCGCAAGATTGTTACTAGAATTTTCTCTCGTTTGTTAATTGCTACCGATGAACTCAGTTTGATTCGGTGAGTGGATTGTAAGTTTTGATGTGCTAATTATAAAGTAATTTAAAAAGGGGCCAAAACGGTGAAAGATTACGATGGGAGATACCGTTTGAATTCATTCAAAGCAAACGAATGACAAAACACAGGTTGTAACAACAAGTATATTTATTTTATCACACAAAGAGAAAAAGATAAATTTACATAGGTGCGATCAAACGCTAGAACGTAGGTCAATATCACAGACAATAATTGTTGAAGTAAGCCCCTTTCGTTTAGGCAATACGTCGTACAAAAAATTACACTGGTAGGCCTAACTTTTACATTTCGAAAAGAATAAATTTACATTAGTAAATCATAACACGAATATCCATTCTCTATAATTCAGAGAACTAATAATATGCTACACACAAAATAAAAGTACGTGCAACTAACTGACAACATAGATGCAAAGAATTAAAGTAGGAAATATAATACTTACAATTTAGTTTTATTTTGAAGAATGTAACTAGCTAGCAGCACCTTTCCAGAATTTTCTAAAATTTGCTGAAGTATAACAAACACGTACATACGGTGTTATCACAACTAAATCCGATTAATGAGAAAACCAAATGCGCCCAGTTTTCCTTAAATTAATTATGTTGTTTAGGTAGCCTCTCAATACAGTAGAATTATATTAATTTATCAAAGGTTTCGATACCCTCAATCAACGTGGCGTGACGTCATTATAGGTTTTTCCAACGAACAAAACGGGTTTTAATATTTCCACATTAGTGGAATAACGTGTGAGTGTCTAGAAACCGCTAATGACAATACGGGAAAATTAAAGTAAATCACAAAAATATGAAGCAGTGCTTACCCCAGGAAAATTTTTACAAATCAGCGAGAATAATACACCTATTTATGCCTTAGATGAGTGTAAATAATTAGAAGTAAAAATTTTATTGAGCACTTACGTTAGAACATATATGCGAAACGGGCCACAGTCACTGGAAAAGTGTCCATCGATAATTTGATGTTAAACATTAACTAATTGACAATGCAGCAAAAAGTGGGCATTACGGAAATAAATTTTATACGGTACAAATACCATACCAAAACACTTTTAATATAACAAAATACTTGCTCCTGCTAGAAGGCTCAAAATTTTAATTAACCCGCTTTCCAGCAGGACCACCTTTCTTCCGGCAGTACATTTATAATTTAAGTAAGCGTAGGAAATAGTTTTAGTTTACTAAATTTATGCTTAAATATATTCAGATGGGATGGTCAGGATTTTACAAAAGTATAAACTTTAATTATTAAAGTAATACAACAAAAGATAAAACAATATTATAATTTTGATCAACTGGGATTGCATTTAAAATGTGATAGGGATTGCAATCACGGTCTGTAGTTGGAGCACAGAGGTCACCAGATATTCTACAGCTCTATTTCTTCTTTCCCATTTTTATTTTCTTTGCAATCTTTAGGCTTTGATAGTTTCTGCTTGCCGTTCCTTCCTTTGGTGTTTGTATTTATTTTTGAGATAGATGCTTTAACAACTGTTATTCTTTGTTTGGTGTTTTCAGCAGGAGGTTTTGCTCTGAAACACCTTTGATTTCATTGTCAATTTGGATTGCTTTGCTTCTACTTCATCTTTTAACTGCATTTGGATATGGCCGTAGATTTTCTGGTCTTACAACAGTTTTATTTTACTTCCATTGAGTTAATTGGTTACTACCATTAAGAACTAGAATGTTTTCATGATCGTTATTTTTTCGTCTTTGATTGTGGAAGGTCCAGGTTTCATACATCTTGACATCTAAATATTTTTTTTAATTATTCAGATTATCTGTTTCTGGAGCAATAATGTTCTTTAAAATCGAAGTCATTATTTGTGCTGTATATTTAGGATTTACAGACAATATGGTAACATTAAAATCAATTTCAAAAACTTTTTACTACTAAAACAATCGGGATTGTAATTCCTGTAGCTTCAAACGCCCGTGCTGCTTTATCGACATTGGATACTTTGTAATATGCCGTTTTAAATAAACCGGCAACTTTCTTTTGAGTAATAGCTTTGCTAGGATTGGTAACTAACCAATTATCAGTTGCTTGGCTGTATGCAGTTTTTAGTGACGCAAAATATCCTTTTATTAGTGGCATGCGGAAGCAACGATAAAAGATGAATGGAATTATCACTGCAGTATTTGATAACATTAAGGTTTTGCTGAGATGAATACTAATAAAATAGGACCATCTTTAGAAACTTTAATATGTTTTTGGAAATGCTTTATCTATTCAAGAAACAATTCTGAATTTATAAAGCCTGATTTCGAAATAAGTGGTCAAGTTCCTGAAGACGTCTCTGTATACAGCTCTTCTTTCATTCTCTTGCAAGGAAAATTAATGTAGGAGGAACAAATACCCCACCAGCACTTGTGCCGCATACTGCAGTAACCAGTTGACTTTTTTCACCGCTAGCAACTTTCTGTAAGCATTTTTTTCTTTTTTTGTAAATACCTTGGACAACTTGTTGGGCACTGTACATAAGTTTGTCTCGTCTAAGTGGTGTATAAAATATTTAATAGTAACGTTATTGTAATTAAATGTAAATGTGTTTAAGAAAAACTAAATTGAATGCAATTAGAAAAAATTAAAGCACCTAATTTGCAACCTCACTGCTAGTTCTCTTGCAAAGTTTTCTTTTGATGGGAAACAAGCGTCAACAATAATTTATTGGTCATTTGCATATGCTATGTGTAGCGCTCCTTTGTATTGAATTTTCATTATTATTTTTTTATAATGAATAAACTTTCAATAATTTCTCCTGCTATTATTTTTTCAGTTAATAAATGAGACATCTTTCTCTCAAGACTTCTGCGTAGACCCTTCGATTTCTTACAAGAATTATAGAATTTATAACAAACAAATTTATATTGCAATAATGTACAAAAATAAACGAAACGTTAATCTAATTGGGACCCAATGTCCAACAAAAGAAATACCACACATAAAATTGCGTAATACAAAAGATATCTTAAAAATCTAACCTTATATGCAAGTAGAATCACTGGCGGGTAATTACGGTGGTTCTCTCACTAGAAACAATAATCTCGGTGGCGTCGGTCCTCTTCCTAAGAACGGCTTTTCTTCAAAACAAACATTCGCTGGCGTCTACGATTTAGCTGGCTACTACGATTTCGCTTGCAAAAGCGAGATTGATTTCCGTAAGATTGCAGACCATTGACTTCCGCTTTTTCTTCAAAGCTTTCTTAACCCATCGGCTTTTTGATACTTTTTGTTTACTTGTTCAATTCGCTGCGGCTTCCACTAATTTACTGCTTTATTTTCGCCGTGTTTGAGGTTCACTAACTTTCACCTTTTTACTTCGTCGCTTATGAACCTCACTTTCTCAATACTTCTAACCGATTCCTTCACTTTGCCAATGCTTCTTCCCGACTACTCTCTCACTTTGCTATCTTACCCCTTACACTTTTGTTTTTTCACTTTACTCGGCACTTTTAACGTAACTTAGCTACAGCACATGCTGAATCGTTTGCACTTTATACCTAATTCTAACTTACTTGGCTATGGATAAACATAATAATAAAAAACATGTATATTTATTTTCTTTTACACGGAAATCAAAGGACGTCACCTTACACGTATTATAAAGGAGTTATGATTATAAGGATTTGTATCTTTGTAATTAATATTTTGTTTTCTTCTACACTATTATTTGCTTAAGAACAAAATTGCAAAGTTACAATATATTTGTTTTGTTAACAATTTCTTTTTATTGCCGTGTCTCTTATAGAAGATTGTTGTAGCATATTACATTCATCAGTTTTTCAACTGTGATTTTTATACTACCTTCTTAGTTTGTAAAGCTTCATCTTAAGAATAACATCCATTAGTTACAAATTATCCTTAAACATTTTGAAATGTACTTAGTTTGTTTTGTAAGTCACATTTACATGTTATTCTGTTGCAGTTTCGACAAAAACGTTTACATACCAACATCGTATTTATCGGAAGAACTTGACATTGTTAACAATTGTGTCAATTGTGTGTTAACGATGTCATGAATAGATTTTTTTTAATTACTGGCTGAAAAAGCAAAATCTTGTAAATAATTGATGTTAATCTAACTGATCCAACTCATTCATATTAAGTTTTTGTTGAAATTAATGTATTAAAAGAATTAAAGTAGTAAATGATTTGAGGTTAACTAAAATTGCATGTATAGATAAATAGCTAAAAGTCAAAAAGCAAATAATAGTAACATTTATAACTTATAGTATTTTTCTTTTAGTTTACTCCTAATTAAAGAAAGACTGGATTACTGTGTACTGTTAGTTACAGTCCAGACTACTACTATAAATAGCAGTTTAATCATTGAATATAAATAAAAAACACGTACCAACCAAATTTGTTGATTACTATACAACTTATAGTGTAAACGCAAACAAATTAACATAAAATAAATACAAATTTTTGACTTATACATAATTTTTTAATTATTAATTTAGGTATTACCACCACAATTTTTAAATTTTGGTTATTTATTTTATTTGGTCTGGTAGAAAGTTTAATTTCTATTTAAGTATAAATAAATAAATACGAAGTCGTAGAATAAGTAGTGCATAATTCGTAAGGAATGTGCGTTACCAACTCGCTTTCGGCTCGGCTGCAAACTTTCATACTTATTGGCAATGACTACTATTCCTTACTCGTTATACGATATACTGTTCTCCCTAAATTTAAATTAGAAATAAGGCATTCTAGAGTACTGTCAATTATGTCATAGAGTTCACTGTATAGTCGTTGCCACGAAATATGAGCACAACAGAACTTTTTGTGTTATGAATAAATCACTCAATTGATTTCATCGTTGATTGACATTAGTTAACATTTGTCATAAGTCGCTTATTTAGATAGGTATCAAAGTTTAAATTATTATATAGAACTTACGAACAAGCTAACAAACAATGTTAAAGTTTAATTTATTATGTATCGGATTAATTCGTATTTTTTGTTTAATTATAACAGATATATTAAAAACGACTGCTCTTTGACAAGTAATAATTTTGTAGGTTAGTATTTGAATTAAAAGAAATTCGCATTGCCAACATTAATATTTAGCAAATTTTAGGTTTTTACTTTTAACCGGCAGTTACATTTTCCAGTAACTGATTTGATTAGCAAATTTCAGATGCATACGACTATGACGTAGGGATCTTCTTGCCTGGCAACGACTATATAACATAGCTACGACCTGATAATCCAGTGAGTCACCTTATTATTAGAATTTAGTTTTAGAAAAAATGAAATGGCTTTTGTAGGACACTTTTACAGCAAACTGACTGAATACTGGATAGGTCTATATTTAGTAACAAGGTTGTCTAGTGCACTGTTAGTTCTGTAATATAGTTTTCTGTCATATCCAATTGCAAAACAGAACTTATAATACACTGAGTCACGTTATTACCAAAATTTAATTTCTGCAGCAAGCTAAGAGCATTCTGAATACAAATTGATGTTGGAACTAAATTAAATAACGTACTTGTCTCGAAATGATAGCACAAAACTGATTAATCGATGGGAGTATACAAAATTTTTACTTTTACAAGATGATAGATACATGCGTAAGTTAAACAACTTTTAATTAACCAATTTTACTAAAGAGAAAATTAATAAAATCTATTCGGTAAACTATTACTACAGAAAAGAATCAGAAGTGTATTTTATAGTAGTAAGTACCGGTAATATTTAAATTTCACGTTGGCTCGCTATTTCACAATGCCCCTACTATGAGAAATAAAAAAAAATTCTTTTTTTATGGTCTCAAAAAGGACAATTGAAAGTTTACGAAAACCATTCTTTTACGGTACAAAATTGGCAGCTAAAAAATATAGTCATCAAAAACTTGTTCCATAAGTGACTTCTTTTCATTTGAAATTATTTGTGAATTTGAAAAACAAAATTGTGTTAAAGATAATATCTGCATTTATAAATCATCAGATCTGAAACTTTTCTTGTTCTTTAATAATGCAGTTTAGAAAACTCGATATAGTCTGTAAAATTTAACATTTTCAGTTTCGGATTAGCGCTTTATTTAACACCGACATATATACACTATTGCCGTTTCCTTCTTACATGTAGGATTTCATCAAGTAAAGCGAGCACGTACATTAGTTATCTGAATTAAGAATTACACTACACGTTTGAAAGTATTCGTCATAACAACCATTAGGTTAGAAAGAAATACCAAATAAAGCAAAAAATTTTACAAACAAGTTTTGAACGAATAATCCCATTCAAAACTTGTTTGTAAAATTTTTAAATGTGTTTAAGAAAGCGCATGGTTGCTTTATTTGGTATATAATTTGGCTCGAAAATTCCGCCCTGTACGTTCACACACTTGACTACCCGTTCCCTCAAATTACGGGTAATGTTATGGAGTAAATCTTGTCGTTCTCTGATGCGCGTAGCGGCAATAAAAATGCGAGCAATCAAATCGTCTCGAGTAAGCGGCTTGTGTCGATAAACATCTGATTTAAACCATCCCCATAACGAATAGTCCATTGGTGTCAAATCTGGAGATCGTGGAGGCCAAAGAATTGGACCACCACGACCGATCCATCGACCAGGAAAAATCTCGTCAAGGTATTGCGTCACTACACGAGCAGTATGCGGTGGCGCTCCGTCATGTTGATAGTACATTCGGTGTCGGGTCGCCAACGGAACGTCCTCCAAAAGACCTGGTAGTTCATGTTCCAGAAAGTGTCGGTATCGTGCGCCTGTCAGACGCTCGTAAAAGATAACAGGACCAATGAAGACGTTATCGATAACACCGCTCCACACGTTAACTGAAAACCGATGTTGAAAATGGGATTCAACGGTTGCATGAGGGTTTTCGTCAGACCAGACATGATTGTTGTGCGTGTTAGTGATACCGTCACGAGTAAATGTTGCTTCATCGGTGAATAGTATCTTTGGAATCAATCGGCGATGTTCGTGGATCCATTGACAAAATGCAAGTCGCAACGCAGCATCTCCCTGGTGCAAATGTTGAACACGCTGCAGGTGATAGGGATGTAAGCCATAACGATGAAGTGTTCTCTGTACTCTCGTTCGTGGTACGTTAAGACGTACGCTAATTCGACGTGTACTCGTAGTAGGACTACCTTCTACTGCTTCTAGAATGTTTACCTCTTCATTGGCAGGTTGACGATTTGCGCGCTCTGATACGATATTAGCACTGGGTACTATACCGCGCTCACGCAAACTGTTGAAAGTCTGTACAAACACATCTTTAGTAGGAATGCGTCGATTAGGAAATCTGCGACGATATTCGGCAACAGCAGCGAATGCACTTCCATTACAGTAGCCGTAAATAAACACAATATCCGCGTATTCAGTATGTGTAAATACTGCTGGCATTGTAATTGTACGTTGCACTGAACCTACACACGTCCTAATTCCACGCGCCGTAGTTAAAAACTGACAGACAGGTTTACTAGTGTGGTGCATCACGGGAACTGGCGCATGCGCACTATCTCTGAAACGGTTGAAAATAAAAATATTTTTTCTAAGTATTTTTGTCTTGAAATAGTCCCTACTTTAATATTCCGAAATATTGCAGGTTCCTCCTGGGCCACCCTGTATATGTCGGTGTTAAATAAAGCGCTAATCCGAAACTGAAAATGTTAAATTTTACAGACTATACTTTAAAATCCTAATAAATTTCAAAATTTGAGCAAATTTGATTCTTTTTTTTAAATGTTTTTGTGAGATTGCAGAAAAATGCTATTAGAACAATCAAAATTTAATACCCTTTGTTATTTCTAATGTAATTGATTTTTAAACATAAACTAAATTATGAAATTAAAAATGTTTGAGTAGATATTTATACTAAAAATAGTCTTCATCAAATAATTCGATTTCAAATTATACATAATTAAAAACGATAATTTAGCGAAAAGTTTATTAACTCTACTGCATTAAACTGATGTAAAAATAAATCATGTAAATTAAGTTTAGTTAAAATTGAATAATAATAATGATATTTAAAGTTTTATTACAATACGTATCGATCGTTTTGTTCCAAGAATATGCAGCAAGACGTGGCAGCAAAGTGAATTTTAAAGAGGCTAGTTTTTAAATTCTTGAAACGATCGACTGCATTTCTTTTCTGAATGCAATAGAACAAATGACTCCTTTTAAATTCTCGTTGAAATGCTAACGTACGTTCGTTTTATTTCCTTTTTAATTTTTTTTTTATTTTTCACTTCCAGAAGCCTGAAATAATATAATTGAAAGTTGTTTTATTTGGAGCGAAGTGCCGCACTTACCTTTTGTCAACGTTTAATAATAATGAAATTGCTATTTGCGCTTGTCATCACGGAAACGCTCAACTTCGGGTATCCTTGTAATTGTAAATTACCTTTCCATCAAACAGTTGAATTTTACATAAGCGTTTGTCTCTTTTGCTAGCATTAAAATTAATTAAAAGTCAAATCTTATCAGGAACTCTAAATTAGAGCTTCTGATCTTAGAGCTTTACAACAAGGATTGTATCAAATTAAAGATCGCACTGTTGACTTTTACATACAGGCATTTCGTTGTTGTTAAGTTAAATTCGATTACCGACTGCAATTTTTGCAGATTCGGACCTATTATTAAAATGCCGGTTCAACGATATACAAAAATAATTAAAAACAGATTATGAATACAAAACAGTTTTTTTTAATCTCTCTCTTTAATTATTAATCTGTTTTTTATTATAAAAGTTTTTGTCTTTGTTTTGATTATGTTTATAACTTTGTTCGATTAGTATGTATAGAAAGTTAATATAGTTTTTTGGTTCTAGAGGGGCGTACGTTGGAGTTGCATTCGCCAGACGCTGTTCACAGTTGTGTGTTAAGAGCTACGGATCCAGCAGAAGCCGCTGCATGGTTCAACACTCTTCATTCAGCATTGGCTGTTTTAACAACGGCCGCATTGCATGAAGCTGCACGTGCGATACCTGATTTGCGACATATAGGATGGTTATTGAGACGACCTCGTTTTGAAGTATAAATCTGTAATAAATGTAACTAACTTTTATAATTGATTTGTTTCAGAACAATTTGTCAAGTTCGGATAGTTCAGAGGAGTTAGATAGATGGAACTCTATATTCGCGGCAGTAACGGACAGCGAATTAAGACTCTACGAAAGTGCACCTTGGTCGGGAGAAGCTTGGCGTGCACCAGCTGAAGCTTACGCTCTCATAGCCACTCGATTAGTAGGATCTGGACGAAGAGCTGAATTGCCAGAATTTAGTATACGGTGCGCAACGGCAGAAGGTGTCATAACTCATCGTTTAAGAGCCGAAACCCATAGGGATCTTGCGGCCTGGGCAAAAGCATTAGTTAATGGGAGTCACGCTAGTGCCGTAACCCAAAGAGAACTTGTTTGTCGTAAGTATCTTTTAACAGAAATTAATTAATCTATAATAAACGTGCATAGGATGCGCCTGGAAAGGCAGACCCGCCCAGCTCGTTATTCATTACGAAAATGGTTTTACTTTGTTAGAAGCTGGCACTGGATGTCGAACACTTTGGCGATACCCTTTTGACAAATTGAAAAATTCGTCGGACGACGGACAAAGACTCTTGTATCTAGATTTTGGCGACGAAAACACAATTGTAAGTAGATTACGCTTACAATACTAAAATAACATTAACTTCTATTGTAGGAGTTGGATCTTGATGGCAACCCAAAACCAATTGTCTTCATTCTACACAATTTTTTATCAGCAAAAATTCATCGACTAGGTTTATACGCATAGTAAATGGGAACTGGATTTTAATAATTACTTTTAGTATCTTCGCTAACGAAACTATTCAGTCAATTAAATTTCTTATAATTTTTATATTTAGAACGATAATAAAACTAATTTGATAAGTTTGTACTACGTAGCGTTTACTTAAAATAATATTTATATTTGAAATAATAGCAAATCAAGTCGGTCTACATGAAAATTTGTGCCTTTAATGGAAGTTTTCTAAGTTCCATTTTGTCTATAACAGTTTAATAGATTTAATTCTGTTTATTTTGAATAGCGTTTGCATTTATGACCTAAACATGAATCAAAACGACATTTTTCGGTATGCTAAAGTTGATTTTATAATTAGAGAAGTGGCTAGCAAAGCAGAATTCACCCGGAAATCAACTGACAAATAGTTTTGTAAAAATTATCTAAAAGAATTTTTAATTTATACAACGTACCGGTGCTCAAAGGAAATTGCTACTGTGTAAAACACTTTTGAATGTTTATTAAGAATACTTTTTCCGCAAGTGGATAAAATATTTCAAATTCTTGTATTACCTACATCAAACGCATTCTAATTGCTTCTTTTGGTACTATAACGCGGGTGCTTTGATTACTTTACGCAGTATCACAAAGTTTTGCGTTATTAGTCACTTGTCTAATTGTACTAATTATAAATAAAATTTCTTACATTATAATCAAAATTATCTTAAAATCGGTCATATAGCATGATTACTATGTAATTAGTCCATTTTTTATTAAATTTTAGCTGTCCAGCAAGTAAGAAATATGTATATATTAAATCTAGTGGTAGCTTTTGATTGTTGTAGTACAAAATAAAATATAATTTGTCTTTTACGTATATTATCAAGGTTAGTGATACTAAAAAGCTTTGTACTATCATTAAGGAAGTGGTACAAGTAAATAAATATATGTACATCTCAATTTTGAATTTATTCAATATCATAATGCATTCAAAACGCGCGCAATCGATTAAATTGGCAAACATTCTTTTAAGACAAAATCAACTGCTACTTATAATGCTAATAACATGCAAAAATGTAACCAATGTCGGTCTTTTCCTTGTATGGTATTAATTACTATTGCTTCGCCAGGAAGACATATGAAGGTCAACGGAATCAACATTTCACCAACTAGACCTTTATCAACCGAAAAAAAAATTTTGTACAGTATTGCATCAGCTTAAAGTTATCTACTACGAACTGTCGAGAATCTTCTTTTGCACTTGATTACTATAAGCACAATAAACAATACCTTTTGTTGTTCTTATTTATTACTACATAGTATTTTAGTTAGAGGATTTAACTAAAACTGAATAAAAAACTACTGTAAATAATTGCACAATTATTAATAATAGAATGGAAACTACATTGAAAACATGCTACTCCAAGGCAACAAAAAGTTGATAAACTTTCATATTGTCTACGGGTATAAAAAACTGCAAATTTTTAATTCGCATCTTTATAAACAATATTCAAAGAAACTAAGCTGTGAAGAAAATGTAATGAAAAATTAAATTTAAATGTCATTTATGCAAAAATAATGGAAAATCTTTTAAATCTAGAAATTAATACTATTAACAAAATTAAACAACGAGAAAAAACTGGTATTAAATTTGATGTAAGTACTAAAATAATTAAGACAAAAATCAGTACATCAATTAAAATTTTTTTGTTCTCACATTTAACTGAAAAAATATTTGGTATGAGGTAGTAACCGTGGTGGGTTTACCGGTTATTTTTTGGTCACCGGTGAATTGGCGACGGATACTTTCAAGTCACTGTTGTTTTTACAAGCGACTTTTATCACTTGTAAGATAATCGTTACTAAACCAAAAAAAGGTCGTAAAAATTTGACATAACGTAGACAATAAAAAGTTAATTTGACCAATAATCGTGCAGTAGTTATGAAATCACCGGTAGCTGGTTTTGTATTTTTATTAGTCGTTGATATTTTAGTAATCGACAAGTAACGGCGACAAAGTCACCGGTAACGATATTTCGCCTATCCCTAAGTAGTAATTGCTTATGTTTACTATCTACAACTTCATATAGTTTTGCAAAGAGTCATCAGTCACCAAGGGATACTTCATAAAATGATTAGAAATTAGAATAGTATTCGTTTGAGTTTTGAACGATTAAGGCGTGTCGAGAGTTATATTACTGTGAACGAAAGTGATAAACGGTTATCATTGCTCGCGAGTGATAATCTGCGATATTTATACGGTCGTAAAATTATCGGACAAAGAAATGTTTTCACAACAAGCCGTACCGCAATCGCAAAATGAAGCAATATTAATGCACTAGAATAATGCATTATTTCAAGAAAATTGCCAACGTTCGCAAGACGAACAACAACTTTACAACAGTTGGAAATTATTGGAAAATAAAAAGGTAAGTGCCATTAACAAGGCTGACCTACTCCAAATTCAATTAACAAAATACATAATATGTATGGAAAACTAAGCAAAAAATACTCAGAGTTAGAAAAAGCAATATTGCCTAACAACAATAAAAACGCGAGAAAAACGATTAATATTACATCGATGAAGTGGAACTAGCTCGTGGGACAGAATGGATTCGTATAAAAATAGCAAAAAAAGAAAAATTAGTACTTTGCTTACTTCACTACTATGACAACAACAAAAACAAGAACAAGCTGATAACACTAATGATATAAAAGCTAAAAGCTTCATGTTGTGATGAATCAGATTCTCAATGCACAAATTAAAGTATTTAATGATAAAAATATTAAAATAAATGTACAGGATGACACTGATTTTAAAACGCTTTTTTTAAACAAAGATAAATATTTATGGCATTCTTATAAGAATAAACAGAAAGTTATAGCCAATAGGCTACACACATTATCCAGGAAATGAGAAAACGTGGGTATAAACTTCTTGAAGCCACCCCCAAACTAAAGTATAACACCAAACAACCGTTAAATATGTTCATGCTTTCATTTAGACATGACCAAACTGTTGATAAAATATAGGAAATTACCGATATACTTGGTGTACGAGTAGAAATTCTGCTACTAAGGAAATTTAGACTTGTACCGCAATGTAAAAGGTGCCAAGCCATTGCCCATACGCAAAAAAATGTAACAAAGAACCAAGTTGCGTTAGATGTATTGGCAAACATGTAGCAGTGAACTGTAATAAACCTAAAACTACTCAGCCTAAGTGGGTTCATTGTGGAGAGGGGCATCCAGCAAATTACAGGGGATACACTATAGCAAAAGAAATACAAAAAATGAAGGACAAAGTAGTAAAAAGATTGTTTGGCCTACACAATCTCAAAGAATCAACCAACAGACTGGAACAGCCAAAGCGAACTAAGGGAAACTTACATATAGCCTAGCTGTTTTTAGGAATATAAAAACTAAAACTAGTAACAAAATACAAAGCACATCTATTGAAAAAACTCTCAAACAAATTCTAGGGAAACTAACTACAATGGATGAGCGTTTATTAATATTAGAATATAGCACTAACGAAGATATTCCTAAGAAACTCAATGTCAACTAGTTTCAGAATCATGTAATGAGATGCCAATAGATATATGTCTCATTTCTGAGACATCTTTTACCAGATAATCTTTTATTAGATTTAAGAGATATAAATTGTATCATACTTTACACCCTGCAAACGGAGTCAAAGGAGTAGTGCAGTTATAATAAAGGAATCAATTAAGCACCATCAAGAAATAGCAGAGGAATTCCTAGCAACTACCGTTTGTAGTTATAGCAGTATATAGTCTTCCAAGGCATGCACAAAAAAAATATCAGTGTCTCGACTTTTTGAATAGCCATAGTCAAAGATTCATCATAGGAGGCAACTATCATGTTAAATACTCCTATTGGGGATCCAGGTTAAAAATACAAAGGGGAAAGAACTCCTGGAAGCAGTTAAACAGTTAAAATGCAAAGTACCTTATCAATACCTCATATAGACTAAGATATGTACCTCAGATATGGAAGATAGCTGAGATAATGATGATCCCTAAACCACACAATAAAGTTTCATCTTACAGGTCAATTTTCTTATTACATATAATTTCAAAACTGTACGAAAAGGTTGACACCAATTATAGATGAGAGAAACCTAATCCCACCACATCGGTTAGGTTTTAGAAAAAGCCACTTCAGTATAGATCAATTTCACAGAATAACGAATACAATTGAAAAATTGCTAGAGAAAAGAAAAGTCTGTTCTGCTATCTTCTTTGATAGGAAGATATACCAGAGAAAATCTGCGAAAGCAACAGCATACACGAAAGATTCATTAAAACTAGCTCTCGATGAAATTGAGAGAGGAGTAATCACGCAATATAAAGCTTAAAGAAATACAACATTCCTCAAACGACTTTAAGCTAACATAGGCGAGGAATGAGGGGTACAAAAAGTGAAAGTATGGGTAGAAATACCGCAATTCCTTCTGAAGATGAAGCGAATCTAGTGGTAGGCATTACACTTTAGAAAAATGGGACTGGGGGTTAACTCGACATGAAATTCTGAATATTGTTGAGAAGTTTGTCACTGTAAACAAATTGAAAACTCCCTTTAAAAATAACAGACCCGGAGAAGATTGGTTCTTAAGATTTGCTAGGGCATATAAATTGTCAATAAAAAAACCGCAGTCCGTAGAATTCGCACGCAAGAAATGCTTAGATCCATTTATTATTGATCAATATTTTCAACTTTTGAAGGAACAATTAAATGAACATCAACTAAAAAATAAACCTCGTCAGGTTTGGAACCCGGATGAAACAAATTTTTTGTTGGATCCTTTAAAGACAAAAATCGTGGGCAGAAGAGGAGCGCCGTCTTCCAGAACTACGGCAGGATCTGGTAGAGATAATACAACCCTACTAATGGCGGTAAGTGCCGATGGTAATAAAGCACCGCCACTAATTGTGTATAAGGGCAAAAACATGTGGGACGAATGGATTGCTCCTGCATCACAAGCATATCCGGGTACAAGATACGCCGCAACAAAAAATGGGAGGATGGAGTCTGACCTTTTTGTTTCCTATTTTAAGGATTCGCTATTAGAATTTTTTGGACCGATACTACTAATTTATGATGGGCATGCATCACACGTAGATTTAAGATTAACTAAATTAGCCAGAGAAAATAATGTTATCATTTTGAAATGAACTCCGCACTCTTCGCATTTGCTGCAGCCACTAGACTTAAGCGTATTCAAATCACTCAAAGAAAAGTGGGATATAGCGTTATCAGAGTGGCAAAGACACAATGAGAGGATTCAAACGTCATTAAAAAGGAACAATATGATTCTCTAGCTTATAAAAGATGAGAGCAGCATAAGGCCCAGAACAAATCAGTGCTAGAAAATGAAAACATTAACTTGCCAGATAGTTCAGCAAATAATCATGACAATAATCAGCCTGGAACATCAAGCACACCAGGATCAAACAAAAGAAATTGCATTTTTGAGGAATTATTGTTGGAAACTGTTAAACAAGCACCTTCGGAACCAAAGAAAGCCAAAAAAAGAATAGGAAAAGGTGCCGAAGTAATTACTTGTATAGAACATTCAAACCAAACTATTTCAACCACGAAGAGTTTGACCGAACCGAACCGACCCAGTTTATGAAGATGATGATGATGATATTGAAGCCGAATTGAGGGAACAAGAAGATTTAGAAAATATGTGGAAGAAATCAGTAAGCCTATAGAAGATATTACATCAGACGATTGGATAATGGTAAAATTTGCGGGAAAAGGAAATGTTAAAATATTATGTTGGGTTAGTGGTTTCGACAGAGGATAAATTAGTAGAAGTAAAGTTTGCTAAAAGAGTACCCTCTTTAAATCCTCAAGCATCAACTTTTACATGGGCGGACGAAGAAAATTCCTTTCTACCTCGATGCGATATTGTTTTGACCTTGCCGAAGCCCAGTTTATGAGGTCGAAAAAATTTTATACAGTTCGATATAGATTTTCAGCATACAATGTGCAATAATGTATTTGTTAAGAGTTTTTGCGTTATAAAAATAAGTTAGTAAGTTATAAGAAGACCAATTTTGTTTTTAAGGGTATGAGACTAATTTTGTAAAAGTATGTTATAGTAATATGCAAAACTTTAATTCTAAAATAAAGCTTTTCGTCTATGCAGTTTTCTACGCTGTTTTACACACTTACCCCAGATTTACTTTGGTTAAATTATGTTAGATCTAAATGCCTGGTTACACACTTGCCCCATTTTGAGGGTCAAGTGTGTAGTAAGCGCAATGAAATTTGAAAAACGTCTCTTTACCGAAAAACTATCTTATTTACTTGTACCAACTACAACAACCTAAAACCAAATTTTCAAAGAACCTATTAGTTAATAGACAGTTTGGTTGAGAGTCTGCTAGTATTTTATATATGTCTTCAAAGATGACCTATGCAGATTTTGCTAAACACTTACCCCACTCCGCCTTACTTAAATCTTTCTTTAGGAAGATTTGTTTTTTAATACCAGCAGCTACGATATATTCTACGACTATTTTTAATTTGTAAAAATGAAAATTGTTATCCTTCAGCATAAGCATGTCTGCTTTTTTTTTGCTTAAAACCTTCTTGAAACTTGATTAGTGGCTCATCCTGGACAGCCATATTTATTTCCTTTGTTAATATCTTAAGTGTCAAATTTACAATCGAGAACATTTGAGGGTAGCTTTGCAAGCCCACAAAAGTCCGCGGACTCTATATCGAAAAGAGTAGTTCTAAAAAGTTGTGCTACGGACGGTTAAAGTAAGGTAGGTACATATACTGACTTCCAAAAAAATTGCCACACCTAGAACTTGTTGAACGATTTTATTGAAATTTTTAGAAAACGTTTATTTTTATGAAACAAAGTGATGATTAAAATTTGAATAAAATCTAGTCCGAACTTTTGCTAAGAGAAATTGCTCGTCGTGTAAACCGAAATGTTTTATCGGTATTGAGATGTTGATCCAAATGGTCCGAGGAAAGGGTTCAACATCGTCGCTGTGGATCTGGACGTCTTCGGAGGACTACAGATCGCGAACAACGTCGCTTAAGAGTTTTGGTCACAAGAGACAGATTTTCAAGAATTCGATAAATTGCAAATGATTTGATGAGAGGTATAAGACTCAGAATGTCAATGTCATCTGTTTATCGCCGGATAAGATCTTATGGGTTAAGTTCATATCGTTTATTTTTATGTTTTCCTCTTACACTGCTTCGCCGTCTACGCAGACTAGAGTGGACCAATGAAAGGTTTAATTGGGCGCAAGAATGGCATCAAATTGTGTTTAGTGACGAGTTCCGATTTTGCTTGTGGGCCCACGATGGTTGTAGGAGGGTCAGGCGGATGCGTGGAGAACGTAAAAATCCAACATTTTTTGTGGAACGCAACACAGCTCTCACTCAAGGAGTTATGATATGGGTTGCAATATGTTATAGTAGCAGATCACCCTTGGTCTTTATTGACGGTAACCTAAACGCAGCTGGTTACATTGCTAATGTGCTATAACCAGTTGGGCTTCCATATCTTCAGGGGCTGCAAAATCCCATTTTCCATCAGGATCATACCCGCCCTTATAAGGCAAGGGCTACAACACGGTTTTTGGAAAAAGTTAACATTGCCGTCCTCCTATGGCCTGCTCGGTTGCCTGATTTGTCGCCCGTTGAACATGTATGGGATATGATTGGTAGGCAACTGGGTAATTTACCATACCCTCTAGATAACTTACACGATCTCCAGCTACGGATTCAAAAAGCTTGGGACAATATACTACAAGCAGCTATAGATCACTTGATTGATAGCATGCCAAGACGTCTAAATGAGTGCATTACAAATCCTGGCAGAGCAACTCATTATTGAAAAAACTTTTTAAGCTTTTCTTCTTTTGTTTTTAAATTTTATTCATCACTTTCTTTTATGAAAATAGACTTTTCCTGAATAAAATAATAAATAGCCTAAATAAAACCGTTCAACAACTTCTAGGCGTTGCAATTTTTCTGGAAGTCAGTATATTTGATTGGTACTACCAAATTCAATGTGAACACCGTTTAAGGTATAGTTTAAATAAATCAACAACCAGGTAATTATTCCAACTGATAAGGATGTTATTGATTACATGTTTTCCATATTTAATGAATAATACAATAAGTGAAGCTTAAGAACAAATCAAATTGTTAAGAAAATTAAAAAATCTAATAAATTTAAATAGATACTTAACTAACATACATAATCTCAAAAAACATAACATTGAGAAATTATATAAAAAGTCAAGGTCAAAAAACTATTTGTATTTTTAATTGCGTGTCATGGTCGTACCAGATAACATTAAAAAACAGGTTATTCTACAAAATTATTTTAGTCTACTTTTTGTATTTTCTTGTAAACAAAAAACGGTTTGAGAAAGTAGAAATCACGTTCTTAGTGTGGGCATCAAGATCTTCAGATTAATATGCAGAGAAAAACATTGAATTAGAAGCCATAAGAACGGAAAAAGGTAGTCAATGTAAGTTGACTATAACAAAAAACGAAAAAAAGACAGCAAATAGCAAAGTAATTTTTCTTCGATAAAATTACCGTAAAACAAACATGCTCATGCAAGATAAGAAAATTGTTTATTGAATTTTACTTAACTTTTGTTTTCGTTTAAATTGTGTACTGTATATCAGGCAGTGTTTGTGTAAATATGTTTAAGACAACTCTACGAAATAGCTTCTACAAAAAAAATCGATGTATTAGTGTAAGTGTAGTTAAAGGAGACTAGGGAAGGTTTGATACAGTTAATACTTAAACTAAAAAGTTAGAGTAAAAAATTTTCTTCCTCCTGCTCAACCTACTAACTTGTGTTTAACTGTAAACTGATAAAATTTATCAACTAACAGTATAGTAGAAGATACTAATTTTTTTAATGTAAACAGTATCACATCTCTCTTAGTAAAGGAGGATTGATACTTTCTAACAGTGGCGGCTTTTCCATTAGATCATTTGATCAATGACTCTCCAAAGAAATACTAAACATTGTTTTATTATTACATAATTTACAATTGCAAATATGCTTAAATTCTTACCGCAATACATTCAAAAACTAGCGAATTTGCCCGAGGGTTATGGAAACAAGAATGTGTTGTTAAAGTTTTATTATTTACATTACTCTCTTGCAGCATTGATTACCAGCCGCCACTGCTCTCTAAGCATCTCTAAAGGAAAGTTGATGCAAATTGTAAAAGTTTGCAAACATTATTATTTTTAAGTTTAATATCCAAAACATTACTAATACTAATTAACATTTTCAAATTTTTTGCAGGAAAAGTCAATAATCAATAGTCGCAATATCTTCTTGGGGCACTAATGATTGCGCTTCTACATCGAGATATACGAAACGATATTCTTTCGCCGTATAAAACTTCAAATATTCTCCAGCATCTATTTTCTCCAAAACTTTTCCCACCTAATGTCTTACTGTTTGTTTTGTCGCAAATTGCACCAGTATATAATCGTTTATCATTCTTGTCATAAAATTTTCTTCTTCATTTTTTATTTGTTCTTCTATATCACCACTTCCTCAAACGATTATGAATCAAACGAGAATAATTAGAATCTGGTGGTATTGGCCCATTCATTTGATTTATTGCTCGTAAGATTTCTTTTAAATTTGTTCTTATTCCGCTTTTCCTCTCTTTTTTCGTGGTCGTTTTTCATTCCTTTCATATTTGGGGTGTTTGTAAGAGTTTTTGTTTTTGTAAGTTTTCTTTCTGATTTTTGATGCTTTCTTAGTACAGCCTGAGAAAGGGGTTTTATTTCTTTTAAAGTATTATAAGAGCTGGAAGTTACATGGATAGTCTCAGAAGTCTGTTGTCTGTCGACAGGATACACTGGTATTGTTTCAAGTGTGCGCTCTCTCTGTTAAGACAGGTCGGTCAGTAACCTTTGCAGTAAGAAAATCGAGATCGGTAAAAAGATTTGAGTTAAAAAAGCTTTAGAAAATCCTTCAGTGGAGTGAAAGTTCGCTGATGCGCAATGCCTACAAGCTTTACTGTATCTTTAGCAATAGTCTGGCCAGAATTTTTAGTCATAAAATCAGCACACGTTTGATTAAAATACGGTTTAAATGGCCCATAAACCGTAACATCGAGTGACTGCAATCTATGATTTGTGGGTGGCGGTGGTTAATGGCACTATGTCATTTTGCTTGCAAATATCTAGGTAATTAGACGATATTTGACTGCTATGATTGTCTTTAGACTTCATAGTTTTCTACCTGTAGATTAACTAGTACGTAGCTCCGTTTTTACGAGATAACTTTTAGCCTCAAATTTATTAATGAATTGAACACCTGAATGGAATAAAACTATGGCAATTTGTTTTATATAATTGTAGGAACTGCTTTAGAGTATTTCGGTGCTGAAGAATCCAAATAAGAAGAAATAGCTGTCAACTGGTCTCTCATTATAGTTTCTGCAATTATATAAACAAATTTTTGCACTAGCGTAGTACAGTTAGGAATATTACGCCGCGTATAATTCAAATGCATTTTTTAAAATTCGCGGTTGTAATATTTACCACCTAACTAACAACTTCATGGTTTCCTACATGCGGTTAATATATTTTATAATAGTAGAAATTTAGAGAAACTTAACGTACAATATTGCAATGACTTTTGTGCTAAATTATAACTGATATATTTTTAAAACCGGATATTTCTGACTACTTTTGAAGAAAACGCTTTACACTTGCCTTCCAAAAATGTTCAGATTAACCTTTTTTAACGCCGATTACACAATTATAAAAAAGGTTTAACTGAGCTAATCATTTGATAACTAATTTTTTTTTATTAAAAAACTAAGAAGAGGTTGTAAGTTTTTCTAATACAAACG
The DNA here is from genome assembly GCA_035610365.1 of Aquatica leii. Lineage (NCBI taxonomy): Eukaryota > Metazoa > Arthropoda > Insecta > Coleoptera > Lampyridae > Aquatica > Aquatica leii. The sequence goes on along the minus strand of CM069435.1, from coordinate 44,825,624 downwards.
TGTTTTGAAAGAATATACAATTAATGATTCTGTAAAAGAAGTAAGACATATTGGGTTTTATAATTTAATATAATGCATTACTATTTTATATTATTGTTTACTTCCACGAATAACACAATCCGCGAATGTTTAGAATTACTGTATGTTACTGTATTATTATATTCTGTTGTTAATTAATTTTTACACTGTTTATTTTTCTTGAGAAATTATTTGGTACAGAATGAGTACCTACACAATATGCGACATTTACATGAAATTTTATCCTCACATCTCAAATAATTAATTCGAAAGAGCGTTACATTGCATTTCATTAAAAAAATTATTATATATATTGCTGTGTTTAAAAGAAATTTTAAAATAAATTAATTACACTTCAGCATATATCCCTATCGTCCGGCTAGCATCTTCAGGGTAGGTTCAAATATATAAACTTTGAAATTTACTTGTCTGCAATAAACAATAAGAAAAATTTTTTATTATCTTACCTTTATTTTTGGCATATAACAAAAAAACTTAAACACAAAGAATTCCTATAATTAATAGTCCCACCCACAATTTTTTTAATAAACAAACGCACTATAGTTTTGTCGTTAGTTCCATTTCCCCATCTTATTATCACCAAACTGGCCTCCTCTGTTTCAAACACGTGTGGATCGTTGCACTTCCAATAGTTGCTTTAATGTAGAATGTGATTGATTTACCATTTGACCACACTTCAATTAATTAAAATTATTGTTATCATTGGTATTTCCCAATTTTTCTTTCTTAACTCCACCATCAATCTCCATCCACACGATTCAACTTCCATCAGATGCATTGTTCCGTTTATCCACCACGCACTTTTCACTACTCGATGAACTTAAACTTACAAACTACAACCCTTACTCTAAACAACTTTGGAAACCTATATGGTCCCTTCCATGAATAAATCTTTTAAACTACAAAAAAAATCGAGAACACACATTAACAATTTTTTTTTAGATAAAAATAAATTCTCCCCTTATGTTTATCGCTAAATTGAAAAACTTTTTTAAAAAAATAATGAAAACAATAAAATAAAAAAAACAGCTCCCAAAGACGGTGCCGGCTGGTAAGCAACACCTGCTGAGTCTTTGATGTGATTACCGTATCAGTAATCTAAAAAAATAAAGAACGTAAAGAAATGTATTACTTTAATCCTTTATAATAAGCAACTCACAATGCATATATCTGTTATCTGTACACAGCAATATATATAATTTTCTTTTTTTTATATAACAGTATGAGTGAGCCGAAGAAAAATAGCAGACTTTATTCCGTCACCAGGAAACAGTACCTTATCTATGTGTCTTCTATGTAACAAAACGATGTCAAACGATTCAATGAAACCTTCTAAGCTTAAGAAAGATTTAATAAAAATTCATAGTGACTAAAAAGATAAAGATAACGTTCTTTCAAAAAGTAAATGAAAAATATTTAATTTAAAACACTGACGTTGCAAGAACTCATAGGGACAACATCTAAGAAAGATGACAATGGGCTACGTGCTGCTTATAATATTTCTTTAATGATTGCAAAGTCCAGAAAACCGCACACTATTGGCGAAAAACTTATTCTACCAGCTGTAAGTGAGACAATACGCACCGTGTTGCACAAACCAGCTTTCGATATTATAAAAAAAATTCTACTGACTGAGTAATAATGTTGTACGAAAAAAGATCGACGAAATAGCTCAGTGTGTAGAAAACTCTTTATATGACTACTTAAAAACGCATGAATTTTCTATACACCTTCACGAATCAACATTACCAGGAAACGAACCTTTACTTTTAACTTATGTGAGATTTGTAAAAGAAGAAAAATTTTCCAAAAATTGTTATTTGCTAAATGTTTGGAAACTGATACGAAAGGTGAAACGTTATTTACTGAATTAAAAAGACTTTTTGATGTAAAAGCTATATCCTTGACTAATATCATCTCTATTGCTACTGACGGTGCTCCGATAATGCTGGGACGACACCGAGGCTTCCTGTCATACTTAAAACAAGCTATACAAATGTATTATTATTACATTATCTTGCATTTGGTTGCAAAAAACGGTTGCATGAATCACTACATTATATCATTAGAGCAGTGTTAATAAAATCAAAAGGAATGTCTTAAATGAGAAATTATTTGCTCAACTTTGTTTGGAAAATGGTGATGACTATAATCATTTTCTACTTAATACAGAAGTACGTTGGTTATCTAAAAGTGCATGCTTAAATCGCTTTAATTCGCTCTTTGATTAACTGTTCGAATTCCTAGAGAGTAAAGACAATGATTTGCGGCACTATTTAATTATCTCAGAAAATGTAATCGCTTCTATGACTAGTTTGTTTGCCAGATTTAACCAGACTAATTTGAAACTGTAAAGGGGCACAGTCAATTTAATCAAAGCTAAAAGTGTAATATTTGGGTTTGTGGCAAAATCTTTGCTGTGTACTAACAAAACTTGGGAAGATGAGAATGTTCTCAGTTTACAAATCTTTCAAAATTGCAAAATAAAAATGAAGATTTGACTGCTTATTGTCAAAACTAAACGGCTCTTTATTAGGACCTTAACCAAAGATTTGAAAATATTCTTCACTTGGTTATTCCCGACTAGGACTTTTGCAAGTAATCAAACTCAGAGCACAAATATAAATGGATTAATACTAATACAGAAGCAACAACAAAGAAAGAACGGAAATCAATGTTTCAACAAGGTTACGACAACTTCTGGTATAAAAATGAGATGCTCTGACTGTTTAAAAGTAAAACAAGTTTTTTGCAGCATTGCTAAAATCATACTAGCGATAAACTCAAGCATACAACAAAGGCAACACCATAAAAAATTACGTAACTCATCTTGACGACAATAACGTGTCTGTTTTCTTGTGTCATAGTCTCAGCAATGCAATATCAATAATATACTATATCATGTAAGGTCGTAACGTAATTTGACGGACCATAACAATTTTTACGTTATATAACAGAGTCTACAACGTATTTATTAACACATCGGTTTTTACTGAAACTTTGATTTTAAACTAAAAGCAGTTTTAATAATATTATGCGGCGACTACATTTTTACAACTAAAAATTAAAAATCTGTTATTAATTAACAGCTCTAATCTTGTTTGGCAAGTCTTTTCGAAGAGAAATGATAAGATAAGAAATTTACTATAATTTTATAATTATCCTGAATTTAGTATAAAGATTTAACTTTACTTAGAAGATTAGACTGTTGATAACTAAGTTTTAATATTATTGTTTTAGATGAACACTCGTCTAGACTAAGTAGTTATGAACGAGACGCTATAATCAAGTTTGACAGTATTTGTTGTTTTTATATTAGATGTAATTATTTCTGTTTTGTCGGAAACACAGAAGAGCAAGTTGCAGAAGATATACGTTATTTAAAAATCGAATTTTACAAGACTGAGAAAGACAACACAATATTTATAAATCGAAGAATTGTCTGTTTGAATAGAGTATATGTAATCTACATTAATTTAATTTACAGATACTAATAAAAAAAACTTTATTTTCAAAAACTAACAACCAGTAGATACACACAAACCGCGAAAAGGAATAAATATTCAACCAAAAAATAATAAAAAAAGGTGCAAGAAAATGTTAACGGCAAAAGTTCAACTATTTTTTAAATTTTGTTTTAAAATGGAAGAATATGAATTAAGTACTAAATATGGTAAATAATACCGCCAATTTAATTATTTTTAGTTGAATCGTTTTGATCGACAATTTTTACAAAAAAGAGAAAACATAGAATTAACGTAAAAAAATGTGTGAACAAAATGTTAAATTTAATTGCAAACATTAATAAAATTTAGATAAAGCTGATTTACATAAATGTTTAGAATAATAGTTTTTAATTGCTGAGAAAAAACCACAACGTTATTTTTTTTAAGTAAATTAATAAGTACTTATTGTTATATAAAATTACCATTAATCTAAGCAAAAACTTTGTCTACGAGAACTACAAGAATGCCATTTGACGCAAGATACTTTATTTTTTTGCAATATACATAAAAATCGTATTTCAACTTATGTACGTATTGACATATACTGCGGTTTGATTACCTTTGCTTTAACAGTCCTTGAGTTAAAAAACATCAACAGTCATTATTTATTATAATACGTAAGTTATGATGGCTGTGACAAAAAATATTTAATTCAATATTGAGTAACACCGATTAGGTGTATTTTTTTCTACTATTGTCAATAACAACATTTTTACTTGAATGCATTAACTGTGTCATTTTTTGTCTACAAGGATTAATTTTACATTTTAAAGGTCATTGTTTTTCCGGAATTTTATTTATTCGCTTACTTTGTATAATGAATAATGAAAAAAGTAAAACTTAAAATCAAAATTTTTTTATATTTTGATGCTGGTTTTTCGGTTTCTATTTTTTAAAAAAGTTTTTGAGTATGACGTCATTGGCGGAAAACTGTATTTAAAAAGCATGTTTTGTTAATGACAAGAACGTGCACGTGGCAACGCCGATTAAATTCAAGGCAGAATGTATTCACCCACCAATCAAATTAGAGTATTTCGTGGTGGGTACGTGTGCGTATATGAAGAAATGTAAATCAAATTTCGTTTACTTATAAATTTGCAATAACTTATTAAACACGAAGAAAAAATGTTGGAGGGTTACGGTCCGGTAATGCAAGCCCTTTTGGGCACCTTATTCACATGGGTTCTAACGGCATTAGGCGCAGCTTTGGTTATATTCATCAAAGGTACTCAAGTAAGCAAACGTAACCTAAAAATATTTAAAATTCCAATATAGTATTTTAATCTTTTTCTAGAGAAAATTCTTAGATGTAAGTTTGGGATTTGCTGCTGGTGTAATGACGGCCGCTTCTTTTTGGTCCCTATTAGCCCCTGCTATCGAAATGGCAGAACAATCTCAGCTTTATGGTGAAAAAGGGCAATACGCATTCCTACCCGTTGGATTTGGGTTTCTTTTAGGTGCCTTATTCGTGTATGGAGCAGACGTTTTAATCACAATGTTAGGAGTTCACTCGCCTAACATGATGCTAGGTAACTAAACCGATTAAGTGAATCGATTAAACAATTATTCTTTACAGCGTTACATGCAAAAGTTACCCGAAAAGAAAAAAAAGAAGATAATTCAGGTAATTTGCCTGCATATGCAATTGAAACAACTTCAATAGACGGTTTTCACGAGCATGGAAATAACATACAATATCGCGGAAGAGGTACATAACTAATAAAACTAAAAAAAATCACAATTTCGACAACTACTTTATACATTCAATTTCATCTTGGTTTTGAGGGCGTTGGTTAAATAAATTTTCTGTAATTAGAAAACACTGCACATTACTAACCTTTGTTGTTCTTTTAGAAATCAGATATTTTTTACGGTATTTTTATAGCACGCACACGTTCCAACGACGAAATCGTCCACTCTCACACGTTCGAGGACGTATCTAACATAGAGGAAATTCAACACGGTCAATGGAAGCGCATGATGCTACTTGTAATTGCCATTACTGCTCATAATGTTCCTGAAGGTTTAGCTGTTGGTGTTGAATTTGGTGCTATTGGAAGCACTGCTTCGGCAACCTTTGAAAGTGCAAGGTAGGATTTGTATTTAATTTTGCAAACTGAAACTGTTGACTCCTACATTTCTCTATGATTTGCTTTTAACAATGACCTCTTTCCTACCGGTATTTATGTCAATAGTGTGGGCGTGGGCTCTAGATTTTAAAATCCTACATGGTTTTTGTGTTTATAATACAAAATTCTTAAATTGTTACTTGAATGATGATGTATTTTAAAGAACTGTATGCCAAACTTTCTAATTTTGTATAGATATAAATTTTGAAGAAGAGCTTTCAAAGGTTGCATTATAGTTCTTGAAGAACTCGTTAATTGAAATTGATCTATACTGAGAGTGTTTTGAATACTCATTTGTTTATATTACTGTATTTGTAACATCAACTAAAATCATGATAGGCTTAAAGCTTTTGAAATGAGTATTGCAGTAGTATAAAAAACAAATAATGCTTAATTACATAAATCTTTGTTACTCATTCTTCAATTTAGTTCTTACGATTTGTTTGAACTAATTTAGTTTCATTCTAATGAGTCAAGACCTTCTGTGTCTGCAGTATTTCTGTTATGTAATGGGACGCTGTATCTAATACATATTTGATGTTTTTAAAGTTGATTTACTTTGAAATATCAAGCTATATCCCAGCAGATTCTATATTATGCTAATTGAGAAAGTATACACACAACCGAGGTTTGACCGTCATTTTGTGTGATATTCTGGTTTTGACAATGAAACTAATCAGCAAAACTCATTATTTCTTTTATCTTGTATAGCAAGCAAAATAACTTTTGTCTTTTTTTTTAGCTTGATTTAAGAACACATTAATGTTACTCTAGTGTAAATTACGAGATTATTAATCCAAAAGTTTGTTTTAATTTGTCTTCAAGATTCAACATTATTAATTTATTATAGTAATTGTTATGCAGTGTTATCACTTGTATGCATAATTCTAATAAGCTTTTTCTTCTCTCCCCAGTAAATAGTTTTACATCTTCTGTGAACCTGTATTTTTCTGCAACCAATGTCAAAACTGTTATTTTGGATGTTTTCTCGTTTACTATAGGGTTTGCGAAGATTTTTAGAATTTATCCGCTGTTTATGTAATTAGAAAATGCTGTCTTGAAGCTATCATAGATGTTCCTTTATGTAAGATTGTGCTGGTAATGTAGTTTCTCTCGTATCTAATGTGGTCTTTGATTATTGGATTGTGAAGTCTGTTAACATAAGGAGCGTTGTTTTTTACTATGTTACACACATGGGATAACTATGTATTATGAATAATAATGAATACATGGGTCTTAGAAGTAGTGGTTCATATTTCTAACTAGACGATGTTTTAAATTTTTGTTTGTAGAATTTGTCTTTGTTTTGTGTACTAAAAAGATTTTTTCTTTTCACATATAATGTTAAAATGAGAAGCAGAAATTTCGAAAAAGTTGAAGACGAAGGCTCCGTACAGCCACTCTTAAACAAAAGAGTGAATGGTCGAACTAATACGTTTAATATCAAAAACAAAGTGCATGGACAACATCAAACATAATATAAAAAAACAGAAGGCAAGAAGGATAGTATGATGTTTAATGGAGGTAACGAAATAAAAGTCAAAAATCTATTGATTGAACGTCAATCTTCTAACTTTCTAAAGCTGCAGATGAAAAAATCTTTTAGACATGAAAATACAAAGTTACCGAACAGTTTAAACCAGCACTAGGGCATATAAGTGTAAGACAGAAAAAGTGGGACAACATTTTCACTGAAGAATGTAAACAATTGACGAAGAATAAAACGCCGAAGAAGGAAAACAGTTGTTCATGTTATTACATAAGTGTAATTTTTATTTCTTTATTGTTATTTAAATTTTATATCTCTTAATAGTATTCATATATCTCAGATTGTTTACTGGCTTGGCGCTCTCCGTATACTAGTAAAGGAGTTGTTTAGGAAACGTGTATTTTTGTTCATCAAACCACATCTGTTTTAACATAAGCTATATTTTAAAATTGTTTAGTACTTCTGTACTCAGGGGTCGTCTTATAATTTAATGCGCATAATGGAACTAAAACTAATCTGTTTGATGTGGTGTCTCTAAATACATAATTTCAGAAACATGCATTAGTATGGGGCATCCAGTTGTCTTATACGCGGTTAAGTTAGTATATTTTATATATTGTATCTGCAGGTTAAACAAATACGTTTGTTTCAACGTGGATTTTATTATTCAGAGGTATGAATCTTATTAAGTAAGGTTCTCTCAATGTTTATGTTCGTAACGGTTCTGCTTTAGTTTTTTAAGTCATACTTTGGACATGTAGAACGAAATCTAGGATGTGTTTACTAGACATCTGTTGCCATTACAAAAGTATTTTAATTATTCTCGTCAGTAGTATTTTCGTCGTGGTTCTTGGTCTAAACGAATTGATATGTGGGTGGCATCAAACGTTTCTTGTGGGGTTTGCTTGGTAGTAATAGCAAAATGCATAGTATATACATTGGAGGAATAACATATTCTTATTTTACTCAAACTATCACATAAAAGTTGTCCATTTATAGTTAGTTTACTTATGTCCCATCATGTATCACGACTAGATCTTCTTTTCTAAAATTGCTAAATAGGTATTTAAAAACTGACGCTCTTTGCAACTTGCGAATAGTTATTTGGCTAAAAGTTACAGACATTTTCAAAAGAAATCTTGTTAGAATATTCCCAAATGATTGATATAAGTTAGTCAGTAGAGTAGTGATTGGAATTCTAGTTCTTTTTTATGAACTAATACACTAGTAAACTGAACTTATAGGACATTTAGAACAACACAAAGGGGTTAATTAAAATTGTGTGATGCAGGTTTGCATATATCAATGATATTATGTTCAATTAGGATTTAGGAGGAATAAAATAATTGAAATGGCGTTTCAAAAAACCATAAAACATTTGTATGGACTGCTTACTTAATAATACCTATTACGACAGGTGCAAGAAAATTCATATTGAATACAAATATCATCAAAGTAACGAATATAAGAAACATAATGTAATGATAATATTCATAATCGACATAGATACTGTGTAAATACTGTGGGCAGAGTCGCGACCCTGTAGGCAGTGCAGCCTAGAAGTGATGAGTATGGTAATGTCGTTTGTACAGTATTAAATTTATGTGATGACTTACACAATATTTGCAAGGAACAAACTTGAAAGTACTAGTTTACTTTATAACGGAGAACTAGTACTGTTAGTTCACTATCGAGACGAGTATACTTGAACTAGTTCGTTCAGGAACTACACATCACTACAGTAGAGTCGTCTTTGTCTGTATAAATCGTACTTACAATAGACAAATGCTGAGGAATGACTTCAATCGTTGACTCTTCAATATAATGTGCAGGTTGCTTATCAAATAGTAAAAGACGTTCTTGGATTTATTTTAAAGTTACTGTTATTTACGGTGCTTCAACGCGTTTCTTCAAGGGATCAGGTCTTGTTATCACTGATTCTTTGAAGATCGTAAAAAAACTTTAACTGTTGTGTATAAGTACTATCACTTGCCAGTTTAAATCGAAACTGATGACGACACATTAGTTTTTTGATTCAATTTTTGAAGGGTTTAATGTAGTCTTTAAATCTGTGATTTTCTGACAGTCTGAGTACATGTGTGTTTTTTGTGTAAAAAAATGAATGTTATACTCCAATTGCTCGCAAATTTTTAACGTCTGGTTTCTTTTAAACCTTAGCAACATATACTACTTTTTTTGAAGTTTTAGGAAAATGTAAAAATAGGGAACATCTCTATATGTAGGCATACGCGCGTCTCGGGTGTATTTCACTAATTTCTTCTCATATTTTTGTACAAGTGAAACTACAAGCCCGTGATGTTTTACGGATTGATTTAGATTTCTAAATTTACGCAGAAACTCAATATTGTCACATTTACAGATGACGATTTATTTTATTAAATTTCTCTGGCAGAAGTAAAAGTTGGAGCTTAACGAATTCGAAAGTGTCGCTTAGTGGTAAATTCAGCGAGTAATGTGAGCGAGCAACGACATGTGTATTCAACAATTTTACTAGTCTGTGAAGGTTCATTGTCATAATGAAATGACACTTTTTCTCAGATCGGTCAAGTTAGTCCTAACCAGCACAAAAACTACTAACCACTGGCGGCTGGTCCATAAGGGCTCTAGGGCGCGAGTTTCTCAGACGTACATTAAAACAAAAAACGGTACAGATTATTATGAATTAAAATATATAAACATATTTATATGATATAGGTATTATCTACTTTTTATTACTCTAAAACATTAACTTAATATGGTCGTAATTCAAAGCAACTTATATTAAATAGGTATTTCTTTATTGTAAATAGCTATAAACGACGGAAAATACGTTAAATTAGTTTAACACCCGCGAAGTTCAAAATCAGCTTTGAATAATTCGTCGGGATAAAACCACAACGTAAAAGGACATTGGGGGTAAGCAATGTCAATGCAATTGTGCAAACGCCACCAGAGTGAACTACTAGACAGCCGTTTCGCCCTTTTGGGGCTCATCAGTAGTAGGAGATACACTCTAATGTTGTTCCCACAATTGCATTGACGCCCCTTATACACTGATAAAACAGTTACTGTAAATTTACGGTATTTATCACTGGCCACCAGTAACCAGTGATAACTACAGTATTTCTACATTATAGATGTAAGTTTACAATTCACATGTAAATTTACAATTAGTCTGTAATTTGAAAAACTTACATAATTTGTGTGATATTACATGTAGAAATTGTAACATAACAATGCATATTTACATTGTTATATTACATCGCAATGTATTTTTACAGTGTAATAAATTGTAGATTTAAGTAAGTTATTTAAACTAACTTCTTTATTAATAGTTACCAAAAAACGTTCTATTGGGATAAAAAACAAACCATAATCTTATTTAAATCAAATGAAACTTGATTATATAAATTTAACCTAAGCCGTTAACTTCTTTACCTTTCTTAAACACCAGGTACAATTTGTACAGTAATTAATAAAAATGATATTGTTAGTGAAAACTTGTTTTTGAGTTGTACACTTACCTAATGGTTTTATTTACAAATCAATATTTTTTTAACTAAACATTCAGATTAGTTTTTTTGATTTTTACTTTTCGCATTACGAAAGATTAAGAACAAGAACATGGCATATAAACATAATGGTTTATTTATAGAAAACATCTATTTGAGTACAGGACCGTTTGAAAAAAGGCTAACCACAGCTGTACAAAAACAATAAACTAACAAATAAGCATATTTAACATAGTAAAACATCCTTAAACAATACGAAATGGAAAACAAACGCACTAATACCGTTATGCAATCAAACAACTATAAAATCTAGAGGGTAGACGTACTTGTATAATATAAAGAGCGTTTCTTAAAAACTGACAAGATTATTATTTTGCTAAAAACAGCATTGTCATTCAATAAAGTAAAGAATTTAGTTACGAAAACACAGTGCTCAGTTTTTTTGTAATTGTCATTTGGTCGGTCAGTTCTAAGAAATCACTCGTTATCTATTTGTAACATGAACAATGGTACAAAATAAAACGATTACGAAATTCAAAATATAATTCATCAACGATAAATCAACTACGTTATAATATTTAGTTTAGAGTAATAAAAAATACTACTGACACAAAAATAAAAAATATACCTAAACAATGAAACAAAACAGTAAACAGAAACATGACCGTAACACAATAGACGATTTAGTTGATGTCTCTTAATTTATTCATTAAACCAATCACTTTTTTTTTTGAAGAACTAATTTTCTGCGATTTGGTTCCGCTGTCTGGATGAATTTTAAGGAAGTATCGTTGAATCATTTCTAAAGTGGTAGAAATTGCCTTTGGATATTCCAAATTCATATTAAAATATAGTGCAAATGCAACCTGAAGAGCTTCCGTAAAATGAATGCAGTCTGTTACTTTGACTTTTTCCAAATATACGGAAATACCTTTATTTTCTAAAACAAAACAAAAAATTAACGATCAAAGATCGAATTAGTCATTAATTAATAGTTACCAATTTCTACGATACACGGTGCGTTAACCTTTAATATTTCTTCGATGTCAGTTGAATACTAAAATTAATAAAAAGTGGACGTTTTTAGTTTATAATAGAAATAATTGATAATACCTACTTCAAATTTGTAATATAGTAGCGAAAAATCTTCTTTAAAATACTTGCTCAATACTTCAAGCGATTGGTAGTTTAAATTTTCTGTTTCAATGCAATTTATTAACTTTGTATTTAAACCGAATTGCACTATTTTGGCTGCTTTGTTATTCAAGTTTTCGGAAAGAGAGTCTAAATTTGAACCTGTTAATTTGTTAAAATGCCATTTAATGGCATACTTGTTAAATAAGACAGGCCATTCTCGTTGAATGTCTAGAACTGATGGTGCCTCTAGAATATTGTTTAGAAAGGTTCTTTGATCTGCATAAGATGCTTCTAAGAGTTGATAAAAACTAGGGTTTGTTTCGTTTATGCTGTTTAAAATTATACGATCATTGTTGCTCTTATCAACATTTGATGTTTTCTCAGGTTGCCATTGTGAACATCCGGCCATTGAATTAGCTTTACGTTTTCTTAGAGCTGGTGGTACCGATGGAGAAGCATTATTTTTTTCTCTTTTATGGGGTCGATTTAAATACGTAGCTCTTTCAAGAAGCTTAGCGAAAATTGTGCAAGAGCCCCCTGCTACTGGTAATCCAGTGTCTTCGTCAACATCTTGAAACATTTTTGGATACTTGTCACATAGTTTATTTGCCACTGTTTTTAATGCTGCTCTTGGAATTGACTGTTTAAGTTGTCTCATTTCATTTATAATAATGTGGATGATTTCTGTAATTATATATTTATCTTTTTTAGTACCTTCAGCGCAAGCTGCTAACATGCTTTCAGGTATTTTGTCCCAGGGAATTTGGAAATTTTTCCATAAATATTCAAAATTACAGTCAACATTAATAATTTGAAGAACGGCGGCAGCAGATCCGTTTGGTTCAACATCATCAGTTATAGGAATGTTATAATCTTCGATAAAAGAATCCGCATTTTCTGTATTAGTGTCATCTGGTTCTAATGTAATTGTAGATACTGTAGATAGATGCTGATCATGCGAGTCATCTTTAGAGCGCCAAATTTCGTTAACACCTAAAAGTATTAACGTTTCATTTTTCAGTAAAAGTAACACTTCGTCATCCTCTATAGGAGTGCCATCGGATTCAAGCACTATAGATGAACCATTTACGTCTAGTTTCTGTGAAGCTAGAATGAAAACAAAAAATGTTTTTTATGTGTGATAATCTTGTAACTTACCTTTCAATATTAGATTGGTGTAGATATCATTTTCTTTAAGGGTAATGAATGCTTTCTTTTTTCTATTTCCGTCCCAGACTTTAAATAGATACATTCTGTATACAATCACATATAAAGAACAAAATACAAACATAACAATACTACAAATAATAAATTGTAATTGAATGACAACATAACAATAGCTGTAGAGGAGACCGCATATAGTACATGAACACCAAACTCAAAGAAAATGTTCACAAATGTATAGAGATACTATTTAATTGAATAAAATCAAATCTCAAAAATCTTTAATAGTCTATGAGGTTAGCGCCGTAGTTAAATGACAAAATTAAAATATACAAAAAATATAATATGTTTTCTACAGTAACTCTAATATCTATAACACTTCAAAAGGGGCAGATTTAAACCCATATGCAACTGAACTACGATTTAAGTGCTCCAAAACAGGTTCTGGGTTAATTAAACGTTTAAAATCTACAAAAATCATCTTTGTGTCACAATAATTATGTGTATCATAATACAATCCAGTATCCCCATTGTATAATATTTCAATATGTTTTCCTATAAAATATAGATTATCTAATTGTTCGGGAATAACAATATGATTTATTTTGCAAAGAATAAATGCACCAAAATCATTTTTGTTGTAGCATAAAATAGTGCCCTTTCTATAACAGATACCTCTAAAGTAAGCACAATGTGAAATGAAGCACTTCTGGTTTCCATAATTATAAATTATTAAGTTTGATACCTCATCAGAATATTCATCTTTGTTAAAAATTTGCGCATCATCAGATATCACCTCGTCATTATATAATGTCTCTTGAGAAGAATGTAGTGCTTGAAGAAGCTGATGCTTTTGCGAAAGAGAAAACAACACATTCTTGTAATTGGTTGTATGCCGAATAACGCCTTTAAAATATTGATGCTTGCTTTCGAATCTAAGAGTCCATAAATATCTTAAGGGTCCAAATTGCTTTATGAGATACGGATAATGTGAAAAAAAATGATGCTTTGGTTTCATAGAATCGTTTGGAAATAATGCTTTACGATCATCCAGATATTCAAAGATTAAGGTTTGTAAATAGACAATTTGGCCTATAGATATTTTAAAACTTAAAAGTAGCAACACGATATCTCTAAGTAATAAAACCATTTTCCAAAACTGATTATTTTGAAGATTACTGTTTTCCTCCAATATAAAAGGAAGTAAAATCAAGATCCACATGTTCTGAGATGCAGAACCCGTTAATTTTTCAGATTTTTTAAATAAAGGTAAATGGATTTTATTTTCATTTTCTAACTTAAACGTTTTAAGTTTTTCATTAGCAATATCAAATGATAATAATTTGTCAGACACTAGTTTATTAAGTAGTAGCATCAAATCATACGAAACTATTCCCTCAAACAAGTCATGTGCAATACAAGGTGGTAGACCAGGTTTACAAACGTGATACTGAGATAATGAGTTTAATATAGAATTAGCTTTAACACCTCTGTGAGATTCATTTTTGATCAATGACAAGTTTACGTCAAACATATGCGACTCTGTGGTTCGGATTTTAAACTTTTGATTTATATTGTTAATTTTAGTGGCATAGCAATATCTACAAAAAAAAACAGATAAATGAAAATTTTCATTAAATCCACCGATCTGGTGACTACCCAAATTATCACCAACGACAGCAACAATAGAACCTTTTAATTTTATACTTTTGTCGTCTAAGTGTATTGTTACACCATCCTCCGATTCAAGTTTTTTAATGTCGTTTATGACTACGTCAAGCATTTTCGTAAAACCAAATTTTTTGACATCTTTTTCATACATTAGTGCCACTAACTGAATTTGTTCCACGCGTGACCGTTGCCATGAAGGAATATTAGCTAGGATCATGTAAACTCCAATAATTTTGTGTTTTATTTTAGATGGTCCCAAAGGGTTACAAATTTCAAAAGCATCTTGATACAATATAATCTGTAATGCTTCAGGATTGTTCTTAAAAAATGTATTTTTATTAAAAGACAAGCCATCTTTTATATCTGTAAAAGTATGATAGCTCTGATGTTCGTCAGACTTTACTGTAGAGGTTGAAACTGTAAAGTATTGATTGTAAAATTGTTTGTTTTTTAATAACATTTTCACAGTCTCTATTACGGGAACATAATAAAATTGTGAGGTATTTTCAAGTAGAATTGTTTGGGGACTTACGTAATTAAAATATTTTTGGTAATATTTATTTCTACAAAATTTGCTACGTAATTTTCCGTTGTTAGAATTATGAGCTTTATGAAACAAATTATTTTGAATGAGAGATTTGTCAACATTAATATTATGATTATTTAACTGCTGATATATATAAGAGTTATTTAAATTATTTAAATAAGACATTCCATCAATAAAAGTTTTTAATGATTTGTCTGGTAAAAAAAACTTAGATTCCAGAGTCAAATATAAAGAACTTAACAATTTCAAACTTAATTCTTCATACAGCCCATCGGCTTCTTCATAATCATCTTGATCTGCTGAATCTAGCCTTTGATTATCAGTATCAGCAATACCAACAGCCGTTTGTATATTTGATGAACTTATGTCAATTGAACTATGCCTTGAACTGATGGTGTTAACTGTTCTTTCATTTAAATTTGTTTGTTTCATTACATCAGAATGATATCGGAATATATGTTGTTTTATGTTATTTACGTTTTTAAAGATCGTGTTGCATTTGCAGTGCTTAATGAAAGGGCATTTTAGAGGAACTCCATTTTTTATATGACGATAAATATGACCGCAAAATTCACTTTTATTATTACTTTCATAGGGACAACTATGGAAATTGCAAGGGAACATATTCTGTGCTGCATTTTTATTTACAGAATGAATTCGAAATAGGTGATGTTTGAAACGGGTGTAGGACGTAAAATTTAGTTTACAACTTCTATGTAAACAGTTAAAGATAACTCCAGGAGTATTGCGATGTAAACTTTGGTGAATTTCAAACTTTTCTAATGATTTAAGATTAGTATGGCAAGTTCTACATGTAAACATTTTTCAGGAAATATGATATACACAAAAGTACTTACGTGCTTCTTCTTTTGTTTTCAATTCCGATTAATTACACATATACACCACATGAAACTTAATGAGCTGATGTAAGATAAATGAAAACCTCAGAATCACATGTTTCGCGATCATTAAACACGTGACGAAATAACCAGTTGTGATTGCTTTGAAGTTACAATGCAACTGGCAATTCACATGTTTTATGTAATTTTACAGTTGTAGATGTAAAATCGCTAATGCTCCATTATTATTACAGTAAGATTGTGTTATTACATAAGTTCTTAACAAAAAGATGTTGTAATATTACATATTATAATGTAAATTTACAATAATTAATTAATTTAGCATAACTTGTGTAAATTTACTTAAAAAAAAATAATTTTACAGATATTTTATCTTGGATTTTACATTTTATCTGATGTAATTTTGTGTGAATTTACAGGCAATTTTATCAGTGTAGCTTATATTTAAGTACGACGAAGTTACAATTCAATCCAGTACTTCTTAAGCGTTGGAACTTATACGACGTGTTGTAAGTAAAGCGGTATATTTCTCGTACGTAATTTTCGAAAAATGCAAAAAGTGTACTGTACAATTTTTTTTTCAAAATGAATTTATAAGGCTGTCGTTGAAATAAAATCTCTAGAAGAATAAAACTACCGCAGTACAGTTTTATCGAAAACAAAACAATAAAATGAAGTTGACCGTAACATATTCGTTAAATTACACTAGATGATACTAGTATTTTTGAACGTCTACACATATTCAAATAATATTTTTTACATTTATTGTTAATCAGAAATAAGTGTCAAAAAAAATCGTCGCTTTAATATCTGTATTAATATTGTATCGAATTTTAAAACAAATTTGTATATACACAAAATATTTACACGAACTAATTAAATCTAATGATATTTAAGAAAAACACACTAATTTATGTATTACAATCACTCGAAAGATGTCTGCGGATAACTTTTGTTTATTTTTAAATTGCACTTGTTTACATTAAACTCACGTAAGTTTATACTCGGTTATATTTATCTCGAACACGCGTTAATCACTTATTTATTTAAACATGTTCTTAACACTTTTGACATCGAATAACCCACCTATGATTCGTTTAAATCGCTTTTATACATTTCCGCTATCTTTCGAGAATTTTCTACATCCTTTGAGAAACGTTCTAGAAGCTGATAATAAGTTAGTGAACGTTCTCGAACTTGACAATAACGTTTCAATATAAAATCTCAATTCACACAAAACAAAAATTCCGTGGTTTTGTAGTGAATTAAAAAAAAACGCCATTATTATTTCTTTATTAGCAAAATTTCTCAATTATTTTTAAGAAATGCATTTTTTCGCTCCTTGATAGAGGCTGCCATTTGTCAAATCACGAAACCAGAAAAATAGGTTTCAAACCCCCGACAAACAGTTAAAAATTGTATGTGTTGATTATTTTTGTATGCATTATCAACAATACACAAATGTATCATGTATATACATTAAAACATTTAAATGAAAAAACATGAAGTTTTTGCACGTCATATACATTACTTAACGGAATTACTAGAAACTCCAAAACATTTTAGTAGTTACCTACATAATGCTTTAATGATATCTGAAAACGTTCACATCACCTACAAGCATTTTGATGTAAATGTAGTCTATTTTAAGCACGATCTCACGAGCTGCCACCAAAGAATATACTGCTGCCACTGTGCTAATATTATTTTTAATTATGCTTAACTCTAAATTAATAAGAAAATTAAAACAAGTCTGGTAGCCCTCTGGTTTTTTTCACTTTTACAATTTTTTTTTTGTTTTTTGATTATTTATTTGGGATTGTTTTGTTTTTAATTGTGCCGTTATTATTTTTAATTGTGCTCAATTTTAGATTGTTAATAAAATTAAAACAAATCCGGGGGCGTACTTAACCATCAACCCCCGTTTTCTATTCAATTTTTATTTTACAATATTCTTGGCTCGTCTAATTGTAATCATGTTGTGCTAAATGTTGCTAGCATTAAATTCAATTAAACTTATTTCTAAACCAATAAAAAAATTAAACATAATCCGGAGTTATATGTCTACTAACCCATGGTTTTTAAAATTATTTACCCTATTTGTTGCTTATTTATTTGTGCTCGTTTTTTACTAAATTGCGGTAATATTATTTTTAGTTGTGCCTAATTTTAAATTGATAAAATATCAAAACAAAGTCGGGGGCTAACTTGACCGCTAGCCCCCGAGTTTTTTGATTTATTTGCAATTTTTTGCTTATTTAACTGTGCTTGTTTTGTGTTCAATTGTGCCGTTATTATTTTTAACTGTGTTCAATTTAAAATTGTTAATAAAATTAAAACAAAACCGGGGGCTAACTTAACCATCAGCTCGTTTTGTACTAAATGTTACATTAAATTCAACTTAAACCTATTTTGAAACTAACAAAAAAAATTGCATAATCCGGAGACATATGTCTACCAACCTATTGTTTTTTAAATTATTTACACTATTTTTTGGTTATTTAATTGTACTAAATTGTGTTAATATTATTTTTAATTGTGCTTAATTTTAAATCGATAAAAAAATCAAAACCACGTCGGGCGCCAACTTGACCACTAGCCCTTAGTTTTTTCACTTTTTCAAAAAAAAATTGTTTATTTAATTGTGCTTGTTTTGTGCTTAATTGTGTCGTTATTATTATTTTTAACTGTGTTTAATTCAATCTTGTTGCGAGAAAATCAGGCCTTTAACGTTGGGCGGCCAACTTTGTTACACTGATTTTCGAGTAACCACAAAAACAACGGCTAACACAGTTTTTCCCGGAGAGAGAGTCGCAGGCTTTGTGTGCTAAATTATAAATTAAATCTGATTAAATTAGGGAGATATCGTCTAACTCTACCTGTAGCTGGAAAAGAACAAATATAACACGACAGAAGTAATAACACAGAATATATATTTATTTTATCACAGCCAATAATTTCAAAGAGGACGAAGAAGGTACATAAATATAAATTTTCCAACCGTTAATACATGGGTCGAATCAATTATAAGTTGCCCCCTATACTGGACGACACACCGTACAATAAACTTACCTTGTCGGTCTAATTTTTACATACGAAGAAGGACTGAATTTATATTCGCAAATTTAAAATCGCAAAAGTATATATATTTTTGCTCGTGTTGTGCTAAATTGTGCGAATATTATTTTTAATTGTACTTAATTTTAACGAGTTAAAAAATCAGAACAAAGACGCAGTTCAACTTGCCCGCCAGTGTTTAAATTTTGTTACAATTTCTTTTGTTTATTTAATTGTGCTTAGTTTGTGCGAAATTATGCTAATGTTAAATTAAAATATTTTTTTTATATTGGTAATAAATCGAGTTTTATTTACAAAGATTTTTGAGGTAAGCTCATGCCATCTAATAAATTTTAATAAATGTACTATTTTATGGTTAAATTTCGAAATTTCTTATTCTGGTTTAGCAGTCTGTTGTTGGTTATTCTAGTAACCACTTTATAATACCAACAATATTTAGCACAAAATGAGCACAATTATACGAGCAAAAATATATAATATTGTAAAAAATTTTAATAGAAAACGGGAGGTTGATGTTCAAGTTAGCTCTTGGAATTGTTTTAATTTTATTAACAATTTAAAATTAAGCATAGTTAAAAATAATAACGGCACAGTTAAAGACAAAACATGCACTTTTAAAGAAACAAAAAAAGCGGGGGGCTAGCGGTCAAGTTAGCCCCCGAACTTGTTTTAATTTTTTCATTAATACAGAGTTAAGCACAATTAAAAATAATAGCACAAAACGAGCACAATTCATTACACGGGAATATTATTTGAAAAATCAAGATGGGGGGCTAACCGGACCGAGTTCTTTTTCTTGAGTCTTAAAATTATTATGGATTAAAACAACAGGATTTAAAGAAATTCTTTATAAATGGTCACTAAAATGAAATGAAATTATGAATCTGTTTAAAGATTACTGTTTTATATCTTCTTAAACAGTTCTTTCACTTTAACTATCTAACGCCTACACTTGTTTTCTTTCTTTCTATCGCCGTAGACCATTTCCAAAGATTCCGTTCACCTTCTGTAAACTATTGATTCATCATCCTTAATGTATCCTGTAAATTTTTTTTTACGCCGATTTTTTTACAGAATTTTTTTCTATCTCATTTAGTTTGAAAGTTATAGGTCACTGCATTTTTTTAATTATGTGTGGTGTTCGGTCATAATATGCTATTTTTCACTTCCTCTGTTGTATGTTTTTTTACTTTATAAGCTCCTATTTTATATAGAAAACAGTTATAATCTATCAACAAACCTTAAAATCAGAAGACGTCATTACGTTTCCAAAAATGCGGTCAATTTGCTTTGGCAATTTTAAAATCTTATTTAGTTACGCCCAAAACTTGTCCCGACTATTTTAATCAATATTATTTATTTAAAATTAAGTTTTCATTCCCTGTTTTGTACTTCTACCGTTTAGAAATCTTTGCTGGTATTTTCAAATACGTAAGCATTTTTTTCGATTGTTTACTATCAGTTCTAATTGAAAGGTTTTTCTGAATCATACTTGACAGCACTATGAAACTTTAATAATTGTAGTTTTTTAATGCTACTTATGTATTTTACTTTATGTATTATGTTCTTCTCGTAAATTATTATAGTTACTATTTCCATTTTATTCAAACTTGTTTATAAATAGCATTTTCAGTTTAAATTTGCTACTAAAGTCATAATTTATATTTATCCGCATTCTTTAGTGTCGATATGCTATAAATTCTGCTTGTTACCGACAATATGCACATGGAACATGGGTTGGTATATCAGCTGTTAGTTCCTAGATGTCGGGATAGTAGAATCTTATGAATTACAAACGTGTAGGTATCTTGGTAGGAGGTCCGATGTTGTGAATGAATGAACCGACCCGACGGGGGCTCGACAAGGGGGCCAAGAATCCGAGTCTATGCCTCAGGCGCCGACATTCCTCGGCGCAAGACGTCTGACCTCACACCGCCCTCCCGGCCTCGCGGCGTGCGTTATAGCACTGTACATGATGGACCAACCAACTTTGCCTCCATAGCATTCACATTTCAAACTCTTCTTCACCAGCTGGTTGGCTCTGAAGTTTATTGTTTCTTACTGCTTCACGTCCTCAATAGTTTTTGTTCCATTTCCGGTTTTGATTTTTTTGTATGTCGAGCTTATACTGTTACACAACTGCGAATTTTCTTTCTCACACGATTATCGTTGTCATTAATAAAATTATATAATATTTTTAAAACATTTATTAAATGATGTATAGATCACTCTTATTTATTTTTTATTAAACATTTGTTAACTATCATAAGACTTTAATTAAACTGGTCTATGTGTGTGAAGCCTTAAATCTGGGTCGATAGCAATCTCTGCATTTTTCTAAAACTTAGACCCATAAATGTTACGAATCGCTCAACTAATAAGGAAGCGCATAATTTATATCGATAGGAATAAAGGCATTGAACTTAATTAAAAACATTCGAATTTTAAATACGCATTACAGGTGAAAATATTGCTTAAGTTAGAATAATGTCTTTCTTGCTTGTAAAACATCGCATTGTTATTTAAGAAACCTGCAGTAGCACATAATAAATTGCATAACACACACATACAACATTTCTAAAAATATCTCGCTTTGTATTCAAGAATAGCGAATCACATTCCATGTATATGATTTCTACAATAACAATTCTGGGTTAGGTGTAAAAAATTACCTCCCATTAATTTAAAAACTATGCGCTTTAAATTAAATATTCATCTTGATTACTCAATTATCCATGGATAAAAATCATTACGTAGCAACAGTTTTTTTAATAATAATTCAGGAACGCTTAACATATCTATGGTTGTGTGCCAAGTTTTAACATGCCCCTTCATTTCCCACGGAATTATACTTATAGGCCTTCCGGTGCGCGTTGTGATATAACACTTGATACCTAACAATCAGGGTTGACAAGAATTAGCACATTTTGCAATTCACTTTTAACACTAATTTAACAATGAAAAGAAATGGGTGGTTTTCTGTTTAGTTTTTTTTATCTTGTAAATCATTTTTCTAATTTGTACTGACGAGTACAGGAATTTGACATTAATTTAATGAAAACCAAGTTTTTGGCAGTGATTAGTAAATGTGCTTTGATGACTTTTTTTTCAATAGTTTGACAATCTGCGTGCTCTGTTGGTTTACTACAAATTTCATAGTCCATTTATTTTCCTGTGTATATGTATACATTTGTAAGGTTTAACTTATTCATTGACAACCAAGCTACTTGGCATGCTTTTTTTGTAATAAAATAAAGCTTATTCTGTTATTTACTTACCACTTCTCCGGTTGTCCAGCATAAAATACAAGGTTGAAAATTAATGGGATATTGGTATAAATGGGAAATCTCACAACACTTACCGGTTTTACACATTTCACAGTCCTAAAGCTGGAATTAATTTAAAAAAATAGTTGTTTATCACTAAATATGTTAAAAAATTCTAGAAATGTCTTCTTTAGGCAGATGCGGAGACTAATGAGACAATCGTTCTCCTACACCCTCGGCGTCTATGCTGAAGACTTTGGCGCCTCAAATTTTATCGTTGTTTTCTTTGGTAATCTCTTTAAATTGGAACTCAAAATTATTTTTGAAAATTGCATTTAAGGTTTCGGTAAATTTCCTTATATATTTTATTTTCTTGACAATGACGAAGCGTTTACTAAACAGTTCTCGTGAGAAAAAAATGTTACTTTGCAGAACAACGAAATAAATTCTCAAATCTCTGATAGAAATCGAAGAAATTATTATAATGTTTATCTTCGTGCATATAAATTCCTTATTTTAAGATAAATTAATAATAAATGCAAATTTTGTTGACAACTGTATACTATTGTACTACACACCGATAATTGTTGATTGCGATGAATAATTTTTACAATAAGCAAGAAAGGACTTTAATTAACCGCGACTTATAAAATCGTCTTCTTATGCATAGATGTAGACCTTGAAAAATAATTCATTAATGTTTTAGATCAGTTGATCGAATTTCAATCGCAATGTAACAGAACCCCCAAAAGTTGCCTCTTACTAACGAATATAAATCTCTCAAATTTGGCAATAGAGAAAAACTATCACTCATAAATTTATACGTATTTGTTGGGGACTTTTTTTTTACTTGGTTTGTCCTTGTCTCGTATAAATAACTTTTAAGAGTTTGTCTTCGTCAGGAGCCCCGCAGTCTATCAGGAACTTGGCGACCTTATTCGACCTGAATACCGGCCTTGTTTGCGATGCCACGAGAACACGTGTCTATCAAACGACTTTCTAAATGTTGTTCTGCTATAGAAATCAATTTGCGGCTTCCTTTTTGTCACATCTAAAAGTACCGATTGGAATTTGTCATCTTCTTTTGACCGTTTTGTTTAAAAGGTGATGCCCTCTTTCCATATACTTACAAATTCATACATCCGCTTTGTTTTTACCATTTCGTGTCATTACGCTTACGAGGATCATCTGTAATTTTAAGACCACTGTAATAATTGCTGGGAATCGAAACAGGCATGGCTATCAATTTAACTGTTACATGCAAGAAACTAATCTAAATGAATTATAAACGTATTAACGCATTTTTAAGACTGCACTACGAAAACGCTAAACGATACGTTCTCGTAGTTTATCTACAAATGAACTTCCAGTGTAGTAGTAGGCGTACCTCAAGGATCATTTGTAAAGCCTCTGGTATTTCAAGTTCAATGAATCAAACCGATAATGAGAAAATCTTCGATATTTGTACTAAGAAAAATGGTGATCTATTTAAAAGAAACGGCTCTTGAATATTTTGTGTTGATACGTATCGTCTTTATATATTATAGTGGAAGGAGTTGCGGAGGCGATACTTTTAAGTATACGGAAACGTTACACATATTTTAGTTATCGACTAATATTCTTCTATTCGGTGGCAATTCTAGTAGTCCAACTTAGTTTTATTAATTAGGTTGTTTTTGTTTGAAATTAGGGAGATGTTTCTTTAGATTAACTGGTATAGCCTCTTAATCTGTCTCATTTCACTTTCTGAAACGTCGGTATTTCTAATTAGAATTTCTAACCTTCTTGCTATGATCACGATTCGATTTATTAACGATTAGTCTGAAACGCCTCTTTTATAAAATGTTCGAAACGTGCTATTAAATACTTAGAAAAACGTGTGCCATCATTTATTACTTACAATTTATAAATTTACGAGGGTGTTTTGTGAATAGATTTTTTTTAATATATTTTTACCATTCACTTTATTCGAACATGTCTATGATTGTTTTACATTGGAATGTTGATAGGCTTCTCGTAGATGCAGGAAGTAAGAGGTTGTACTTGAAATAAACTCGGTTATTGTGCTCTTGTACATGCTTGGACATTCCATGCACCTAAAAATAGTCTTAGCCATTTTAATTCATCCATCTAATTAAAAGTATAGCATCGTGCTTCTGATAGTTTTTTCGATTAATTTTAATTCTATAATTAATGTGGCAAAGGTTAAATTGCAAGAGATGATCAAAGGATATTAGTTATTTTACGCCTTCGATAGGTTTATCAGATCATATTCTAAAGTTTACACTTATAAAATACTATTTGTCATATAAAATAAGTAATAAAAACGGAGAAAACATATAACTTTTCCCAGTTCTTGCAGCGTAATATTCAAAATTAATCTATGTGTGACCGTATGACTCAAGATAAAAATAATAATTATTATTTTTGAAAAACTACAAGGTTGGAATTTTTTATATCTATTCTGGCCCACTAAAATGCTCATTTTTTGCTGATTTGTGAGTAGTCGTTTGCGTTTTATTTTATTACTACTTTTCTCTCCCCATCTTTCTGTTTTCATGCTTGATTTATACATTGATATTCTATCGCTTCATAGATTTATTTTTGTTACGTTAACGTTGGCACTTTTTCTTCTTAGATTACTGTTTAAGGAGTTAGTTAAGGTTTAACTAATGTGTAATACTTTAATCTCATGAATTTAATTTATTTGTAATGTACAACTGTAAAAACGTTGCTGTAAAGATTGTTTTTCCTGCATTCAATCATTTTCTTCAAATATCATAGTAATAAAAACACATTTGAAACACAAGATTTAGTCAAAATCTTTCTTCTTAAACTCGTATTATTTTGCTTGTACCTGCATAGGCGTGTTTTTATATTATTTTGTTTATGGTTTTTTGACAACACGGAATTCGTCATAGGTTTGTTTATATCAGTAATTTTTTGGCAGTTTAAGTGAATTTTGTTTATAATTCAAACATGCGTTCTAATGCTTATCGTTGTCAATGTTTTGCTATGTTTGTCGTAGACTTTTCGCCAGACTGCAAATGTCTTTGCAAGGGCATGACAATCAAACAATTAAAGCAATTGCACTATTTTCTTCAACATATGAAAAATAATCTTTTAAGACGGGAAAACTGTATGACGGAATATAATGAAAATGAAAAAACTATTATCAAGGTTTTCATTAAAAATAGAATTAGTGCACGTCGTTAATTTGGATTTTTAAGTATATTATATGGAGGAGGTTTTTAGTTATTTATTGTAATAATTTTTATAAAGTAGTTTGATGTTTTTTGGATTGGTATAAAACACGATTTTTTTTGAATACGAAATATTATATGAGGTTTACCGATATATTATTATGTATTTAAATACTTTAAAATACATTAAAATTAGTGATGGCCAAACGCAAGACCAAGACAAGACCACATAGGTCTTGGTCTTGTATTAATATCCTTAATCTCGGTCTTCTTCTTGGTCTTGAATATAGAGATTTGGTCTTGCACGCAAGACTCTTGAAGTCTTGCATTTTTACACCGTACTAGGAATGAAACTTAACAATAAAAGTCAATGTTGTTAAAAAAAAAATTTTTTTAATGGATATTTGTTTAATAACGAAAAATTAAGTTATTTTAATAAAAAGTACAACATTCTGTCCAACCCGCATAAATTATAATAGACAAGACATGTTTTGGCTTTTTTAAATATTTAATCCGTCTACAAGTACAACTGCATCTGTAAATCGCTTAAGTCCTAAAAACGTGGAAACATGTATTGCTTATAATTTTTATTATAAAAAATGAATGTGGATTAGACAGAATTTTGTACTTTTCATTAATCTACTAAACCTGCAATAAGAAAGATGATACAGAATATTAAGTTACTTTATTTTTAATTTTACATGTCAACGATCCAATCCAACAAGATTTAATTTAATTTTATATTCAATAAACGATCAAAATCCAAATACATAAGCAAATGTTAGTTAATTTCAATTCTTAACTTTGAAGGATCTTAAACTTCTATATACCTACATTTTTTATTGAATGGGTTAATTTAAATTGTCATAAACTGATAATATATACACCAATAATTTTTCAAAATTTTAAACAATAAAAAGATACATATAATAAAAATAATAGTATGACATACGTACAAAGAAGTAATATAGGTATATAAAAAATTATGCTATTGTTTTGGTTCAATTATTAACGCATAGCAACCATCGTGCTAATTCGTTGTTCAATCTGTTGCGGTGCTTGCGAATCACCAAGGCTGCCTTTGAAAATAATCTTTCCGCAGGAACAGACGTTTCCGAAATGGACAAAAGATCCCAAGCCATTTTTGCTAAAATCTGGAATTGTGTTTGATGAGTCATCCACCACTGTAAAATGTCCTGCGAGCTTGCAGTCCTAGGCTACCTTCTTACTGATTCCGTGAGCTCTTGAAGCAGGTGGAGTTGCAGTTGATATGTACAATTTATTAAATTCGATGACATCGTCATCATCGCTTTGGCAGTCATGCTCCGTTTCTGTATACGATTCAGTAAATACGATTTTTTCTTAATGTAATATCGAAGTGGATAACCTAACTTTTGAGAAGTTCTTAGTTAGATTTCGATTGCTTGTTTGAGTTTTGCGATTGATCTCACGCCCTGATGAAGCCCCTTACGAAAGTGGGCGAAACGTTGGCAGCTTCGGTTGCAAATATGACACGGTCCAAACCCGGAAGACATTCTTATGTTAGTACGATTTTTTCTTCTTTATTCTTATATTGCTTATAAATGTCTTCAAAATGTTGCAGACTTTCAAGTTTTATTTCGGTTCCCCACGTTATCAAGTTAAGTCTCGGTTTTGTGTCAGGGGTCTAGCACAAGTGTCGCACAATAAATCCAATTGGTTTTTTGGCAGTGCTTTAGCATTTTATCCCTGCAAGCTTAAAAAGCAAATATTAATTTCTCGTCCATCTCGTTTCGATCGACTTTTTCGACCAATTGATGAATTGTTGACTCGATTTTATCAAGTAGTAGGTTGAAAGACACAATGACAAACGAAAGAGTAACATATTTATCTCCACCAAGTTTTGTAGTTAAGTTATTAAAATTCTCTCTCTAAAAGTTTATAAACTTTTTCTAATAGCTACTAATCTCTTTCGGAGATATTAAAATCGCATAGTAGTAATTATACCACCTTTTCATTTTAGCGCGATACCAAGCATGTCATGCGTTGAGTTCCATCTGGTGGGGCAATCTAAAATGAGTCTTATTGGTGTTACTGCACCAGCTGCTGAACGAAATTTTTTTCAATATTTCGCTTTTTTTAATTCTGACCTTATTTTCATAACGCCACTTGTAGCGTCGTTATATTCTATATCATTGTCGCCTTCGTCTTCTTTTTCGCAGTTGAATTTCAAGTTTTTCATCAAATCTTGAACACCTAAATTCAAAATATGTGCCATACAACGAAAGTGTTGATTGTATGAATCATAGGTGGGAGTTAATTTTGGAAGTTCTTCTATAAATTTGGCATTTGCAGACGCATTATCCACAGTAATACCTTGTATTTTGTGAATTAATTTATTCTTATAGTTATCGTTTATAAAATGCGTCGTTATACCGTAGAAAGTTTTTCCAGCAACAGACGTCCATCCATCGATTGTGAAAGATGTTTTAGATGTACAAGTTTTTAACTGGTCATTAACAAAGAGTTGAAGATTTTCAAATCGTTGTTTAACTTGCCGTCGAAGAGATTGTCTTTTCGGAAACGTACGCTCGGCATATTAATTGGAAATAATTTTTAATTGCGTCATCGTCAAAAATTAAAAAAGGGAGGTACTTTTTTGTCACCTAAACCACCGTTGCTGGATGGAAATATTTTGTACTTACTTCTGCTGTAAATTGAAAGTAATTCGAAATCGAAATGGTTGATGTTGATTGTTTTTGTGGAAAAATCTTCTGTGATTCTCTTTTGTGGGCTGACATAAAATGCTTCCTTAATCCTGAAGTATTGCTATTTTGCATTTTAATTTCAACTCTCCTCTTCTTAGATTTTTTTACATAACTTGTACAAACCACAAAGGTCTTTACTTCCAGAATTAAACTCAAAGAATTCGATATATTTGCTTTTGCTCGATAATTTACGTTGTACATTATTTTTACAAATACTATCACTATCTTGAATTGCACTACTACTACAACTTTGCGATCATTGCATCGAATCTTCATCAATCGTCATTTTTAAGATTGTCTTTTCAACAACGTCGCCTTATATAATTAACCTATCTACAACGTTGAAACACTGAATGAGAACTTAGAAGTACGTCAAGCTTTTAAATTACAGACAAGTAAAAATATTTGTGAAAGTTTAAACTTGTTGAAATGTGCTAAAGGATCGACAATTTTTTTTCCACAAATATTAAATAATAAGCACTATGCATTTTATAATAGATGTGCTTTTAAGTTTTGAGAATTCAGTTGGTTTACGAAAAGCAACAACGCTTTGGCATGTTTGAGGGATTTGCGTTAGTATTACAGGCGCCGTGCCGGTTTAAAATCCTTTGTAGGTGCCTTTATTGTAAACTAAGTAAAACGTGCTTTTTGGTATAAATTTAGAATTTGGGACTTTCTCACAAGTTATTTTACAAGTTTTACGAGCGTCTTTCAACACTTTACGAATTGATGAGAACTATTATTTTATTGGTACCTATCTACCTTATATGGTTTCTATTCATATGTGACAGAAAAATATGTTTTATTTAAAATTTAGAATATCTAATATTGGTGAAGTAGTTCATTGCTTAAAGTGGAGCTTTGTTTAGAATAATATTTTATTATTCCTAAAGTCTTCTCCACAGTATTTTGTATTTTTTAATATTTTATTTTAAGAAAATATACATGTTTCGCTAATAACAATTAGCATCGTCGTCAACTACATTTGTTTTATTGTACACCCCAATTATAAAATGCTTTCTTAACATAATTTATTTCAATTAAATTACATTTATCCAAATTTAAAATAGTTTTATTTGCTTAAGTAAATATTTCATTTGAGATGATTATAATGGTTTCTTATTAGTTATAATTTTATTTTTCAAACAAACAGTATTTTACTAAAGTCGAAACTACCCTTTTTCAAAAAACTTTTTACTTTCACGTATACATACAACCAGTGGCGGCTGGTGGTCAATCATACAAGAGGGTCATTTAAAAAAAACGCAATGATCGCACAAAGACTAAAAAACATTCTTACAGTAACGTGATTTATATTTAAGATCAATTATGTTTAAAATTTAAGATATTCGTCTATATACAATTACCAAAATAATCAATAGCAAGCTCAATCAAATTTACAATGATTTTTCAATGCTTAGCATAGAAATGCACATCTTTCTTGTCTCATAGTATTGCCAATTGCGTAGAAATGTTTGAATTTTTAACATAGAGAAATATCGCTCTCTTTTCACTGTAGTCATATGTAAAGTCAATGAATTGTTTTATTTAATATATGTATCTATTTTTAGTTTTTACAAACTTTTTGATTATAGTCTTTAATTGACTTCACAATTGATTTTTACTTTTTCTTTTAAATGCTATAAATCCGTAACATTATTTTTACAACATAATGATTAATGCATCATCTGAAAACAGTAAATATAAAACACAAATCTATAATTTATTTCAATTCCACAAATCCAATCTAACGAATCATACACAGATTCCTTGAATTACTGTAAACTTCTTTATTTTTATGTTTACTGGTTGGTCGAATTTGAAGTAAAGGCTGAGGACGAGCATTAAATATAAATTCTAGATGTGTAAACAATTATTAGCTATTCATTTTTTAACGTCTTGTACCACAGTTACTATGAAACAAAAACTACTGTCATATGTGATAAGAATTCTGTATTTACCACACACGTGCTGCAAAGATAACGATAGATGACGTAAGTCACGTAAGCAATGATAGCATTGCACTCAAATATAATTGCACTGAGTATTATCTTTGGCGTAGGCGGCCGGCTGAAAACCCAGCGAACGAATTTTAACATTTACTTATCTTCTTTTCTAACTCGCATAAAATTGTATTATGTGTGTCTCACTCTTGGTTAGAATAACTATCATCGTAATATAATGTAAGTGCGGGCAAAAGTTCGTGTCAGCCCCGGGTAAATTCGCAAGCTTTCGTATCTGTTGCGTTTAAATTGACAATTATTTAAACGCAAGAAATTTAAACGCTGATAATTTAATTTAAACCCAAATTTTCTGTAATTTTAAAGCAAATAAAATACCTTTCTTATTCATTTTTGGAGGGTCATTGACCAAATGACCTAATAGAGAAGCCGCCACTGCATACAACAATTTTTTTGGGAAAACAAATGTTTTTTTGTATGTGTGATAAATAAAAACAGACAAATAATCGTTCGTAATAAGAAAAAAACTGCAAGATAGTCCTGTTCTTGCCGATATCTTACAGAGCTAATCTTGCATCCAGTCTTGGTCTTGCAACCTTGAGTCTGGGTCTTGGTCTTGCTAATGGCGTTGTTATCTTGCTCTTGGTCTTGCAAATCTTGCGAGACCAAGACCGATTTTGGCCATCACTAATCAAAATCTGCTAATTACTTTACACAGTTGTAATATCACTTATCCTTAGATTATTTCTGGAGATTTTTTTGAGGTCACGATAATTTTATGAAAATATTTGTGATCAAGAAAAAATTTCTTGGAACAATTTAAGCACGAGTGTTATTCGGCAAGAAAAAGTTATGAACAAAGGTATAAATAGAATTGAACAGATAGCTTGACATAAAACCCTTGGCAGAATATGAAATTATAAATGTTCATTCTGTAAAGCTAAATAATAAACAAAATATATAATTTTTTTTGTTGTAGAGAAGGATCTTAAGTTTCGATAGTTTAATGTTTTTGATTTCTGAACAGTGTAAATTTATTGTATTAAGTGTTTTTCAGTGCTGCTGTTTTTTCTTTTTTTTAACGTTAGATTGTGTACTTAGTTTTATCTTTATGGCAATTACTTGTCGTTTATAAAATTGTTATTTATTAAACCATCAACTACTTATAGTTTATATTGTTATCTTATTCTAATGCCCAAAATCTGCGGCTGCTTGGGTTAGGCCTTTTATGTTTCATATGTTATGGTAAGAGTTTATACTGCATTTATTTTTCAATGTGTTTTGGTATAAGTTTCTTCTATTTTGACTCTTACTTTTGCTAAATTTAACTAAACTACGTCAACGAGATTTGTCATATTGTTTAAACGGCGACGATATTCATTGGGGTAAACTCAACCATATGTAGGTTATAGTGGCTTAGCCGCGGGATGGGTTTATGGGGTTAGAACCCTCTTTCCCCCCCAACAGGATTTTGAATATTGATTATAAATTTTGTTCCCACTGCATACTTTGAATTGTATTTTTTTGAACCCTCCCTTTTACCCAA
This sequence comes from Aquatica leii, assembly GCA_035610365.1. NCBI lineage: Eukaryota > Metazoa > Arthropoda > Insecta > Coleoptera > Lampyridae > Aquatica > Aquatica leii. The sequence continues at coordinate 44,793,769 of CM069435.1, read as the reverse complement.
ATCCTAGCTACGCTACTGATACGTTATATATACATTGTATTTAGGAAGTCGTTCTCGCAATAGTACAAGAAAGTGGTATATTTTGATACTGAGACGATTATTGTATAGTCATAATTGAAAAAATTATCCAAATATACGTGATAATGTATCATATAAATTTGATTAAAATAAATAACTACGTAAGGTCGCAATTTTGCTTATAAAGTTACATAACGTTGATTATAAAGAAAATTACATAGATAATTACACAACAAACAAAAAATGTATGAAAATTACTTGAATCATTGGGAAAAATAATCCTAATAGTTGTATTATTCATATTTAATATATTTATTGCTGACGATGCGTTATGTCTTGAAATTTCTACTGTGATTGATGTAGAACTTAGAATTAAAAATAGTAAAAGGTCAAACATAAGGACTTATTTTGTATCTTTTATATGATTCGGAATTTTAAAAAATATCAAAGAGATCTTACTCAATTATTTGTCTTTTTTACAAGTAGAACCACTACCATTAACACCTTCTTACTAGTATGTGCTAGTGTTGTAACGTTCACACAAAGTTTTACACTTCGTTACAAGTGACAAACCATGAAAAGTAGTTATTTTACTAGAAGTTTAGAAACCGTACTGCGTATAACTATTGTTTTTGTAGTTTGGTATTTCGTCTACTGTATTCAATTATCATTGTGATTCTATTATTACATTATGGTGTATGTTTTACTCTAATTCTGTGTAACGCTTAAGCATTCATTTTAAATTAAATGAATCTTGTCTAAACTGCACGGTCTTCCGAAAAATTGGTAATTAAAAGTTTGGTTAATGGCAAACTTCTTCTACATTATCTAGAAGGTCACATAGATTTTCATACAAATATGTTATTACATTACATATATATTTTATTTATTTGACAAAGTCGGCTACTTCAATCTGTCGTTTCTTATGAGTTTGCATTTTAAGATAGCTAAAATTAAAGAATTTTTCTTAAATTTATTAATATAGAATCTATATGATTTGAATCATTTTTTCTGATCAAGGTAGCTTAACAAACCATTTGCAGAAGTTAATGCATATTTTGAAGAATTCTCTTCAAAATCTGAATCCTTGTCTATAATCCCATTACATCAGTATTGACAGATTGATTAATGCAATTCCATGCCAAGTCTGTACTGCATGCACTCTGTAGCATTAAAATTGCAACACCAAGAAAGGGTGTGAATTTTGTGACCAAACCTGGCAGGAAAGTTTAGCTACTCAGAGGTAGTAAATAATTAAAGTAAAAGTAAATAAAAAAAAAAGAAAAGGAACAAAGATGAACACAATTTTTATTTATTTATATGTTGGTTTCTTTTTATTGGCTTCACACTCATACACCCTTCGTGACATCGATTCTAGTAGGTGGTCGATTTTCTCTTGAGTTAAACCCAAATAACATGCAATTCATGCCGGGCAGCTTTCTGTATCTGTGGACGGTGCGTTAAGTTCCTCAGTTTTCTACCCATAATGTCTCAATCGTGTTCAATAGGCAAAAAATCGGAAGATCTGGGTGACCATGATAAGAGATTAACATTGCTGAAAAAGTGGATAAATACCAAAAGATACTTACTCTCATAGGTTATAGCACCCCATGCCATAATCTCTACAGTGTTGTACACATGCTACTCAACAGAAAATGGAGCATTGCGCCGTTCCTAACGTCTTCATCTGACTTAAACTTTTCATTCCACGCTTTAGTAGAAAGTCTGCAACTTTTAATCCTTCTGGTATTTTCATTAAAACCATTTTCTTTAAACTACTGTACAAAAAAGCGTTTTTTACATCTAACTGTTTCAGAAATAAATTGTATTTGTTGCAAATTGATAGTAACATTCTCAAAGTAGATAGTCTTGCAACAGGAGCATGTATTTGCCGAAAATCACCGTAAATATGTTGTTCAAAGTTGAATCTGCCGTGGTTCACTAAATTGCCTCTTGTTGATTAAAGCAGAATCATCATTGAATAATGATGTGTAGCTCCCGAATCTGCACACCACTGAGACTCCGTTGATTTGGTTGCTTCTGTCATAGCACAAAAAGCAACTAGTTTTTGACTGAACCTTTCTTCGGATGTAACATTACTGCTTTCACCTTCTGCTTGAGCATAGATGGCCCTATTGTTAAACTCTGCTTTTGGTTCTTTCTCCTAAAGGTACATTGCTTTGCTTTGTGACCTAACTTGTTGCAAATATTACATCGAATACCACGTACGCTCTTGACATGGCCAATTTTTCCACATTTAAAGGATTTTCTTCTGTTTTCTGGGTCACATTAAAAGACTCTTTCCCTTACTTATAATTTTATTTGTGTTATATTTCAATAATCGGCTCTTTACGAAATCTAATTTTAAATCGTTTTCTGACAATGTTCTTATTGCAGTGACTACATTTTCGAATTCTATCGGCGTTGACAATAACAAGAAACAATACATCAAAATTACTGCCCAAATTCTTTAATTCTCGGAAAATTCTATCACACTTTGCAAAGTGTTCTTGTATATCATTTAAACAATTGTGTTTCATGTTTATAAGTTCCTTCAGTAAATAAAAGTTAGAGCACGTACCTTTTTTGTTAAATATTTTCTCTAACTTGCCAATCATATCATAGGCAACATCAATTTCTTTAATGTACTTGAGGTGGAAATCTGTAACACTTTGTATAATTACCATGCAGGCTTTGTTATTCTTTTTCTGCCAATCATCATTTCTATTTTCTGTTGCTACACTTTTCATGACATCATTCAAATCCAGAGCTTTTAGAACTGCACATATTCTGAGCTTCCAGTAGTCAAAACTATTGCCATTAAAAGAAATAATTCCATGTTTGTTTTCACTTGATACAACATTCGCCATTTTTTTGTGAACATACCTTTAGTTTTGAAGAGCCACACAACAACCTCCAATCTTTTAACTATTTAGTTACAACTATATTATTACTTCTCCTCGACCTCCGGGCCCATAACCAATGTTAAGTTTGAGGTTTGTAGAGAACATTGCTCATGGTGGCAAATTTCTAGATTTACAAATTTCAATCAAACACTCTACAAATCGAAATGAAGTTGAAACTTGTATACAGTACAACACAGACGATCACGTACGCATGTTGCAAATTATCATAGTTTAATTAGTATTCGTTTTTCTGTAACATTGTTAGGTTTGTTTTTGTTACAAAATTAGTCCTAAAAAGTACAAGTACTTGTCGATTTTGGAGAAGAAGAAAGTTGTTGAACATATGGAGAGAGGGAACAAGAAAACTAATGCGGCCAAAGAATTCAATTTTCTTCTGGGTACTTTTTCAACCATATTGAAAAATAAAGAGAACTACGAGATTTTCATATGCAGATTTAACGTGCGAAAGGGCTCGTGCTGTTATAGCCCGCAGTTTAGTCGTTCAGTACTGATTAGTTCGTAGAACATGTACGACGTGTTCTAAGTGAAACTGTATATTTGTCGTACGCAATTTTTAAAAGATGCAACAAAATAGTGTAAAATGTATTTTTTTAAATAAATTGATTATTAACTGTCGTTAAAAGAAAAGGTTGAAATAAAATATCTCGGAAACCCTACTCCTAATTTAGAACTAAATCAAGCAAATAAAATGCGAAACGTAATTTTCAGTATTTTTCTAGTACAGTTTATAATTTAAAAAAAATAACAAAAAAAAGATCGAACTTTAAGAAATGAACTAAAAAGTAAAAAATAATTTAATTTATTTACAATTAAACGACGAAATTGTTACCTTATTTTTATTTAAAAAAAAATAATCGAATTAAGTCAACGAATTGAAAACCGTCTCTGTTGAAAAATAAGTGGGTGTGTGGATGTGATACGATAAATGTTTTATTTTGTTTTCCATTTTTATTGTTTTATTTCCATAGAATCGATAAAACTTCAAAACATTTTGGTAGTTACCTACATAATGTCATAATGATATCTGAAAACATTCACATTGCCTCTACGCATTTTAGGCCGTCACTGGAGAAGGCGAAAGAGTTTGCAATTAATGTGGGCATGAAACTGGTCTCTTTTTCAAGTGGTTGCCTGACAAAACTCAATGTCAAGTGAAAAATGTCACGTTGGGAAGCATAGAAAAAGAACAGTTGACAGTTTTACTTGCAGCTAGTTTGGACGGTTCTGAAAAGTTGAAGCTTTTTATCATAGGAATAGCTATAAATATAAGGTGTTTTAAAGGGATTAAATCATTTCCTAATACCTATCGCACCAACAAAAAGGTTTGGATCACCACAGAACTATTTAATCAATGGTTGCTATCGCTCAACGCTGACATGAAAAAGCAACACTGGAGTATTATTCTATTTTTAGTCAACTGCACTGCTCACAACGCTGCTCTTACTTTATCTAATGAACAACTTCAATTCTTTTTCCCGAACACTACTTCGAAACTACAGCCACTAGACCAAGGAGTTATTCATAATTTTAAGACGTTGTACCGTAAGGAAGTTGTCTTAGATTCCCTCGGTAAAGAACACTGTCAACATAACGGTTTTATTGGCTGTTTTACTAATAGACAAGGCATGTAGAGCTGTAACTCCACGAGCAACTATCAACTGTTTTAATGATCCGGTTGTGCAAAAAATGCTGAAGATTCATTTGAAAGAATTGCTCAAATATATTGAAAAAAATGTACAAGAAGGAATAAAAAACTTATTACCATCGAAATCTAAACAAAAATGTAAAAATATACATCACTTTTGAAAGAGAGCATTATGAGAGAACGTTATGAATTCATGATACTCTCTAAAGGTATTATGAGTAAACCAATTGAAATATAAATGTATGTACTGTGTCAAAATCTCAATCAATAGCACGCGATCATTTTAAGCAATTGGAAGTTTTTATTTCTCCTCTCGGTAATCAGACACCTCTCATTAGTAAGTGGAAGTATTTTATAAGTCCTTTGAATTTCGAATTATCGAGAGTTGACTGTACTTAAAAAGTCGAAGCATAGAAATGGGACAACCTGTGTGCACAATCAAAAATTGTGAAATGATTTTACGGAACGAGGGAAATTGAGAGTGACTTTGCTGCTATTTGAGACTAACCCCACATTGTTAAACAGTTTAAAAAAAGAACTGTTCTCTGAAGCTTACATGCAAAGACGCATGGATAACGAAAATATCGATCATATTGTCAAACGCTATGAAAGCTTAGGCATGCTTTTTGGACTATGGATTTGGCTACTGTGAAAAATTCAAGTGCAAAAAAAGTAGATAAAAATTGGACTATGGGTGGTTTCTAAGATTAGTCAATAATTCGGTTAGATGCTATAATGAAGACATTCATTTCTGCATGCAATCGAAGTAGGAAAATGGCATCATTAGAGTAAATTAGTTATTTCAATTGGCTAATGACTATCCCTTTCTTATTGAACTGACTACTCACATAGGTGATCGAGGTCTAGTCTAGTCCTCCAACATAAAATCATAAAGCATACGTTTTTTGACTTAAACAAACTTTAATTACACTTGGGTTTACACTTGTTATTTTATGCCACTTCATAAACTATTGTACTTTGTTCAAATTAAATTACAAGTGTATTGTGTTATTTGATATAATGAGTAAAAAATGGTGTTTCCATATAGTAAATATATTTGCTGTATACCTACTTCTTATTTATATTTGATGTTTTTGCAAATGATTCCTTTCTTGTATTAATGTGTGAATTTGGCTCATATAATGTTAATTTTTGAACTAAAGAAAGCATGTTTAGCGGTGAATGCAATAAACGGACAGTTGGTTGGTCGTTTTTGTACTATTGTGACGAACGTTAATTATCGTTTCAACTTAACTATTCCAGCGTCTATAAATGTATTCAACTAACTTTTCAAAATTGCAAGGAACAACTGTTTATTGCCTATAATTAAGAGCTGCAATTACCCGTTCAGTTTGGTTTATAAGAAGAATAAATTGCTTATTCATGACCGTAACGTGTTAGTCAAAATGGCTTACTTGTGTTGGTTGTGCATTCTAAAAATGTTACTGTGAAACGCATGATGCCATCAATTGTAAACTGTTTTATTTGCAGTTTTCTATGGTTAAATAGGTAGAGTTGAATCTTGTTTGTTAAAAAAAACAACGCGAGTGAGCGGAAAGTCGTATACTAATAGCATTATTGTTTAGTTTATATTGTTTTTCCACGGGTACTAATAGTAGTGATGACAGTAATTACTTGTAAGATTTTTAAACGGAAATTAATTTACGATTCTTTGAATTCCTCGCGATTTATGAATGCAATTTAATAATTATGTTCGTTTTACCTTGAAGTTTTTCCATCTGTTAATTTACCGCAGGTATTTATGAATAAAGTAATAGCAAAGGCTATAGTTATGGTGATCATTTGGATGTTATAAATAGTCTGTTATTCATTATTCAAATATGCAAGCGACATTTCTATTGAAACGACCTTGCCAAGTATACTAAATGTTTTCATTCAATTTCAAAAAGTCTTTCAATATCGTCATTCCGCCTACATTTTGTTTTAGCGTGCGATACAGATGGATGCAACACGTGGGTTCTTGCATAATTAAGTACTACCGGGCATATTTAGTAACCTCTTTGGCATATTAATAAAGAACGTTGACGTGGAAAACCACAAATGGATTTCATCATTATTTTCAATTCAAATTCGTCTTTTCCTGTTAAACTTGAGGAGATTGGCACCGTACGTCGATTCGTACGCCTGTCTATTCACAGTAAATGTCGTCCATTCATGGAACAGTCATTACGACACGATTCATTGAGTAACAACCGGAAGCTCACAGTGAGCTCTACCCTACAGATAAGACAACGTTCGTTGATGATAATATTATGCAGTGTTGTAATAATGGTAACGCATTATGTAAGAATTTTTGTATTTGTTCGTTTCCGCTTCATGGTGTTTACTATACACATAATTTTTTTGCGTTGTGCGCTAGTCTTGTACTATTAGCATAATGATAACAGATTACTAATTGAATTTCGTAGGTGATACATACGAATTAACTAACAAACACTACCGCTAGGGAATTAGTTGCAAAATACAATGCTTACTTTTATAACAAACCGGTGTTTGAGTGTTTTGGTTTTGATAATACATTGACTTCTGTCTGTGTTCTTCTTTCGAACCTTTGCGGATGTGCAAGTGGGACAAGAAAAGTTATGTAAGACATGTAATACCTGCGGCTGTGCGCATACCTGAGCCAACATTTTAGAGTTCTTGGAACTGAGTCAGGTCGGAGACGGTCATCAGACTCGCTCTTAGAATATTGCACATTTCTATGCTGCAGCTAAAGAATTTCTAAATTTGTTAGCGTAGGGAAGAAAATTATGTAGATTCACAATTATTATTTTTTATCTAATCTTGTAAATATTACTAAATAAAATTATGGATAGATTGGAATGTCGAATGCTTGTAGTTTGCGTTCGTAGTGTACGTATAGATGGAGGCGCATTCCTTTTAACAAGGTAGCATTTTTATTTGGTCCTAGAAATGCAATGATGTTGGTGAGGTACGCGGCTGCTTTGACGCCTTACTTCCAAGAATTACCCAGCCTGAATCTACATTCAATGCAAGCTTCGTCAGAAGTGACCAAACAACCACCGCATTCTTTCGTAGTTAACTTTAATAGTTTTTTCGTATGGTATTTTTTACACTTGACTTTTTGAACTTACTTTTTAATTTTTAACGAGCGATTATAAATAATTAATAACGGCAAACTATTTCACTTAATACGAAACTTGTTTGTATGTTTCAAATAATTACTTTTTTATTTTTATTATATTCCCAAAAACTTCTGTTACTTTCATTCGCTACTATCAACATTGCTAATTTTAAGAAAATGGATTTTTTGTTTAAAATTTTTTTAGTATCTTTCTCCTTAGTCTTGTCTTTTCTGGCGATATATTTCGAGGTGTCTATATTTCGCAGAAGTTTTTACTATTTTACTTTCTTCTGCGTTTTTGTAGTCCATTTTGTTGTTTTCTAACTGCGGGAGAACAAAAATCTTGGCGATATTCTACATAAAATCATCAATTTAGCTTTTCTTTACAGTTCTGTACAAAAAAATCTTGTCATTAGGATTTTTTGAAGAACTCGGCTTATGAAAAACTTTTTGTCGATGTCTACTATTTCTAAGAAACACGTTAGTCTTAGATGAGGTGTAAAAAATTTACTTACTAGTGAATCAACATCTGCTTTGAGTGTCGCCAAGATTGCATCTTTAAAAATAACTTTGGCTAGTTATTATCTATATATCACCTAACATGGCGTCACTTACACAATAATAGCGAAATTTAATATAGTACATATTTATGTCTTTCGATTCACTGACGATTCTTCACTATGGTTGATGGCCGCTTAACGCAGGCCATTGCTATTGTGTAAAGGAAATGGCTGCAGGTTGACGATTGACTATTGTCAGTTTCGTGGTCGCCAATATGTGATAATTCATAGTCGGTGTTGTTGTATATATAGTGTAATAATAGAATAGGCTTTTTGTGTGAATAGGAGCACTGTCCTGCGATGGGTTATAGTTACAATAGTACATATGGAAAAGGGAATTACAAGATTCATCAAAATATTACCGGTTAAAGCTCGAGTTCTATGTTTAATTTACCGTACAGGTAGAAAATAGAAGTCAGAATTATTATGCGCGGAAGGATTCGGTTTAGAAATACAGGGCCTTCATAAATGATTGGATCCCACGTGACATATATGTTAGGCAACCAACGTTGCTTGGATTGGTATAAAGTAAAAAAAATACTAAATGAAAAATTTGATTTGTAACAATTAAATTCAGGTTAAGTAATTAATTAAAAACAATAACACATTAACAACAATACTTGTTTATTTGAAATAAAAATTGGCAATAAGAGTTATATGAAATTTATAACCGATGTTCAAAATGTTGTCCGTCAGCTGCGATACATGTGTTAACTCTTTTTTTTTAATTTTCGAACACATTACGAAGCTCATCAACTTCAATATTTCGAATAGCCTTAGTTAATTGCTTGTTCCAAGTCTTCAAGATTGCGCAGTTGATTCTTATATATTGTGTCCGTATAGGTAAAAATCTAATGGCGTAAGATCTGGAGATCGTGGAGGATATAACCCTTCGATTATTATTCTTTCATTGTAGAATTGTTCAATAAATTCAATTGTAGCTAGAGTAGTATGAGCCGTTGCAGTATCTTTGTAAATAAAAAATTACTCCGTATAAAGAACGTTTAATAAAAGTAAAAATAATAATTTGACCACGGCAGCAATCGTAAGCACAGACCTCTGGGGGTGGGCTTGAATGGAAATAAATACAAAGATGTGAACTCCTTTAATTTATTAACTATAACTTAATATACTATTTACATTAGAGAACAAAGAACAATATTTGAATTAAACATATTAGAAATAAAACAGGATTTAAAATAAAATATTAGGGCGCCAACCACCTTTAAATTGGTGATGAATAAAAAGCGTAAAATCTTACATCTAATTATTAATTGATATTACATGCAAAAATAGTAAACGGTTAATTTGTTATCGAGTGAAAAGTTTTAATAACTGAATTTAATTAATGTGAAGGTAAAATGTAGTAACTTAATTCCAGTTGACTCACCATGTTAAATATAACGTTATCGGATATCTTCTATTTTTAGCACATCTTGGTTAACGTGATAAAATTCTTCAACAGGAAAAAAACCAGTGTATAATAAACTTCAATAACGGAAAATCCAGTGATTAAACGACAAAACCAAAATAAAAGATCCAGAAAAGCCAAAAAAAGTAAAAGATCCAGAATAAAAAGAAAGATCCAGAATAAAAATCCAATAAACGAAAAGACCCTAAATATAAATAATTAGAATGGTTTTTTGAATGACATGCTGTACTCACGCTGCATTTACAACAACGGCCTTCAAAATAAATTCCTTTGTCTAATCATTGCGCAACATTGCGAAATCACTAAAAGTGTTGAATTCAATAGAAAAATTATATCAAAATAAAGGTAAACTCACCAATAATTAGATGGAATGAATAAAAATTAAATTGTATGCGTTTTTACGCCATAATCAAGAAAATGTGTCTTCCCCGCATCGCTACGACGCGCACGGCCAAGGGTGGCCCAAGCGGAAGTGTAAGCTTAAGCTACTACTCAGGTAGAGTTGAACAACGCGACGTTGCCAAACTGAATAAATTTACGTGCAATATTAGTTGCAGAAAATAAACGAATGTAAAATTGAATTTTAATGTAATGAACTCTAACGGGACGTTACATCTTGCTGAAAGTAACCAAATTGAAGTTGGTTGTCGTCTAACTGCTAGAAAAATTGACCCAAAATATCACGAAAACACTCTGCGTTTACAGTATTGTAAAAAAATATTGGTCCAATTATCCTTCTTGACATTGCAATCCATACACCAACTTTCAAACGATGCAATGTTGTTTCCACAAAAGTGTGTGGATTTTCGGTTGCCTAAGTGCGATAACTTTGGCTATTTACATATCCGCTTAAATGAAACCATGCTTCGTCCGTAAAGAAAGTTAAATCTATTAGGTCATCGTTATTTAAATGTTCACTGAACCATTCACAAAATTGTACACGCTGCAAGAAGTCAGGAGCACGTAATTCTTGATAAACCGGAACCTTGTACGGAGTCATTGAAAGTTTCTTTTTTAACGATTTGTGGCAAGTTCCTACTGACAATCCTAAAAATGAAATGTTTGTAATTTCAAAGTGGAATTTAAAATGATTTTATACTTGTTGCCGCAGATAATTTTGCCACCGATTTATTTGGACTTTGTTCCATGCGATTGCGAATGTCTTCGACAACAATTGCAGTAAGTACAGTAGGTGTTCCTGTAGGTTTCTTCTTGCAAATGCAATTCTTCTTTAATAATCAATTAACTAAAACTTATTTACGTTGTCGGAAAGCATCGTAAGCAAAGTTTGCTTCTGGGAAATGTTCGTTAAATTGATCAATGTAACTTTGAAGAGAATACGACCAAGTTCCATCGGGATTACGAGTACCACTTCGAAAATGCGTCATTACAATAATCGTGTCTTGTTCAGCGGTAAACATCGTGAAATTCTATTAATGTAAAATTAAAAAATTACAGCTGTTATTCAGTACTTACTCAGAGAAAACAGAAATAGTGCTGAATTGATAATAACTGTTTTAAAATATAAAAATAGAGAATAAAGAAAACGACGAAAAATAATACTCGATGTAAACAAAACGCCAAACGAGAATACCAAATAAGGTTACCAATGTTACTAAACGTTAACAGCTGTGGTCACACTTTCAACCTAAAATAATGTTGATGCTCAACTTTTAGATCACGTGGGAAATGGGTTTTAATGAAGGGCCTGTATAAACCAAAGATGTTTCTTATAGCGTTCTTACGTTTTCAACAATAACCAGTACATGTGGCGTCGGAGGTCGATTCGAAGCGACTCTTATTGGGTACACTTTAATGAATACCTTAACCGCGATAAAATTTATGACTAAACAGTACATATAGTATCTTAAACTTCGACGATTTTTATTGTTTAGATTATAAGCGGCTTTTGGCTTAAACCAAGTCTTAATGGAGCGTGGTTCTAGTTTCTCACGAACCAATGGAGTTGAACTTTAATGATTAGTGACTATCGGCGCTCTACAGATGCAAGCTGCAATGTCTTTGGAAACGTTTCTTTGTGTTCACAAACGGCAAATGCCAAGTTCAACTCCCTGTTTTCCTCATAATGAAAAACTAAGACCGAACTTAAAAAATCGCGGTAGCATGTGGTACACTTGCTACCGCATAGTATCTTCAAACCACAAGAATATGTGTAGCAAAATAAGTACTTACATTGGTATATTTCTTCAATCTATGTTAATTAACTTTTGTACATAAGTATCTCCCAGTCTTTTTCATTCTTCTCAGTTTTGTGCTTTGTGAAACCAACGGTTTCGCGCTGTTTGTTTGATGGTTTGGCCTGTCCACATCTCTCGGTTGCCAGTAGGTAATTTTTGTTCCTATCTTGTCTTGCTACATGGCTCATCCAGCGCTATTTTGTTTTTATTAGCTCAAACGTCGTATCTCCGTTTAAGTTAAAGTAGAGAAAACGCATCTCAAAGTTAAACTTGTTTTCCAACCAACATGAATTATATTTAATGAAACCGTTGATAACGTCTTATTTATTACTAAATTGGTATAAAAATATATTATAATTTTTTCTGCAAAAAAAACGCTATGATAGATTTGTCATTAACTATCAGGTTACTCCAAAACAGAAATCTATTTACAGGCATAATCGAAGATAATTGTGTTACAATTGCATTTCTTCGTTCTGCAGTTATTCCTCTGATTGTAGTTCAAGAAGTTTAAAGTAATTTCTTTTGCATCTACAAAAAACGAAGTTTTGTATGTCAAGGTTTTTTCTTCTCGTCTTGCAGTGATTTGAATTTGTCTTTCATATAAGGTGGTTGTTGTTTGTTAAGTTTATAAACTGAGGAACAGTCGCCAAATTTGTAGAAGTCGGTTAATCGAAGTATGTTTACTTTACCAGAATTTGCTCTTCAAACTGCAGTTGGAGGGTCTTCAAAATCATAGATTTTTGGAGTTCGATTCTTGAATAACTCTACTTGGTGGTGGAAGTTATCGGCCGACAAGAATAAATGCCCGGGTTCAAAGCATTTAATCATAATTTTTGTCGCAGAAATTTCCGCGGAACTAATCATGGATAACTCTACTTGGTGGTGGAAGTTATCAGTCGACAAGAAAAAACGTCCGGGTTCAAAGCATTTAATCATAATTTTTGTCGCAGAAATGTTTGCAGAATTAATTACGTACGTCAGAAATGAAAGCACCATCTAGTTTTTATTTTGAGACGCATAGTTATCTAGCCATAATATTATAATTTATTTACAAAAAAAACTGATAAACAGTGCTTAAAATGTCATCTTTTTTTCGGCGGGAAATAGCTTCATGCCATCAACTGGTTGTCATGTTTTGTTCTACTCAAGGGTACAAAATTTTGAACAAATACTATTACTCTGGAGCAGAATAACACCTTTTTGAGCATGTCTATGCGAGGGATTATTATGATCTTCTCCAAATCAAAAGTATACTGTATTTGGGTCAGGTGAATTTATCCTGTCGCAATGATTTGCTTTAGTATGTTGTGGATTGTATACGAAAACAGACACGCAACTTTCACACTTTTCATGACCCAGACATGCCAATGAAATGTGCGTATCTTTGTAACTGTTTGTGGATAAACTTCATACGAACATTGTATATTATATTTTTGCATGAAATCAGAATGCATAAATCTTAGTGTTATAGCGCTTCAAATATATATTCTGTTTGGTGCGTCCTCTCGTCGATAGTGAGATACTACTGCATTAAATTATTCTATATACTCTCTAATGTTGGTTCTATCAATGGGAATTTTTGTATGTTTACTCTGTTTACTAGGTTCAAACAAAATGACACCTTTTTTTTCTAAGAAACAATCCTGCACTATCCGATCATTACCTTTTGTATATGCCAGAGTTGTCAAGAAAAAATGTTTGCATATTTCTACCTTAGACCCACTTATACCTTAAAATATATATTTGTAATTTTTTTGTCGTCTTGAATTTGCAGAACCTTTGTGTCGTTTAACATCTTTTAGCTGTCCCAGTACTAAGCATTTATATAAGTTTAACGTTCATTGCTAAAATAATTGTGGTTTTTTCTGCAATTTACACATGACGGTTTTATTGAGTGCTTCTGTTTACGATTGTTTATCTTTTTCAAATGTCTTACTTGTAATGGTTTTACAATTTTTTGACGTTTTCGAACGATACCATTTTTTGTATATTAAACTGATGACTCGCTTGAAACCAGTTCAATGTTAACAACGTCCATCTGTTCGTTGTCGTTTTGATAATGATGATTGTCAGAATCACCTTCTTTTTCAACAATAATCAGGATATTTTACCGTATCGTCAAAATCAAAGATGGTTCGGGTGCCAACAATGATTGCAAAATCGTGTATGAAGGTTCATCTGCTGTATTTATAAGTGCTAAAGCAACCGTTTGCGTTTCTCTGCTTGCCATAGCTGTATAGCTGTTATTCAGTCTTGTAACAAGTACACCTGAAAAAGAATATCCGTCGTCGGGGTCCAATTTCTTGTAACGGGTTTCCAAAGAAGAAATGCCAAATATGGTACTGATATTTTGAAAATAAACTTCGAAAATAATTGCTACACTACAATATTTTAATACTTACCTTAAACAGCAATTACTAGGACGACACGGAGGTAAATGACACTATGTAATTTTGGATTCTTAGCTTAAAAGCCGATTTTCTGATGCTCTTGTAAATACCACTTTTTGATTAAGTTTTGGCAGATAGAACAGTTAAGCTTTCTATCTTGCTCCATTTTTGAATATAACACTTTCTTTATAGTCGAATTTTAGTAGTTTTTACAAGTTTTTACTATTTCTAAGTTAGGCAAGGTGACATAAAATGTGTTCATAAACATGGCAGCTGTGGTATCTGCAATTTTCAAAAAGGGGAGATACGACGTTTAATCTAAGCAGGGCAGTATTGGGTTTCCACTATTCGTTTAGTGAGTTTGTTGAATCGTAATTGATTCCGATGGATCGAAGGACCACCCGCAATGGGAATAAAACTCAACTTAAAAATGAATACGTAATTGTATTATGAAAAATAGGGAACAATTCCCGAGTGCTTATTTGCAACTGACTGATTTAGAAAAAATTCTAACTTAAACATGATTTAGCACATGCGCCTTACAACCATTCCAAAAATTCATAGATTTAAATTTAAAGTTCTTTAAAGTAAATAACGTAAACAAGTTCTTTAAACAAAATAACTTCAACATGCCGCCGCCGTTGAAACCATGTGTTTCAATTGCACAATTCACTGCACTGAACACAGATTTAATCAATTCATGGGTAGAAGGCAAACCTTCGTCACTGGCAGTTTATATAGCCCGTCACTCGATTTTATAGTTAAGACGCGCACTACACCGTCGGCACCTGTATGAGCTTCAACGATTCGCGCCATAGGCCACTGCAGAGGAGGTTGATTTTCTTTCTTCATAATGACTAGAGCGCCGGGAAGGAAAATATTTGAGCTTTTTTCCTTCCATCCTTTTCGTATCTGCAGCTCGGAAATTTATTCTTGAGACCAGCGGGTCCAAAATGACTTGAATAGTTCTTGGCACAATTTGAACTTTACGTTGTAGTTTGACTTAATTGACGTTAACCCTCGTTTTGGTAATGCCGTTAAAGGTTGGCCAATAAGAAAGTGACCAGGGGTAAATGGGTTCAGATCACTGGGATCAGAGGAAATAGGGTATAGCGGTCGGGAGTTTAGACATGCTTCAACCTGCGTCAATAACGTATAGTATTCCTCGAATGTTAATATTGAATTACCTATGGTTCGCTTAATATGGCGTTTAAGAGATTTTACACCGGCTTCCCATAGCCCGCCCATATGTGGGGCGCGACTTGGAATAAAATGCCACGTAATACCGTCATTACTTAATTGATTTGCAATTTCGTCAATGCTAGTTTTTAAAAATTTATTTATAACAGCATCGGCTCCTACAAAGGTTTTTGCATTATCTGAATAAATGTTTGAGCTTTTACCTCTTCTAGATATAAATCGACGTAAGCACGCGATAAACGAAACCGTAGTAAGATCGGATACGAGTTCTAAATGAACGGCCTTTGTTGAAAAACACACGAAAATACAGGCTTATGCCTTTGTTTTGTTATAGCGTCTAGTTCTGCGATCTCTTAATCTAACAGGTCCACAGTAATCTAGACCACAATTTAAAAATTGTTTGTTTGGAGTGACTCGTTTATTAGGTAAATCTGCCATTAAGTACTTACATTCTTCGGGTTGAACACGATAACACGGAATACATTTTCGTATGAGATTTTTTATCAAGCTTCTACCCGAAATTATCCAGTATTTTTCACGCAGGGATGCAAGTAGCAGTTGCGGCCTGCATGCAGTAGTCTCAAATGTTCATATCGTACAATTAATAGTGACAATGGGTGATTTTTAGATAAAACAACAGTAAATTTTTTACCGTAATGATAAGTCGATTTAGATAGTCTACCACCAACTCGAATGACACCTTGATCGTCCAAAAACGGGTTTGAATTTAACAAGTGACTTCTTTTGTCCACCCTTTGTTGTGCCTTTAGTGATTTAATATCATTTTGAAATGATTCAAACTGAGCTTGTTTTAATAAGGTGATAGTGGAAGACTCCAATTCTTTAAAGCTTAATGGTCCGCTAAAATAGTTTTTATCTTTTTTAAGTTTATGTTTCCAACGTAATATGTACGCAACCACGCGTCGTAACTTTGAAAAACTAGAGAATTTTGTAAATAAATCTAAATTTGCATTTGCCAAAAGCGTTACCGAATTTTGTTTACGAGTTTCTAATAAGTCTTGGTTAATTACTTGATTGCTATCATATTTTGGCCAGACAGGTTTTGGTTGCAGTAACCAATCCGGTCCATGCCACCACAAATTACAATTGATTAATTCGTTAGGTGTAGATCCTCTAGATATTAGATCTGGGGGGTTAACAGAAGTATTTACATGATTCCATTGACAATTTTCAGTCAGGTTCTGAATCTCTGAGACACGATTGGCCACAAAGGTATTCCAAGTGTTAGGGGTCGCGCTTATCCAATGCAGCACGATAGTTGAATCAGACCATAAATAAGTTTTTATAATGGACACGTTAGATAATGAGCGTATTACCTTATCCATTAAGCGAACAAGCAAAAGCGCTGCACAAAGCTCCAATCGTGGTATAGAAAGTGATTTAATTGGGGCTACACGGGCCTTTCCACATAATAAATTAATGCCGACACTCCCGTCATTTTCGATCGATCTTACGTATATACAAGCTCCATAATCATACTGGGAGGCGTCGGAAAATCCATGTAATTCTATAACTTGTGAGTTACTTACAATCACGTTTCTCGAAATCTTTAAATTATTTAGAATATCTATTTGATTCATGAGTTTGCAGAAGTCGCTAGCAGCGTCTTCAGGAACTGGCTCATCCCAATCAATTTTCATTTGCCACAATTTTTGTAGCGTGATTTTAGTTTTAATTATTACAGGACCCAATAATCCAAGTGGATCATATATTTGTGCAATAACAGATGTGACTGACCGTTTAGTAAATGACTGTTTGCAATTAAATGTTTTTATAGAATAACCAAGTGCATCCTCCTTTGAATACCATAATAACCCTAATGTATGACTTTGATTGTTTTTGCCGATGTTAATGATTTTGTTCGGATCCGGCTCGAAGGACCAATGTTGAATCGTAATTGATTCCGATAGATCGAGGGACCACCCGCAATGGGAATAAAACTCAACTTAAAAATGAATACGTAATTGTATTATGAAAAATAGGGAACAATTCCCGAGTGCTTATTTGCAACTGACTGATTTAGAAAAAATTCTAACTTAAACATGATTTGGCGCATGCGCCTTACAACCATTCAAACATTCATAGATTTAAATTTCAAGTTCTTTAAAGTAAATAACGTAAACAAGTTCTTTAAACAAAATAACTTCAACAGAGTTTTTTTTAAATCTTTGTTTTTTATTTTGTCTCTCAGTGATATTGTAAGCATCGTCGTTTCCATGGCTTTCTGAGACACTCTGAGTTCATTTACGTTGTGTATATTAATAGCTATTGTTTTTAAACCGTGCGTAGTTACTGGCAAGATACATTCTTTGTAAACTTGACGTTTTACATTAATTGGGAGATATGTATTCGTTTTTAAAAACGTGTCCGATGCTTTCAAATGTTGTTGTTTTGGCTTGATTTACTTTGTCCTATATAGTAGTGTGTGTCCGAAATAGATGTATTCTTTGATTTTTTCGATCACAGTTGTCTTGGTGCATTCCTTGAAGTTTTTTTAGAGCAACTTCAAGTACAAATGATTAGGTATGGGTTGCTTAGAAAACGTATTCCTAACTTTGCAAATGAATTTAAATCCTAAAAATTTGTTAATTTTGCAAAATGTTTGATTAGCGTTTTTAAGATACTCTGTAGCGAAATTCTATGAGATATCTAACTGAAAGAAAAAAAGATGTGTATGCAACTCTATGAGACGGTGCACGACATATACAAAATACGTACAATGTTCTATAATATTTACAACCATACAAATTGAACTAGTTGAAAACCATTGGGAACAACTTAATCATCCTTACTAAGAAGTAGAATTAAAATTTAAAAAAAGAAGCCGTTTTCGCCCGTTTCAACTACTACGAAAAAACGAACTTGCAGGCATAGATAAGTTTTTATAGTCTGATCTAGAACCAATTTTTTAAACACTTATGGTATGTATAAACTTTTTGTAAAATAAATAAACAAATTAACTTTACTTTGTTTACTCTATTTTTAATAGGTTTTGGGAAAACCGATTATGTCATACCTACGTTTTTTTATGGTTGATACAGAGTAAACATTTATTGTTTTTTTACTGTCAAATATAAATCAATCTAATTTAAAATGATGATACAAAATTATACATGCTTAATGAGTCATAACACAGATGACAATATATGCGAATGATGTCATTCGATTATAGTGTAACGCCTAGTAAACAGGGTATTATTTATATGCATTTACATAGTGGACTATCAAAAATTTTCTCACATCAGTATCAGTCTACGATAGGAATGTTCCAGCAGCAAAAATGACAAAGCTTTGAACATATGGTTCATTTTTTGCTTTTGATTACTAAATGTTCAGCAAGACTGGTTCTTATCAAAAAATACATCATTATCAAGATTTTATAGTTAAATCTTAGTTGTTTTCACATTCAACCGTGAGAACCTTTTCTTATATAATGCTTTAAGCCCAATGAAACCTGTAAGATTATTATATTAGTGGTTTAAGAGTCAAATACTGGTAAGATACAAAAAGAATATCTATAAATTATATCAAACTTTGGAAAACAGAGTAATCATAGGTTTATTTAGTTTACAGTTGTCTTGTGAAAGAAATTTTAGAGTATTTAGTTAATTTTTGTAACGGTTCTAGAAAGTTTTTCTTTGGTCATCTAACTTTGTGATTCTTGGTGCACATAGTTTTCAAAGATCTAAATAGTTTGATGACATTGATGAACCAGTTCTGAAGCTACTGAATGCTGATAGCCGTTCCGTGGTACTGTTTAGTGGTTTTTTTATCAGCATATACAAAAACTTTATGCAAAAAGTTTTGCTATGAAAACTAATCTTGTACAAACAAAATAGTTTCTTACAGTGATCTCAAAATTATATAATCAAAAATGTCTTAATGAATTGGAAAAAAACAGGAGAAAAGGTAACCAAATTAAACAGTTAGGAAATTAATTGGAGCGGAGATAAAATTTACACCCGAATTCGTTTTAAAAATGTTTACATTCATACATAGAGTTTCTACGTAGCAAAAAAAGTAAATATGTAGTTTTGTTTATAAAATGTTATTAGCTGGGAAGTAGTACAAGTTAAGTAACTTCACACGTGAGTTTACGTCTAATGTTAATGATAGTAAATAAACGTGTACAAACGCAAATACTTCATGAAACATTTCTGAGAAAAATTTAATAATTTAATAAACTTATTCTGAAGGTCGCTTTTCTTTACAATTGTATTAACCTAGCAAGAAGGGATAGTGAAAGTCTTTTATAATTAACGATCAAAGGGGAAAATACCGTTTTAATAATAACAGAGTTAACTTATCTTTGATGACATTTCCAGACATCCAATTAAGTTTATCTGGAATCCTTGTCTTACTAGAAAAATATTTGAATAAATCTTGAGCAATTTTAATTTTCCACATTGTTCAATGTGCACTCATAACCTCTTCCCTCCATAATTTTGACCATAAACTCTAGACTATCTACATTTACACTGAACAATAGAAATGATTATAATTATGTAGTTTGATAAAACATTTTGTGCTGACCAATTACTGATATTTTTATATAGTATGAAAAACGCTTCATTCTCTAATTGTTAAGCAAGTATTGAAGTTTTTCCACGCTCATACCAATCTACATAAAATTGCTATTTATTTTTACTATGAATAAATTGTAATTCTCGTATTACCTGTGTACCGTTTTTCCACCATTTTCTATGTACGATGCTCTTACCTTTTTCTGTGATCCTAATAAGCGTTTTCCTAAAACATCACTTTTCCTCCAATTTTCTTAAGTTTTGCCGAACGCTCGCGGATGAACTCGTCATCGTAATGGCTATCAATAGTAAAAAGGTGCCTCGATTATAGGTAATGTCATCACAATCGGAAGTGTTTTTAATATTTTGATCACTTGACGATTTGAGTGGTGCGTTTACCTACAAGAAACAGGAAGTAAAATATCAGGAGTACATAAAACTCGACAGTAGTTCCGGCCTTTTATTGATCGTGAAAATGCTGTTTTCCGTGTCGTTTGACAACGAAACATTTTCAGGTGGGGTTTGAAAACGGTATTTTCCGAAGGTTAACCTTAAATGAAAACAACAAATATTTTCAGTTTATTATAAACACGTTTTTCGTAGGAATAAACGAGTTGTAGTGCGCCTTCACTATGTCTTTTTTATGAAGGACGTTTTACAAAAAGAGTAGTTTGAAGGAATCGAGCATCTTTAATAACGGGATTTCAGCATATAGTAGAAGGTACGCTAGGCGTTAGGGATGGAAGAAAATATCGACAAATCGGGAATTTAAGATTGGGCGTGCCGGTTCAACCTCGGTTGTAAGAATTTCATTGCGCGGAAAACATGAAAATTTGAAAGGTCGGAAAATGTGCAGAAAGGTGTAATGTTTTCACCGACATACGGTGATTTTAATGGTCGATTTAAGTATAAGTCCATATTTTACAGTAAATGTATTCAAAAAGTTGTCACATTGTTGATTACCACCTTTACCTGTTAGGAGACGAAGTGAAAAAGCAGTTAGAGGCGCCAGCGCTTTAACAGCCGAGACACAAAAGACCCCGAAAGTGTGGAGTAAATAATTTGAACGTGAGAGGCCATAAACTAGATTGAAGGTATTTGGCTGTTTATATCAAAGACTTCGCACTGATCCAGCGCTTCTTCACCCCTGACATTAAAACTTCCTCGTTAATAGTCAGTTTATTTTTCGCGTAACATAAATTTTACTTTATTAACCAGTATTTACTCGGACATTGAACGTTTTTAAATGCTTAGTAAATTTTTCTTTGACATTTGTTCTAAATTATCGTTATCATGGCGTTTACAATAATTGATTGATTATTGTTTTTTAATTGAAGTAATGCTATTAACGCGCCAGATCAATAACTAGAAATACATTTTATTCAGTTTAATTTAATTATGAATGGATGAAAATACCTTCATTCTTCTCACAAACCGAAATATGTACTTACCGTTAATAATTTTTGAGAATTATTAATTATCTGTAGTCTTAAATAAACATAAATAAATTGATCATACACAATAGATTTGGGTGCGTAATACATTTTTGTAAAACATAGTTTTTTCTTATAATTATCTGGCTCAAAACGTGTAAATTTTCTCGTACTTTTACTATTTTCGTAAAAGGAATTCGATTACAGTTTTGAAATTTCATACGCGTATAAATAGTTGTACTATTTTCTTAGAAAGTAATTGGGCATTTGCTGAAAGGTTACGAAATGTTAGGAGTATTTTCTTTTATTTTTTAGCAATTACGGCTTTTAAGATATACGATATATACACTGTATATCGATTTTAGTATAATGCCCGAACATACGATTAAAAGAAACTAATTTTTTTTTCATAATTTTGTGGTTACGAAAGTAAAATTGTTTATACATTTTTTTCTTTAATTATCTTCTCTATTAACAAAAATGATAAATTTAGGAAAAACATATTTTTTTATGCATAATATTTTGCGGACTTGCCATGGTTAGTCTGACGCAAGTTAAAACTTTTCTTATAGATTTTTTACCACGTCTGCACTGTAAAAAAAGTTTGATGTAAATTAGTACTCGAGACTTTCTTAAATCGAAAGTTTCTGTTTTTTGTCTATGCCGAGTAAAATAATTTTCTGTTAAATCCAATATTTTTGCTAATATGTTGATTTAAATTTTTTATAATAATAAACTGGAGATTGGTATTTGTTTGTGTGGCAACAAACCTTATTTAAATGTTTATGTAAATTTGTTTCGGTGTAATCTAATGTAGATGTTCTAAAGTTTTTTTTTATATATTCTTGGTCTCTATAACTGAAATTTGCAAATTTCTTAATCATTACTCTGTTTTTTTCTTTTTGATTAATGTTCGAGTTGGTTTTTTATATTTATCTATTTTTTTCCTTGAAATATTTGTTCTAAAGTTTTTTCTTGCAATGTATCAATGTTTAAAATAATTTGGATATTTCTGGGCGAAATAAACATTACACATTACGATGATTACAACATAAGTTCTCAAGTAACTTCTTATACAAGTATTGTGACGCAAAATACTACCTGTATTTTGATTATAGAATTCAATTGAATCCAAACCGCACAAAAGTCTATGGAAAATGCAATATTAGGCTTATCTCTACTTCTATGGAGTTTAGAATCCGGCTTGGTTCACAAATTCATTATCTAGCTGTTTCGAGGTTTTTGGTTAGATTTCAGTTGCTTGTTTGAGTTCTTCGATTTTTTTCTTGCTCTGATGAAGTCCTTTGCGAAACGTTGGCAACTTCGATTTAGAGATTCACCAAACCAAGTAGCTTGCCTTGAAACATAAAAGCTTTACTTGGGCTTGAAAGTCAAGATTTTTAAAAGTATAAGATTTACTTGGTTTGATGTTTGTAGATACAGGCTTGGCTTGATTTTCAAACTTTTACGCTTTTTCAAACTTCTTGCTCTTTTTGCAAAAGTAGTTTATAACCTTGGAACACGTACCCCCCATGTGTTACAGCTCACTGCCACAATACAAACGATATAATATACCTAACTGCTAGCATAGGTTACCTCATAACTTTGAACTGAAGTGAAGGCACAACGCGTCTGTATGTGGGAGTAAAAAAAATTACTTATTTATCGAAGTTTATTTTTTCCATCAATAATTTATAAAAACTTTAAATAGGTTTGTATTAAAATTTTTTTTAATCTTAAAACTTTCCCATTAACTATTATTTTAATAAACGCTACATGTTTCAACTTACGATCATCCTCAGGCGTATACTATAAAATTAATATTATAAAATCGAATCTTATTTTAAACATGAACTTATTACATTAAAATTGAAAAATCAAACTTCAAATATTAAACTTTAAAAATTAAAAATAAATATAGTCATCTGAAAAATAATATAAATCCAAAATACAATCCAAAAATTATAAAATAAACTTACCAACATTTATTAATCAAATTAAATATTTGAAGTTTGACAATTTCAAATTTGAAATATAGAAAAGTAGCCTGATAATAGAAATGTCCTAGGTTACAACAAAATAATATAATAATGGAAACAATCAAACAAAAACTAATTTAGAAAAAGTAAATTATTATTAAAGTTAACTTCTTTAAGAGATAAATCACGGTTTAAATTATAATTTTTATTTATTTCTTTTATTTTATAAGATTTAGTTTTTATTTCAAATACAGTAGTACCTCATTAATGCGAACTAATTAAAACACGACCCATCCGGATTATGAAAAAATCCGGATAAGTGGAATCATTATCGTATATACAAAAAATCAAATACTAAGTGCATGTAATAAATTTATTATAAAAATAAAAACAGAATTATTTGAATTTTTCAACTGAAAGTTATATAATTAGAAAAAACTAGTAATTTTCGTTTGGAATAATTTTTCACTCTTCAAGAAAAATGCTCTTTCTTGAAGTCTCTGCAGAACCATTATTTCTGCTGGTGCAACATCATTTTCTTTCGCCCAGTCTGAAGCAGTGTTTAGAGCTTTTACTGCTTCTTCATTCTTAATGTTTCTTCTAAATGGTTCTTCTTCATCATCGTCGGATTGAATTTGAGTACTTTCTTCCAAGGGGAGTAAATTTGCATCTCCGCAAATCCAGGACTGTACTTCAGCTTCTGTTAACTCTTCTCCTCCAGTCTGTAGTAACATAGAAGATATTAAATGCAAATCATTTCTTGTAGAATTTATCTGTGATTTTAAAATGCTTAAAGACAAATGGTCTTCTTCATCATATTCGTTAGGATCATTAGCTTCGGAACCAAGAATGTTCGTCCATGATTTGGATATTGTGTGTGGTGCAATAGTTTGCCATGCATGAAAAAGCCAAAAGACAGCAACTTTCACCGTAAGAGATTTTATGCATTTGGAAATGTTATTTTTATCTGATGACAAAATGTGAGTCAGTAAACTTTTACGGTAAGCTAATTTCGTTAACTGAATAACATTTTGATCCAAAGGCTGAATAAAAGCAGTTGTGTTTGGAGGTAGAAACATAACTGTAAAATCACCTTCATCACTAGCTATTTTTTCTTCGCCTGGACCATGACATGTCGCGTTGTCAGTCAACAGTAATGTTTTCTGCTTCAAATTTTTGCTTTTAAGAAAGCTTTTTACTTGTTTAACAAAACAGTTTTCTTGCCAATCGCGAAAGATTTCGGATGTCACCCAAGCATTTTTTGATGATCTGTAATCTATTGGCAAATCTACATTTTTAAATGCTCTTGGATTTCTTGACTTGCTTATGACTAAAGGCTTCATCTTATGTGTTCCATTCTTTTTCATGCATAATAAAAAAAGTTAATCTTTCTTTTGCAACTTTTCTACCAGGGGATGTTTTTTCTTGACTGTCTACTACTGTTTTATTCGGTAGCATTTTCCAAAACAGCCTCGATTCATCACAATTGTAAATTTGGGATGGACCCACGTTCAGTTCTAATATTCTCTCTTTAAGTTTGGAAATAAAACGTGGAACAGCAGTTTTATCACTTGATAACTTTTCTCCACACTTTTAATCTTCTTAAACCAAATATGGATTTAAATTTTGCTAACCATCCTCTACTTGCGACAAAATTTTTGTTGCCAATAACTTCTGAATATATTTTCTGTGCCATGACAGCCAAAATGTTAAAAGAAATATGAATATGTCGGGATCTTTGGGTTCGAAACCAATTGTATAGTCGTTTCTCCATTTCTGGATATTCCGCCTGCCTCAAGGTTTTTCTTCTCTTGGGAACTTGTTGGTAACAATTGTCCACGAATTTCTTAATTTTAAACTTTTTTTTTTTTTAATGTCAGAAATTGTTGATGTGTCGACATTATATTTTTGAGCCAGACTTGCCTCACTTACACCACACTGCAGTTTTTTCAATATTTCAAATTTTTCTTGAATACTCAAGGTGACGTGCTTTCGTTTTGGTGCCATATTGCAGAATGCGCCTTAAACTAAAATTAGTTAGAAACAAGTCGAAACGTGCAAATTTCTCTTTGTTTCTGATTTCTGGGAAGTCCGGATTACCGAAACTAAAATAAATCCGGACTATATAATACATAATAGGAAAACGAAGCAGTCCGAATTATTGGGTCATCCGGATTACTGGATGTACGGATTAACGAGATATTACTGTATGTAAAATTTCAAAATCTTTTCTAGAATTAAATGACAATGCGTTGCAATCACCACATTTTAATTTGTAAACACCGGATTTATCTAAAATATTAATTTTATCTTTAGTATTAACTAATAAAGAAATATATTTTTAACGAAAAGAAATGTTAATGTTATGTTTTAATAGATTTTGAAATTGAAATGAAGAAGGGCCTATATAAGGAAGAGAAAAATATATTTTTGATTGATTAGAGACAGGTGTAAGAGATGAACAATTTTTAATTTTAATAGAAGACAAAATTTTCTTTTGTAAATTCTTAATAATATTTAAAGAATAACCATTAATATTAGCTAGATAATAAATAATGTTTATTTCTAAAGCTGCTAATTTGTGTGAGAGTCGATGGAATGAAGAAAAAGGAATAACGCGATTAGTTGTGTAGGTTTACGATAAATACCAATTTTTAGGTTATTAACACGTTTGGTAGATAAATCAAGACAATTTAAAATATTGTTTGATTCTTTTTCTACTGTTATATTGGGTTGTAGTGAGTTTAGTAAATTAAAACAATCATTTAGATCATATTCTATATTTTTTTTTAAAGTTTAATATTTGAAATTTGATTTTTCAATTTTAATGTAGTAAGTTCATGTTTAAAATAAGATTCGATTTTATAATATTAATTTTATAGTATACACCTGACGATGACCATAAGTCGAAACATGTTAATCTAGTTAATGAGAAGGTTTTGGGATTTAAAAAATAATTAAAATAAAATAATGCTTAATTATCTAATTGTTAATTAGAATATACACAATAAACATTTTATGCTTATAGCAATACTAAATTTATTTAGGTGTGGTAGGCAGAGTAATAAGCATATAGCAATGCCTTTGAATGTGTATACTTGATGACGCGTTCCTGCTTGACTTCTGATTGATCGAGTTACGAGGTAACCTAGTATACAGCGTGCTTCTGGGTCTAAAGTGTCATTTGGAATTAAAGTTTTCAAGTCGGTTTTGTCTATTTAAATAAGTGAAGATTGACTTTTGATTTTAACCATGTAGTAAATGCTGTGAGATCCGTATTTTAAAACGTCTTTATGTACTGCGTTAATTATGGTTCTCTTTTATTATCCGTCATCCACAAAATAAATTGTTAGTAAAATAATTACAACAAATATCAATCTTTATTTCTTCGTATTTACACTGACCTAACCTAAGAAAATGTACTTTATGTACTCGATTGTGCTTATTTGCGGTTGTAACCAAAACATGACTTCAGCTAAATGTAACAACTATAAATTATAAATTTAGCTTTCTTATAACTAATTTCGCTAACTTGCTTAATTTCTGTTTTGATTTCTTCAGTTGACGCTATTTGCTAAAATGATTTGTGTAAATTGCCTTCGATAAAATTTATTTTGGGACATAAATTTTACATTTAAGATATTATTTTCAAGAGTTTGAAAGTTTGGTGAAAGCTTGACCTGTAAAGGCTTGGCTTGGCCAATATTGAACTTAGGATTTCAAGTCAAGCTTTTGAAAGTCAAGCCTGTAAATCTCTAACAACAATGACAGGGTCCAAATCCGAAAGATAAAATCTCCTTATCCTTATCTCTTATCGTTGTCTAGAATATTTTGTTTGTTTCTTAAATCGCCTCGAATACTCTTGAAGTTGCAAGAATGTTTCAATATATACACTGTTACCATTTGATGTCAACTGAAATAGATATATTTCTATTTAATATGACGTATTCTCCGTTTTTATATAAGCTTGTTATAGCTATCGTTACATTTCTGTTTACTTCGTATCTATACAGGGTGTGTATAAATTGACGAAAAGTGTAATTTCTAATACCGCTGCGTTAATTCTTTCTGTAACTTGGTCAGCGTCTTTGGAAGGCGTTGCATACACTCTCTCTTCAATGAAACCCCAAACAAAAAACTCTAGAGAATTGATATTGAGAGATTCCGCAGACCATAGGATGGGACTACCGCGACCAACTACTATCTCTTACATTACGAGGAAAGTGAGCAGGAGCTCCATCGTGCATGTAAATCATGTTAAGCGTACGGCATCTCGTCAATAACTTGTTCCAATACATTAAGGTAATCGGTAATAACGACTCTGTGATTTATTATGCCCAACCTACTTTGGTGACCATATTCTATAAATGTATGCTGATTTTCATTAGCTTAATGATGAAGAGCGTTAATATTAAATACACTCTCTCTGGTAAACATAGATTAATCGCTTGAAAGAATACGCCGGAGAAAGTCGCCATCTTCTTGAATCGAATTTACGTTTATGTCACAAAATTTTAATCGTAATATATTTTTCTTCTTTTACAAATATCACATAAGCTAAAAGTTAAGCTTCGTTTCCTGTTAATGTTGACTCGTCAAGCTGTATAAAGAATTCAGACGTTTTTAAGCAATCACATAAAGAGTTTTCTACACACTGAGTCATTTCGTCGATCTTTCTTCGTACAGTATTATTACTCAGTGGAATTCTTTTTATAATATCGAAAGCTGGTTTGTCAACACGGTGCGTATTACCTCACTTACAGCTGGTAGAATAAGTTTTTTAATAGTGTGTATTCCGGACTTTGCAATCATTAAAGAAATATTATAAGAAGCGCGCAGTTCATCGTCATCTCTCTTAGATGTTGTCCCTATGAGTTCTTGCTATGTTGGTGTTTTCAAATATTTTTTTATTTTGAAAAAATGTTAAATCTATCTTCTTTGTCACTATGGATTTTTATTAAATGTCCCTAATCTTAGAACGTTTCATTGAATCGTTTGACACATAGGTAAAATTCTATTTTCTGTTGACGGAATAAAGTAATATTTCATATATTTAACACTGTATTTACGTTTTTTCTTCGGCTCGTTTATACTGTTATCTGAAAACAAGAGGCCCAAAAAGATATAGGAAAATGTATACAGTGCACGCCGCTTATTGGAATCACAGGTAATGTTATCTATCGGGTAATGTTATCACTTTATGCAAGAACAGGCCGGACTACATAGAAAAAACACAACTTACAGTAATCATAATTTTGGTTTATGTTATCAATTTTCTTCTCAGGTTTGTTACTGTACATGAACAATAACCTATTTTGTACGAATTTTTTAGCTGAATTTGTAAAATACGCTTGTTTAGAGTGAAAAATGTTATCATTGTACCCTAAAAATAGTTTTGTATATTTAGCTTTATTTTTGTAGTGTTATTTATTATTTTGACTGATCTACGTAACGTTACATCATTTAAACATCTGCAAATAAGTACTTTATCTTCGAGAATTAACTTGGAAACCATATGCATTTTTAGAATAACAATATAAATTAAATACGTCTTATGTGATAACGTTAATTTATATTATTTTTAGTGTCAGCAAATTTCTGAGAAGAATTGTGTAGTTTTTAGAATAGTGATAATCGTTATAACGTTGTTTTTTTATTTCTTTGTATTAACGGGGCCAACAAATTAATTAATGCTACAGGTCCGTTAGCTTAAAATTTTGGTTTTTTTAAACATTTTATTAAAATTTTGATTTAGACGTGCTTATATTGATGGTATGATTTCAACTTTTAAATTAACAACCTGTTAATCACGTACACGTTGTATGTATTTATTGCTTCCTAAAAAATCAACAATTATTTTCTTTTTGTTCTGAATTTTGGATGTTATCATTCGTTTATTGTTATCAAAAACCTCATGTCCCAACGTGGTTCTATTAAGCGGCGTGCACTGTATATCAAAATTTTTATTTGCAAGAAACTATTGTTAATAATAATAATTTTTTTTTAATGTAATGCTGCAATGTAACGCTCTCTCGAACTAATTATTTGAGATGTAAGGATAAAATTTTATGTAAATGTTACATGTTGTGTAGGTATTCATTGTGTACCAATTAATGTTTCAAGAAAAATAAATGATTCAAAAATTAATTAACAATAGTATATAATAATACAGTAATATACAGTAATTCCAAACATTCGCGGATTTAGTTATTTGCGAAAGTAAACCAAAATATAAAATAGTAAGCTATAACTTTTAGGGTGCAATGTATTAAATTATAAAACCCAATATGTCTAACTTCTTTAACAGAATCATAATTAATATATTCTTTACACAACACATCTGTGTTAGGAAAACTTAGAATCCTTTCTTAAGTTTTTAATACAAAAGAAATTTTTAATGGATGTTAAGGGATTACTGTACTGATAACTTCTTTAATCAACTTAACCAAGAAATATACTTACTGAAGTACCCTATCTGCGTAACAATACAAAAAATTATACGTTTTTTTGTCCGAGACTAGGAAAATTGGTAGTATGCACTTCACATCACGCATAACACAGAACTAAATTGTTAATTAAATGACTTTTTTATAGTTATATTTATAGACTAGTTTGTGCAGGAATTGACTCTATTGCGTACCTGTATAGATAGACTTGACTCACCGCGATACCTGTTACTACTTGTATTTTATGTCTATATTTATATTTTACTTAGGATGTAAAAATTGCTAATAATTTATTCATTGTTATTAATTTTAACTTTCATGTTAATAAAAATGTGTCACAATTGTTTTATTTTATATTAAACTTTACGCAGACCCTCTAACGTTGTTCAGAAACTCCTAAATCAATTTGAATTTTTTACGGACTTCTTTGGGAACCACTGCTAGTTGTATAGCACGCTTTTATCTTGGCCGACCAGTATATAGTTTCTTGTTATAAACGAACCAGTTTTTTGAAGCGGTTGATATATTCTTCGAAATGTATTTCCTCTAGGTTGTCTTCGGTTTGCATAACGTATGCCACATTCGTTTGCGGCCTCGTTAGCATTTCCATTACAGAAGTCTTACATCAGATACATATCGGCATATTCATTTAATGTAAAAGCTATTATAAGTGAACAAAACAATAACAAAGAACGTAAAAAACACAGTACTACAAAAACTAATCAAAAGTACACAAAAAATCACGAAGATAGCAAAGGTTATACGCAAAGTCGAATTGGATACATAAATGTCAAAATTTGACAAATGATGCTTATGATTGAAATTGCATTAGAATAGAAAGTTTGTTTTACAACGTTGCCAAATGTGTTTTTCGTAAAAATACGTTTATAAAGAAATGCTAAAAACAAATTTTGAAGTCAAAAAAAAATCGTTAACCAATCATAATTTCTTTATTATTCTTAATCGTAGCTATCTCTACCAACAAATGTGAAAACTTATTTATAGACCAAAATTCCGAACTTCGAGAACCTTGTGAAGACGTATGAAGCATGATACAACATTTACCATTAACATTTTTGATTCAGAATTGAACGAAGAATGTTGCAGTGTGTAGCTTTTTCTTCAATTTATACACACCGTGTATTATCAAACGCCACGTTTATATCACAAGTATTGTTCCTTTTGTAAAGTTACTTTTCTGTAATAGTTCTTATTGTAACTATGTAGTTTTTGGTTTCTTTCACTTTCTTTTATCAATCTTTTACTACTAATCTTAGTATATAACTTAAATTTTACTGCTTTCGATGTTTTGAACACACTGTCATTATATTTGAACTATTCTGATTTTCTAAATGTTACTGTTTTTATTACTATGTTTACTTCTTTTAGTGTTGTTTTATTGTTTGTAGCTTTCAACTTCTTATTTGATTCTAAGGTCGCTTCCTTTTTATGAAAATCTTTCTAAGTTTTTCTATATGTGTCGATGTAATTTTTTATCGCGTATCGCGGTTTTATTCTTTCAATCGATTTCCGAAATTTTCACGATTTTAGCTTGGCTTTTCTGCTCTTATTTTTTGATATGTTTTGTGTTGTTGTTTTTTTAGGAATCTATAATAACTATTTACTTATTTTATTTGTATTTTTATTCTGGTTTAATATTTGTTCTCTCTATGGTGTTTTCTAATTTGTTCTCTTTTTTTTTAGTGGTTTTCTGTAGTTGATTTTAAAAATCTGATTTGACTTATTATCTACGGTGTGCGCATACACATATTGATATATTTTTATTATTCTTGAGTTGATAGTTGTTATTTTCTTTTCTTTCCTAAACTACTTCCGTTTTTATAGTAATGTATTTCAGAAACAAATATTTCTTTAATAACTGTTTTGTTTTTTTCTCTTGCTATACTTTGCTTGCTTCGATTTAATTAAGTTTTAATTGTAGATAAGACTTGATTTCACCGAACTGAAAACTCTTGATATCTCATAAATAGCTTCAGAAAGATTTAGCCCGTTTGATAGAAAATGAATTATATTTTTGATTTTAAAATTTTATCAGAGATTTGTGTAAGCGCCGTAAACTTTTATCTCTGTGTATTGCTAAATACCCATTCGATTTTGATTTTTTTGTTATGTACAATACACACTAGTAAAAAATAAAATAAGTCCAAAAATAATTTATTAAGGTTATAGAGGTTTTTACAACTAAATGTTACTGGTAGCGTTTCCGTTTTCTAATTCTTTCTTGCTTAAATGGTCGACGATCCCCGCTCCAAAAGCATCTCCCATTACGTTAATGACAGTACGAAAACGATCTCTGGAAGTATCTAAACGTAAAGTACGAATTTAAAAGCACCATTACTTACAGTAACCAATCAACAGCAAGAATGAGAGTTACCTCTTCTGCTGGAAGCCCAACCGTGTCCAAAACCATCACCATAGTTACTAAACCTGCTTGTGGAATACCTGCTGCGCCTATACTAGCCGCGGTGGCAGTGATACTAATAGCAACTAAGTTCCCAATTGATAAATCGACATTTCGAACTTGTGCTATGAAAATGGCTGCTACGGCTTCGTATAAAGCGGTGCCGTCCATATTAATTGTTGCTCCAATAGGAAGAACAAATCTCGTCACTCTAGGATCGATGAAGTTATTTTCCTCTAAGCATTTAATGGATATAGGCAACGTCGCTGAGCTACAATCTATAAGTGAACTCTAAGTGAAACCACATTGAAAACAGTTACCTTGACGATGTTCCAAAAGCTGTCGCAAGCGCTTGTGCCATGTTTGCGATATACTTGAATGGATTTTTTCGGGTCATAAAAAAGTACAGTAACGGTATAATCATAAAACCATGTATAATTATGCCAATTAATACTGTAACAAAATACATTCCCAAACGTCCAACTAATTCTTCCAGATTGTCAATTTCTAATACTTTGGAAGTAACCAAAAATAAAACTCCCACCGGCGATATCCAAATAACTAGTGTGGTGATATTCATCATCGCGTCCGATAATGTGTCGAAGAAATTTGTCAGTGCTTCGCCTTTAGCGCCCATTTTGGCGAGAGTTACACCCATTACTACGGAAAACATCACAAGCCCCAAAATGTTAGTTCCTTCGGTGTTTTCGGTTTGAATTTTCCATGTGTTAAGATCCGCTGCAAAAGGATATCTATTACATAACTATTAGAATTTAGTTACGTCTTACTTGATCCATCAGGTGGTGGTAAAAGTATCGTTCTGGTCTATAAAAATCATAGAGAATAGTTTTAGAAGATTTACGTTGTTTACGAAATGTATATTGTTTACATACATTTATAATTTCTCTTGTGGTTGTTTGTTTACACACAATTACTACAACAGTCTGTATATGATTTAAATATAGTTAATAAAATTAATGTTTGACAACCTTGAAAATGTTATTGAGGGTATTATTACGTCACAAGGGGATATGTTTTTGTCAAATTTAATGCGAATAATTATTGCTCTTACCTGTTCTATACAAGCTTGCACCAAATTAGGTGGAAACAGATTTCTAAAATATATGGTTTTAGAAAATTGCTGGTTTGTTTTTGGTCATACCTAATCAAATCCAACAGCGTATCGGTAGTGGTAATATTACGTGAATTACTGGAATTAGTTTGAATTTTATGATTTTCCTTCTGGCCGATTTTGCCAGGAGCAATGCTTATAACTAATATGATACCAATTATCACAGCAATTACGGTTGTAGTCATGTAATATACAATTGCCCTCCCGGCAACTTTACCCGAGAGCGACAAATCTAACCGGGAAACTGCAGATATTAAAGATGATATAATCAAAGGTAATATCAAAGATTTTAACATTCGCAGGAAGAGATCTCCTATGAAATTAACGTACATAATTTCCCGTTCCGTCCATTTTTCTTCACTATATTGTCGTAATAAAAATCCAAGAATTCCACCACAAATAACTCCACTAACAGTTAAAATTGTTAACAAATTTGATCGTAAACAATTTTGCATTTTCTTTGATTTTTTTTCGTCCGTTGTTATAGAACTGATGTGTTTCAATTCAATGGTATTTTTATCGACATCCATACTTTAAGTTGTCACACTTTCTCCGGCACTTCTGTTATCACCTGACAATATATCGTAATCTATTAATATTTACTCGTATAACAATGGGTTATAAACTTAACGAAAACTCTTTATTAGTCAATTTTACTTAAGAACACACTTTTAATAAGATTATAAGCACTTAAAATTGATCAACACTTGTTCACAGCCTGATAGATAGTATTGAAATAAATTGCTTTCTTGTACCGCTTGCAGAGCAGATTGCATTTGCAAGCCTGGCTGGGTTTTCACTGAATATATCTTGTTTTCTTATTGGGAAATTTTACCCAAGGTAATATTAATGCAAAAACATCGCCACGAACTAAGCAACTTACACCAATTACCGTAGCACTAATTTCACGGTGTCCATTTCAAAAATTCTACATAAGTATTTACGTAAGCTAATAACTTAATAATCACAACTCAATTTAGACACAGAACCATAACTTTAAACACAAATTATTGTTATTATATAACATAAACAGTCCGGTTTTTACTTTTTGAAATTAGTTTTTGCAGATTGAATAGTATATTATTTACTTTTTTTTTACTAGCAAATCTAACAGCGAAGTGCGCGTCACGCTAAAGATGAATAAAGTACTAAATATTAGAAATTCATCTCGGATTTTTAATGCATGTTTGGTAATTCTGTAATTACATGATTATACTGTTATTTTACTATTACGACTTTCATCATCAAATTGATTTATTTCTGCGTTAATTACTAACAAACTTTAAAACGTTAAATAAATAAATACGTGTTAATAATTCCACGTTTCTAGTTGTTTTTCAACAAAATGAAATAATAACGACTTTTCTCAGCACTAAATTTATAATAAGGTCAATTTGGTTATTGAACTAAAACTTTAAAAACTTAACTGCATGTTCATGTAAACGTCAGCTAATCAATAAATTCACCTCAAGTTAATTTACTTTTTCTAAAGCCGGTGCAGTGGCAAAGATTTATAACATTGACATACTTTAGAAACATAACTAGGAAGCTTTCTAGAATAACTCATTCTTGCATAGAAATATTACATTAAATACTTATTCATTTTGGCATTGCACTATAAAAAAATTAACTGATCTTGGAGTCATGAATAATACACGCGTTTTCTTATTGACGATTATGTCGTTGTTTGTTTGCCTTTGCCTTTGTAATAGAAATTTGTTAAAAAAACTTGTTTTTGTACTAGAATCACAACTTTCTTGTTCAATTGGTTTTCAATATTCATGGGATTTAACAAGTACTAGTTTAAAAACTGTCATTACGATCAAAACGAGAATCTTTTTTTACTTATATTCAAACTAACGGTATAATTAAAAACTAATGCGTTTAACTCGAGACGTAAAACTAGAGCAACTAAGAAATATCCGGAAACAAAGAATTCTGAATTTAAGAAACTGTAAAATTACACAAAAGCAGTTGCAAATGAAATTAACGCAAAAAATAATAACAGTGTTAAACTAAACGGCGTTGAAAATTTAAGATCCAGTTGGAGAATTAAAGTTGAAATAATATTTGTTTGATTAATATATGCTAATAAGCTTCAAGAATTACTTGATTTGCCATTTTTGTTACAAAAAATGGATTACGTGGCATTGTGATGAAAAATGCTCATGATAGGATGAAGGTTCAATTTTTGAAAACGCAGCCATATTCTTTACACGGATTAGATCTTGGCCTATTCCGTCTCAACAACTCCTACACACTTTCTCACGTTCTCTTAGATTGCATTCTCTTGTCGCTCTTGGGATCTAATATATGAAGTGTGAATGTATTTTTCTTCTTTTAAAGGTTTACATCAACTAAAGGTTCAAATTTTTAGAGCTTGTATCTATTCTAAACATATTATATGTAGAGAAGTACAAAAAAACGAATTGACTATTTGCTTCCATCAGTTTTACTTAAGAATCCTTGATAAACAACATGCTTTCTTAGTAGAAAAAATGACATAATCTGCATTACACGATGTTGTAGGAACGATCAAAGTAACTAGTTGACTTGAAGAACCTTTTTTAGATATTACAGCAGCGTTCAAAGGCTACCTTCGCATCTACATCCACAGCTCTTGAGGAACATGAAGTTGCTTAATACAAACTCCTAAGTGTGTCGGGGTAGCGGAGCTTCGGATATACAAATGACATTTATTCTGTATATTGTTTATTATGCAATCTGCATTTATAGTAGTTAAGAAATGGTGCAACAAACATCACCTCTTAATGAGAAAATTAACCGATCTTACACTCTTGCTTCTTTTCAAATGGTAGTTCCGACGTTCATTTAGCCATAATAGTAAATACAAGGTTAAATTTGAGCAGCTTTATAAAAAAAATGTTGCATAGCATTTATGCAGTGCACACGATCTTAGCATTGAACACGTGTAACGTCGATTAGAATTCTTATTGAGCTAATACTAAAAATAAGCTAAAGAATGCAGAATTGTGGTCTGAATGTGTAAAAGATGGCAAATACTAACTGATAGCGCAGCTAAGACATCTTTGCTTTATTTGAGAATCCATAAAATGCATCTAAAGTTTGTCTTCGTCTTTTATTGGAAGTTGACGTTTTTTATAGAACATTTAAATTTTCTGGAAACGATTTGAGCTTATCAGCGAGTTCTTCAGGTCGTTTTTGATTCTATGACATAGAATTTTGTCAGTCTGTCAGTTGAATGAAGAACTTGCTGATGAGTTAAAAACCTAGACAGGAAAAAAACTACTACAATAAATAAACAAAATATCAAACATTAGAGAAATTTAATTAGTTGTATTGAGTAAAACCACCTGCTTTCTATGGTTATTTTAGAGTTGTTACGTATAGAAAAGTTTTTCTCTCATGGTACTAGGTTTTTTGCATCTGGCTGTTTTATATGCAGAAAGAAACTATTAACTTTTTTAGTTTTATGCGAAATGTTCTACAAGCAGATTTTGCATTTACATCTCGTCATCGCTGACATCTATGAACTAGTGGAAAAATGTGGATTCTAAAGTTGCATAGAGTAAGAATTTTAAACAGTCTATTCTCTAGACGCGGCGTTATAGCTTGACAGATGACCCTGTTTATGCTTTCACCGATATCGTTTTTGTAAAAGTTCAATAGAGCTTTTGGATGTACTAAGTTATTAACTATTTTTCAGTCACATGGAAACTATTAGTATGTATTTTGTTGTTGATAGTAGTGATAGTGAATGTGACACACAGTAGGAAAAATCTAAATACGAGATAAGTTATTATATCTATCAATTCAGTCCGAGACAGTTGGCAGTTTGGAGAACATTGAAATTCGAAGATGTCTGCATGGAACTGGAATTATTCGATAGATTAACATTTTATTTAACTGAATGAACAACAAAAAAAGATTGAGAACTGAATTGACTGGCGATTAACTTTGGTATTTTTCGTCTATTTAGGTTGTATTTTCATAGGCTTTTATTTATATTTTTAATGTTATTAACAATAATTAACAGTTTTTGGCAAATTTATACATATTAAAAATCTTAATGAAATGTTCCTGTTTATCTCTTTTTAGTTTCATGTTGACAGATTTTCTCCTACATACTTCGCATTTTTCTTAGATATCTACATATTTAAGATTTTGAAAACACAATTAACTTGTTTAATAAACGAGTAAACTTGTTTAATATACCCCGAAGCTTAATACACATAAAAACCAAATTAGTTCAGATACTTGGAACTTCTTTTCAAGAATAAATTGAGTTTTTTTCGACAAAATAATATCTCATCTCTTTACTTTTTTGCGAGAAACAATTTATTTCAGAGGCTTACATTAAAAATCATGCTCGAGGACAAAGAGGTATTTATGCAAAAGATCAAAATGCGCCAGTAATTGTTGGAATAATATTCTAATTCATTTGTTTGAATTTCAATTTTTATACGAAAATTGTTCTAGTTTCAAAGCTGGTGACGTCTTTGTTTTATGTATTCACGTTTTTACGTAAGAGCAATAACTTATAATAAAAATAGAGAATGTGTAGCCGGCGTAATAATTCAATTTTTTTATTTGCAGAGCGAAGGGTGACCTAAAATTTTCTTTGTGAAAGTTGTTAAAGTTAGGCGGCTTAGTGTTTGATTTTTTTTTTCGTAATTTAGAATCGCAATTGCAATTTATAACAGTATCAAACCGGTCCCAAAACAAGAACCTTATACGCGCGCCAATGTTTCAGAAATAGAGTAATTAGGTACTAATAAATACATTTTTGAGATCAGTAATTTGATTAATTAAAATTGTTGTATGAAATCAATATGATTGATATATGCAGATATGGCATTTTCTAACGCTATTCTTAGTCTCAGATTGAATTACTTCGCAATATTATTATGGTTTTATAATTAAAAGTGGCGCACTCGTTATAACTAAATTGTATAAAACTCAAATTCCTTTGTGCTTAATTTTGCGCAATTTTTTATTTCCAGAGTTGTTTTATTAAATTATCTATGCCTGGAAAATAATATATGTATTGAAATTTATAAAAGCTAAAATAGTTCTTCGAATAGAATGCGTTAGTTTAGTTAATTGGCAGTAATTTTGTTTATTTGTATGTTTTTACTTTCTTATAGATTATTGATAAAATTTTAATTTTTAATTATGAAGTTTCTCTTTGGAATGTTTTCAATATAAATGAATGATGTTAAATATCATGAATTGATTTATAAATTGTGTATAGTGTAGAAAATAACATATTTGTACAATGGGAACATTCTTTTTAATGTTTATGAAAATTTGCTCCAGCAACATTTTTGAATAGCGAACTGTTTGATGATGATTTTGATAAGATTAGCTGTGTGATGCTTTAATATTGCCGTACCAATCGTGTACGAATTGTATATACAACAAGACAAAAAATACGATAAAATAAGAATACACCGCTTCCCTGTGAGAAACAATCAAAAATGGACCAACGAGGAAATGGAAGCAACGTTAAGTAATTATTATCAAATGAGATACGACATGAATAAAGGATTTAAAGGCAGTGCATATAATTTTCAAAAGTTTCAGGAAGAAATAAAAAACAAAGACAAATGGATGATCAACGTCTATGGAACAAAATAAAAGAATTGAAAGCAACGACAGCGAGGTAAATTAGAAATGACATGACTAAAAAAAATATGGAAATGCAAAATGGAAAAGAAAACGGCGATAACGTTTCAAAACATGGAAACCGTAATAATGAAAATGGTCATACAGAAGAAAATTCTGATAGTTTTTTCATAATAAGGGTAAGCAAATTAAGAACAAATGTAAAAAAAATAATAAATGGTAAAAAAGTAAAAAGTACAGTATAGGGATGTTAATAAACTAACAAGAAAAATTCTTAAGCAAAAGAAAACAGAGGAAGCAAATATAATAGAAGAATAGAGAAGGATAACAAAAATGTTGTTTAAAAAATAGCAGAAGAAAGAGGGTGTAAGAAAATAACAAAAAGAGAAATCTGTTTTAACGAATAATGCAAAATAAAACAGATAATAACGAGACAAAATGCAGATAAAGAAAACTATAGACAAATAAACGAAACAAACAAATTTTATCAAAAGAAAAAGACACAGGAAAAGGAAGTTAGATAATAACGAAAATAAAAGGAGGTACGAAAATATAAATTTAATTATCTGAGATATATTCGAGGCAAATGGAAAAACAATTATTAGACATAGGATCCGATTCGGTTATAATGCATTTTTAAGCAACAACAATGTATTAAACGACGGAAAAAGTACAACTGTGTGTTATAACATAATAGAAACCATTATGAAGATCAAAATAAAAAAAATTAAGAAGAAATGTAAACGAAACAATGTCACATCAAAACCTATAAACAATAAACAAACAGGAAAAGTGAACCAATTCATCTCAATAAATAAACGTAATTCTACTTTTGCACTGTCTTATTTGTCAGTATTTTACATTCTAACATGATGTTGAAGACTGTTGCGGTCAGCTTTACTTCAGTTCTAAGACTTCTAAGAGTATTTGATAGCTACTTTCGTACTATCTCAGTATTGTAGAAATATTGGTTTTTTGTCACGTCATGTCTTAATTCTAAATTTAATCTTCACGGTTGGCTGGTCATACTATCAGTTTCTTCAGAACGTTTCTAAACTCTCTTGGTGTTAGCGATTTGTTTTTTCTCTAGTTGACATTGTTAAGATTTTTTATGAGCTTTAAATGCTGTAAACTATTTTTGGATAGTTACGTTGTTACGTTATGTACCATTTCTCTGTGTATACATATCTGGAATGTCGTTGGAATTCTTTATTCTACACCGGAAGCTTCTTCTAGTTTGACTAGTATATCTTGGAACATATTAGCATTGGTTCGTTCGTATATGCTATTAGCATGTAGCTTCCGAACTAGGTTTTTAGTAGGCGCGTTGTTCAAATGTTTTGACGATACTCTGTGGTTACGTCCTCATTTTCTAACATCTTAAATATGTCTTATCTTTCTAGTTATGTCTGATATGTTTATTTTTTCTTTTTTAATTGTTTGTTCTATTTGGGTACATTTATAGTTTTTGTGATATTCGTTATATTGAGTAGTGTAGTGATCAGACGTTTCTTCTGCAGCTCAAATGGTAGTAATTGCGGTGATATAGCTGTGCCAATATTTTGTTGGTACTAGTTTCTTTTCATTACAAAATAAGTAGTACTTGGAAAGAATCTTATTCATTTGATGAGATCTTCTTGTAGTACTAATGATTTCCAATGCTTCTTTTACTGGCACGTCGTTAAAAAGCGATTCAAGATCGAAACTCACTAGTACATAAAAATAAATTAAAAAATAAAAAGTAAAATGCATGTGCAAAGTAATAATTTACATAATATAAATCTGCATGATTACATAATTTGGTGTCTAGATATTGTTTTTGCAAAAATATCTGTAATTTGATTACAGATTAAATCATTCATTGCTTTGTTTTCAATATTTAATAATGCCAAGAAATCTAAACGACTTTGTCGCATTTGTTGATTTCAAATAGTTTTTTATGCTTTTCAAACTAGAAAAGGATCTTCTTCTGAAACATTTGAAGTTGGCATTGTTAAATATATATTTGCAACATTGTTAATACATTTGGAAATGTTATTTTAATTCATTTGTTGCGAATACGTTAAGTTTTTCCTCAATTGAATATTTTTTCAAAGATTTAGCTAAATAAAGAAATTGAAATACATATTTCTGTTTCTAAGTTATCTTCATCTGTATCATTCACATAAAAACAAGCCAATTCTTATAATGCTGTTTAAATACTCAACTCCGGTTTTTCCAAAACTTTGCTAGTAGCGTTTGCTCTTTCTAAGAGTTTATTCTAAACTATCATCAATATAGATGTTTCCAAATTTTTCGTTATCTTATAGAGTATCTTTGCTTCTACTCTAGTAATAGATTTTGGATTTTAGATTTCCAACTTGCTGATATTCCTTAACATGAACTTACTTTCTATAAAATTTAATTTTTATGCTAGTACTTCATCTGCCCGAGCGGACCAACGAGTATCAGATAGTTTCTTAATAGTAATTCAATTTGATAAGTAGAAGAAGAGAATATGTTATAAACTTGTAAAAATGAAAAAACACTGCTACTTTGATACAAAATCCATGTTTGCAAACCAATATACGAGGTGTGGCAGAAAAGTAATGAGACTGGCAATACTACAAGCGATCTGGCAACCCTGCGCTGTTGTCTTTGACAAAAGCATGCGTAACAAACCCCTCCCATAGGTCAGTTCGAGTTTCTACTACGTCCGTTAACTACGTGATTTTAGAGAGTGCGATTAGTGAAATTGTGTTTTCGTTGTGCGTCACGCTAAATAGAACAGCGGAATTTGGAGCAACGTTGTGCCATTAAATTTTGTGTTAAGCTTGGAGAATCGTGTGACGTTTGAAAAGTTAAAACAGGTTTATGGGAAGCATTCTTTATCCCGAGCTCAAACGTTTCGCTGGCACAAAGCATTTTTGGAAGGCAGAGAAAATTTTGAAGATGAACAACGTTCAGGAGGCCGACAACTTCGAAAACCGACGAAAACATCGAACGTGTGAGAACTCTTGTAAGATCAGACTGTCGTTTAACATTACGAATGTTGAGTGAACAATTAAATTTGAACAGATTTACCGTTCATCAAATTTTAAGTGAACACTTGCACATGCGGAAAGTTTGTGCCAAAATTGTGTCTTGATCTTCTGGACAGAATCACTAATGAGCAAGAATTCTTTAGTCGTGTGATTACTGGTGATGAAACATGGATATTTGAATACGATCCTGAGCCTAAGAGGCAAAGTGAGGAGTGGCACACTCCAAACTCTTCTCGGCCAAAGAAAGGGGAATTGTCCACAAAGAATTCGTTCCTCCAGGACAAACTGTTAACCAAGTTTTTTATAAAGCCGTCCTTGAAAGGCTCAGAAAAAGGGTCATTCACGTGAGCCCAGATATTGCAGAGAAATCGTTGCTCCATCATGACAACGCCCCATGTCACACTGCCTTCTCCATAACAGAATTTTTGACTTCAAAAGGCATTCACGTGCTTTCCCATTCCCCTGACCTCAGTCCCTGTAACTTCTTCCTTTTTCCAAAACTGAAAAATGTTTTCAAGACCGTCATTTAGGGACTTTAGAAAACACCCAAAAGACTGTAACGGACATGCTGAAGGCCATAACGGTTGAAGACTTCCAGCGCTACTACGAACAGTCTTCATCGGTGTATAGCTGCCCAAGGGAACTATCTTGAAGGGGATAACATAGGTGTTTGAAAGAAATAAAAACTTTGTAAACTAAAAAATCAGTCTCATTACTGTTCTGCCACACCTCGTATATGCCAGAC
Source organism: Aquatica leii (assembly GCA_035610365.1). NCBI lineage: Eukaryota > Metazoa > Arthropoda > Insecta > Coleoptera > Lampyridae > Aquatica > Aquatica leii. The sequence goes on along the minus strand of CM069435.1, from coordinate 44,750,956 downwards.
ATATTTGCCGAATTGTCGTATGTCTGTCCACGACAATATTCTATTTTAATATCTAAAATTTTTTGTTACAATATTAAATAAATATGCAGATGTGATGATATTTTTACGAAGCCCAAAAAACTATCCGTTATTTTTCTCTTTGTATACATATTGTAATATAAGGCATAATTGATCAAAATGACTAACGTCTGGTGTTCAGTTTGAAATTAGTTAGTAATAAAACGATTCATTAATTTCATCACTAAGCTTCATTTTTATCTCGTTTTTCATTAAGCTTATAAATCATATGAGACAAGTAATTAGTGTCAGGTTAACTCTTTTCTCCATAATTTTTTAAATGTTCAGCTAAAAAACTATCAAATTGAATCAAATAAATTCAACAGCTTAAATAATTACTTTCTGAATTAGATGATAACGTTCTCCAGATCTACGAAAAGTTAACCCCTAATTTCTCACAGCAGCTTTATTGTGGTAACGATTCTTTTTAAGATAACTCCCTAATACTTTTTTAATTTGCATCTATTGTACTTTTTGAAGACCATTTAGTTGCTAAAATACTCATAGATAATACATGTTTTTTGTACGCTCGTGTGATTTGAGTGTTTTAACGGTCATTATACCAGAAACGTGTTTGAATTTCAAAATAATTTTTTTTACAGGTATATGCAGAATCGTTGAGAGCACAATTTAAAAAAATCTTTGATTACACAGCGTGTTTATAAAAAAAGGTATATATCAAATTTAGGTTTTTTAATGGAACGCCCAGTATTTTAATTATTTGTTGGATTCTAGGGATAAAGTAAATGCAAGTTACAATATGATTTTATATGTCTAAAACCTGCCGTTTTTAAGAAACACGATTTTTAAAATTGCAGATCTGAATTTTAAAAAAATTATGTTCATCACCTACTAAAAGAGGAATGATTTGAACTAATCTTTAGTTGAGAGATCTTTGTATGAAATGGTATAAATTTTTTTATTATAAAATCATACAGGATGGTGAAATTCAATTTTTTAAATTTAGAACTGCAATGTTTTTAAATTGTGTTTCTTAAAAACGGTAGGTTTTAGGCATATGGAATCTTATTTTAACTTGCATTTATTTTATCCCTAGAATCCAAAAAATACTTAAAATACTGGGTGTTCCATTTAAGTAAACATAACTTTGATATGGATCTTTTTTTATGAACACGCTGTGTAATCAAAGATATTTTTAAACTGTATTTTCAAAGATTCTGTAAATACCTGTAGAAAAAATTATTTTGAAATTCGAACACGTTCTGGTATAATGACCGTGGCGTATACAGCGCCCCACCCTGTATACATTGGTTATTTTAAAAATTTATGTAAGTTGGTCAAAAGTGGACCCCTCAGATTCGGTGGGCCTAAGCGGCTGCTTCACCCGCTTCCTGGATATGTGTGGATTGTAGAGTTTTCACTACTGGATCTAGATTAAATTCAAACTACGGCATCACCTGAAAAAAAAAGGATACTTCTACGATGGTTAACGATTCTGGTAGCTTTTAATCTATTACCTCAGTATTATTCATTGTTACTTTCGCGTTTTATTAGTTTAAGCAGTATGTTTATTTAGACTTTCTCTATTGAAATATTCGACCGTCTACAAAGGTCGAAGACTTTTTATTTATTATATTTTTTTGAATTATCAAATATACAAAGAATTCACTCATTTATGCCTATTCTTCTATTAGTGCAGCAGATAGCAATCTGTTACGAAGTTTTATTTTACAAATGTCTAGCGCGCATTGAAACTAAATGGCGAAAGTGTACCGTTTAGATAAAATATTTGCGTGCGGTGCTGAATAGCACCGGTTTTTTTAATGAGACTAGTAGAATCTATAAAAAAATAAATTATTTTATCAATACAGATCTAATTTAAATTTGGTTTTAAAAGACATTTATGATGGTTATCGGGTGTATATTTTAATGAATGCATAATTTTAGTACTAGTTAAAAAGTTGTATAATTTCGTTTAGATAAATTTATTCCATATTTTTCTTTCTGTTTTCATTAATTATTTTTTAAAGCGTTAAATTTGCTGAAGAAATAATAGTGTAATTGAAAAGAAACGTCTAAAGACCATTATGTAACGGATAATGCAAGTATGCAATAGGAATTCGATCGTGCGGCATAACCTTTAAGTTGAACGGGTCAAGTTGATTGGAGAATGTGACCACTGGCCACTGCTACTCGATCCTCGATTAGATGTTGCTTGTTTCTCAAACATCGCCAAGGAATTTCTGTGGTTGATTTCTCTGCATTTACAGAAGTTTCTTTTATGTTTAGCAACCATGAACGGTAATTTTGTCCAACGAAAAGTATTATAATTTCCTAAATGTGTAATTTATGTAAAATTTCCAACATGCAACGCGGGCCCGTTTAAAAATCATATTATGCAGATTTATCCGGCGAATATATGAATAAAACGAAACCGAATTAATTTTCTTTAGAAATGAAAGTGGGCTTGTTTCATAAACACTGTCGGGCAAGTTGTTAGTTGTGTGTGAACTGCCGCTATTATAGAGATATTAATGAACACGGCTTGTTTCGCATTCCAGAGAGTCGATCGGCGTGCAGCTTGATCAATAGTTTACCTCACACAGTCAGCTGGTCGGTCGATAACCTCCATTGATAAAAGTGCATTACCTATGATGTACCTTCGTTTTGTTCTCATTACAAACACCCTCTTCTGCGGATCCTTTGTTTGCTTTAACATACATGAAATGTAATTACGTCTGGCAGAAGATTATTTGTTACAGTGTACAATATTTAAGAGCGGCTCTCTAATTATATTTAAAATCTAGTTTAATGTTAGCTGCTCACACCTATTATGTTAGTGTTTGAGGTAGTAATCATCACGTGTGTCATGGCCATCGACAAGAGTTGTCCGCAACCTGTAATTATCACCCTAGACAGCAGCCGCCCGATCTTTAAATTTAAATCACCTAGCGCGTGCTCGTTTTTTTAAACTTTTTTTTGTATTATTATTTTAACAATTGTAATCTTCCCTACAAAGCAGCTTAAATTTTATTATATTAATAATTTCCGATATACGTTTACATATTACCACTTACATTAGTATTTAAAAAAAGAAATTGAATGGAGTAAATCAAAAAACACATCGGTTGGGACAACCAATTATAAGGAATAATAAATAATTTTGCCGACAAAGTCAGTAAAATAGATATCTATGGACAAGTTGGAAAATATGTTGAAAAACACGATTAAATAATAATATATGTTACGGTTCCCTTCTTTATAGTGAATGGTTCCCTACTGTTTCTTTTCCAATTCACCGGTGTCTGACACGGTGCAATATGATGTCTTGCCGCTATTTGTCAGGTAGGTAATAATTTCTATCGGATGATTAATTGTATTACACTATTCTATCTTCAAGTGGTATGGTCTATTTTATTTGAAACAAGTTCTTTTCTATGATTGTAAATTGCCACAGTCTCAATTACTGGTTCAATTTATTAAATTTGGCATGATCGTTATTGTTTCACGCCGATAGTGTGTGACGTATGTAGACAAAGAGAAAATGTTTAGCAGATAGTTTCGAATGCTAACACCACAAAGCTAACTGGAAGAACTGGCATTTGCACAAATCAAAATTGTTTTTAGTTAATTTGTTTTTATTCTATTTAGTGGTTTATCAGTTATTGTACAGAAGTTTTCACTTGCTTGCGGTACATCATATAGCGCGTGACAAATTGATGCCTGTCTGTCACCATACCACTAGACACTGTATTTTTTTATGCTTCAACTGCTCAAGACGAGTATACTTGCTCGTATTATCTCATGAACTTCTACTTATGTGTTGCGAATGCATCGCATTGCAGTTTTTTTAAGTTGTTCAGTTACGTTAACTTAAAAATGAATCATTCTCTAAATCATTGTTTGAAAACATTATTAGAAAAGAGTGATGAAAAAGAGTGTGGTGCCCTAGATCCTAATAGTGATCATGGCTGGACCGATTTTGACCAAGAAATCAATGAGAGTAAGGTTAAAAAAAATGATTTTAAGGAAATGTTTTGTTTCTTTGCCGTAACGATCCTAATACCAAAAATAAAAAAGTTAAAAATATAGTTTGGACTTAATTATATTATACAGGGTGTCATTGAAATAAATGCACATATTTCCAGAGTTAATAGTACATGTGACAAGAATCATTTTTTGCCAATACACTTGATGCCACAGAGTTAAGATGGCGGGACAAATCTTAGATCGGGGAATTGCGTGTTTAATTACTTTAACGGCTAGAGTAGAACGAGGATAAAACCTTCTTCTTAATTCCTCAAGTAATTTTGGAATCACTTTGCGTAGAAATTTCTCTAGAAATGCGTTTATTTAAGCACATAGGATGAATGTAAATAACTTTCCACATTCCCTACTTACACATTCACAAATAATTTATGTTGATTGTTGCGTCTTTTTGTCGATTTTATGTGGCCCAAACATGGCTATTTCTCTAATTAAAAATTTCTTTCTTTGTGAATGTGGTCTCATCAGTAAACAAGACGTGGTTGGGGAAGTTAGACGTGTTTATAATCTATCGCAAAAGCTACTGACAGTATGGCTGGCGATGCGGAAAGTTCTCTGCAGCGACTGATATTGAACTTTGCGTAATTTGAATGGATGTTGTAAATCTTCTTGGACAATTTGTCATACTGTATGGCGGCTGACATTCAGTTCTTTAGCTATAGCGCGCGTACTGGTTGACTGATTTTTCTCAAACCGCCTTCTTCAATACATAGAGATTCGCCAAGCCAAGTAGCTTGGTTTGAAACGTAAAAGCTTGGCTTGGGCTTGAAAGTCACTTCACTTGGCTTGATTATTGTGAATTCAGGCTTGGCTTGGTTTTGAAGCTTTTCCAAGCTTTTAAAAATTTATGAATAAACCCAAATTTTCAGTTACATTTACTTAATCATGTAATTATTAGTTTTATAATAAGAAACAGACAATAAACATTTTATGGTTATAGCAATACTAGATTTATTCACGTGTGGTAGGCAGCGTAATAGGCACAAAATGCTGCCCTTACGGAGTATTCACGATGCGAGGTTTAAGAGTGTATACTGGATGACGCGTTCCTGCTTAGCTTCGGATTGATCTCGAGTTAACGTATTGTAGTATACAGCGTGTTTTTGATAAACGTCTACAACCTTAAGGATCTTGTGGCTTTAAATAATTTTTTTTTATTTGGTCTAAAGTAATAAGATTTACAATTAAAGTTTTCAGGCCGGTTTTGTCTATTTAAATAAGTGAAGGTTGACTTTTGATTTTTTAACTATGTGGTAAATGCTGTGAGATGCGTATTTTAAAACGTCATGTATTGCGTTAATATAGGTTCTCTTTATTTATCTGTCATCCACAAAATAAATTGTTAGCAAAGTAATTACAGCAAATACCAATCTTTATTTTTTTGTATTTACACTGACCCAACTTAACAAAATATACTCTGCGTACTCGATTATGCTTATTTGCGGTTGTAACCAACACAAGAAGACTTCATCTAAATAAACAAAAAACGTATAGAAGTATAAATTTAGCTTTCTTAGAACTCAGTTCGACAACTTGCTTAATGTTTGCTTTGATTTTCTCGGTTGACGCTGTTTGCTAAAGTGTTTTGTGTAAATTGCTTTCGAGAAACTTTATTTTGGGGTATAAGTTTTACATCAAGATAATATTATTTTTAAGAGTCTGAAAACTTGGCTTAGCTAATATTAAACTTGGCTTGGTTAATCAAAAGCTTGGCTTGATTTTTGAAAACTAGTCAAGCCTGTGAATCCCTATCAATGCAGGTTGTCGAACCCATGATTGTCAGACGCTGTCATGATGCTGTCTTTCGAAAGACTTTTTTATCCCGCGGGCATTGATTAACAGCCCCAAACTTACGGGCGTTTGGAAGATGCCTATTTGCGTATTTCTTATGGAACAATTAGCGTACGACGCGTAATGTATGAGCTTCCCCGTGCATATCCGCGACTTCACCCACATCTAATCTGTGCATTTTGCACGTTAACGAAACAACAACAACACGACAGCAACAAAACAGCAGCAGCACGATGAGTTTACAAGTAAATTACCGAAACGTTCTGAAAAACTGACAAATGACAATTATTTGACATTTATCGACCAATGCTTACTTAATTTCATTAACGCATTTTTCTAAAAATGACATGCGCAGCAATTCAAGCGACGTTTACTCCTCTTCGCTACCAACTCGCTTTCCAATGTCACGTACGAAATCTTAGATTTGTGCCGCCATCTTAAGTCTGCAGTGCCAACTAAATTGTCGTAAAATGATTCTTTTTACATGCCCAGTCAACCCTGAAAATATGCGCACTTAGTTCAATGTCACTTTGTATACACAGAAGCGGCTACGAATGCGACAACTGGAGAAGAAAATCTTAAAAATCTGGAGATTTAGTTATGACAACTTATAACAAGATTATTTTCTCGTCTCCATCATTTAAAGACAAATACTGGCGGAACGGTCATGGCCTTCAGTAAACATGGTCAAAATTACGCAAAAACTAAATTCAGGAGAAGTTATACAGCAGATTCTATTTTAGCACCAAAATGTGCGGTTCTCATGCTTACAAGTGGCTTTACAGCAGAAATGAAGTATACGGGAAAATTCGACCATCGTACAGGAAACCTACTTCTAAAGCCAAATTGCATACTTGAATATAATTTGAACATGGAATTCGTAGATAAATCCGATGTTCTTCTTTTGTCCATTAAGTGTGTCAGAAAAAATGTCCAATGGAACAAAAAACTATTTTTTCATTTTTTTGACCTAACAGCGTTGAATGCGTACTAATTATATAAAATAAAAGAGTTTTGATAAGATAACAAATAATAGTAAAATATCACACCTCTTTAAGTTATTGTAGGGGTGGAAAAACACCTAAAGAGGACGACTATAATCTGCGCCTAATGGAAAAACATTTCCCGACTGTGCCAGGCACTGCAAATCAAGCGCGTTCAACGAAAAGATGCGTCGTGTGCGAGAAGAGTTTTACAGTATCTGTCGCTGTTAATGTTTTTGTGCGGTTCAATAAATTTACAGAACTTTCACTATCCTAGAACACGGTGGCCATGGTTTTGCGGGCAGATGGTTGAGTTTTGAATTTTTGTGAAATGGGGAATCTGAATGTTTCCACACTATGGACTGTTGTTTTGACTTTGGGGCGAACTCATAAACCCAGGTATTATCTCCGGTAATGATGGTTTCAATGAAAGAATCCCCTCTTGTTGGTATCGGTCGAGATGTTGAAGTGACGCACTCATTCGAATGGTTTTGTGGTGCTTGTAAAGGATTTTTGGCACCCAACGAGTCGAAACTTTGCAAAAGTTTAGGACGCATATAATTTCATGGACACAACTCTTAGGAATGCCAATTATTTCTGCGATTTCACGAACTCTAATGCGACGATCTTCTATGATCAAACCTTCAACAATTGAGTAGTTTTCATCCGTTTGTGAGGTCTTTGGTCTGCTTCTGTTCTTCAGAACATCAATGAGGTCCGTTCGTCTATCTTTTAATTTTCTGCACCAAACGCTGACTTCTTTTCGGCTTAAGGCCTTCAGGCCATAAACGCTCTCTAATCGGCGATGAATTTCGTTTTGATTACTTCCTTCACATTGCAAAAATCGAATAACCGCACGCATTTCACACATATAATATTTAGCGATTACACACGTCATGTTTGTTTGCTTCTCGTAAACTACTAAATTATGTTTTACACACAACAACGCCTCCGGACTCTACTACCACGTTCCAACCTGTCTAGACATGCATATGAGGGCAAATTTCGCTTGCGGTGTTTGTTTCACAGCCACCTGTACCTTTACAATCGAACTCCTCTGTACATGACAGAGTAAATGCTCTTGTAGCAAATTATAATTTCAAACTCTCTCTATTCAGAGGAAAAGAACAACGTTTAGACTTTTCGGTAAGGAAAGAAATTAAACTAATTGAAAAGGCAAAAGCTTCACATACAATTTTCTACAAATATTTAAATGAAACAACAAAGGAGCAAGTTAAACCGTATTAATTAGGGAAATCAATAAATTAGAATTTACACTCTACAAGTCACAAAAGTTAACAAATAGTATCGACAAAGCTGGATGCTGAACAGTAAACGTATACCTGATATGGAAAATGTTTAACAAAATTGCTTTAATAGATTAAAGAAATCAAACAACAAATTAATACTGAAAGACAGAAAAAAAGTTAAAGAAATAGTTCAAAGTTTTCAAGTGTTTTCTGCAAAGATTTTGGAAATTAAATAAGAAAAGGAAAAATAAGTAATGGAAATGATATCTCAATTAATCTTTCAAGAATTACTATGTCTAGAAACAATCAAAAGAAAAAAAAAGTCGATTGAAGAACAATACATAAGCAAGAATTAAGATATTAAATGTGTTAAGAATGAAAAAGCTGATTGAGTGCTCGGTGGTACCGGAAAATATGAAACCATATTAGTTTTTTTTTATTTTTGCGCGTTTTTTCTTCGTTTTGTATCTCATTACTATTTACTAGAAAGTAGAAGTAATAATTGCAATCTATAAGAAAAGCGATAAATAGGATCGCGAGAACCACAGATGTATTATCCTTTTTAAGTGCAGTTGCTCAAGTCTACCGAGGTGTGCTAGAGATAAATATAAGAAATTTGACGGGACCTTAATTGGCGGAGTGCTGCAATAAAACAAATGACGTATAATACGCTTTTGTAAAGCCTTCAGGCTCATTTATGTTTTTTATGTTTGAAGCTTTTGATCCTCGCCAAACAAGGATTTAGACAAGGAATATGATATGATATATGATAACAAACCTTACAAAACGCAAATAATTTGGGCTTTGCAAATGGGGAAAACGATTTACAAAAAACTCATTATTTATATAACCATAACTATAAAGAAAACAAAAATTGTGGTAATAGGGTAAGATAAAAGCAAGTGGAAATAAGCGGTCATAAAACAGAACAGATCAAGGAATGTAAATACTTAGGAAGCGTTTTAGACGAAAGCGGAAGCTGAAAACCAAAAACAAAGGAAAGGTTTAAATCAGCAGCGAAATTTTATTATGTTTTGAAAAAAGAAGAAATGATTATTAAATTAGAGAATAATGAATGTATTTGATATTGTTTTGTGGAGCAATCAAAAAGTTAAAAAGCAAAATTCATCCTTCGAGATAATACATTGAAAGAGAACTAGGGAGTTACAATAAAGATAAAATACAAAACTGAAATAAATAATTGATCCCGCAGGAGTAACGGAAACAAAATCTTATGGAATGGGGACAAGTTTATCTTAAACTCTTAACTATTAAATAGTAATTTATTTTTATTTTATTGTTTTTAGGGAAACTAACACTTTCTCGAAGTTGTTAAATTCACAGTGTACTTTTAATTAGTAATTACCGACCAAATCATGCGATACACGCGTTTTTTAAATGTATTACACATGAAATTAAATAATCGCTTGGACTATACATAAAAAATGGTGAAACCATTGTCCGCGATAGACGTGTTTCCGCTTCGACAAAATTATGAATGAAAGAAAAACCATGAAGTTTTTGCGATTAAAATATTTCTGAATGAACTTATTTTTTACAATCGAAATACCAACGAGAGTAACAATTTTAACTCGAACCAAATTACGCTCCCATTGCAATCGAAAAATGTTATTGGCATTTTGTTTTGATTTAAAATAAATTTTAGAATTTTTAACGATTCCATCTTGACGTTTCGTATTGTTTAAGACGTGCGTTTAAATCTTCATTTCCTTATTGTGTTTGTAGATCGCTTCTCTTTAACGAATAATTAAAGCTTTTAAAATAATCAAAACATTAATCCCACGTAAATTCTTTTCGTAAATATAAGTAGGTTATCGGGATCGTTCGCCCTTCTGCGACATTTCCCATGAAGAAGTCAACCAGAATCCAACTTCTGTTGCATACTGGGTCGTCGACCGCTTTCATGTCATTCTAACTGTCCGCGAATCCGCAACGCTGTGTTGCTTCTGGGAACCAAACCCCACACCTCGCATGGCACATTCCATACATTCATTTCCTACCTAGTGAGTTGGATTTTATTGACATTTTTTAAATATGCGTATCATTGTTGTACTTCGTTTATAAAATTAGTACAGGATGTTTATTTTTCTTTTACGTTTACCATTGTGTGAGAGAAAATATTAAATAAACAAATACAAAAACATGCTTGTGAAATTAGCGCATACATTACGGAAAAAAAACTTTTATTATGAATGAAAATGGAATGAATTCGTAGTCAGGGTCGTCGTCGTCAATGAGGAAGGACGATGTTTCCTGTGGAAGTCGTTCTTAACCGCTACATCCTAGTGATATTGTACGACGTATATTTTATGGTTTACCGTAATACATTTAGTTATGGTTTCATTACAATACTTCTACCCTTGATCATTAATAATCAATTACGATTTTGTCGATTGCTTGGGACTATTGATAAATTGTCAATAATTTAGCTTCCACATTTTAAAAGAGAAAATTGGGAAAAGTTGCTGTGTAGACCACACACGTCTATACTTCCCACATTTCTTGTCAACTGCTTAAATTCTACTTATTTTTGTTTGTTATTATTTTTTTCGCAGAAAAATTCTCACGTTTGATTTGAGTCGAGAGATTATGTGGGAACAGGACGTAAATGCGAGGTATTTTTAAAAAAGTGCAAATGTTATGTTGTTGCAATGAAATTTCCATTTTTGAATTTAGAATGTAAACAAAGTAAATTAACGAAAATACACTTTTTATTGACACGAAATCGCGGGAAGCGAGTTAATGAACTTTTATGTCAACTTATTTTTTCTTGAGAAATCCATCGGGGTGTTGAAAAAGCAGTCTATTGAAGAATGAGAAGAGCTAGATAGTTTTGCAGCATGTGGTTGAGCATTACCGTGAAGCAATAAAACTCGGACTAATTCCGGCTTCTTAATGCGCAATTTTTCATTCGGATTTCATTTCCTGACAGCACTTGTCAGCATTAGCGGCTTCCTTCTTTTTAAAAATGAAAAATGTTGTGTTTGTGTTGACCACTAGACAAAGAAGGCACGTGGACTTGTGTGATTATCATAAAGAACCTTTTTTATGAAGCAATTATTCTATCTGGAAATTATTTTCTGAAACATAATAAACTAGTTACTAGTATGTAGAAAATTATAAACATTTTCCAGGAAGTTAAAGAATAATTTGTGTAAAGTCAATTATGCCCTGGCAACTTCGGAAAATTAAAATAATCATATCATTCTCTGTTGCTTCCTTCGTGCGATTGCATTCTTTCACTTCGGCCTATGTTTCCTCAAGTTATTTTTTTTAATTTGTGGAGTTTTGCTGTTTTTTCTTTGCTACGCACCTGACATTTCTACTCAATTTATTGTCGATACACGAAAGAAATGGTGTTGATTATTTAAAAATGTTTCAGATCGATTCTATTTATCTCAATTAGTATTGTTTCGCATTTAGTAGTAAGTTTAAGTTTCAAGTAATGGAAAGAGTTCAGGTTAATAACGAAGAAACAATTCAAATAGAAAACAGAAAAATAACATAAGAAGATAATGAGCAAATTGGTACTAATTGCTTTCAGAAACAATTGCAAAGAATGTTTTATACTAAAATAATCTTCAAACCATTCCCTAAAACATTGAAAACCTTGTGCAGCAATTACTAAAGTGACACTGCTCATATTCAAAGAAACCCACAATTTCGTAATATCAATTCTTTTGAACAGCTACTTAGTAAGCAGAAATTTTTGTAGGAGTGTTATAAACTAGTAAAATATGCAATTCTTAAGTTTATCGGATCAATCTTAAGCTAGTAACTTCGCCAAAATTTTAAACGGTTATGTTTTATTGCATCGGCAAATCTTTATGGATTATTGGTGACTGTTTATAGGCTCCACTTTTATTGTTAGTTTAATAACTGTTTGTTGGTCATCAAAACCGTTCTCTTTCAAATAAGTCACATCAAATGCAAATAGCAATACTTGATCTATGATAATTGATGACTTACTGCAACGCTAATAGTTAATCTTCACTTATCTAGGAATGGGTTCAAAATTGATTATGATTTCTGCGTTCAACTTTTGGTTATCGAAACTTTTTTTTAACTGCAACGTGTTCTGTACATTTTTGTATCGTATTGTCGTATTTTTATGGCTTGTGTCTGATCAAAAGATTGACTAGCGGCTATTGAGCTAATATTTTGACCAAAACTTTTAACATCATTGGTATTGTAGTATCGCATATAGAAACATTTTGATTCTGATAAACTACGAAGGATGTGTGCCAAAAGTAGGATTGTAGCTAAAATTCTTATATTACTAAAAAGTAAAGAACGTCATGGGTACTCATTGCCAACTTCGTAAGGTATCGTTTTTTGTAAAAATATTAGAGTACTAAAACAACTCCGTAAGTAAAGAAATTGTTAGATTATGTATCGATTATCTATAGAATTTAGCTTCGTTTTCTTGCCTGGTTTATTAAGATACAGTTTTTATGGATTTTATTAATTTTGGTACACAGGAGTAGAGTCTAAAAATATTCTATAAAACTTCGAGAAATTATTCTCGAGCCTTCTCGGAGATTTCCATCCAGGCGTGCCATCGCCACACTTTCAGTCCTCGCAGGCAGAGTCACGTCTTTACTCAATAAGACTCGCACGGCTGCCTTCTCTGAGGAATGAAAGGGAATTTCTTTATTGTCGATCTTCAGGACATCATTCTTCATATCCAAATGGAACCCATACTTCTTTATCACGTCCATTCCCAGGATAACTTCTTCCGTGATGTCGGCTACCAGTACTTGATGGTCGAGTACTCCATTTCCCAAACCAATGGTTACTTTGACTTGTCCGTGAGTAGGTATTTCGTCGCCCGTCGCGGTTCGAAGTCGTACTGTTACTGATGATGTCTTCTCGTTTTCCAATAACATGTCAGGACGAATGATGGTCTTCGTCGCTCCCGTGTCAACCAGTAACTGAACATATCTTCCATTGATCTTGCCATCGAGATAAATGCTATGCAATTGCTCCATCGGCGATGCCATTTAAATTGTAATCTCCGGAACCTGACAAGATGAGACTAACTTTTGTCTCTTTTGGTCAACTCGTTCCAAATTTTCGAGCGTTCTTCTTGTCTTCTTCTTGGGTTTAATAAGATGTCGTTGTACATGGCCTATTTCACCGCAGTTCACTTCTCTTTCCCGAAGTATTCGTTGCGCTATCTTCTCAATGCTTTCCACTGTCTGCGCGGGTACTTCTGCAGCACAGCAGAGTCTATGACCGTCTTGTTGCGATGCTTGTTTTGCTGCAACTCCAAAGCATGCACCAAAGCGTGATCCAATGTCTTTGGTCGAGCTAACCGGAGAGTCTGCTGCGTTTTGCTTTCTGGTATCTGGTGCTGTAAGATACGCAAGCCGTGTTAATCTGGCTATGTCAGCTTCAAACTCTTGAAGACTTTCGGCAGCTTTCTGAACCCGACTTTTAATTTGAGCTTGATACACTTGTTGAAGATGAGCATCTCCATATCTCATTTCTAAACGTGAAATTAAAAGTTCATAATTTTCTTGTAAGTGGTCAGGAACAGTTTGCAAAATTCTAAGAGCTTCTCCACGTAAGGACACTATTAAACACTTTCTGCTTGTTGCTCCAATCATTGGCTGTAGCTGCGGATTCAAACTGTTTTTAGTAGGTTGACCATGGAGCTTTATCATCAAAATTCGGAGGTACAACTTTAAACTTGTGAGTGGTTTCTTCCCGATGGTCCATTATTAAATCTTTACTCGTGACGCTTCCTTCACCGTGACAATTCATTTGGTTCATTCTTTCTTCAAGCAGTTTCATTCTGTCTCCTACTGCTCTTATTTTGTCATTCACAGATTCGCAAATTTCTTCTTTTAAATTTAACACATCTGCTTGAGTTTCTTCTTGAACAATTTTAATTTGGTTTTCTATACTAACTTGTATTTGCTCTTCAATAGTCTTTATGTGATTTTCAATGCTTTTTCGAATTTCTTCTTTTAAACTTCTAGAATTTTCTTCCATTTTTTGAGAATTTTCAGAGAGTTTTTTTTGGATATTTTTATTCATCGATTTGAGAATTTCTAATATTTTCGCATCCATTTTAGTTTGATAAGAAGTTACCGGCATAAGTTATATATAACACGAATAAAAGGTTTAAATACACTACTAGGAATTACACGCTATAAACAAACACGCCAATCGCAAACTAAAGTTATATTTATTTACGCAATCAATTTTTTCTACGGGAACTATAATAAATTACTTAATGGTATTTACACTGAAAATCGCGAACCTCACACCTGTGAACCACTATAACGATTATTGTTACAAGTAATTTATTTATACTTAAAATATGTACACGTTTATAACTATCAAAGTCCGCGGATAACTACTATTTAACGGAAACTGACACTTGTTTATATTAAAGTCACGTACAAGGTTATACTTCGTTATTTATCTTGACACGCGTTAATCACTTATTCATTTAAACTTGAATAATCTTCTTAACACTGCCGATTTCGAATTACTGAAATAAATGCCCTATGATTTGTTTGCACCGCATTTATACATTTTGGCGAAACGTTCGCGAATGTTAAACATCCTTCGGTGAACGTTCTGGAAAATGGGTAACAACTTCGAGAAGGCTCTTTAGAATAATTTCTCGGACGTTTCAGTATTAAAAGAGTTTACAAAAAGCTTACCAATGAGGAACCAAAAAGATGCATCAAACTACAGCTCAACCGAATAAACAAAAGCTCTGGGAAAGCGGAAGGGAAATCGCTGTTTTTTGACGGGTATATTCCACACAAAAATTATTAGAGCTTCAAATTTAAATAAAATTTGTAATAGGTACAAATTCCACAAATAAGATAACCGCAGTCTTGAAAAAAACTGTTTTCAAGTAGTGAAGGAAGTAAGCAATAATAACAATGATTTGCAAAATTAGAATTGATCAATCAAACGTTTTACCGGTTTAGAACTTAGATTTTAACTCGCATATTTTTCGGGCTTTTTGTTTACTTTGTCCCACTGTATATCAGAAAACACCATAGTTTTAATATAACATTGTCATTAACCGCCTTTTTTCTTAACTCGAAAGACTCTAAGAATTTGTTAGTGGGATTCGATAATCTTTAAAATGTTTGATTTCAATATATGTACGTAAGTTAGCAAAATTAACATATTTGCTAAAGGCAAAATACATTTTTTTAGCAATTTTTCAAGTTATAATATCAAGTATTGTGTTTTTTTCTGGTTTATTATTTCAGTTTCATCTTATTTTACCAAATGGATATTAAGAAAATGGAGGATTGAAATTTGGAATAAAATACGGAACAATACCAAAAAGTTTTATGAAAAAATCAAGTTTGATCAAACAAGACGAAAACAGATTAAAACGACAAACGAACAGTAATAGAGGTAGAAAACAAAGTAGAGGAAATATATGAGATTTGGAAAGATGCTTCTAAGACTTGCTAAACAACAATGAAGGAAAAACATGACAGAGAAGGGTAACTCAAAGATAAAATTAGGATAACCGATATATCAAGAAATGGTAACAACTAATATGTATATTCTAACTGACAGTTGCGAGGTATACAGGGTGTCCGAAAATACATGTACAACGTGAGATTCCTTAGCTTAAAATAAAACTATATAGGCCGATAACCATTTTTGGAGTACGCGTTTTCGCTTTTAATCGAAGGTTTTTAGAGCTTTAGAAAATGGTTTTTAAACTATACACGTCTCTCATAAATGATGTAACGAGCCAACAACCGTCTATCTATGTTTTTACTGTGCATACAGTGACTATTAATTTATTTTTTGTGAGTAGCTGTAGTAGTAGTTTGAAAGGTTTTTTGTCTCTTGTAAAAAGTTAATAAATACATTGGTTTAACTAGGAAAAAATAATTTTCAAATATTTATACGCCTTAGTCACAGCTACATCATTAAGTATAAAACGAAATAAAAATAATACATAAGAAGACTAACTTTCCAAAAAATTTTACTAAAAAAAGTAATCAATTAGGCATGCTTAGAAATAATTTTATAAAAGGTGATGACTGTTTTAATTTTCATTTAATACTAGCTGTACCCTGCCACTCTTCGCAGTGGCACATTGTGATTGAATGGTTGACATTTAATGTAATTATGTTTATATTCATTAAAAGTGAGGTTAATCCAAAATAAATAATATAATTACTAAATAATATAATTACGTCCACGTGTTAGATGTAATAAAAAAGATATAACCACTCACTTCTGTTAGAAATTCACTTGAATTATATTAAGTCCTTTTATTTTGCCTGTCAGTTAATAATATTTTTACTGTCCATCTTTGATATAAAATATAACCTCTACTTACGATTTGGTGAAAGGCGCAGTTCGATCACAACACTATCACACCAAAAATTCTTGATTTAAGTGAATATTTAATTCAGATTGTATAATAATCAGAATCAGATGCAAATTTTTTAGTAAATAAACAATGTAATTGGGAACGAAATTGTTTCTCATGTGACTGCGTCATTATTATTGCGGTTCTCAGCGAGTGTTTTCATCGCTTATGGCAGATGGCGCGGTCACTGGTACACAGCTGATCGTTAAAAAAACTGTTTTCTCTCGGTCGCAGATATGTAACTGATGCAAAAAATAGATAAAAACAATCCTTGATGCGGATTTTATATCATGTTAAAATTTCAACTTAATCGGTGCAGAACTTTTTGAGTTTTTGAAGCGTACACAAACCAACATAACATTTTTATATATATAGATTAACAAGGAAAAATTATAAGATTAATCTAACAAATATTCAAAATGGCCATAAAAAATGCGCAGTTCACAAAAAATCCACTTTTCGAGCCTTCATGTCGGTAAATTTTTTTATGATATGGTGATATCTATTTCTTCTAATATAGACGATTTTATTGAGATGATAGATAAATTTGATAACCGTTCTTGACTCATGGTCGACGTTAAATAATTTTTTATTAGTTTTTTTTTCTGCAGTGGCAACAGATACTGGTAGTGAGTAGAATTCGAATAGCAACTGCTAAGTTTGGATATACTGCAATTAAATTATTATACAATTTTCAATATATCATTTTTTAAATCTTTTAACATAGACTGGATTTGTACAATTTCGTTGTATAAATCGTCTCCATCTATAGCTAAATTATCGTTAAATCTCAGCTTTTCTTGCAACTTTTTGCACGACAGTCTTAGTTGCGATTTTTTAGAAGTTTCGTCTAAATGGTATAGAAACTGAAAGGCGTCTATGTGTCTAATGAGGAAAATCTTTCATTGGCTGAAACTTATGCTTGATCGAGAATGCAGTAAAAAAAGTTAATTTTGTATATTATTTTAGGAGCTGAAATTGGTTCATCTTTATATTCGTATTCGAATTATTTAGTTTTTTGTCGACTCCGTAAAGGAATGGCTGTTTGAAAATTGGGTTCCACATCTAACTTTTTTGCAGTTTCTTTTGCTGCAGTAATAATGCCATTAAGTTTTTCATATGTATAGAATTCGAGCAAAAATTGACTTGTACTAAAACTTCATACCAGATGTGAACTGAACATATAAACGTAACGTTGATATTTTATCCCCTAAACACCTAGATATTTTGATTCCTGATCAAATCTATCTGAATTTGTTATATGGTATAATGCGTCATATATTTCTGGTAAATTTTTAAATAGTGGCTTTATTGCTTCAATTCTGCTTGACCTTCTCATGTCAGAGAATGGTTTTAAAACAATTAACCAAGTGTTGTCTGACTATATTCCAACGTTTAGTAGACGCAGAAAAATATTTGTATAATTCTTGAACTAAACTGAAAAAACCAACTGTTTCGTGATTAACTTTTGCAGCATCATTTACTATTAAATTTAATGTGTGAATGACACAGGGCATATAAAACGCTCGTGGATTCAGATCTAAAAGAATTTTCTGCAAACCGCAATTTTTACCACGCATATTGGAAGCGTTATCATAGCGCTGTTCCTTAAAATGATTTATATCTAATCGAATTATTTTAACTCTTCTATTATAAAAGAACTCAAACCAATGCCAGTTATATCAGAAACCGGGCAAAAAGCTAAACAATGTTCGCTTATTTCTATTTCTTTAGAACAGGTGTTAAAGTGGACAAAACGTATGCTAATACTTATTTGCTTTATATGTGGAATACCCGGTGTACAGTCCAATTCAAAATTGAAGCTTGAATTTCCTTTGTCATAACAGATACGATTTTATTTTGGATTTTGTCACCAACATACGTGGGCACTTTTTAGCTTGTGAAGTAGCACGTTGAATATGATCACTCATTGTAGGATCAAATTTACTTATCATCTCAATACATGTCAAAAAAATTTCGTTATTATTTTGAAATAACATACTGTCTTGGCTTCGAAAAGCTAAATCGTGCCGAGCTAAAAATTGAATAACATATATTGTACTATCGTTGTTTTTCGATTGCAAAAAGTTTTTGATTGGCACTATCAATTGTAGTTTTATTTTATAATGCTTGATATAATTCTGTCCATTTTTGATAGATACTAAAGTGAGATGAATTTTTTTCATGTCTACTTAGATTCATTGCTAAATATAACCAATCATTAGAACTCCAAGAAAATTTATTATCCTCTTGCACATCGAAAAGTTTGCAACAAAAACAGAAAACCATGTTTTTAGATATCGAATAAAGTAACCAATTTCTATGATAATTTTTTCCTTCTTTTAAACATCTTTCTTTCTTTTTTAATATATATATAATAATCTTTCTTAATAATCAGAAAAAAATCTTCGACCCGACGAATCACGAGGAAAATTGAACCATATAATTTGTTTCGGGTCATTTTCAACTAAAATTTGTATAGTATTCGTACTTACAGCCTTTGGCCAATGATCTGGATCATCGTGAATAGAATTTACCTTGCTCAGGTCTATATCAGCGTTGGTTTCATCAAAGGTTGTTGATTATTGTGGCTCTTCTTCAGTTGTAATTTGCGTATCAGATTGGTACGCCGTTTGGTTTTCTTCATTATCAGTAGGAGTCGTCTTTTCCGAAGCCGAAGAACAAGTACTCAAAGTCGGTGCAAATGGAACAGAAAAAAACTGGATTATCCTTGTGGTTTTTTGTCACGCTTCTCGTCTCGTTTCCTCTTGTTTATTAAATTTTGGTAACCCGATAGTTTTTTGTTTCTTTCCTTCATAAAACATCTTAAACATAATAGTTTTTACAAAAACAACTGTCAAAAGTTGAAACCAGTGTTTTTATATTCCACATATTTTTTTATTGCCTTCGTGTAACTTGTGGCTGAATTGTGAATTTTTTCTTGGATTTTCGAAATCTGTGTCTGTTTTGATCGTTTTTGAATAAAGGTGCTAATCATAGATACACAATGTGCTAACTTTTTATTTTAACTAAACTCCATGGTAACCTACTAATTTGTTTATTATTTCATTCTAACAACTTGTTGCCATACAGAATGATTTAGAATTTCTTTTCATTTCCTATAAGAGAAAAAAACAGCATCTAATTAGTCACTAAAATTTCTACCACACATGTATCACTGCTAATATATAAGTGGATTCTTAATTTTTCTCTATATTCTTGTAGTAGTGTAGTTTAAAGTGGCGAAAACCGTCAAAAATTTGGTAAGAATATATTTTTTTCCAGTAAGCAAAGTAAATTCATTGCAAATTCTCTACAAGGTTACAAATAAAACTGCAAACTTAATAGTTTAGTTTCTAAATACTTCCGAAAAATTTCTGCAGTAGTTGAATCTGTCCCCATTTCAATTTCAATTGTAAACTTGTAAATGATTAGTGAAGATCATCTGCCACTTAGCAGCAAATTTTAGTCCACTTGACGCAAAGAAGCATTTTATGTATATTTAAAGTTACCATGTTGAAATTTATCTCAAGTTCTAGAAACACATACTTTCTTAGTGTTGTAGAGAATTTGCAAAATTACGTCGTCTAAAAGGATCTATATAGAATACGTCTTAAAATAGGAATGTGTTCAATTTTCAAAAATCTTAAATTAACTCCCTACAGGAGTAGGTACGGACAAGATAAAAAGTGTAGAATAATAAATGAACAATAAATCAAAAATAAAATTCCGAATTATATCTATTATACATATGTTGGTTGGCTTACCTTATGATTTATGAACAATTATAATACTTCATTAAAGCACCACTTACACAATATGACAGTGTTCTAATGTTGTAAAGGATCGAAACTGCCACATTCCTTATACAGAACTACGAAAGCCGACAAGTTGTGACAGGTCGCAACGTGAATGAGATTGTTGACAAAATTGCAGCCAAGGAGCTGATAGCTACTATTAATTAGGCGGTGTACGGGGCGCCGGTGGCGATGCGTGCTTTCAATTAAATTAAAAAAATTAAATGCAGTTTATACTTTATTCTCTTTATTGGACCATCATCTCATATCTATAACATGGTTTTAATAAATCTACAATTTGCAATTTATTAAATAGAGATTATTAAATTCAGTGGCGGCTTCTCTATTAGGTTATTTGGTCCTACATAATAAGGAAGGTATTTTATTTAAATGCTTGCTTGCGGTCTTAAGCCCGCAGGTCATTCCGCCTACTCAGTGGCACTGTAATGCTTGCGTGACACGTCATTTATCATTATCTTCGCAGCACGTGTGTATAAAACACAGATGCTAGAATGCACATTTCTTATCACATATGACAAACTTTACAGTCGATTTTCTTAGTTGATCTATAATATTCATTTGTAATAGACGACTTATCGTTTTTGTTTCATAATGACGGTGGTACAAGACATTAAAAATGAATAGCTAATATTACTTTAGACGTTCAGAATTTAAATTTAATGTTCGTCATCAGCCTTTACTTCAAATTCGTAAGACCAGTAAACATAAAAATAAAGAAGTCCGTAGTAATTTTAAAGAATCTATGTATAATCCGTCAGATTGGATTTGTGAGTTTTAAGTAAATAATAGATTTTATTGTTTTGTAGGTTTACTGTTTTCACTTGATTCATTATGGGGTAAAAATATGTTACCGCATTTAAAAGAAAAAGTGAAAAAGCACTCGTTACGGCGAATCACATGAAAAGTTTATGAATTATGCTACTCTTGATCGCGTTAATATTTCCTTACAAATACAATTGGACAGCGCTTGCCAAAAGTCAATTAAAGGCCACAATGAATATGTTTGTAAAAATAGATACATGTATTAAATAAAATAACTGATTGACTTTACCTGCGGCTAGTAATGGGCTTACCGGCTACTTTTTGGTCATCGGTGAATTGGCGACGGTTACTTTTAAGTCACTGTTTCTTTTAGAAGCAACGGATATTACTTGTAACTCGTAACTAAAAAAAAGGTCGTAAAAATTTTGACATAGTATAGACAATGAAAAATTGAATTTGGCTAATAACCGTGCCATAGTTGAATTACTGGTAACTGGTTTTGTATTTTTATTAGTCGCTGTATTTTAGTAATTAATAAGTAACAGCGACAAAGTCACCGGTAGCGATATTTTGCCCATCTTTACTTACGACTACTGTGGAAACTGAGCGATGTTCCTGTACGTAAAAAGAATTAAATCATTTCTACGCAATTAGCAATACTAGGGGACAAAGAAAGTCGTGCGTATATCTATGCTAAGCATTGAAAAATGTTACATTAACAACTGTAAATTTTTATCGATCATTTTGGTAATTGTAAAGATAGACGAATATCATAAATTTTAATCCTAAATAAAAATCCGGATAATGTAAGAATGTTTTTTTATATAATTGTGTTTTTTTAAATGACCCTCTTGTATGATTGACCACCTGCCGCCACTGATTAATTTCTAATTTATCATGAGAAATTGTAATTTTGATTGTCCAATTCCTTGGTGACGCCTTTCAAACCTGGCGCCTGTGTGCGCCGCACACATTGCGCACATGGACGGCGCCGCGGCCCTGTCTGCCCTACTTCACTTATAATTCTTCGGTATGATTCTTCTACGATGTTCACTGGTGTTGAATAAACTTTTGATTTTAATGTACCCCACAAAAAGATCACAGGAAGTCAAGTCAGGGGATAGTGCGATCCGAATATTCTTCATTTAAATATCGTTGAACAGCAAGACTAAAATGCGAAAACATTGTGCATGAACCGTATAACTCGGCAAAGTAATAAGGGTAGATCTTCTAATAAATTTGACACCGTTTGTTGCAAAAAGTTTAAGTAAATGTTTTCGTGTAATGGGTTTGGTATCACAACAGGGCCGATAATAAAAGTTTTAGCCTAAAAATTAATCTTAAACTGATACTGATGGTGAGTAAATCATATCTACTTGTTCGTCGTATGTTTTTTAAAATTTTTATCGTATTAGTTCAATATTTGACGGACAATTTTAAATGACTGAAACATTAAATGAAAGACAAAAAGCAATGCCTACTCCTACTACGTTATTTCATTTGCCTCCTTTTTTTTTAATGTTGTAACGGTGATATAACTATGCAGACACTAAAAACTTCGATTATAAGTGAAAACTCGCATCCCAAAAATGGTCAAATCGTTTAGCGGTTAAATGAGGCAACTTTAAATATAGGTAATTTGGTCTAAATCGTTCTATTTTGACCAAGGCATCTCCGGTCTCATCCTGTATAGAAAGAGTTGGTGAAAGTTAATGAAATAGATTACTGTAAAAGTCTTTAAACACAACATAAAAATATATCTATTGCTCATCAACTTTTAACAGGAATTTGATACGGTGAAACTAAAGAAGCCATGTGAAGCGTTAAACAAAATTTACAATGCCAGAAATGTTAATAAAATGAATAAAAGTGTCAATGATCGAAAATGCAAATGGATGGAAAGTCTTTTACACAAACAAGAGTATGACGAAGTGAGATGTATCAATAAAGGCAAACTGATAATATATAAAACATGCGTCAGAACTAATAATACACACAGTAGCAGAAATTATAAACCACATGCAGCTCGAAGAAGAAAATCGGAAGATTGGAGAAAAAATACAAACCAAGCACTAATGAAGAAATTGATGACAAGCGAAAACATAGTAAAATATAGATCCAAAGAATTAATTTACTGAGACACGGGAAATGAAAGAGAGAAGAATAATCGAATGTAAGCTAAAAAATAGTCAACGCGATCCAAAAATCTGATAATTCATGTTCATCTTTATATTGCTATGTCTGTTGACTTTTGTTCAAGGTTTGTTGGTAAACACGTTGTGTTTTGAGTTGGTACATGGATGTTTTGTTTGTAAGTAGAATTATAAAACAGCGGAAGAAACAGTGGCGGCTTGTCTTAAAGGACATAAGGGCTCTTCTTTCTCTAGCAGTGTATATAATGAAAATAAAGTTTTAAGTTTAAATCATTGACATTTTCTTAAATTACTTTTAAATATAAGTTGTTAGTAAAATTTATGAAATCTAACTTTCGTTTAATAGTCCAACGAGGAAAGACATATATCCAAAATTAAGTTCCAGAGCAAGCAGCAATACTGCGAACATAAACGATGCGCGACCAAAAAAAATTTAGAACGATTATGGGCACAATTTGATATTAAAAAGTTCGTAGGCTGTCACATAAGATAGCTTTACTAGAATAAATCCATATGATTTTTAGTTAGTACCAACCGTCAAAAGACACATTTATAAATTTGACCGCTTCGTGAAATAGCATTGTAAGTGAAGCAACTTTTGTTATTCTAAAAAAAATGAATTTCGTGTGTTAATGAACCATTAGCAAAAAAAAATACTGTTGAAGCCAAGACTTGGCCTGATAAACATTATTCGAACTCTGCACCAGGAAAATCAACCGTTGAGAAGTGGTTTACTATGTTTAAAGGAGGCGAAGTGAGCATCGAAGACGATGCACGCATTAGAGGCCCGCCCGAAAGAGGCTGTTACGGACGAAAACATCAAAAAAGTTCACAAAATAATTTATCATCGAAAAGTGAAGTTGATCGAGATAGCTGAGACTCGAAAGATATCAAAGGAAAGTATTGGACATATTTTACATGAATATTTGGAGATGCGAAAGCTGTGTGCAAAGTGGTGCTTTCCGATCTGCCGTATTCTCCAGATCTGGCGCCCTGTGATTTTTTCTGTTTGCAGACCTCAAAAGAATGCCTGCTGGAAAGAAATTTACCACTGATGAAGAGGTAATCGTCGAAACTGAGGCCTATTTCGAGGCTAAAGAGAAATGGTACTATAAAAATGGTATCAAAAAATTGTATGACCGCTATAATCGTGCATCGTATAATGTGTTTTACTATGTTAGCCTACGAACTTCTTCAGCCCAACCATTATGTATTCACGATATTCCTTATCTATTAGTGTTTTCATTACATGTAAGGAATAATGCGAAGCGATAAGCGCTTTATTTGAAGCAATTATAATCAGTCAGTCAGACAAGTAATTACAAACGTGTTAAATGCACTTTTGCTTCTGAATAATATTATACTCTTCTTGCATACTATTTAATTTATGTTTATTTGTGTTTTATTAAAAATATTTAAATATAAAACAAGAACAAGCAGAATTCTATTGAACATATTTAGGCAGTTGTCCTCTTTTATACGAACAGAAAGTTTTATTTAATCAAACAAAAAGGCAGTTCTACTCCGAATCCCGAAATAAAATTCGTAACTTCAACTAAAACACGAATAAACAATCAGATGCTAAGATTAGAACGTCTTTTAGGTTTGAACCGTTTTAATGTTGTAACCGAAGTTTCGTTTCGTAAGGGGTTTCATCAAGACGTGAAAAAATCGAAAACTTATGAAGTAAACGATATCTAACTAAGAACTACAGAGTTAGGTAATCAAGTAAGATGTAAGTTTAAAAATAACTTTTATGCCTTCTCAAAAAAAAACACACGAGTCGCTACTGGGAAGAAACAACGTTTCATAAATAAGTAGGGTTAGTATTGAGTTCTGTACATCAGTGGCGTATCGTGATGGTTAAAACTTAATATTTGATTTATGAGTAATAATTCGAAATAAATTATCTCTAGAATAACTCACAAATACAAAAAATTACGTAGTTCTAACAAATAAAATACTTTTTTTCCACAATATGAACTTATTAATAATTACTGGATTAGTAATGAAATGAAACAAACGTAGGCATATTAGCACAATTGAACTTAAGAAATACTTTTAGTGATAATTTTTATGCAAATGTCAAAAAAAATGAGAGATTGGTAAATTCAATTAGTAGTTGTAGCTATGCACATAAAAAGTATTAGTTCAATTACAATTATGTATTTTCTAATTACTTGTCGATAAGCAATTGTCTAGTTCTGGAATTTAATGGCAATTACTTTTGCAAAAACTATGCTGATTTTTTTAGTGAACTAATTTAAATTATTACGGTTTTGTGCCATAAAATTAACTAGGATAAAAATGTTATGTACATACCTAATTTCGATTACATAATGTGTATTAAAAAACCAAAGAATGACAAAATGTAATAAAGCTATTAAAATTCCTTTGGTTTGTTTGAATCAATAGAGCATCCTGTATACAAATAAACGGTGCATGAAATTTTTGATTGCACCACTGCAATGGGAAATATTTAACTATTAAATATTTTATATATACACGTAGTTTTTCGAAGATATAAACGTATATGGTATATATATAAATTAACGATATCCGGTAATGTGCTATCAGATAATCTTAGGTTCATATAATATTGTAATTTAAACAAAGCGATAACAAGGGATATAATAGGAACGGCAAAGGAATACCTCACGTTCATGGGAATAACAGTGATAAGCTATCAGTTATCAGAGTAATGTCCTTACAGTTCAGCACTACTGCTTATCGGACTGGGAAAAATTTATATTACATAAGGTTTCTACTGTTTGTTTTTAATTTTAAAGCGATTCTTATATAATTTAGTTCTTGTAACATTTTGCTATCATCGTTTATATGTAGCAACTATAATAATGAGCGGTAAATTATCACTTTTTTAATGACGTTAGAAATGCGAATGATGAAAAACCATAAATCAATTAAGGCGTTTATTCCCCTTATATAAGATCCCGAGAAGACTTATAAATCTTGATATAACAAATGGGATTATTAACATGGATGTCATTACTCAAATGCATCTACCTATACCACTATTTAAGGAAGGAAGTGTCGCCCTTATATTATTAGAATACTTTTTTAATTAGCCCTTACAGAATATAACATGTATTATTGTATTTTTAACTTTGTGATGGTGGTTACGATCCAGTATCTCATCTCAAGTGCTAGACTAGGTAAAAATGACCGGCTGCGTGAAAAAATGAACATGAAAATTATACTGAGTGAAATGTTTTTTGACTTAAAACAAAGTAATAGGATAAGAAGGGAAACGTTTTATTTAAATCGTAATTATAGAAGTAATATACAACGTTAGACAAATTTATTGACTGGGATCTTTACAAAACTTCATTAATGTTAGGAATTGTTCTATTTACTTGATAAAGCTAACTTCTGATTGGGGTTGTAGAAAAAATCAAATTGAATTTGTTTAGCTATCGGTTAAACTATAACTCTGGGGGAATTTTTTATTTGCACAAACCGCATGCGTGTTTTTTTCCCTCAAATTCAAAATTATCGCCGGTTTTACCAGATTCGAAATAAAACTTACGAGGTTTGGTGAATATTACAAAACTTAACTCAAAGTAGTCAAAAACGTTTTTGGTTCAAGTTAAATTAAATAAATTGTAATAAAACGTTTAAAAGAGAAACATGAGAATTCAAGTTTTTGTGAAACTTATGTTTTTAATCCAGTTTATTAAGAGAAAAGTTACTGCTTCATGGTTGCGTCTTAAATTAAAAGTTCGGCGGTATTGCCGTTTCGTGCTATCGAATAAAATAATTACTTTTTTTAAGTAATTAGGGATTACCAATATAAAGTTTATTACTACGCTTTAGCAACAAAGGTGTGAGATAAAGATTATCTTTATGATTATGCTAGTGCGTAGTTAAGTTGCCTCACTGTTCAATATCCGACACCGAAACAGAATTTTGTCACAAAATAGCAATTTTATTGTATTAACGTTATTTTTTTGTTTCAGAAACCTAGCTATTGGAATAGGTATTCAAAACTTTCCTGAAGGATTGGCAGTTAGCCTGCCATTACATGCAGCTGGATTCTCTATGTGGAAAAGTTTATGGTAAGTTTACCCAAAGTTATTCTAAACGCTAGATCATTAAATAAAAATCGTGGTATCTGCATGTAATTAAACTTACCGTATTAGCAATAAGTTCCTGTTCGTGTATTCGTATGCGCAAATAACTATAATTATTAAAAATGAAACTAATCGTTTACCACAAGTGAAACGATTGAAACCGATTAAGCAAAACCCTCAAGTTACCAAGCAGATTAGTTTTCATACCGAGTAATGCACGTCAACTACTTAACTTTTCAAGGAAAACCAATAACATAAAATACGATAAATTGAAACAAATTGTGCAAGAAATACTATCGATTTTGTATTAAGTTTAAACTGTATGTTTTCTTTTAATGTGCTTTGAAATTACATTTTAAAGTTATATTGTAAATAATATTTATGACCATTTTCTAAATTATTTCACATCAGTGTGTGCGCAAACGTATTGATTTTTTTCGATAAACGGATCGAGTTACGAAAATAACTAGTTACTAAAAACGAATTTTAGAAAATTACGCAGAAATTTATCATGGCCGGTGTGATTAAATCTACGTTAATAAAATTTTGACCAATATTGCTGATTATGTAAGGGTTGCTAACAATGTTGGTAAAATCGAACATATGACTAATGATTATAATTAACGTGTAGTCAAAATATAATTGACGATCAGTATCTCATCATTTGTGACTAATTATTGATTAATAATATTAACTTTATCATGATGTATAACTAAGTACCATCACTATTAATCATTACATTCGACCAATTGTCAATTATGATTAAGTTGCATTATAAATAATGATAAAATTTGCACAGCATCGCCGTTATTAAGAATTCAAACCAGATCTCATTATTATGTTCCTGTTTTGGTTTTTAATTTAAAGATTTATATTAACGATAATTACTTTTCTTATTCAACCTAATTATAATTATTGTTTATCCAGATAACGAAAAAATTCTACGTTGGCTATGGTAGGCACTTCATACAGTATATTTTTTTCATGTTTCTAGTGTACAATGGTTGGCCAACTTTAAAGTACGTTTAAAATCGTTGCAAAGTTGTATAAACTATTCTCAACGGTACATAATAAATTTTAATATGATTTTTTCTGCTTATTTTCGATTTTTTGTTGATATGCTTTGGTTGGCGTTTTATTGTGAAGCATCTCTAAGTTTCTTCCTAAACGACAAAGAAACTTTGATGAAGAATTGCAGTATTCCTTAAAACTTCGTCGTCCACATCTGATTCAAATTTTAGAAGTAGATTTGTGACGTACTAAATCTTTGAAACAAAACAAAGATAAATATACATAAAATAAAGACGATAATTCGTCACAGGCATCACCTACGTAGCGGTAGAACAGTAGATATTAAATACACAATCAATATTGATTTGTGATTAATATTTCATCAATGTTCAATGAATTAGAATTAGTTGTCACTTACGAATAAAGAATTATAACTAACTAATTAGTCACAATGTTTGACTAATGATCAAGCCACATAAAGAGGGAGATTACATTTTCGAAACGAACAATGATACAACTACCAATGTTATTTTTTAATTTTTGTTCTGTAGTCTAATAGTAGGTTTAATGGTTTGAGACTACGAACATGCATTACGCAAGTTTTCGTTTGTGCAATTTTTATATATGAATCTGCGTTTGGTATAACAATGATAGAATCGCGTTGAACGGGAACCACGACATTTGGGAAAGGTATCTTTAGCACGTGTGGCTTGGGACAGCCAATGTAAGAGTTACCATACTTGTTTGTTAGAAAATTTAAGATCGCATCAGAAATATTCATGATTAGAAATGGTATTACTGTCTTGGTAATAGATTTGTCAAAAATAGTCTAACCAGGAAACGGTATTTATCATTTCTGATTTTCCTAGCAAAGATTTCTTGGTAGGTCGATATTTTTAGTTTTGGTATTAACAGATTCTTCTATTTACGAATTTTTTTAAGTAACAGATTATTTCTATGCGACGGCGTTTTGACAACGTGACTATCTTGGAAGGATCGGTTATTTACAAGGACAAATTTACGCACTAATCTTGCTATTATTAATTTTAATCTCACTGAGTTCGCTATCTTAAATGTAATAATACAACGCTCTGTTAGGAGCGTATAATTTTTATTTTAAGAGACGTTTATGGCAAAAAGGTTAGAAGAAGAAAAGAAGAACGTCGTTGAATGGGAGCGAGGTCGTTATCATTTCTTCTTATGTTAAGCATATTTTGATTTTCATATATGTATTATGTATTTTTTATACCTTACTTTGTTATACACATAAATAAACAATTACAAAATGGCATCCAACATGGGGCATAAGCCGCCATATAGGGAAAATGGTGGCCAGTTGTGATCGATATCAAAAAACTAAACATTAAAGTAAAAAGTATTGCGGTAAATACACTGCTGTACTACCAAATAAAATAAATGAACTTGTTTGTGGTGATATTAATGGGTCACCACCGGTTATAAACATATAAGTTTTAATGGATATGTTTTCTAAGTGTGTTTGTTTATATGTTTTGCACAAATTTGTACGAATATATTTATTTATAGTTATTGTTTAGAAGTAAGCAAACCTGAGCAACAATATTTCATTATGAAACTTGGAGTAAAACGTTAAAAGATAACAACATTGCACTGTTAGATACCCGCAGAGAAATTCTAGTAAGTGTATCATGAAAACACTTGGACAATATTTTCTTTTATTTAGTCAAAAGCATATAGCATCGGCAGTGGCAGTGGCGGTTGGTTCATAAGAACTCTAGGGCGTGAGCCTCTCCAAACGTTCATTAAAACGGTACAAACTATTATGAATTAAAATATTGAAATATATTTATAAGATATCAATATCATATACTTTTTATTACTCTAACACATTAATTTAATATGGTCGTCATTCAAAGCAACCTATATTAAATAGGTATTTCTTTATGTTCGGACTAGAATTATTTGAGCCCATTACGGTATATGTAGCAAAACACTCTAAGGTGACGTCGCGACCTCCACTACGAGATTTTATATGCAGTTTTGACTAGAGAAAAGGCTCGCGCGTTCGTATCCCGCGATGGTTTCAGTAGTCATGAAGCGGTAGGAGTTGCACGGCGTGTTCTATGTAAAAAAGTATATTTGTCTTACGTATTTTTCGAAAAATGCAAGAAAGCACCGTACTATTTTTTTAATAAATTTGTAAAGCTGTCGTTGAAGGTTGAAATAAAATTTCTCAGAAGGCTATAAAAATACCGCATTACAGTTTTATCGACAATAAAATGAAGTTGATCGTAACATATCCGTTGAATCATAATAGATGATACTAGTATTTTAAACGTCTACACATATTCAAATAATATTGTTTTACGTTTATTGTTAATCAGCAATAAGAGTCCGAAAAATCGTCTCTTTAGTAGCTTTATTAATATTAAATCTCAATTCACACAAAACGAAACCCCGTGGATTCCGATTGAAAGCAGTAAATTGTTAGGAAGAATTATCTCTAAGAAACTGTAAATATAATTCGAATAATTTACATAAGTACAAAATTATATAAGAAAAACTGTTTAAAATGGTGGATACACCCACTTCCGGTTTTTGTACGCCCACAGAAATACACCCAAATTTTTGTTTTGTCAAAAATAAATTTTTCTGATTCAGGAGTCCATCAAACGTAAAATTCTGCAAAAAGTTGCGATCGCTATACTTTCCTTATAGGAAAGTAAAAAAACATAAAAGCAGTTTGTCATTGCCACTTTTTAAGCTCTACAACAAGGCGTTTTAAAATTTTTTATCCGACGTTTCATCTCCGAGGAAAAAAAAATTATTTTGCCACAAAGAAAGATTTCGTAGAATTTTTTTATTAAAATATTCAACGATGTATCACACATTATGGTTCTAAAGCAAAAAATAGGGGGAAACTATTTTCTTGCTCTTTAAAATAGTAGGCGTTGGAAGAATTACATTACCGCAGACTCACGCTGATGTGAACACAAAAAAATGAGTTTGTTTATATGATCTAGCTACTCACACTATCGAAGGTGTACATAATATTTCTAAGGGTCTAGTGACATGAAGTATAACGACAAATTTAATTGTTGATCTATTTTATTGAAAGTACAAGTTCAAAGTATATTTAATTAAAGAATGATGCTATTTTGGTCTGCTCTTTTTTCAGAGACAATTGAGCCAGCAGATGCTTTGTACTGATTGTTTCGTAAACTCTTGAGATCACTAATGTTGACATCATTCTGCTCCGCTCATTATGAAACCAATTTTTCTCTATAACCTCTAGAATAAAAAATTTTCTAGAGTATTCAATTTCAATATCAGAGTTGTTAGTTTCTAAATCGGCATGGACATTCATAAAATCGTCGATGTTGATGTCACTTGATGTCTTTATTCCAACCTCAAGCATAGCCTTATTCCAGTTTTCAACATGGTCAGCATTATACTCGGCCTCAAAATAGAAACAGTCAAAAATTATAAAAATCAAATGTTATTCTATAAGAATCTTTCAAAATTCTTTCAACAAACCGGTTCAATTATTCTTAACTCTCACTCACTCGGTGGTTTCTTGTACAATAGGTTCAGATTTTTTGCTGATTAATATTACTCGGATTCTTGCAAGGAAGATGGCATCTACCTTACTATTATCAAAAATTGTGTCAACTTTATTCCATTATCTAGGAATCCAATTATTGTCACGCTTTGTAAAGCAGCATATCTCAAGGCAAGTCTTTTCTATGAATCTGCTGTTTTGTCTTCTGTGACCACCACAAATCTTTGTAGGTTTTTTCTATAGAATAGTTTGGTTAATTTCAAAATAGCCATCCATCGGCTGTATGAACGGAGCTATATTTGGAGGCATGAACATAACAAGTATACCACCATCTTCTGCTGATGGTAGAGAAGGCGCATTGTCTAAAAGAAGCACTGCTTTTTCTCGAAGGCTTACTCGTTGAATACTTTGACACCAGGTGTAGTTTTTTTCAGAATTCATAAGTTTTATCAGTTACCATATTTCAGTATAATCCAGTCTCATCAAGGTTGTATATCTAGTATTGGGTGAAATTGAATCTCTGTATCAATTGAGACAATTTAATTTTGAATGGGCTTACATTCTCGACTGCTGATGATAGCTTTATACCACAAATTTTCAAGAATCTAATTCCAGTATTTCATGTAGCTGAGGGGCTTTCTGTTTTAATATTGCACGTGACACAGGCAAGTTTAACTCTCTTTGCATGATAAACCATCTGTTAAGAGCTTTCTCCATCCTAGGATATTTTCTTTAAAGTATTTTCTTATTGCATTAGGTTTAATGCTCTGGCTTACTGCCTTCATAAGTTTTGCCTCTTTATTTTTTATCGATCAAATTGTTGCTTTTGCTATCCCATATTTTTTTGATAACGTTGTCACACTTATTTTTTTTCTGTGATCTTCAACTTTTGACTTCTCATAACGACAATTTTTTTAGCGTTTTTGTCATTTTAGCGGATACGCTCTATAATTTACAATTCACAGTAAATAATAAACACTAAATGAACAGATATCTCTGCTTATTCTTTGTGTTTTACACGTTTCTGCAGGTTGGAGCTTGTTATTCTATCGAGAACGAGAGTTATTCACGTAGCTGGGATTTAATGTAAATAATTTTATCGTTCACAATACTGGGTCGTTCACACCAACGTGTGCTCACACTACTGTACTATATTTCTATTTCATCTGTCACATTATTGTTGAAAACGTTGTAGCCCATTTTTAGTTGTACTTGTTGTCGTTATAAGAATTTAAAGTGTGTTAAGTCTTTATTAATATTACTCATTTGTTAATTTATTGTTTCGTGTTTTTGTATAATTTTGTAACTGTTATGATGGAAAGAAGAAATTTCAGAAACGAAAAAAATCTAATATGTTGACTAATTACATCTGGTGTCACAAAAATGTCGTAGCTGCTGAGGAGATGCACTCTGATAATTATCCTGAACGAAGACAACCTGAGAAATCTGTTTTTAAATGTTTGGTATCTAATTTAAAGCAATTTGGTTCATTTAAAAAACCTGTTTTATCTCGTAAAGAACAACCAACAAAAATAGCGAATACTGTTCTGCTATCCGTTCTTGAAAATCCTAAAATATCAACACGACTAATTGAGCGTCGGACTAGGGTAGCTAGATCCACGGTCTATTTTATTTTGCAAAAGAATAAATAAAGGCTTTAGACCTGGTCACGAGAAAAGGCAACCAGTTTTGTGCGATGGTATACCAGAAAATCAAAATATTCTTTTTCGGGTGGTTTGGTCTGATGAAAGCATGATAACCAACAATGGGATTTTCAACCTGCGTAACAAACATTACTGGGCAACACACAATCCTCATTTAAAAAAGCAGCGAGGCACCAACATTGATTTGGTTTTAATATCTGGATAGGCAATATGGGGAACAGAATAATATGGCCATTTATTTAACACAACAATTTAAATTCCGAAAGGTATCTCGACCTGCTGCAAATTTATTGGGACGGTGCCTTGGATGAATTACATCTAGCAATCGTTAATAACTGCTGGTTTCAACAATATGGTTTCCCAGCGCATAATTTAAGAAAAGTACAGGAGTATTTGTTCTAGAGGTTTCCTGAAAATAGATTGGAACTCACAGTGAAGTAGCTTGGCTGGTCCGATCACTGGATTTGATTCCTTTGGAATAGCAGCAGTTAATACAATCTCATCATAAATATTACACCATGTTTTAAATTATACTGTAAAGAGAGCATACTTGTGTCTAAAAAATAATTTATATTTGATCACTCATAATAATTTTTTGACATTTTGTTTCAAGGCGTACTAGATTCACAAGTAGGTAAATATTAAAACTTATTTTTTTCTTTATTTTTGGTTTTAAAACCATAATGTGTGATACATAGTTGAATGTTTAACAAAAATTCTACCGAATATAAGTTGTTTCTTTTTTTTTGTAGTCATATAAACATTTTTTTGTTGATGATGGTTTCTCGGAGATAAAAGTCAGATAAAAAATTAGAAAACGCCATTTTGTAGAGTTTTAAAACAAATAAGAAAATTGGAAAAATCAAAAATTTATAAAAAATAATTTGTTTTAAAATTTTGAAAACGGTAATGAATGCGACCGGCATGCAGATATTCTTTAAATAACGCAACTTTTTTTTTAACTTAAGTCACTCTGTATCTTTTCTCGTATACAAGATCCCCATGCTCTGCATTCTTATCTTAGGCTGTCCAAATTGGACACTTTGTACATATATGCAAAGATTTATTGCGAATACGGCATATTTTATATAAAAAATTATAAAATTAGTAAGATTCTTCTACGACACGTCACGTGTTGACAACCACGAAAAGAAGAAAACTTGTCTATACTTCAAATCTTTAAAATATAAGATTTATTTTAGAAATTATAATTAAAAGAAGTGTAATTAATTGTCCGACGTGTTGATTATCATTTACTTAGTTTTGGTTTTAACGGCTTATTAATTTTTCTTCAAATAGAATATACACTTTAAAAGGTACGAAGAAATACGGAATATACGCTGAATTAAACCAATTAATGTTAAATTTGTGAGATTGCGTTCATTAAAAGTTACATTGTTACGCAATGGCGAATACATCTGTTTAGTGTAATTATAATAGAACGGTCAATGATTGACTATTGAATTCGAGTTCAAAAATTTATTCTTTTCTTGAAGACGAGGAATGGAGTACCCGTCCACATTCCTATGTGCGATGAACGGTGAAGCTAGTTAATTATTCTCCAAGGCGAATTGTAAAAGAGCCGGAGGAACATTAATGAGCTGGGAACGACCTTGCAGGGTCGCGAATGCCACGTGTTTCGATATTCTCTCTTCATGGGGTACACCCTACCGATCGTCTCGCAATTTATTACATTTTTAGTGGTTAAGGTTGATAGAGACGTGTCGATCATAACATTAACGGTATTTTTGGATCAGTTTTCAATAAGCACATTCTTTAGATTGTTGTTCAACCGACTGTTGTTGCAAAGTAGGTTTCCCTTTCCAACATATACATCCGGTGTTAACTTACACATCAACCTAATTATTAGAATGTTAATAGATAAATGCTCTCTATAATATAGGGTGGTTGTATAAGTTCTTGACATATTTTAATTGACCCCGTTTTTGTTTTTTGAAATCTAATAGTAAACAATTTCGCAATGAGATTAAATGTAAATTTATTTTGCCAAAGATATTTATTCAAGCAAAAGATGTTTAAAAACGAGTCGAGTTTCGCTTACTCTTGATACCTAAAACTGGAAAATGCAACTGGAAAATAATTTTTTTGTTATATTTTTACAGTACCTCTATATTTTAATTTGTTTGTTTAATAGTTGCACTAATTATAATTTTTTGTGACCGAGTTTTTGTGAAGTAAAAAAACTTTCGATTATATAAAATGTAACGGATTTTTCCATGTAAAACATAAAACGTAGACAATAAAAATTTTTTACTTTCGTAATAAAAGCAATGATGAGAAAGAAGTCTGTAACAATTCATTTTTCTTTGTGTTTATTATGAATTTTTAATGAACTAGTTAATTTTTAAATGGACCCGACAAACAGGAACGCAAATTAAAACATAACGATCAACGAGGTATGTACTTTCTCTTTACCCGTAAATTAGTAATTACATATCTTTGTATTTAACAATGGGGCTTTTAATAATCACCTTTAGTTATTCACGTGTTCAAGCCTGAAATTGTTTGCTTCTCTTTTTAGCATTACTTACGTTCATCTGGTTTGTTAAAAATTACGTTGTTCGTTTTTAGACTGTTTTTGAAATTTCTTAAATACATTTTCTAACACGACTTTTAAGAAAAACTGATGGTAAACGGGTATGGTTTAGTTTCTCAGACTGATTAACATGAAAAGGACATTAACTTTTTAGTGTACCGTGGGGACATACAGAAATATTTGTGAGTAACTTTATGTCAAAACTCACAATTCTTCCGTATACAGCATCACGCTGCTTGATAAATTTCCATTCTGGGTCGACTGTATACAAAAATCTACTAAACCGATTTTTATATCAATTTCGATTTTCTCATAATCTTCTGATATTAAAACTAATTTCCAAGTTCAACTTTATCGAACGATTTCTTAACTTTAAATACAAATTTTTAAGCAAATGTTTTTAAAGAAATTTGAAGAAAGAGAAGCAAATCAACAACCAACTCGTTAGACGACTTTTTGTGGGATGAAATACAATAATCGATCAATTATTTCTTTTAATTTGTACCATTTGCAAAATTACGAGTATTAAGTTAGTATTTTATATGGTTATCTTCACTATAATCAATATTTGTTTTTAGACACAAAACAATTTGTGCGGAAAAGTTGTTTTCATGTAAACCAGATAAAAATAAAATTTGATGGTAATTGGAATATGTTTGAAGTGTCTCAAATACGATAAAGTTAACAAAAATGAATGTGATTGGCGATCCCGCAGCTGAGTACACTACTGTACACGTCTACAAATCGACAAAATGAGATGGTCAATGTCTGCTTGTGGTACCTCGTTCCAAGCAACTTGAACTTCGTGAATTAACTATGCTAGAGTCTGTGAAAGATGGTGCAAAGTGGACACTCTTCTCCCCATCACACCCCACACATGTTCGATGGAATTTGAATCCGGTGAACGCGGTGCTCACGGCAAAACCTTGGAGGAAGTCCAGAGTTGGACGAGTAATATGGGGACATGCGTCGTCTTACCATAGGCAATAGCCCCCCAAACCGTTACTCCAACAGTCTTGTGTACATGCCTCGCAACAGCTAACCTAATATCACGTCGTTGTCTACGGCGGCGTCTTACCCTTCTACGGCATCGTCTATACTTAGACGAATCGCAATTCATTGTACTTCCTAATGCTGCCGTTCTCTGCAGCAGTTCAAACGTTGACGACAATGGATCGCAGTGAAAGGAAGCATTAATCGTGATCGGTATGGAAAAAGTTCAAAGGCTTGAATGCGTCGATATAGTGTACGCATAGAAACAGGTCTACCTTCTTCTCCAAACTATTGGTCAGCGATTTCAGGCGTAGTAGCAAAACGGCCTCGTCCGAAGTACTTATATTGACGCTTTGTGGTACGCTTCGGTTGACTAGTTTGTCTTTTCCGTGTTCTTCTACCTTCATCTGTTTATACACGCATTATATTTATATACGCCCAACGGAGGCACAATAACTAAAAAGATCTATACTAGTCAATCGGTTTCTTCACCAGAAACTAAGAGATAAAATTTTGTTTTTGCAAAAAAAAATATGAAAGAAACAGTTAACATAGTTACCATAGCATGCTATAAAGATAGTCATTCTATTGCCAAAAAATCAATATGAAGAAAGTATTCCTTCTGAACAGGGCCGGCGCAAGGTAGGTTCAGCGCGTTTGCCGGAACTCGGCTTCGTGGTCTACGAAAATTACCCAATTATTAAATTTAAGTGGCTTTGAATTAAATTTTTTTAACCACAAAAGCGTAGGATTTCAATGTGTATTCAGGCCTTGCCGGCCCTGCTTCTGGGTGTAACACTGAGTATATTTCCACTATAAAAACCAAAATCAAAAAGTTTCTATTCTGGAGTTATATATACTCTATTTAATTTTAATTACGAAACACTGTTATCGCGTAAAGACACACGTGAGTTATGTGCGAACACGATAACTTAATGATACCTAATGCACGAGCATTATCAAACAAACGTAGACGAACGAGCATCAACGAACTTGTATAAATATATCAACATAAGTATTCGTCCGGTGTTCGTTAATTTTTGTTTGTGATCGGTGATGATGAAGCTTTCAAGTCATAACTCGCCTAACTTACTAATGCTTTGATTTTGTAGTGATAAATGCTTACTATGGCAGCTATAGAAATTTGTTAAGGTCTAAATGCACAAAAGAATTACAAAAACATACCTGAAATCTTGCACCATTAAAGAAGATGCTATGCTTCTATTCGATATTGCTGCTTGCAGGCGTTGACACTTTCAACAATGTAGTTGTATAAAAGATTGTTCAGAAAAATTGTTATAATTAATGTTGATAGAGCTACTATAAACGCTTTGTCATTAAAAAATACAAAGAAAAGAAATGGAGAGACCGAGGGACTTGAACTTCATTGAAGAAAATTTTAAAAATAACAATATACATCAACGGTTACTGATAGTAATGGCAGTGATGAAGAAGAAAAAGTAAACATTACAGAAAAGCTCACTGTTAATGATGAACAAGAAAACGTTATACTGGAAGGTAAGAATTTGGCAGGTCTTTTAGCGTTACAAGAAGATAGTATTAAACGAATAGCAACATTTCGCTGTGACTGTGATAGTCAAGCTATCTCTCCCACTTCTATGTTGTGTTAAGTTTGTTATGCACTGCTTATTCGTAATATGTGGGAAGGCTGTTGTTGGTTAAGTAAAACACACAGCAAAAGTAAGCCGTCGTTTTATTCAAATAGAACTCGTTAAATCCGAATCTTCCCGTTTGGGGGAACCCGGAGTAGGAGGGAAAGAACAGGCGACGAAACCCCCCCGGTCCTCTAACTGAATGTAAATGAAAGATAAATGCATAATTTTGAATTATCAAGCAATTAGTTTATAATCGAAGATATCAATAAACATCGGAAAGTTAGGACATTCCAAATTTAAATCAATTAAACAAATACACATTAAACAGAAGAAGAGTTAGATGGCGTGCCAGCGGTTACTGGTATCCTGGTTACGGAAGCAACCCAGCGAAAATTCAAATCTCGGTACAAACAAACGTGGGCAATTTATATATAGTAAAAACACAATATATCAAACAAATGTTATAAAATGTAGGGTCCATCATCATAGAAGCAATCTACCGCAACTTTAATA
This sequence comes from Aquatica leii, assembly GCA_035610365.1. NCBI lineage: Eukaryota > Metazoa > Arthropoda > Insecta > Coleoptera > Lampyridae > Aquatica > Aquatica leii. The sequence goes on along the minus strand of CM069435.1, from coordinate 44,711,750 downwards.
CATAAAAGCACGCACTTGTCTATATTATAAACTCAAGATACACTACTACACGTAAAAGTACAGGATCCCCATAGTATGAGGACTACGTGCGACCACACGCTGTTTATTCATCAGGGTAAATGAAATATTAGATTTCATTTTACAAGGCAATTCATACACTGGTGTTTTTCTCTGTTATCAAATTCTAATCACATCAATAGGTAAATATTCCAATCGAAAAGATGTCCTAACGTTGACCAACTTTTATATTATCAAATTATAAACGTACAAAAAACGAATAAATTATTATACATAATTTAAAATTGAAGTCGGAGAGAGCCATTAATAACTTGCAAAAAAATGATTTAGTAATATTAAGTTTTAACTAATAATTTGTGAAAAACTTTGTTTAATAATTTCACATAAATTGATTTTAAAATGCACCGTACAAATAAAAACAATTGAATCAAAATTAAAATGACCGCCAATGCATTTGTTTTACCAAATCAAAGAAAACGTGATGTCTAATTTATTAAATGAGGTATCAAATGAAATCTTTTGTAAAACAAAAGACTTAATATGGTTATTATTTGTTTACTGTCTCATTTTGTGAACCGTTAAACAAGCAATGCTAAATTGTATGTCACAATTACTACACATGTAGAATTGGGAGTGAGCAAAGATACACATTAATCTCTAATTAATCAGAGCTTAAAAATTTAAAAGTAGAAGAAAACCAATTGACACTAACATACTGAAAAAAAACTTCTCTTTCAAGAAGAACTAAGCAACAGGATTACACTAGAAAACAAACAGATGAAATACAAGATATAAACAAACTCAACGAAAATACCGTGTCAGTGGTAACAGAAGCAGCTCTAAAACTACCGTTCAAAACACAAAACTAAGCCAAGCAGCAGGAAACTTTATAAAGAAAAGTAGAAGATTCAAAATAGAAAACGATCGGAATAAGGTAGAATTTAAATAAACTGATCAAAAAGAAATTAAAATAAACACATGAAAAAGTTCAAAATAAAGTATTTACTAAAGACGTTGGAAGAAAATAAAAGACCTAGTAACAGCTTAACATAGCTCTAACAGTAATTTTAAAGATCAAAAATAAAGAGTGAAATCGAAAAATAATTGAAAAGAATATACTAAGTTCATTCAACCTGTAGGTGACGTTTAGCAGTTGCAAAGGACGGAAAATCGTTTAGTTGTACGTGGCAACTTTGCTAAGAATTTTGGTACAGTAAATTGTCTGCAAAAGGAGATGAAGGGGAGGACGCTGGTATATAACACAGAGGGTATCAACGGCAACGGTGTGAAATGCCTCGAGAATGGATGGTTCTTAGGAATATAGATTGAAGCGAGACGAGTTTCCTGACCACGTGGTAATGTTGAAGTCTGTTGTACCAAATTTCTAGGTTATAATTGAGAATACGGCTGTATTGTCAAAGATATTCGCAAGATGTTTTTGTGAAGGTTCCATTTCAAACGTCAATAGTCCGATGTACTTGAATTCGTAAACCCTGCAGACAGGAAAATTGTAAATGATCTCCTTCGATCCTGGAGCCAAAAACCATGAACTTAGTCTTGTCTGCGGAAATACTTAGTTTATTTGTGCCAGCCCGCCTACTCACAGTATTTAGGCACAAGTTAGATTTTGCCTCCAAGTCTCGTCGAGAATTGGCGGACACTGTGAGAATGATGTCGTCCACATAAGCGAAAATGTTGCAGTCTGCTGGTAAGTCCTTTTTCAGGACAACTAAATTCCACAAGGTCGGCCCAAAAACCGAACTTTGTGAACACCACTTCGTCAGTCGTTTGGTGAAAGTTAAACGTGCAGCGTTCGCAGGATCAGTTATTGATCTATTCGATAAATAACGACGATAGCTTCAATTATAGAGTGCCATCATACTTTATTGAACGATCCAGAAATATCTATGAAAATAGCTAGTCGGTACTTGGAAACATTTGATTGTGCTTACTCATTACTCGACGGGCGGCGTCAGTCGTCGTTTTGTCAGGAACGAAGCAATATTAACTAGAATGGAATCAAATGTTTGGCGGAATGTCGTCGTGCATCTTTCTACGAAGAGTCGTTTCTTAAGACTCCGCCAATTAGCTCTAGAACTTATGCGTATACTATTCAAGTCATGTTGGCAAGAGTCAACTTATGAATGATGGCGTCTACAGATTTAGGATCGTGGCACATTGCACCACGTGGAAGATAAGGAATTGATCTTGTAATAGCATTATTCAGGCGAACGGAATCTATGCATTTGAAATCGAGGATTCTCTTAGGGATAGGTGCAAGATTAGGGGCATTGTAGGTTAGTTCAAGCCGTATCAGTTGGTGGTCACTTTTTATTATCTCAGGGACTCGCCAGTCTGTTATTTTCCTGGTTAAACAAGGGGACGCTAAAGTTACATCAATGTTTGTTGAACCTAAATGGCTAGCGAAAGTAAAGAGTTGGCGAGGTTCCTTGACAACAGAAGAGGCCACGTTTACCCACGAGGTTTTCCACACATCGCGCCCCCGTTCGTCAGTGCCAAAGCGGAGATTTCGAATTAAAGCCTCCTTCTATGATTATTAGAAATGCCTCTTAGTTCATCAAGAATTGTATCTTAGTGTTTGAGATTAATACGAACATTCTACCTCGGCGACCAATAAACGCCAACTTTGCATTGTTAAATGCAAAACCACTTCGACGGGCTTCCAACTCATGAAAACAATAGCCGAGTAATACCGCATAGAAGAGAATGTGGCAATTGTTGAAGGGTATAGCCGCACCATCGAGTTTATACCCTGAACTTGAACTGAACACTTCTGGCCTTTGGGTCAGTACCATGTCTATATTATTGTCAGAGGAGAAACTCATAGCGTCGAAAGTCGCAACACGTAATTTGCGAAGATTCACTTGCGCAAGCCTCGAAGTGAATTGAGTGTTCTCACAGTCCATAATCGCTATTTTTAAATTTTGACGCATTGTGCTTAACGATGTCTCCTTTATGGCCTAGCAAACGCATGTAGGCTCTCGTTCCAAGTTAGGGCATGCTTTCGTCTCGTGCCTTTCAGCACAATGGTCGCATTGTATGTCGCTTTTATAGTTTGTTGAAAAATACCCAAATTTTTGACAATCCAGCAGCGAGTTACTCGGATGTGGTCATTGACCCTATCAGCATTCCAGGCAATGTACACACAACGCGAGGCCAAAAGGTATCATCTAACTTCTGAGTGGATCTCAATGATCCAATTACAGTTTGTCTTATCTCTAGGACCGAAGCGCAATAGTGCTTTGAGATGTTCATTGGCTAAATGTAGCACATCGTCGGAAGCGTCATGAAAATTTTGCTAAATTGTAAATTTTTCACTTGCCCAGGGGAAAGGTTTGAATGAACGTTCTGGATAGAAATTCTTGGTAACGACTTGCCTTGTGGTTTAACGACAAGGCCGGTTTGTTCTAGGATGGCCGCAGGTATTTTCGTTAGGTCTGTCTTTTCCGATTCAATTCCAATTGCGTTGCTGTCCATTTTGATCATACGGTCTAAGGCCGTATTTTTGTGGATCTAGGATTTTTATTAGGGTCGTCTTTGTTTCGTCAGCGGTTTTTAAAGGAGATTCAGGTTTTGGAACGATGACTACAGTCGACCCGGGAACAGGAGCGACTGATTTACCTGAGGACTTTAACTTTGTCGACAATTTTGGGTGATGCTGTTTGGACATAGGATAATTGGGCAGAAGTTGCAACTTGGGCTGTGGATAATTTATTAGTTACACTTTGCAAAGTGGTTTGCACGTCTCTGAGGGCATGCGAGATCTCGGCAGATTACTGCGACAGGCACTGGGATTTTCAGGGTGCATGAAAGAAGCCTTGAATTTTGACAACTATTTCAAGCATTTTTGATTGCTTTCCCAATGAGTCTTTACTGAATGATATAAGCTTGGTTAAGGCCGTAATTTCAGTCTCAAAAGACTTATCGACATCGTCTAAAAGGGTATCAGACCCTTGGTCGTCGTTGTGATCCTCTCTGGGACGCTTAGAAGAGGATTCAACTCCCTCCATAGTAGAGGTTGATGGAACTGGGGAGGATATAAGCAACAACGCGGTGCTGGTGGAGTGCTGGTTGGAAAAAGAACTGGTTGCCTGATACTCTTTGGGCCGTACACATGATCTTATTGCCAAAAACGGTTGGGTTTACAGCCTGCGTGTCGTTGCCCACCTTTAACCTAGTGGAGGTAAGGGTCTAAAGCTTCTTGGAAAGGATCAACTCACACAAGATCAAACTAATTACACAATTATTGTCGGTCTTAATTGTCCGACTTTGCTAGATTGCTCACAATTAAACTTAGGCTAAACAAACAGTTTGTGTTCTCACGCGCAGCCGGCTTGCTAAAAGATTAGAACACTTGTCAAATCTTCTAATACGAAATTCCTCATTACCAAAGAATTAGAGGAAATTTGAGCTAACCCTGAATTTTGGAATAATTTGAAAAGACACGATATTATTCCTGAAGAAGTGAAATCTCGATTATTTTGTCTGTACCTGGCGAACTAACGAATATTGAAAATTTTGAAGAAAATGCTCTCGAAGATGAAGAAGAAATAAATGCACTTCTAAACTAAGCAGCGATGACAAACCACTTGCTGTGAAAAAACGCAAATTCTATAAAATAGAGAATACTACATTTGATGAAGAGGACATTTCAGCGGTAACAAAGTCTCACAAAAATGCAATTAATAAATAATAGGAAATACCACAAAAATTGCGGACTGGACAAGTGACAATATAAAGTATATTCACACAAATGAAAATAGTTTTGAAAATATAACTTCTCTACCATATGATAAAACTGTGGTAGATATTTTTGAGGAATTTCTCTCCGAAGATGTTCTAAATCACATAGCATATTGTACGCACAACAGAAAAACGATTAAGATTTTTTTTAATCACTGCCGATGAATTGCGAGTTTTTCTCAGTGTCTTATTGATCAATGGATACCATAAATTTCCGCAAGAAGACATGTATTAGCAACAATCTCCAGATACTGATGTGCCTCTGGTATACAACGCACTGCCGAGAAGACGATTTAGAGAAATAAAGAAATACCTTAATTTAGCAGACAATACACGACTTGATAAAAACGATATAATGTTTAAAGTTTTCCCATACTTTGATATCATGAAGAAACATTTTTTAAAGTTTGGTGTTATTCACTCTCGTTTTCAGAATGGCATAGTATCTTACCATGAAATAATGGTAAGATACTATGCCATTCTGCAAAAGTGTATATGCGCGGAAAACCGATAACATTTGATTACAAACTTTGGTGTTTGTGTAGTTCCAGTGGCTACTTATATAATTTCTAGCCATATTGTGTCAAAAGTGAGACCATAAAGGGATCATTCGAGTTATCTCAAATCTTATTGCGTCAATACCCAATGACTAGTATGAAAAGCATGAGCTATTTTTCGATAATTTTGTTACCAGTCATGGAATGTTGTGCTACCTAAGAGATCTGAAAATGAAAACCATCGGAGCGATACGTGAAAACCGAACACAAAAGTGTGCATTGCTTTCTAACAAGCAAATGAAGAAAGTATAGCTCACATTTAGTGATGCCAATCACCACGCAGGAAAGGTGTACTTCGTGTGGTAAAAAAAATGTTTCCTACCATTCTACACTGAATAAGATTATCTTATTATGAAACATTGATTGGTTTTAATAAATAAAGCTTTATATGGATTTAGTATAACAGTTTTCGAAATTCCACATTTCAAGCCGTGGTCCCAAATATGAAACATGCCATATTTTAGTAATTACAAATGTTTTTTAATGTGTGGTTGACAGTATTAAGTCTGCAATACCATATGTTTTTTTTTTTCGTTTTTCATAGAGGAAAAGACCTTTATTATTGGTATTTCTTGTTTAATAATTTACAACTAGTTTTTCTCGAATTTTGATTTTTTCTATTGCAGAATTTCAGCAAGATAAAATACCCAAAAAAATTAAAAACAATTTTGTTCAAATCGGAACTTTTGCCATCTTCCGCATTGCCTGACATAAATTTGAAGAAAATGACGTGTTTGACTATTTTAAAATATGGAAACTTCACTTCATTTGAAAATCCATGAATAATAAAATAAGATTGTTGTGATGAGTCATATTTTGACCGCATCAGTATGATAATGAACATTTTATCTTGTCTAGTGGAAAGACAGATCAAAGGAAACCAGAAGATGTTTAAGAGATATTGTTGCAAGTTTGTAATCGTGACACTCTTTTTCTTTGTAGAATAAATATTTAGACGTATTTTTTGCATTAAGTAGAATCAGAAGAACGTTGATTAAATCGTACCAAACTGTTGTCCGCAACCAATAAATCTACCGTTTGCGTAAGAATATCGAACGAAGTATGGCAACTTCTATGCTGGGTACAACTTAACGGAAAAGTGTTCGAAGTTAAACTTTCTCCAAATACTAATTCTTTCGAAAAATATATCTTTTTTGTTCTAAAAATAGCAGCAGGTGGAATTTATAACATCACTTCTTCATCTATTATTTCTTCTGTCATCGGCATGTTCTCCCATTTTATAACGTTATAAATTTCTACTCACTAACACAAATACCTGTTATAAATATTTCTTAGTAATTTTATTATGACATCGGGCATATTTAGATTTAGATGTCATTACGTATTTCATGTGATTCTTAATGTAACGAATACATTTAAAATCGTAGTTGATAATTAGACATTACAAAAGATTTCAATGAAAATTTATGCGTGTGTAGATTGATCCTACAGTACTTGAATACACAATTACGGGAATTCCTGAAATGATAACACGAACGTAAAGGAATGTCTAGTATAGTTTTTGTCTATTTGAAAAAGCACTTTACTTCTTAAGCCTAATGGTTTATGTATTAAAAATCGTAAATTTTTCGTCTGTAATTTCCTCCTGGCTCAAGTTCCGGATCTCCTGTAGTGCAATAGTACTGAAAATGCAATTAAATTAAAAGCCCATTACATTTTAGTTGTGTGCATACTTTGTTAAGTGTAGTTGCAGTTAACCGTTTAACAATTTCCGCTTTAAAGTAAGCAGGTCATCGCCTTCAGTTACACTAGGCTGTCCCCATGCTAATTAACCAAGGAAATTATCTACTAGTCGGTGTTTCTATATGTTCTTTTATTTAATAACTCTTTTTTACAGGTATGGCCAATTGAGCGGCATGGTGGAGCCTATCTTTGGAGTGATGGGCGCCATTGCTGTATCCATCGCCCGACCGGTATTACCATACGCTTTATCTTTTGCAGCCGGTGCCATGATCTATGTCGTATTAGACGATATTATACCGGAAGCTAATACAAGGTATGAAAAACATTTTTTATTTTATGCTTCTTAGTTGTTTTTTATCGGCGCTGTTACTCTAATATTAAAAATCAACTTCCGCGTCATTACGAATTATGACTTTTTTAAATGTCTAGCGAGCGAAGGATTTCACTGAAAAAAGGCAATTAGAATTATAACTACGACATGCTATCAACAATAATCGCGTAGTTCATTATCTAAAAATTATATTGCTTTTACGGTGTAACTGTAAATGCCAATGTTTTTATCTGTTTAAAATGGTCAGTAAAATAGTTAATGCAGTCCCGTTTTTACATGTTTCGGGTGTTTGCACATCCGGATTTTTGCACGTCACTTGAACAAATATACAATATACATATATAGATAAGACGCAAGCTTATTATATCCACACATTAACAAATTTTTGTTCGAATATAATTGTTTTATATTTGGTAGACGAAGCTATACTTTAGATATAAATAGAATAGTGGAATATAAGGAAAATAAATCGTGACGAAACAAATTAAATAATTTTTATTTAGTAGAATTCTGGTTTTCACGGGTTGCATTCGTATTACAATTTTCCATTCTGGATAACACGTAATAATCCTTTATCGAAAGAAAATTAAAAAGAAAACGAAGAAGTTCTCAACCCTTTGTATTAAGCTGGTAAGATTGCTGTGTAGTTTAACCTTTCTTATGCGTTGTGATAATCGCGGTGTTTAAAACTAAGTCATCATAAAAAAAATCGAATCTGCTTCAAAAATATGAATTCGTACAGGTCTTTAATTAATTAATTAAAGAACATTTTCATTTCATGATATATATATATGGTAATAAATCTTTATTTGATTTTCATCTAGAACTTGCTAGGATTGTTTCGTATTCTGTTAGGAGTCTCATTGATCGAATTTTTTTTGAACAAGCCCAAAGAGTTAAAGAGATGATTTAAAAAAATGTAACAAATTAATACCTCCAAAACGTGTCGTCGATGCAGAAGCAAGCCCGAGACTGTGATTAACTTATCTTCACGCTCATTGTCCTCTTCAGAAACAGCTGTTTTATCAAAAGGTTTTAACTTTCTATTTGATACAAAACAACTTATTATTGAAGAAATTGTATCTGCTGCAGAAGCTTCTATCCAAGCAGTCTCCTATCTACTTGCAAAAGAAATCCGCTTTGAAACTACACAAATTCTTCGTAAGTCAAGAAATCCCCGAAGTAGCATTCCAAAATCGGATTTTTTTGCATTAAAATCTCTTGAAAAAGATATATCAATAGCCATTCTTAAAGCGGACAAAGGGAACGCCATTGTTATTATGAATTGATCAGATTACGATAACACTATTTTCTCTCAGACGGGTCATATAAAGTAATTTCCAAAGATTCTTCTCATCTATTGGAAGAGCGCTTTCCAAACTTATAAAAGGGTCGTCAATTAATGAAGCCGATAAAAAACTTTTAATACCAAAACATTTTAAAACTCCTCGATTTTACGGATTACCTAATAATATTCCTCTTCGACTCATTGTCAGCGCTATAAATTCACCTACTTAGAATTTTTATTAAAATCTTTAGCAGGGAAGACTGAATCATTTATACTCAATTCTGGTGATTTTGTTCAAAAGCGGAATAATTTTCGTTTACAACCGACTAACATTCTGGTTAGTTTTGATGTAGAATCTTTGTTTACTAACGTGCTGGTACCTAATTCTATTAATATTGTCAGATCTTGATTCAGCGAGAACAATATTTCAAGCGACATAGTACAGGGATCCCACTTGTCATAAAAAAACCATAAACCTCCCAAAAATTCATAATTTTTTAATTGTACATTCTTATAAAATATGTAAATGGTAATTTATAATCTAAATTTTTTTTTTGGATACTCGGTGGAAACGGACTATATTTCTTTATTGCAAATCGTAAATAAATGTATCCATGTTTTTTATAGCAACCATCACCATTTTTTACAGCAACAAAATTTGTGTAGTTGCTGCAGTGATAAATACGGCAATTCGATTTCTGCACTTGTCATGCATGTCAGTATGACAATTTTAATTGAGGAGAGGCTTTACCTTGAAAATGTCTTAAAACGATGATAATTTAATAGTAGTTTACGTAACAAGAGTCGAAAGTAAGAAATATCATAACGAACGAACGTTGTGTTGCCTTTTATAAATTTACATTCTTTTTTGAAAAAATCAAAAAAAATCAACAGAAACATAATGTTGGTACTACATTTATTACTAAATCTGTCAACTTTGACATTAACTTTAACATCGTTTTTCTTCAATTTTAACTGATTTTTAAGATTTTTAAAATGATTTTTCCACCTGTCGCATACTCGTTCTAATATATTAATTGACTTTGAACACTTACTTTTATGTGGATTAATAGTTTTCATTTTACCACCCTAGAGCTTTTTTCGTTCATTACGTAACTACACTAACGAACGAATATTGACGTTTGCGATGTTAGCAGCACAAAAAGTAAATTTTTTTGCGTCTGGGAAGTGACTTGTATCATAGAGAAGGTAGCAAAAGTTTGGCATTATTTTACCCTAGACTGTTATTTTGTTAATTGGTGGTTAAGTTACGTTTCCTTGATTTTTTTGTTTAGTATTAAATGAAAAGGAGTATTTATGAAATTATTGATTATATTATAAATCTGTTTTTTTTTGTTTAAGATTTATTAGCTAAGTACCACTCTTAACATTAATAAATAGCATATCTTAAAAAATGGGAAAATGATCTAATTGAAAAAAATAGTTTTAGTTTATTTTTTGTCGTTTTCCAGCATGTTTTCATTTGATAATTTTATCTTATTCTGTTATTTCACGTTTACAAGTAAAGTCGTTACCATAATCTTAATATATAGCATATTTTATGATCCAACTTGTCCTAAAAATGTCATAAATTTTTGCAGAAATAGTTAGAAAATTATAAAAAAATATATGATTTTGGTAGTGGACTCCCTTATTATAGCAACGCCTACATTTTTAAACTTTTAGAGACAAGTTTTACTCACAAACATTATTAGCCGCCATGGATTCTACGCTTTACGCTTTAACCGGTCGTTGCTAATATATTTATAGAAGATTTTGACAATCAAGCTTTATCTACATTTTATTTAAAACCCAAGTGCTGGTACAGATATGTTGATGACTCTTTTTTCATTTGGCAACATGGTCCTTCTATGCTCATCGAGTTTCTATGTCATTTAAACTCAATTCATCAAAATATTTGTTTTAAAATGGAATTAGAAAGGAAGTCATCTAACATATTAGACGTTTTAGTTACTCGAAATGAAAAGCGTTCATTCAGTTTATCGAAAACCTACCTATAGAGATAGATATTTAAATGGATTGTCTCACCATCTCACCCAGAAATTATCAGTAGTAAAACTTTTAGTATACAGAGCTGTTTCTTTAAGTCAACCCCAAAATTTTAATAAAGTGTTAAATTATCTAACCAAGGTGTTACTCGAAAACAATTACAATAGAAAAAGTATTAAACAATACTTCGAAACCAAGAGTAACAGCGTAATCTATGTCTCAACCGGTGCCTACCGCTTATCTATCCTGTGTCAAAGGTACCATTGACCGTATAGCAAAAATTTGTCTAAACACAACTATATTATTGCATGGTTTCTTACTATTCATAAGTTGGGTCAACTCTTAAGTCCAGTGAAGGACGTTATTACTTTTCAATCTGACGGCGTTTATAGCATTCCTTGTTTTTGTGGTCATGCATACATAGGATAAACAGGTAGAAGTGTGGGAATTCGTATTAAGGAGAATCAAAGATGTAGTAAATTGCTAACAGCAGAAAATTAGGGAATCTATAATTAAAAATCTTTTTAATATTAACCGTGATTTTAGTTTTTAATTTCCGGAGATTTGTAAACTAGTTTTATCTATCGGATGCCGGTCTATAAAAGCGAGACTTCGCGGCGCAATAGATCAGTTTATTCCAGGCTCTGAAGTTGTCTACTGCAACGTGTGACAAAAGATCATCTTGTGTGATAACAACACGGGAATTATTTAGAATGTAAAATTGTAATACGAATTTTTATTTGTTCAAAAAGCACAAAAAATGTAGGTTTTTGGCAAGGATACTAAATGAATAGGATTGCTCGATTCGTATTCTCGCAATGTAAGCAGCCCCACTTCAGAAAATCTTGATGCGTGACGTCAGCCGTAGACCAGATATCGGCACACTGCTTATAAATAGTGCTAAATACAACGCTTTTGCCATTTTTATTATAACAATTATTACTACTACAAGTTGCTTGTAAGAATTTCTAATTATTATCAGGGTTAATTTAAAATTTATACTTATTTACATTATATTAGAAGGTGCGCTGTAGTTTGTTGCGATAACAACCTGATTGCAACCAAAAATAAAAACCTTAAGATTACATACCACAGTTCCCAAAAGACACCGATTTAGTGTCCATTACGATTAAAAATGAATGGATTAGGCGTCATTGTTTAAGCAAAAATTGTGACGAAAAGTGGAATTTTTCTCGTTGGCAATGCTTTTTTTATTCATTTTATTTATTAGCGTAAGTCTCAAATTCAAATGCTTTTTAAAGCTCAATTCCGTCAGAGTAAACAGAAGTGAGTTTTAAGTATTTCGGTGTAACTGTAAACACTCGTTTTTCTATGTTTTTGTGTCATGTAATGTTATGACTAAAATATGCGCGGGATCTTCTACAACATCTACTTTTAGTCAACGTAATTCTTTCGCCCGACATGCTCCATGCAACGCAATTACCTATACTACTTGCATAAGCAGAAAACTGCCATCAGAAGCTTTTTCTAGGACCTCCTTCACATTATCCATCGATAGAAGTCGAGATTTTTACTTTCCTATAAGGGAAGTATAGCGATTGTGATTTTTTTCAAAAAATTTTGTACATAATTTTACGTTTCACGGTCTCTTGAATCAGAAAAAAGTATTTTTGCCAAAAAAAAATTTGGGTGTTTGTTTGGGTGTGTAACGATGTACCCACGATAACTTTCCATCCAAAAGTTCTAGTAGATTGAAATTTGGTATGGAGCTGGTTTCTCATATTCCCTCGTTTCTATCAAAAGATGGGTCTGACAAATAAACCAGAAGTTAGTGTATCCGCCATTTTTAACAGTTTTTTTATATGATTTTGTACGTATGTAAATTACTTGAATAATTTTTACAGTTTTTTTTATACAGATATACTAGGAAGTCCATACAAACGTGGATAAATATACTAATGTGTAATACTTTTACTATTTCTTTTAAGAAAATAAAGTTTTCTGAATTTTCTATATTCTTTTAACTTGGATGTTTTTCTTCAATTTGAAAATAAAAATAATGTTGAAATTCTTTATAGGAAAGTTGTGTGGTGACCACACCCGTTTTCCTAACAGAAACCGTCATTTTGACGTTTAGGTAAACCAGTAATTTTTTATATCCAGAAATATCCACATTTTCATTTATTTGTAAAGTACTTCTCAGCATCGAGTAGACTGGCCGTAGTGTTGAAACTTTAAGAATTGTCACCTAATAATGATTAAAAATCAGTGCTAATAGTACGCAGTTAGAATATTTTTATTTGCTCTTTGCATACTTTTCTCATTTCTTTGCCCACAGAATTGCTGGTGATGGACTCATTTTCGATTAACTTTTTTTGGCAAATTATTTACTTGCTCATAAGAAGATTTTAAATATATTTTTTTTTAATTTTCTGTATTATCTACATGAATTTAAGATCATCTATTTAACAACCATGGTCTTTCATTGGATCAAATCACGTATTTGTAAGCTACAAAATAGATAAACATTACTATATTTTGATTAAATCTATTATTGATAAAAAGGATTATTCATTATTGGTTATGTAAGTTGCAGAAATAAAAACATAAAAATCAATGTCAAACCAATATATAATTATTAACTTATGACATGTTTCGGCCTTCTATATAATTACGTGTGGGTCATCTTCAGATAACTACAAAAATATAGAAGTGATAATAATCTTATAGTTAAACTAACTCATACATAGCCTAGTTTAACTATAAGATTATTATAACTTCTATATTTTTGTAGTTATCTGAAATGGCCCACACGTAATTAGAAGGCCGAAACATGTCATAAGTTAATAATTACATATTGGTTTGGCATTTTTTTAAATGTTTTTATTTATACAAATCTATTATAGTTTTAAAATACCTTTTTAGTAACACTAAATAAAACTCGTACTGTTCCATTCCTATGCTACAAATTCAAATTTGTTTCTTTTTTTTATCAATGGCGTTTGTTAAGTTTAAACTACACATATGCATCAATTACCTATATATAGGTTTATGGTTCACGCTCAACGGGACGGAGCTTAGTGACGAAACTATAAATTGTATCAAAAAACTCTTTAACGGAAATACGTAAGTCAGCGACGGCTACAATTTAAAAATTGTTAGAACTATGCAGGATGACTCAAATTCAAATAACAATATAAAGTTATGCATTTTTAAATATAGTACTCTTGAAATAAATTAATTACGTTTGATTACATAAATCTGTAATTAACGCATTTTTGTCAGTTAATTCTACATTGTTGGAGTTTTGTGTAGAAATAATTAGATTATTAAATTAATGTACAGGGTGTTTGTAATTAGAAGTACACTAAAACATTTCGTTCAATTACTATGTTAACTTAAATGGAATTTATTGTTGCAATAACAAGAAAAATTTGTTTGCTGTTAAACAGCCATAAGGTTTCCTATACCAATATCCATTCGTTTCAGACTTATTTCCATTAGTTTACCTGCATCAATAAATGTTGTTAATTGAATAGATTTTTTTTATTTTTTAAGTGTAATATATAAAAACTTGTTTACTGTCAAAATAAATAAATTCACAACAAATGTTCTAAGTGGTGCCCGTTTTCTTCAACACACAAACTTATTCTTTGTTCATAGTTTTTTTTAGGTTTTTTTAAGTACCTGGAGTTATACTTGCAAACGCATCGCGAATACTTAATTTCATATCTTCGGCGGTCGTCGGTGGAGTGTGATAAACCAAATCTTTTACGTAGTCCCAGAAAAAGAAATTTATTGTTGTTAAGTTAGGTGATCTAGGAGGCCAATTGTTGGGACTACCTCTTCTCATAGTCACAGGAATGTTTTCTAAAAAAATCAAAAAATTTCTTTGAAAAAATGCTAAAAATTTTCTTCCATTTAAATGTTCATAAAAAAAATACGGCCCTACTACATATTCTCTTATTAATCCTCCATAGACGTTTAGAGACCATCGGTTTTGTCGATCTTGTTCTAAATTTCTGTTTGTTTTTGGTACCTACTGTAATAATGAAAGTTTCGATTCGTCGGTAAATAATATTTTGTCAAAGAAGTTTTTGTCTTCACCAGTTTTTTGTAGAAACCATAAACAATATTCCAATCGACGCTCAAAATCGAGCCTATACAAATGTTTGGGCATCTGAATATGGTATGGGTGATAACCATGATTTTTGAGGATGTTTTTGACACTAATTTTGCTTATATCTATTTGGTTAGCAATAATTCTTTGACTTGTGTTGCGATTTTCAATCACACATTCGTCTTCAGTTATGTTTTAATAACTTTAGTTTCGTGTAAGCAACACTACCGGTTTCACGAAACTTTCTCAAATACTTCTTTGCAAGAATGATTTTTTAAGGGAATCCTCTCAGCATAGACTAACATACAATTTTGAAGACATTCTCCAAGTATTAAACTAATGTTTACCCGGTTTTCAACTGAATATTCTTTCATTTTAGTGAATTAATTGACAACTACTAAAACACTAAATGTTATTTTTGAAATCTTCTCAAAACACGTCACTTAACAAAATAAAACTGTTATTGTTTCACATCTGTACTGTGCAGGTTTTGATTTGAATTTTGCTTCTTGCACAAATTGCATTTACATATAATGTTTCACCAACAACGTAGAAAACAACAATATTTGATCGATCTTTTTTAATTGCTTCAAAGGCATAACATGATTTTTACAGTAAACATTGTCGACTGTTTTGAAAGTTTTTGAGCATCGTCATAAATTACAGCCAAACAGGTTTAGATTATTTATGTGGTTGTCATCAAATAATATGAAATTCTATTAGTAACATTAGTAGTCACCGAAAACCAAGTGATTGATCTTAATTCCAATTAGCACTGCACAGTTTGTTCTTAAATGAAAAATAACATTGTGCTGGCATAATCGATCGAACAAATCAATTTTTGTTGCATTAAGAATTGAAGCCGATCGATTTGTGTATCCCCAAGGACTAAAAAATTAACCTATCAAGGTTTTAGTCTTGTTTCATGCTTTATTGATTTCACCTAAGTCAATTGTGTAGGATCTTTGATAAGTAGACAAACAGTATGTGATAAAATCGAATACTTACTTGGTTTCTAAAATAAACGTTTATAAAATATTTTGCGTGGATATGTAAATATTTTTCGTTAAAATAAATCTATTATTAATGCTCTAATCTAGTGATCTGTTCTTTACAGAATTTAAAACTTTAACAAAAACAAAATTCTTGAGGGGTTATGTATTTTTAATATTACTTCATGGATTACAATTATATAATATACAAAAGTTGATACACTAGAAGTGTGGTTTTTTAGATAAATACTTAAGATACTTTGGACAACGAAGAAGAAATAGAAACACTTAACTATAAAAACAGGAAAACTTTAACAGTTACATTGTAAAATGGTATAGTCTTTATAGAACGCTATGTACTTCCGCAATTAATTATTCATAAGAAACATTTTGGTAGAAAAAGTTACAGACGGCTATTCACTATAAAATAAAAAAACAGAATCAAAGGTATACATGCAAACGCTGCGCGCTTAAACAAAACGATCAATACAATGCAGAAAAACATCAAATTATTATATCGAACTGTTCACAAATGATCTTTATGTGATAACATACTCATTGACAGAACTGTTACACCCAGAAGGAATAATTTATTGAACTTGATTTTTTGGCAACAGGATTACAATATTCAAGGCATGCTATGGTAACTATGTCAACTGTTTATTTTTGATAATTTTTTTGTGAAAACAAAATTTTATTTCTTAGTTTTTTGTGAAGAAACCGGTTTATACGAGTTTGCTAGTACACATATTTTTAATTATTGTGCGTCCGTCTACTAGTGTTAAGCGTAACAAAATGCCTTGAGTTCGAAGACATCAAAATTATCATCATGATAGCGACTTTTACAGGGATAGAATTGTTGACTATCGAGATGTTGGTTTATGCTACCGCGAAATTGGTGGCCGTGTTAATTGTACTGTAATGAAGGTAATGCGTGTGTGGACAGAAGAAGGTAGAGAAACACGAAGAAGACCAACCGGTTAACCGAGGCGTACCACAGAGTGTCAAGATAGGTTCTTCAGACAACTGGCTCTACGAAACCGTTTTGCAACTACGCCTGAAATCGCTTACCATTGACTTGGAGCAGAAAGTAGGTTTGTTGCTATGTGTACACTATATCGCCGCAAAACAAAAGTAAGAGACGTGGTAGAATATATTGTCACACTAGAATGGACCTTAGCTGGCCATAATGCACGTCAAACAGATAAACGATGGAATAATCAAATGTAACACTGGAGGACATGGATGGGACAATGGAGGAGAGGACCACTTTAAATGTGCTGGGGGGACACAGCTCCGCGTTGTGTTGATGATGTCCTGCAAATCACTTTCATTTTGTCGATGTCGAGACGTGTACAGGAGTGTACTCAGCTACTTGGTCTCTAAACACATTAGTTTTTTTTTCGGATTACATGTTTTTTTGCAAATGTTATTGTTTCATTCTTGATGTAAGTCAAGAAATCAAGTTGAAGAAATTATTCCTTCTGGATTTAACACTTCTACCGTCACTGAGTATATAATGGACATCTCGTCATTTTTCGGATGGTAACATGACTTTACGCTGGTAGAATTTCTGATTTTTGTAAAGATCTGAACTCAAACCAAAAAGTTTGTTTTTTTGCGAGCCGTAAAACCCGAATTAGTCGCTTTTTAAAGCATTGTAAAATTTTTGACATTTCTAGCAGGTAATATTGGCGTTGAAGTTTAATCTTCTTAAATAGATTTTGATAAGTTTGGTGGATGTATCTGCTATACAGTAATATTATATTTTAACGAGTTTTTTAATGCGATGTTTTCTGCTTGAGTGGAAAATCTGATTTGACTATGCAATGGCATTACGGCCGATATAGAGCTCATGACGATTTGAAGGCTCTGTTACGTCTATCACAGATCTAATGTGCATGTACCTATTGAATTACTTGAGGGTAGTTATTGCTGTTTTTACTGCACGTCTATCAAATAACGTAACAATTTTTGATCACTTTTGATTGGTTTTTTACACTCTTGCACTCTAGACTGCTACTGCAATATACCCGGTCGCGTTACAGTTGCCAGCTAAAGTATTTGCTCTCTGTAGAAGTAGATCACGGAAAGCTCATTTCCATGAGCGTTACCACTTATTTTACTTCTTGGGTGTCCTGATCATCAAGTAACTATTAAATTTTTTACAACGAAAAGAATTTATCTTTAACCCGCACTCTTAAGGTAAGAACACACATACAGAGGTGTGGTTTTTTAGATAAATGCTTAAGATACTTTGGACAGCGCGGAAGAAATAGAAACTTAACTATAAAATACATAGAATGCACATCTCAAATTTTTAATCTGAAAATGACTTGAGTTGATCATAAACACTACCGAGAAATAAACATATACGAGAAAATACGTTGCCTTTTTTTTTCTTGAGGTTTGACGCGTTTCCACGCTGAAAACCGAGATGCTGGAACTGCATGATTTACTTGTTTAAAACTATGCCGTCTCCTTTAATCTTAGCACATTCATTTCTTAGTTAATCCTCTGAAAATAGTATTGTTTTACTTAAATCACTATATAGGTACGCACAAAGGGCATCGAGGTGTCTGACTTGCAGCTTCTAAATTGCTATCACTAACAAAAAAAATCGTGTTTATCTAGAAATTGTAGTTCTTTTTTAGTAAATCCATTCACTTTTTTCGTTTGTTTTGGGAGACGTCAGATCTTTGTTTCTTAGACACTCGGCTTTGTAACAATGTTTCAAGTGGAATACCATTGGTTGATGTGGTTGAAAGACATTGTCTCGTTGGCTGAATACGAATTTTTTATCTGACCATGAATCTTTTCTAATTGTAGTTGTTTTATTTCTTTATTATATAATGCTTTATGTTGTGTTTAACTTTTTTGTTTTTTCTTTGTTCAATTAATTTTACGAATCTTAACAAAATCGTAGAAACGGTTTTCACGCAGGTTAGTAGTTACACTTCTTGTTTTATTGTATAAACATTTACGAATACACGTGAACCAACGTGTTTGATAACGCTTACAACAAATTTTTAACCATGCCGTGTTTCTACAGAATGCACTACATTTTGCGGTTGGTGAAACGTCTTCGTATGTAAGGTGGAACTAACACTGCTTTTCCTCAGAAGTTTTTACGTAGGTCAGCGATTGCATTTTGCTATGGTGTGTCAGGCCAGGTCAGCTTATGTTCTGTCTTCTAACTACTGACAAACTTTTTCAGTTCTGGGTTGACATATTCTTTTTTCTATTTTGTGTTACCTGGAATGCTACATACTATTGGAATACGTGTGCTACATTGTTCTTTGTTTAGATCAATTTGACAATTGTCAACGCAAAAATCATATATAAAGTTATAAGATACGATGCGCAAACACCGCTATAGATTAGGTTGCCATTCCTCTAATTGATATCGCGACGACTGATTCTGCGACTTGTGGTAACGGTTTGTCCTACTGTTTTCGTCTGCTTTCAATTCAAAAAGCACTAATTTTTGTCGAACACATTCTGGAGTCAACGTTTTGTTAATATTAGAGCATGGAGAATTAATAGGTTTACGTCAAGTTTGAGATAGTACGAGGTATCTTTGACAATTGTTACTCTCGTACTTGTTTTTAAGTTTTACAGTGACTTAATTTACGGCAGATCTTCTTTGTCCTTTCTAGAATTGTTACTATCGGTCGGTAAACGGTATTTATGGACTGCTACAACGAACTTTAGCTTCATCACTTGACCGATATTGCTAAGTTCTTAAGTCACTATGCTTATTGCAGCCACATATTGTTGCATCTATTCTTTAGTAGACTGCATACTTAACAACTTACACATCAGATTTCATACATCTATTGAAGTCTTGGAAATAGTCACATGAAGAGTTAAAGTTTTTGATCTGCTGCAGTGTTGCAATGCATTCAGATGTAGCAGGGTCTAGCATTTTATCTTCTCTCATACGCCACAGTCCACCTATCATTGTATTTAATTTTCAATTATTGTATTTGAGATTATTCAAAGATTTCAGCTTCGTTTTTGTCACACGTTTCTATGCATTCTTCACATTTTTATCTTCAATAGTTTATTTTCTTTGTAGGAAGGAAAGAAAAACACTATGCTTTTGTGATACGAAAAGTTTGGGAAGAGCTAGGCGAAACTACAAGCTCTATATTTATTACCTTAAAGCTTAACTAAAACAAAGTTTGATTTTTTGATTTTGATGAAGTTTCTTATGAAGTGACGCGTAAATTTGTTGACTCCTTCGGTTTTAACTATAACCGAAATGACTCAAAAAGACGTTTTTATTCAAATGGGCTTTGTGACTAAACGATACTTTAGTTTTTTCATTTATACGTTTACTTCAGCAAAATCATCGAACAAAATTCCTTCATAAGAATTCGAATACGAAGTGAAATTTTTCACGTGAGCGAAATATCTTACCTAAAATAATCTGAAATTAACTTACAAACGTTTACTTTCGATTTTTAATATTTTCAACTATTCGCTTAAGTTATACAAACGCCTCCAATTTTCTAATAAATTCCACTTTCTTTTGTCCACCCTCACATCAACAGAAGGCGTAAGTACGTGTAGAAACATTAATGTTGACACAATTTCATCATTTCTTAATCCAAATAAAGCATTGTAAAAAAGTCTACTTTGTAATTTTTAAATTACCAGAAGAAATTAAGTAATACTTCCAAAACGCCAAAAGGTTATCATACAATCTACGGTCATTTTTTTTTTCACAACCTTAAGTATTATAGCGCATATTCTCATACATGCGTGTGAGGAATGTCAAACTTATAAGACATTGTGTGGTAATTTAAATAAATTGGTGAATAATTCTATAAAATAGTAAATGATGCTTTAAAAGGTAAAACCTTAAGCAATCGTTTAATTATTCCGTAGTTTTTTGTGGCATTCCAGAAACTAATTATTTATGCGTTTTATTAAAGTTACTACACAAATTTGAAATATTTCTGAAAATATTCATCTTGTTTATAACTGTGTGAATAATACACAAAAATTGTCGGTTATTCATTTACGTTAATAGCTACTTCCGTAATAATTTAGAAACGTTGCAATGATGCAGGCATAGAAAAACAATTGAAATTGTAGGTCACGCCATTATATTTTCCATGACAAGAATATGATATAATGATCTGTTGCGAATTTCTATTTATGGTTCAAGCTATAAAAATATTTTCACGTGTGAAATTGTAACTGTGTTGCCGTAAAATGATGTCACTAACAAATATCAATTTGTGCACCCCTTACAACTTGAAAGACGTTGCTCTCGTCGAATGCCTTATTCACCCACACGTATTCCAACGCCTTGCTCTTTTATTCCAAATGATCGAATGTCATGTGTAGAAACACCGTACAAATAAATTACAAGATAGAAACGATTTAGTTTTTTCTTGTTTCTCATTACTTCATTGTTCCATCAAACCTAAAACTTCTACTTATCAACGACACAGAAAACTTTTTTTATTTTGCCGTATTATACTACGCTGATTGTTTCATTACTAAAGCGTGTAAATTTCACTTTTTAAAGCTTTTGAAATTTCTTTAGACATTCCGCGAAAACGATGACATATTAAATTTTTTTTTCTATTTATACGATTGTTTTTTATCTTTAATTTGATAGATTAATCGACTTCTTCAGGATCTCAATTTAGTTTTATCCTGCTTTTTGTTATGTCATTAAAAAGTTTGCGTTTTTGACTTTATGCAAATTACAACGGGTATTTTGAATTCCTCAAATTGATTTTTTGCAAAACCCAAAAACAAAGCTAAAGCATTCTGGACCTAAAACTTGTTCGTGTTCAAATTACTTCAATATTTCTCTTATATTATCTATATTTTGTTTTCTCTCGCTATCATTTCTCTCAAAAATTATAAAAACACGTATCGTAAATTTTCTTAAAACATAGAGGTAACAGCAGTGATCTGATGTGTAGAACAAGATGAAATTTTGTTTGAATCGTTCAGCTAGAAACAATGGAAGTTTGCTATACTGGGGGTGTCACGATGATGGCCTATTAGAGGAACCAATTCTAGGTTAAGTTTCATATGCGCACCCTATACCGTATGTTTACCGTTCATGAGATATTTTAAAAAGAATGAAAGCAATTACGTTTGTTGCCTCTTATGAGAGCGTTTATAACTTTATCCTAAAAAGAGAAATTATTTTAAAATTTTGATATTAGCGTAATCAAATGACCGTCTTTGTGCACATAAATTTAAAATTTAAATTTATTGTACCGGATGTTTATAATATTCTTGCCATTCCGAATTTTTCAAAATCCCTAAAACATCATTATTTCTAATGAAACACCCTTTATTTTATTTTTGAATTCTGCATAACTTTTAAAGATAAATTTATTAGCGGTGTCTTATTTCTAAATCTTATACTTTTTGTAATATAAGACTTTGAAAGAAAAAACTATGTAACTAAGTAAGAATTTTTTATAAGGTTTTGGAAGAAAACGTTAACACAAACAATCACTTGACAAGTTTAATATGCATTCGAATCAAAAACAAAACAATTTGAAACTCGAACAACTAAACATATGAGAATAAAAAGGTTATAACACTTGTCTATTCTTATAAGCAAGTTTTCATTTATTGCACGTTGAATTTTATCCTGTTCTAAATTGTTAAATGCATGCAACACTCTTTCAATCATATTTTCTTTCGCCTTAAAACGATTAGCATAAACAAGACTTTATGCATCCCAGAATAAAATCCATAGGGGTTAAATCGAGTAAACGAAAGGGGCCATAAAGAGGCTCATTGGCAATTCACCGATCTTCAAACATTCTATGTTGCATGTTTCCAAGAATATGGACGTTGTGTGCCGGCGCTCCATCTTGCTGGTGCCAGCCTTCTTCAGTTTCTTGAGCTAGCAAATTATTCAAGAAAACTGGAACGTTTCTTAAAATGTTGCAATAACGTTCGGAATTAAGATTTTTGTCATAAATGTACAAACATAAAATTTTACTGAACTGCACAATATATGTACGTTAAATTGGCAAGAATCTTGAAACTGTTGTTCTCTGATCACTTGTTGATTATCACTTGACCAAAATGGCTGTTATGTCGATTATATAGTCCATTTTTAGTGAGCTTAGCATTTTGTGCAAATTAATTTGACGCCAAGGGATTTTTTTGTTTTAACGTTTTCCAAAGTCTTTGTAAAAATTCTTATAATTTTACTTAGTTTGAGCATTTGCTTTCAAAGCTTATATTAAAAAAATATAAGATTTAGATATAGGACGTTCTTAATGAATGTAGAATTCAAAAATAAAATACAGGGTGTTCCATTAGAAATAATCAAGTTTTAGGGATTTTGAAAAATTCGGAATGGTATGAATATTATGGACTTTACGTGGACAAAGACGGCCATTTGATTACACTAATACCAACATTTCAAAGTAATTTCTCTTGGTAGTACAATATTATAAACGATCTCATAAGAGGCAACAAATGTACTTTTTTTCATTTTTTTTTTTAAATATTTTATAAACGGTAAACATACGCATAGGGCGCGCTTATGAAATAACCTAGAATTCAGCAAACATTTCAAAAATGTAAAATTATATAGGGTGTTCTATTTAAAATAACAAAGTTGATAGCTACTTCCGATATAAAAAGATTATATTCAAAGACCCATATGTGCGATGTTTGATAACTCTATTTTAATTAGGTCTAGAAATACCTCTAATAGGCCATCATCGTGACACACTCTGTATATGTTGTTACAAGCTTATAGGTCTTACGAACCTTGCACGGTCAACTCACACAGTCGGAGATAGGGGAGGTTCAAGCAAATAATATTTAAAGGGCGCCAGATCTTTTATAAGCAAACTTCTATCTCGATCAGGACAGAAGGTTCGAGCTTGTAACGAATTCTAGGTTCGTAATCCTTGTTGCACTGGTGTTCGTGTAACCAACCAAAAGAAAGATGTGTTACTATAAAGACAAGATAAAATAGGTATAACAACTTTAATTTAATAACGTAGATTATTAACTACGAGTCTTATCTAATTCTCAATCTATAAATGCCAGAAGTATCGGCAACACACACTACATAAGTTTAAACGAAATGAATAGCGAAGAAAATTACATAATAAATATCGTTTGTACACAGCATGCGATACACACAAAATAATTAGTGAAGCTACCTCAATGGTATTGAAACAATGATTGTAATTACGGAAATTAACATAAACAAAAATTCCGTGAGTGACTTTTCTGACAGCGACAAAATAATTAAATAAACTTACCCACAATCCAGTACCTACGAAGAAAACGTTTTTCTCGTTGATTCAGCCTGCAATAAATTTGAATAGCAAATCGTGTCAACACAATGACTCGCGAAAGCAAGATCTACAAAATTGTTATTTACTACTAAAAGAAAGTACACATAACATAACCCGATTATCGAATGCTGTTGTACACATTCAGTGAAAGTTGGTGTCGCAGGTGTTTAAGCATGAGTAGGATCTCTTACCAAAGAATTCAAAAAACGGATATAAATAGCTTACCCTGTGACGAATAAACTACTTAAATGCGTAATGAAATTATAATTTCATTTCCATTACCGTTGATGTTATTAGAAACTTCCAGTTTTAAACGACACATGCCATTTTAGGTAGTTGTCGGTTTAACGCCTTGACAACAAATGACGGTAAAAAGAAACATCGGTAGAAGGCGTCAAAACCGGAATCTAATCTTAATTCAACCAATATACAGGGTATTACGTTATGAAATTTTTGCACGTGACAATGTATCTTACATTCATGGGGAGTTATTGTAAACGTTCTGAATTTGTTTACTTCTATAGTAGGCTATGATTTTTTTGTTAGTTTATAGCTTTTTTGAAATACTATAAATCGATGTTCTAACAAAATCGGTCACTGAATAGATTATAATATTTACCTGCCAAATAAATATATGTTTTCGATGTTTATAGTGGTTTTTAGATATTCTGTGTAACAATCCAATATTTACTAAAGTACGCCCAATTAAACTACTTTGATTATTTTTTAAAATAAACGATTTTTTTTATGTTTAATTTGATTTAATCTGACGATTCCTAAATTTTCGGAGAAAAAGTCTACATGTGAGCGAAAGAAATGTATTTTGACACTCATGGTGCAACCTAACGCTCGAAATTTGTCCAGAATATTAACAACAATAACTTTAACAATTGCTTCATTTATAGTCAGGATCCTTGTAATTACCCAGAAATTTACTTTGAAGGCAACTCAAGCTTCTTTTTTTGTTAGTTGTCATGCTAGCTTTAAATTTTTTACTCTTCATAAATTTGCGGACATCTGAACTAACAAAAATTCTCTTTGCAACTTGGCTTCGTATAAATCAGAAAACTCTTGTATTTGAAACAATCGCCATCTTGTATTCTTGTCAAACTGCTTCATTACACCTAATTTTATATGCAAATGTAGTAACAATACTTTGTTTCAATTAAATTGTTCCGAATCATATTCTTGGTGCCTGGTTGAAGATTTTGTCTTTTAGGTAATTCTTTTTTGGTTCAGTGTCGATCCTTATCACGGTTGTCTCACTCACAAATGAAACATGAGAATTTTGTATAATCTGCCTTGTTGACCAAGAATCATGGAGACTTTAAAATCACGCACCGCCGACATATTTTATTTTGTTGATGATGAGAGCCAGATTTTCATAGCGTTCTTTTAAATGCACTGAGTGTACAACTGGTACAGATGCATACTGCCTTTCGTGATGTAGAAGTACAACTTGCAGGTTCTTTTTTGATGAATCTATAAACAGTCTCTATTCATCTTTATCTAAATATAAATTTTCTCGTCACTTCTGGAACATCAGAACAATACATGGACCAGGTTATCCTCTTCTTCAAAGTACTTAACAAACTTATTTTCTCGATTCCTGTACCAATAAAAAGAGGTTCTTTTGCTCAATAACTTTCTTCTTTTAATCTGGAGCCTAACAATGAAGTTGTTGCTTCCAGAGGGTTTATATTCGGTATTGGAGTCTTGAATTTCTGACTGTTCCGAGTCTAGAGAGATGAGTAGGCACTAGCACATCTGGTTTATTAGGAATAATATGACCGATGGAATATTATCTGGATTTTTTAGCTTTTGATTTTTTGCTTATTCCCAGTGACAAGGCAGGAACAAAAGTAACTATCATTACAGTGATTTTTCGGCTTCTTCCATATTATAGGAACTTCTTCTTTCCTTTGAGTCATAAGCGTAGATCATTGAGACACTGCACACAAACTTTATGAGAAGCTTACGATTTGTTCTAGTGTTCGAGTTTCATTCTAATATACGCAAGATAAAGTTGGCTACATAGCCTGTAATGCTCCTCGTGCGATTTTTAATAACACTATATTCGCCGCATATGTAACAAAAGTCATCTGGCAAATTTTCACAACGTCGCGAACATGAAACCATGTTTCACGCAACGCACAGAGAAAAGCAACCGTTAGAATCGTTTCTGTAATGAAGTTTCCACCTTTCACTATATCAGCGCACGGCACTACACTACACATGAAAGAAAAAATAAAAATAAAAGGTGATTGCCGATTACGCTCACTTACCGAACGTTTCTGCGAGATCAGTTCTATTGATAGAGATAGCGACGTGGAGGTGTTACAAGGAGGGAAGAAATTCAATGTCGAAAAAAATTATGGTATATATGGTAAATGTTCGTAACAATCCAAGTTCAATTGATTTTTTTTAAGAAAACGTGACGTGATAGAAATGTTTTATTGTTTTTTTTTTATCAGCATCAAAAATACATAAACTTCAGCTATCAATTTTCTTGAATTTTACATTGCAGGTTTGTGTAATTTTTTAATTCTTATTGTTTTCATAGCGTTTTTTTACATATTGGCACATTGTTGTACGCCTTTTACAAGTAAACAAAATATATTGGTTTACAAATCTTCGCATGGTTTGCTATTTTACACATATTGTTAATGCATAATACAATTTTCCATTCCGGATAATTCCCGTATTGTCGTTGTCACACAAGCTGAGTTTTCAACTCGTCGCAGTGGACATCTTCAAAGCCTGGACTAAACTGATTGATTGCGCCGTGACGTCTTGCTTTTATAGACCGGCCTCCGATCGATAAAACTAATTTCAAAATCTATGGTAAAGGAAAACTAGAATCTCGGTTAATAATAAAAAGATTTTTAATTATTTTAATGGATTTAATTTTTTGTTGATAGTAATTAGAAACATTTTCCAAAATTTTAGTGTTTTGCCACCGCTGACTTTAAAGATTGTTTAAGACCACTACATCTTTGATGCTTCTTAATACGAATTCTTACTTTTCTACCCGTTTCTCCTATGTGTGCACGACCACAAGAGCAAGGAATATAAACGACGTCAGATTGAAAAGGAATAATGTCCTTCACCGAATTTAAGAGTTGATCTAATATAGGAAGAGTAGAAAGCCGAGTAACAATGTTGTGTTTAGATCACATTTTTTCTATACTGCTCGTGGTACTTTACAGAGGATATACTACGTAGGTTGTTACAAATATTTGTAATCGGAAATGGCTTTATTGTTTTTCAAAATATTCTCCATTAAGATTAATGCACTTTTGCATGCGTTTGAACCAATTGTCGAAGCACTTTTTTCATTCCGATTGAGGTATCTCCAAGACATGTGATTTGAACGCATCAACCGCTTCTTCAGGCATCGAAAAACATTGACCTCTCAATTTATTTCTGATCTGCGAGAATAAGAAGAAATCATTGTGTGCCAAGCAACGACTGTACGGCGGATGACCCATCAATTCAATGTTTTGACTGTTCAAAAACGTTTTTGTTTGAGCTGATGTGTGACAGCTTTCATTGTCGTGATGGAGAATGATTCGTTTTCTGCGATTGGTTTCTCTGATTTTTCCGAACACTTCTGGCAAACAAATAATGGTGTATCATTCAGAATTTACCGCTCCACGTTGCTGTAATGGAACGGTGGCGACTTGTCCAGTTATTCCGAAAAAACAGGCGACCATTTGCTTCAAAGTGCTTCGTGCGCGAACAGCTTTTGTTGGGTTTGGCTCGTCTAGAAAGACATATACAGTCGATTGTTGTTCCATTCGTCGCCTGTCACGAACTTATAGACGTCTTTTGAAGCACCGCGGTTGAATTTTTCAACATTTCTTTGCACCAATCGACACATGCTTTTTTTGAGCAATTGTCAAATTATGCGGTATCTAACGCGAACAGCCAAATGTTCATGCAATATTGAATGTATGCGAGTGGAACTAATGTCGATGTTTTCTGACACAGCAGCCGATTTTGGACGACCTTCACAAAATTCATCCTGTAGCGAAGTGGGACCACGATTGAATTCCGAAAACCAGCGAAACACGGTGGCTCAAGATGGGCTTCATCACGAAAAGTCGAAGCGTGTTAACCAACACACTGTTGTTGGTTTAATCCACGTCGAAAGTCATAGAAAATCATCGCACGAAAATGTTCGCGATTTAATTCCATTTTTTGACCAAGATGAATGCTATTTGCAAACAACACAAACAGCACTCGTATGACAACACGTTCTGAGTACGTTCATTATTAAAAATGTCAAACTTTACGCTGGCAATGTCAGATTTGACATATTCACATCACTGTTCCCATATCTTAAAATTTAAGTAACAACCCACGTATACTTGTAACCGGATTTAATTCCATTTACTGCAATTTTATTGATATACATAACAAATTCACGAAAAATTACGATTCAAATATTAACGAGATAACAATCGAGTGATATTTTTTCGATAATTTTAAGAAAGAAACGACCTGCTAACGGCGTATTCATATGCATAACAAAATACGTTTGTATAGCGTTTGAAATTGGAAATCACATTATGGAATCAAATACAAAATTGAATTTAAATAAATTGATTGGAGTATGATTCTGGAATATTAAAAGACACCGTAGAATGGCAGAAAAAATGTGATCACTAGAACTGTAGGTATACCCATAGGTAACATATGGGTATAGCAATTGTTTGATCCTACTTTATGGATTCACCTTGTATTTTGTATATAAGAGTACTAATTAGTTTGAACCTTATATGCATAAAACAATAGTTCTTAAAAGAATTATAGCGTTAAAAACTACATTTCGTGTTTTTGTTTTTTCAGAGTAGCCAACATAAATTTTGTTAATTTTAAATTAACTCGTATTTGCTTGCACCAACGTTTTTATTCTTCTTCTTATTGTAGCTCGTAGTGAATTTTAAAAACTTGAGTGCGTTGTACGATTACGTATGTATAGTTTTATTTTCACAAACTTCCTAATCTTTTATCTGTCACCTGTCGAACGTTCACTTGTTTATAATGACACCTGTTTGGAAACCGTTATATCTAAAGAATATCTAATTATTAAATTATAAACACAGTTGATTTTTACTGTTTTGTAAAATTGTTAAATATTTTAAACTAATTACAGTGCTACCAATATAAATTATGTAGTATTTGGTGTCGACTTGAAAACTTCACTTTTTAGGTCTCTTAATTTTTTGGTTTCTGCAAGAAATTGATTTCTTCAACTGTACTACTAATAGAAGACGTATTCCTTTGTTTTCTGGCATCACAAATATCTTGATTAATATCTAAAACAGTATTTGTGGTAAACAATTTAATGCGCCATTTAAACATATTCATTGTTCTTGAATAAAATTATTTATGTTACGGTACTCTGTTGCAATTGTTTATAGTTCTATTCGGTTTTTATCGCATATTGATTTCGGTCCGTTATCGTAAAAGTTTATTTATAAACCGTCTATAAATTAATTAAACTATCGAGATGTTTATAGACGTTGTTGTATTTATAGTCGGACTTTTGCAAATGTATTCATTATCGAACTGTTCATTGAACAAAAAATTTATTCATATTTAAAAAAAAAGTAGCTTAGTGAACGTCGTCTGATGCACTTCATTCAAAAACATGAAACCGCAGCCATTGATAATCAGTTAATAAAAAAAGTGAATAATCTATTGGTCATTTCACCTCAAGTCAAAAAAAAATCTTTATCGGATTTAATGAATCAACCAATTATTTTACAATCTCGGTGTTTTGGTATTGGCGGAAATTACTATAATGGTTTTTGTGAATGAACTTTCCTAATCTTAAATTTTATTGTTGGTCGCAGTTTCCTGGATTTACGGAGGGAAATAGAGAAGCAAAATAATTTAAAAATAAGCGGACACGTGGATTGTGCGGTTTATATTTTGTGATATGATTGTATCCACATCCGTATATTTTTTTCTATGAATAATTTTCTTTAAATTGGGATTTTGTTTTAGCACTATGTGTATTGAATATATTTTACGTAGAGTTTTTTTTGTTTCAGTGGAAACGGAAAGTTGGCAACCTGGGGAGCGATCTGTGGATTTTTAATCATGATGACGCTAGACGTCGGACTCGGATAGTCTACTTTTTTATATTTATACAAATTTTATGTATACTTAACGTATCATCCTTTTTAATTTTTGCAACTTTACTGCCGTACTTACCATTTTAATTTATTGGATTTTACTTTTTTTATCCTACGAGATTAGTAGTCAAAGTTCCTGTATATAGTATTTTATACATTTTAGAATAGTGAATGAAAGTACACTTACTATCAACTGTGATAGTAGTCTAATTGAGACAATAGTAAACAATGTATAGCTTTCTAGTTGTACTACTTAAAAATATACGAACTCGGTGATATCGTCATCAGATTATTTACTTGCCTTATTACCTTCCTTGTCACTCCAATGATCAATAAGTAAGTATGGTAAGAAGAAGTCCAACACAGTATATGTGATAACTCCGAATATTAAAAAAAAGCTGAATTGAAGCAGTTTGCTTTTTTGTATATGTGAAAAATTGTGTTAAGACGTCGGGATTATATTAGTGAACGTTAAAAAGTTAGAATTTAATTTAAAGAAAATAGTTTCCAATAAATTTTTGAAAATCGACAACACAAGATATTTTTAGATACAGTCAGTATCACATGGTGACTTTTGTATAACGCGTCATTGCATTTTTCGAGGACGTTACATTATTTTAACGATGTCACGACGCTGGAATGTCATATGATTTACGTCTTTGAAATTAAAAGAAAAACAGTCAACATTACATTCTTAACCGATTGCATCACCTTGATTTATTGCCCACTAATGAAGAACCTGTGACGTGACATGCGCACAAAACGAAAAAACGTAACTCCGTTACTAAACTGAAGGTCAAGAAAATGATCTTGCGTCTTTCCATCTTGGAAGAGCTCGAATTTCTTTTGATTTTCTCTACGTATCTATGAACATCTTCACCTGGCAAGCCATGTTTACTATATAATAATTTGTTGCCACATTTTTAATAAATGTTTAATAAATAATGCGTTTGTTGAGAGGTGTCACCATCTTGCAATAGTTTATCTGTTTTGGTTCAAACTGTAACTATATAGTACTGGCATCTAGCGACGATACCTTCTAGTAGTTAAGTCATCTCAAGTCAATCATTACTTAGCAATTATGCTTTTGTTTTTTTATTTCTTTTTTTTTAGTTATACAGTACATTTGTTTTGCAGTATCAAAAAACTATTTTAATTTTTGAGTTTTATTTCTATCAAATTTTTAGATATTTTCACTTTCCTCTGAACTACTTTTTGACACAAACATTGTCTAATCATTTCTTTATTACCGCGTTTGGGAGCAATGTTAGTTTTTATCGTGCATTACTATTGTTTCTTTCTCCTCTATTTTAGAAAAAGTGCTTCCAGAATAGTCAGTAACTCAGGTCAACGCTTCTGTGGTGAAATATAAACTACAGACAAAACAAGTGATAGAAATAAAGGAGAATAATACAAACCTAGGAAAAGGTAAGGTTAGAGATAAACATAATAATGGTTTTCGGAATTATCATTATACTAAAAAAGAAAAAGTACATTATTCAATTATATCAAAATCTCAATAGCTCGATAAGCGAATAAATAAAATTTATACAAAAACATTTGTTGTAAGAAATGTAAATGTTTTTGATTTTAAGTGGGCGTGATTTAAATTTTGTTTATAAAAAGTGTAGTGGCTAGTTTCTTTAACAGTGCCATGATTCAATGCAGATATACTCTCGTGGTGTGAGTACAACGGTTATTTTCAATTTTTGATACTGCTCATCTTTCTTGAACTCTCAATAATGTTTGGTAGCTTATTGCAATGACACCTACCTAGTTAGTAAACCTAAGTTCATTATAAGCCAAAACGATAAGATGTGCTTAATGGAATCGGCATATCACATACCATTATCATAAAGCAATCCACATGACTTTACATAAACGTTTTAACGTACGGAAGCTTTGCACTTGTATCGCACCCAATTTGATAGAAACTCAAAAACACCGTTGTATCAAATAGCCAGAAAAATCCTCAAGAAGTTCAATCGACGTATTAATAAAAGTAATTACATTCGGCTAAAATCGGTCTGACATAATTTTGAAAAAACTACCATACAGTAAAGCAAAAGTAATGTATAATAAAACTGCTTCTTAACCGTGAAGATTTTTACGAGGATATTTCTTTGGTAAAATAAAGAACTCATCAAATGATGGTTAAGTGCCTAGCTAGAGAAAATTAAACAGGAATCTGCTTTAGTTACCACGTCATCTGGTGTTAAAAAAGCAAATGAGCAACATTTCGATTACGAACCTGCACTAGGAGCACCATAATTCGTAGTAATATTAGTCAAGCGGCAACACAAAAATTACTAGATTAATAGACTAGGATATAAGGAAGCGTACTGACAAACTCTTCTCACTACACTCATAATACCGACGAGGTTTTAAGAGACTGCCAAGAAACATCTTGCTAAAATAAATGGAGACAGTCTCTGCAATGAAGAATTAGAAACTGCAATGTAGATACGTAAAACCTGTTAATGCGGAATCTTTTTTAAAAAAGAAACTTGCACAAACGGATTTTTTGGATCCAGGCAAGCATATAAACTTTGATTTAAATTTAACAGAACGGAAAATTTATCTGATCCAGTTAGTTTCCGTATTAGCAGGCTTTATATATTTTACGTGATATATTTGAAAACAACGCATATCTGAATGCTCATAGACCAGTGGCGTAACCAAGGATGGTTTGGGAGATTAGAATCTCTCTCTTGGGACTTTGACTTTACAAAAACCAAATATATACGTAAACTTCGACTTGCATTTTTTCGAACCCTTCCCCCTTTTTTCTAAATCCTGGCTACCCTACGGTCATAGATAAAACTAAATAACTTTTATATTCATACCACGGCTGACTTGTATCATTTGATATCGACAACAAACATCACGGTTGTGTTCAAACTTCAAAAAGTAATTTTATGTAAATAAAAATATCGTCGCGTAATTGTAACTAAATCAAATTAATTTTTACTTTTTAATTCATTTTTTTTAAGTCGGTTCTTTTTTTTATAATTTTTTTTTTTATTGTAAACGGGAAAAAAGACCAATGTCACAAAATGTTACTTTTGAGAAAAACGTATTTAATGATTTGAAGATCCATACAGGTCAGAATTATAGTATTTCTACTTCAGGTTTTTTAGTAATACGTAAACCACAATACAAAAATATTACATTACCAAAATGTAACTTTTTCTGCACTAGTTTAGTCACTGTCACTATTCTCAGGTAGACCACGGTTTTAAGGTAAGTTCTCATAATATGCGATTGCACTAGCACTTTAGCAGAAACGCCTGAGATGTTGAGGTCTACCACATCGTCTAAATGGTTAAAAATAGCATAGATGCCACTTCAACCGATCTTTTTTTCCAGCTGTTTTTGTATGAGTAAAATATAATGATTCTCCAGTAGACAGAATGTGAATATTGAAAGAATAAAAGGACAACTGTCTCTTAAAATTAACATCGTTAGTGCTTATATTCGGCATTGGCAAGTTCTTCTGAAAGTCAGTAGCAATAGCTTCCAGTTGCATAATTTTTTGAGACCGCAAACGAGCGGTTCGTTTGCGATTGTAAAATGTATCTGCCATTAAGAGATGCAGTTTGTGTTCGGTGTCCAAACGAGCAACAGCATTGTTTTGTAAGAGGTCTTTATTCAGGGTGAACTTTTGAGCTTTATATTCGTCACAGGAGCTGCATGTGTGTTATGGGGTATTCAAAGCTAATATTAAATTTGTTAACAAAAATAGATTTATAAGTTTCATAGGAAACCTTTTTATTAAGATAATTTTCCATAAATATCGTGTGCATCTTCTTAAAATTCAATTCTTTGGGTAAATAGAGTTTTTCTTAGTCACGAAGACTGTAATAAGCTTTCCTTCCTTTAAAGAATTTAATATAGTCGTACACTGCATTTTTTGTATCTTTCTGAAGTTTATGACGACGGTTGGAATGTCGACCACGTTTGTCTGGTTCTACGTGTGCTACAGTGACTAATTGACGCTGGATATTTTGAAGACGTTTAGCAGATATGCCGTGTAAAGCAAGCCTTTGCAGCATATTGGTACCTCAACTAAGCTAGTATTGCCATAAACTCGAACTTTGTAGCTATACGAAAATGAGTGATACTGAACGTGTAGTGGTTCGCGCTTTTGTCGCTAACTGTAATGCTCCACGTTTTTATGCTCGTACGACACTTGATTTTAATTTGTGATTTTATTTCTATTTATTTCGATCTACTCGGTATCTTACTAATTTTATATGCCCGTTTTGACTTATATCTTCCCTGCTAGCTCAGCAAGAACCCTTTCTCTACAAGACTACTGAGGAATAGTACACCAAATCAAATACACCGTAATATAAACGCATTTAATGGTATTCAAATGAAATAAACGCACATGCTTTACCATAAACTTAACGACTAACCTTAACTACAGCTTTTCGTGCTGGGGCGCCCTTTTTCTACGGGATGGTTTCTCTCTTCGCTAGCTTTTCGTTGTTGTGTAGATTCTCTTATTTTCTATCTTTGCGGCTCTGCTACGATTTCGGAAAATCGTACTACGCTTCGAATGCTGCTGGCGGGTGATCACCTACACATCACGTGTGTTTGGCCTCCTGTCGTTGCTTTAACACGTGCTCACTTCTTTATTTGCTTATAGCACAGTTTCTAATGGTTAACCCTTTTCTGTTTTAGGTTAAACACTGATTTGGTAGTTCTATTGAACCAAATACGCTTTTTAATTGCGTATTAACGCTCAAAAATGTGGCTCCTTCCGGTATCACCATAAACAACGCTCTCTTCCCGCGCTCACTTCACGCTGTCTATCTAACTTGTCATGCGCGCACTTTACGAACTTGCACCAACTTAAACTTAAAGTACTATACAGGTCGATTCAAAATAATATTAAATATACAAGAGATGTACCATTACAAACGTCTTTGTCATTTGCTTGTCTGCTTCGATGACTTTTTACAAAACCATGTTTAATTAAACACCCTAGGTATAGGTTCTGCACATCGTGTGTTTTAGGATTATTAAAGTGTTTTATAATAGCTACCCTTTCTTGATCTACGATGTTTTGAAAGCACTTAAGCCTAATACACTCACAACCAGCACCAGTTTCATGAGTTTGTAACTTTAGTTTCTTGGAAACATCACTTAGACGTTCATGTTTGACACGTTTTTTCGAGGCACACTGCACTTTGTTGCGGTCCTCATCCATTTTAGAATTTAACATCGACTACCGTACCGCATCCACATACCCACTGGTTTTCCAAGCGACTTCAAAAGAAGGAGGCGGTTTTCAGTTTGTCGGAATATGTTTTTTTAAATATATCTTATGTTCAGCGTTCATTCTATACGACATTGGCCGATTTTGATTATTTCTTCTCAATTTGGTCAAATTATGATTATGGGAGTGATGAGAAAATGATTAAAATCTCAAATTTATATCGGCATGAAATTCTCTTGAACGATGTGCATTTTCAAGGTTCTCAGTGATTATAATCACTATTATTAACATAAGTAGGTGATACTTATATTGTATAAATATGTTTAAATATTTTAATTCATAATAATTTGCAGTGTTTTATTTTAATGAACGTTTTAGGAGCTTGCGCTTTGGAGCTCTTATTGACCAGGAGCCATAGCTGCAAAGCAAGACTCTGATATCATGAGAGACGAGGTTCACTTTCACCTAAACAAATTTGTTGATAGACAAAATCTGCTAAGAATAGTCTACCAACGTAGTCTGCGTTTCGTAAAAGTAATGGTTTGGCGCAGAAAGAGTTTTTTGATCTTATGGTACTATTAGAGCGAAACAGAAACCACAAAACTTGAAAACAAGTAACAGAAAGCTTACAAACAGCATCTAAGTAGTTAAGTAACCAACTTGCTGACCAACCCATTTTTTGGGATATATATTATAATATTTCTTCTTGTCTTTATCATTTCGTGTTTAATCTTTCTTACGTCAATGGGAAATGTATTTAATTGTTTTTGTCATATAGGTAACCATCAGCCGTTTTTTTTTGTTTATGTTGACTCAAAACATTTGTTTTCTACTAGTTTTTAGCTGGAAAACAAAATATACTTTAGGGAGGTGTAAAGTAAAGTTCCGCATTACTAGAATATTTAGATCATAATTAGGATAATATGAACGAATTTAAAGTTAAGTCTATTCTTGCAGACGACAGCTATCAACAGTTTGACATATTGACTGAGAAAGTTACCTTGGCTTCGGCTCGCTGAATGGACACCGATTGGCACTACACGACCTATTTTTTAAAAATAGTTATTTTCTATGACGAGATTTATCGCAACAGTGGAAGGTAAGTCAGCTTCAGATTTATCAGAACCTGCACTGTTTCTGTTCTTTCGTGTTTCTAGTTTCGAGTTTATATAACTGTTGAGTAAAGGTCATAGTAAAGGCTTAGTTGTTCTGAAGATGGTATCTAGCTACCGTAATGGTTTACCAAAACATTTTTTAGGACTTGAATAACTTTTAATCTTGTAGTATCACATAAACTGGAAGAGCATAACAATCTTTAAGTTATAACTGAGTATTCGTTGAAACTTTTTTTATTTTAATTTAATAATCCTAAACTTCTTTCTCAAGCTGTTAATAAATATATTTTTTTTTAATTTTAGTTATCTTGTGTCAAGTAACAATACAGTTTATTTATCTAATATGCTTACAATCGTCTTGATTGCAGCAGGCAGATGCACCGCCTTTCGGCATTACATCTCCTCCTGAATCGGTATTACAATAACAAATGATCCATTACATTCCTGCTTAATCCTAATTTTTTTACTTAAAGTTACATATTTGAAACTAATTCCAGCCCTAACCTACTCCAGTCCCTCTGACTGTAACTTTCCGGAGTTGCAGGTCGAAGCTAGATGCTCCTTTCGGTGCATCTAGCTTCGTTGCATTTTCTTCCAGCTCGTCCACTTACATGCTAACCGGTCTTATTCTATTTTATTAGCTACGTCAAAAGTTAAACGAAATCATATAAAAATCAATATAAAAACAAAGTAAACAAAAACAACGAATGAGATATAATAAAACAAATAAAATTGATAAATAGGATGAACATAATCTAGAAACTTAAAATGCAAATAAAATAAGTAAAAGTAATAATAAAGTAAGAAAACGAATAAAGTTGATAAATACACAAACATAAAATAGAACATGAGGTAAAAAATAAAATAAATAAAATAAAGTACAATAAAATAAAATAAAATAAAATAAATTTTTAGTCCATTTTGCTTAATCTAAGATCGCAGCAAAGTTGTCCCATCACTGCGTAGGCCCCGTGGTCTCACTTCCGCACTTTGGCGTCCGCGACGCTACCCGCACTTAGCGTTCGTTCACGTCACTCTTGTCCTTTGGTGCCGTTGGACCCTATCAACACTCTCCGATCTGTCTAACCCAACTTAATTTTAGTTGACTCTCCATCGAAACAAGCAGCTACGACCGCGTCCCGTCTAGGCGGCGTGCCCCCCCCCCTCCGGGCCGCATCCCTCAGGCGCAGATAGAGCAGCCCCTCACCCTCGAGAGGGCGACGATGTACGATTTTCGCAGCTCGTTCTCCGTCGAGTCCTAAATCTAGCCCCCCGTCCCTACTGCGGTCGCGTCCGCGGCGTTTCGGTTCGATCTTTTCTCGGGTAAGAAAAGATGTTTATCCCGATCGCGTCGGAAGCGATGCGGTTCGGCCCCGTTAACCTACTTGCTTTCTTAAAGAAACCAGCCTTGCTTCATGCATCCCGTTCGGGCAGTGCTCGTGCCCCGTTCCATTCGCTTGCGGTCGCGTGTCACGGCGTCGGCCGCACCCCTCTCCCTTTTGAGGGCGACAAGCGACACGATGCTGAGCCGGGCCCGTAAGAAAGCCTAAACCTAACCTATTTAATAAACCTCCCTCCCGTGTTGCCCCGTGCGCGCCGACCCATCCCTTTGTTAAATTATTAAAATTATTTCTACTAGCTAATTACTGACTAAATCTTATCTAAATTCGACGCGCCCGTTCAATCCCATGTTACCGTCCCGTCTAGTCCGCCATTTTCATTTTCATAAATTTATTTTCATTTTTATATTTTACAAGTAGCAGCCATAAGCCATACAAGTATATTTTCATTAAGGTACATAACATAATTATAAACTTATAGAAA
Organism: Aquatica leii; assembly: GCA_035610365.1. Taxonomy (NCBI): domain Eukaryota; kingdom Metazoa; phylum Arthropoda; class Insecta; order Coleoptera; family Lampyridae; genus Aquatica; species Aquatica leii. Next base: position 44,673,375 of record CM069435.1, on the reverse strand, counting down.
ACAGAAATATATTCTAACAGTATTACAACTCAAAATTTTTGTACTTTAGTTTCAAATGTAATATATGGTACAAAAGTACAAGAAATAAAAAAAAAACATTAAAAATACTCGTTTATATATCACAGGACAAAACTGATCGACAAATAAAAACAAAACAATATATTATAATGCAACATGTCACCTTTTAAAGGTCAATATCAAGGTATTAGGTATTGTTATTAATATTTTAGCTAAGTGAATTGAGCTTTCCGTGCTTTCATTTTTGCAAATTGTTTAATTAAATCTTTGATGTCTAATTCTTTTAGTTGGTTAGTTTCCATTGAAATGATAGCAAGATTACTTAGTCGGTTTTGCTCCATGGTGGATCTTAAATAATTTTTTTTATTTTGAGTTGTGAAAAAGATCGTTCTGCGGTAACCGGCATTGTTAATAAAACACGAAGTATTATGCTCGTATTAAGAAAAGAATCCACTAAGTTGTTAATTGTTATATAATTTAAAGTTTCTTCTGGAGACGTAATAACGTTTTCATCAAAATTTTGTAAATACTGCAATTCTTTAACAAGTTCCACGACAGTTATGTCTCGTTTATTGCGAGTTTTGTCGTTTGATAAATTTTCAACTATGTGACATAATTCTAATAAAGAGCGGATAAAGGCAAGAAAAATACCAAAAAAGTTGACGTAGAAGGCATATTAAACCTGCCAAAAAGGCAACAAAAAAGACACAAATATCTATTAAAATTTACAGTTTGTTTTACAATGTTTAATACGTGCTATTATTTTCCCAAGCACAAATCAAATATTTTTCAATATTTTAACCAAGAAGCTGTTGCCTTTTATCATTTAAAATATTTTTATAGAAGGAAAAAGTTCTTTCGACATCACAAGATGTTAGTGGAACAAATTTTAATGCCGATGTTTCTGTTATTGTTAAAGATATTTTCTGTTGATGTTTCATGACCTCCCCTTTTCGAATTTTCAGTCAGTTGTTGAAAGAGGTCAAAGGAAGGGTTTTTTGATGTGACGGAATCGAATTTTTGATTAATTTTTTTTCCTATATTCCTTGGACATGCTGTTATAATTGCTCTTATTCTTTCGAATGTAGCGAAAGATTCGGTCATTGCGGTTTCGCTTTTTTCTAGCTTTTTTAATTCGTCAGGAATGCCGGAAAAGTGTGTTTTTATAAAAACTGGTCCTCTCTTAACAGGTTTGTCATTAAAAGCTTTTTGAGATTTAGCAATTGCTGCAGAATCCGTCTCGTCAAATAATTCAACCACTTGAAGTAAGACAATTCAATTAAAGTATAAGACAATGTCAGATTATAATATGAACTGTACCTCTTTAATTTTTTCAAAATGTGTGGCATAAAAAATTCAAGTAGATAACCAAGTTTCCCATCTTGTTATGATAGGTTCCGGTGGAAGTTTTACATCTGGAAGTTTTTCTTTATAGGCCCTTACCCGTAATGGTGCTTTCACAAAAACCTGGAACAAGATCCAGTAACCAAAAAGAGAATCTAATATGTTAGAGATTTTTACCTTTTTGGTGACAGAAATTAACTTGTTTACTATTACAAACTCGTTTCTAATGAATTCACACACCCTATGTATTCCATGTGCTAGACAAGTTAAATGTTTTAAATTCGGATAAACTATTTCTAATGCCTGAGCGAATTTGATCATATAAGGTGCTGCCTTTGTTAAACCTTTTCTTTTTTTATGTCATTGGGATACAGAAGTCCTACAAACATAAAATTATATAATTGTAATTAATAAATAGGATTATATTAATCAATCATTACAAAAAAACTTACTTAGACAATTATCGAAATATTTGCAACTGTTTTGTGATTGGTCTGTGGAATTTCTTTGGATGAGCTTTTCCTGGTTCTAGTTCAGACAATTTACCAACTACAAAATTTGCTATATATTGACCTCTGCAATCGGTTGTTTCATCAATCGAAATCCAAATGTAATGGTCCTCAATGTCATTCCTTATTGTCTTTATTTTCTATAAAAGGTAAACCAGCATTTCGAAAACTATTAATACTTTAATTAAACTGCTTACCGATTGGTAACATCTGTCTAAATAATTTTTTCTCAAAGTTGATTCATCTGGAACAACTTGTTCGGTGTATTTTTCGAGGAAATTGCGAAAATTGATATTATCAAGTTTTTTAAGAGGAATTTGAGCCGACACCAATGCTTCGCACAAATCTAGAGCAAACGTTGTTTTTGATGGGCCAGGTTTATTCTGTTGATCTTCTACAACGTTTTTTAACAAGAGTTGTTTCATAGTTTTTTTTATATTTTTTTAAATGTAAACCACTACCCAAGTGTTGTTTTACATGGTACATTTTAGTAGCACCGATCTAAAATAATACATATACTAGTAAATAAAAGCATTTCAATTAAGACAATACAAACTTACTGATTTTGAACTTGACAAACAAGGTTTTCCTCGTCGGTTGTTAAATTATTGTCCAATTTACTCGACTTGTAATAATTTTCAAATTTTGATTGTTTATTAGGTGGCATTTTTTAAAACTTACAGCATAACAGCAATAGACTATCACAGTGTGACAATATCACAGGTATTTATAACAATCTAAAAATATTTTAGTCATGTGTTTCAGTCATTAAAGGAATCCCACCTGACAGAATTAAAATTATCTATATTTGTTTGCTTTACTTAGGTACAGAATAGACCTATAAAATATGATTCATTCCGAAATCCTTCCGGTTTTGTAAATAGTGTTCTGTTAAGTCTATCATTGTACATAATCCTAGTATAAATTCTTACAATAGTTTTTCTATAAGCGGCTTTTGTATTTAATGTTTTCTGGAAACCATTGTTTAACAAAACACGAAAATCCCTGTTGTCATTTATAGCTTTGTGGAAGAGCTTTTGAACAAAAAATATTTATTATATATTATTTATATACGTATTATATTACTTAATTTAACTAAAATTCTGTAATGCGTTATTGTCATCTACCTATTAAAACACTGTTTACACAAACTTTTCAAAATTTATATGTAAAAAGGCAATATAATATAATATTCTTTAAAAAGGCAAAAAAGACAAAAAGTTACACAAAAAGGCAAAATAGGCAGGCTCCAGGCATTTGCTCTTTATTTATCAATATTCCATAAAAACACGAAATTATATTATTAAAGTAAGAATAAAGTAATTGGAATTTCTCATTCACATGATTACATCTAGAGCATTAAAAAAACAATCAACTTTGAACTTGAAAGTTTCGTCGTCGATCGGTTCATCATCACATTCATAATCAAAATGTTTTTTTTAATTTTTTGCGGTTTTAGACCTCTTTGTTTTTTGAATTTAGGTTCTATGTTTAAGCTGGATGCTATTTCTTTAGCTTCAATCAATAGATCATTAAAACCTTTATCGGAGCTTTCAAAAAATTATTTAAATGATTTACAACACTGAGCAACATCAAAGTTCGGTTTTTGAATAATTTTACTAATATTGTTAACTTTACTTAAAATATTATACCACAATATAAGAATGCAAATGAACTCAAAATTTTGCAATTTTTTGGCCAACGATGCAGTCAATTTTTTACGTTATTTTTAAAGTTTCCTTCGCTTATTTCAAACAGAGCATCATAAACTTCTCCAAGTTGATACCTTAAAGGAGGTATTGCATCTATTCTACTAGACCACCGAGTATCCGATAAAGGTTAAATTTGTTACATTAGATAAATTAGATTTCAAAATTGATCAGCGTTTAGTAGAAGCTGAAAAGAAAACAAACAGTTCTTGAACTAAAGAAAGAAAATTGATGCTTAAAGTATTCAATTTTGCAGCATCATTGACGACTACATTTATAGTATGATTGCAACAAGGAACAAAAAAAGCTCACGGATTGAAATCCAATTTTTTTTGGTAAACCATTATGCCTACCACGTATATTTACCTCATTGTCGCAACCCTGACCCCGCAAATCGTTGATATTTAAGCCTTCTTTCTCTAACGCCGACAAAAGAAATTTTGTCAAGCCTTCACCTCACACATCTATATGACCAAATAATAAAAAAATGTTCTTCTATACTAATTCCCGTGCTCTTTAAATTAACAAATCTTATACAAACTAAAATTTGTTCTTGGTGACTAGAGTCAGAAGTGCAGCCTAATAATATGGAATGATATTTTGTCTTTTCAGTTAGTTCTAAAATTTTGGATTTGATATTTTCACCGATCAAGTTGATTACTTCATTTTGTATTTTAACCCCGAGATAGTTTTTGTGATCTTTTATTTGAGAGCGTTTTGTATGTTCTGACATAATCGGGTCGAATTTGGAAATCATTTCTATGCACTTACCATTGTTTTTCTCAAAGAGCTTATTAGTACTTTCACGAAAAGCTAAATTTTGCTGACTTAAAAACTGAATCACGTAGAAAATTCTTAGAGCTTACCAGTATTTAGTTTCTCTGTTTATTACATTTTGAATTTCACAATCAATTATTTCATTTTTATTAAAACGGTTATAAGGATCTAACAATTTTAGAACATTTTCGATATGTAACTTGCTCTTTTCATGAATGTTTAAATGTTCACTTAAATGCTGCCAGACATTGTAACCAAATTCATCAGTAAGGCGAACAGATTTCAAATCGCTGTCATTAAAAATTTTGCAACAGAAGCAGTAAAGTGAATTTTTTGTTTCAGAATACAACAAACAAAAACGCTCAAGTTTTTATTCGTTCGGTAAAATTCTAAAGAAGTAACTATCGGAAAACTTACACCCCGTCTCCGAACTATCTCTCGGATAAATATCCTTTTTGTTTAGATAATGAGGAGGGCCACGTTTTACTAATTCCTGAATATTATTAGGACGTATTTTTTTTGGCCATAGTGCAGCATCTTTTTACAGTTGACTCATATTTTCCCTTCTGGTAATTTTTGAAGTTGTTGATTTCTCATTATCAGCGGAACTTGAAGATGTTGATAGATTGCTTTCTAGAAGATCAGTTTCTTGAATATTGGGATTCAGCTGTATTATTATTTTTATTAATATTTGGCAAAGTAGACTCGGGTTTTGAAAAAAAATGCGTAGTTTTGACATGGTTTTTCAGTTCTTTCTCTCTTTTTCTTTTATTCAGCAAATTTCGGTATCCAAACAATTTCTTTTTTTTTCTGACATCCTATATATTGCAAAGAAATTAATACGTAAGTAAACAAATTGACAAAATATTCATGAAAAATGGAAATGTTTCGACGTCTCAAACTCATACTCGAAAGTATTTTCTCAACATTACTTATTTCCAGTTATTTCAAAATTTATAAATTTTTATAAATAGTAATATTAGTGCTTATCAATTATTCTGTTGAACTTACTTCAATTAACAATTATGTTTATATAATCATATATAAAAGGATTTTTGAGATGCAAGTTTTTGACTTTTAATGTTTTAATAAATCTAAAACAAAAAATAAATTTTAGATGAACTCACTTTAATTCACAACACAAAACACATCACTATAAGTCTGTAAATTTACAAAAAACTAAAGTTTTAAAAGCAGATATCTTTTACCACATGCACCTTTTCATTTCGCTAAGTTAATTATCGATCGGGCATCAGGCAACAAATGAAATCGCGACCGATGCAGCGCTTAAATATATAAAGTTTCGTACATTGCAAGCTCAGGCAGGAAAAAAAACGCTTGATCGCTCGTTGGCTCGTAGCAAGTTAAATTTCAAGCTCAAACATGAATAAAATTAGATTTGTTTGAGTTCACACAATTCATATTATCATGTTACGTATTACGTATTCGATCGAATAAATGCTATTATTGCGTACTCTCATTCGGAAAATATATTATTTTCAAAAAGTAATTCGGTTCCCTCGTCTCAAAGAGTAAAAATAAACAAATAAAAAATAAAATACAGTTTTTTTTTATCATTATCAATAAATTTTGTTTTGACAATGTTGTTGGTTGCTTTGTCTTTTTTTTTTACTTTTGAGTTTTGAGGCTTTTCGACACCTCGGCGCCGTCGTGCACCACACGACTTTGCCCTTATGTACGGCGCGGGACTGCGTCGTGCTAAAAGTGAAAATGGCGATGGCAGAAATTCAGTACCGCATAAACAAAAAAAAACGAAGGTTTTTTGAATTTTTAATTTCTACTTTATAAGAGGGTTGCTTCAAATGGCGAATCGTCCCGTTGAAGTTAATTTCTACGATATTACGAGGAATTCGTTATAAACAGGTACATTATAATAATGTTGCACGTTCTAAGATCATTGCATCTAACAATTACGAGCTTTTGTATGTTGTTCTCTTTCTTTCTCTCAATCTCTTTCTCTAACAGTTGGTTATAATATTTAGCAGTCGTCTAAAGTTAACACCGAGTGTCTTATTTTTACCACCTTTAACAAGGAATTGCAGTCGATAATGACTGTTTTATGTAGTTTGTACTACATGTTGTGGCTGTCGTTTTACTTAGATTTTTATCATTTATACTAGACGAGTTTACTTCTACTGTCGTTTTTATCTGGCACTTGTTCTGCAAGTGCAAACATTTTGGCAATTTAGTGTTCTGCCGAATTTTTAACACTATTTTATTTTTACGTTGCACTACGCTTGCAACAGAAAGTCAAAAATAAAATCATATAACGTTAAGTCGTAAAAAGAGTTTCGTAACAATCAAATAAATTGTACTTAAAAAATATTATTGCGGCAAATGTAAATTCCTGCATGTGACGTTTTCTGAAGTTAAGATAAAAATCAACAAAATTTATGTTTCTCTGATTTACTCGATAACGTAAGTTATCCCATTTCCTTGTCGACCTTCGCCTGCAATTACTATCAGATACATAATCATGTTTGGTGTTCCGTTTCCGGTATGACGTGTTTCCGAGCTATTTCCGTGCCCCAATGCCACTACTAATTCATTCATTTATAAATTTTCATTGATTCTTTTCAAAGTACATTTGCACGTATAGTTCGTAATTCTCAACAGGTTTATGACTCCAAAATAATATTATAAATAAATTTTTCAGTTTACGTAGGATAGGAATTTACTACTGTCTAAATATGGTTTTTGATAGTTACCGCATGGTATGGTTATTGTATTTTAGTAGCAACTAACAAGAACGTGAAAGAATTTACCGAGGCGAACCTTTTTATACGCAATTATTCCTACGTAATTAGTATTCGTGGAGAATAGTGAACTCTCTTGAAATTTTGCAAGTTTAATTATTACTATAGAAAACTTCGTCATCGTAGTTCGTCTAAAAATAGTAAAACTTGTTTTGAGGTGCTCGTAAGGGTAAATATTTGAACGTCAAAAGGTACATAAATAAATAGAAGCGGGAGTGATAACTATAGTTTCAAAACATCAACATTAACCTACCAAAATATTTAGTAACGAATGTCAGATATTAATTGAGCATTATACTTATAAACGTTTCCTGGTCTCTTCGCCAACTTTTCAAAATACCCACGACTAAAGTTTAAAATAAGCGTAAAAATGGAAATCCGAAACTAATCTTTTATATTCGCATGGCAACCTCATTCTATTTTTTAGAACGACGTCAGTGTGTTAACTTTTTGCCGAAAAGTGCGTTTCACTTTTATCAACTATTCACCTTTTTCAGCTCCTCTTCAATGTGTCATTGGCTCATAACTACTCAGCTTGTTTTTTATTTCGTTTCTTCTTCTTATTTTTTTTGGTTTCATTATTTTTTCTCAACATTCAAAACAAATTATTTTTTTTTTTATTGTGTTGTAGGTGTGTCGTGTACACTCGAGCTAAGAAAAAACGCGACACTACCTGTTAAGTACTAAAATATAGCTGTGTAAACGTGAATTAACCCTATTATAACAACACGTGCCTTATACAATTCAAACAAATTTTTCTCAACAAAATAATTTACTTTATTGTTGTCCATTACGATTAAAACAGAATATACAAATTTATTATAAGTTTTGAATTATTCATTAAATCTGGATAAGAGTCGACTTAACATAAAAGTAAATATACAACTACAAATACCAGTAAATAACATAAAATTAGTAAGGGGTATAACCCCTTTAATTATTAACGCATCTCTTTAATGGTCTAGGTCAGTGCTTATTAAACTTGTCGTAGCTTTCCTATAGTTTAAATTGACAACATGACTCCCTTGAATTTTGTTTTGAGAACCTGATGGTTATCATTTAAAATAATAAAAAACCACAAGGTTTAGGTAAAATAATATAAATAATGATAAATTACAAATCTGGCGTTATATTTAAAATCGATGTTCTAAGATTATATTTTAAAGGTTGTGTTTATAAGATTGATTTATATTTGTTTTTAATTAGTACTGATACTGATCCACTGCAGTATGTAGTGCCAAAAAGATGCAAAGCAGTTTAAGGCTGTGTGTTATCAAATGATGTTTTCTTTGTTGCGTTATTGAAAATTCTGAAATACCACTACTAGAACATTCCCATTCAAGTGTTATATTTTATATCCCATTAATTAATTTCTCCTATGATGGCACATAAGTTAGCCAAATTGTTAACTATTACTAAATGGTGTCGTTTTTTATTCTACTTTCTTCTTCTTTCTTCTTAGTGAGCTCAAAGCCTGTTTTTCATTCATTTAGCCTTCTTTCTCTATTACTCTGAATGTAGGTGCCACTTCATCTCTTTCTTGGTCGACTTATGTTTTTTTCCTTCTTCTTCTTCTTCACTTCAGGTTTTAGGCACTTTGCCTGTTACGGTACCCATCTTTTTCTCGGTCTTCCGATATCTCTTCTTCCATGGCATTGATAAAATCTGACTTTGGCTGGTATCCTCTTCTCGTGCATCCGCTCTACGTGTTCTTTCCACTTACTTCTATTTTCCTTAATTTTTTCGTTTATATTCAAGATGTTTAATTCCGTTCTTATATCTCTATTTCTTAGTCTGTCCAGTTTTGTGCAACCTTTCACTCTTCTTAGAAATTTCATTTCTTGCGCTTGTATTCTACTTTCTTCTTTTTCCGATGGTATCCATGTTTCACTACCGTATAAGAGGGTTGGTACAGCTATCGTCTTGTAAAATTTTATTTGTGTGTCTTTTCTTGTTTTATTCTTTAATGTTCTGCTGATAGTTCCGCAAATATGTGTGAATTTATTCAGTTTTTCTTCTATGTCTTTACTTCGGTCATATGATATATCGCAGCCTAAATATTTAAAGTGTTTTACCTGTTCCAATACTGTATCATTTACGACTATCTTTGTCCTAGTTGGGTATTTGCCTGAGAAAGCCATGGTTTTCGTTTTGCTTGCTGATATTGTCATGTCGCATTTTTGACAGATCGTTTGTAGAGTATATATTTCTCTCTTTAGGTCGTCTTCTGTTTCCTCTAAGAGTACTAAGTCATCGGCATATAAAATAGAGTTTAAGGTGGTGTATTGGTCTAAATATATACCTTTAGGGCATTTCGTTTTCCACTCTTTCACTATGGCATCTATATATATGTTAAATAATGTTGGTGAAATACAGCAGCCTTGTCTAACTCCCTTGTTTATTAATATTTCTCTAGTTAACTTTCCGCCCGTATCTATTGCAATTTTGGTGTCAGTGTATAAACTTTGTACTGCTCTCGTTAAGTGTTTTGGGTATCCCCGTTCTTTCATAATACTCCATAATTTGCTTCTGTTTACATTGTCAAAAGCCTTCTCAAAGTCTATAAAGCTCATATGTGTTTCTCTGTTGTATTCTCTGTGTTTTTCTATGATTTGTTGTATTGTGAATATTCCATCTATTGTCGATCTTCCTTTTCTGAAACCCATTTGTTCTTCTTCTATAAGTTCTTCTGTTATGATTTTCAGTCTATTATTTAGTATCCTGGCATAAATTTTATATGCGGTGTTGACTAGGCTAATTCCTCGGTAGTTTTGAGGGTTATTTTTATCACCTTTCTTGAACAACGGGATTACTTTTGCTTTTTTCCATTCATCAGGGACGGTGCAGTTTTTCCAGCATTTATTAAATAAATGTAAAAGTCTAAGGTGTAATATAAGTCCACCGTATTTCCAGAGTTCAGTATTGATACCATCCATACCAGTCGCTTTTCTGTTTTTTGTAGCTTTGAAAGCTCCTGTCAGTTCTGTTAAATCTATATCATCCAAACCGCTTACGTCTTCTTTTTGTATTGTTGTTTCATCTGTGTTTTTCATTGTACCACAGCTGTTCGTAATGGTTTATCCAGTTTTCTTCGTCTATGTTGTTTATTTGTATTCTATCATTTTCCTGGTTGTTTAAAGATTTCATTACTTTATAGGCCAAGTTTTGTCTTCCATGTATGTCATGTTCGATGTTACTTATAAATCTATCCCAAGACTCTTCATTGGTTTTTCTAGTAATTTCCTTCACGACATTTCTGTTTTGTTTGTAAATTTCATGATTAGCTTCAGTGGGGTTGTTAAGATAATGTATGTATGGTTTTTTGTTTTCTTTCACTGCTTCTTCTATTTCATGTGACCATATTCTTAATCCTTTCCTTTTTCTGATTTTCTCTTTTACTCAAGACTTCGCATGCCGTTTTCCACTGCTTGTTTTATACTTTGCCATTCTCCGCATTTATATCTTCTTTTGTATCTGTGCATTCTAATATTTTGTTTAGTCTGTTCTGATATAGTTGTCTTATGCTTTCTTCTTCAAGTAGATATACTTTGAAAACTTCTTCATCTAGCCTTGCTGGTTTTCTTATTTTTTTCCACTTTTTGTACGTTTCTATTGTTGATATTACTAGGAAATGATCTGATCCTATGTCTGGTTCTCTATGTACCCTTGTGTCCTTTACCTGTCCAGCTAGTTTGTTATTTGTAATTATGTTATTTGTAATTATGTAGTCTATAATCGACCTTTGTCCTCTTGCCGTCCAAGTGTATTTATGTATATCTTTCTTTCTGAAGAAACTATTTGTTATTTTTAGTTCATTAAAGGCGGCAAAGTCTCGAAGTGATTTTCCGTTTTCGTTACATGTATTTTCACCGTAACATCCAATTACATGTGGGATAGATTGATTTCCTATCCGGGCGTTAAAATCCCCCATCAATATTACTTGGTCAGTTTTGTTGTATTTATCCATTAAAGACTGTAGTTTTTTGTAAAAGGTTTTGGATTCGTCAGCTTTCCCTTCTTCTGGTGCGTATATGGCAATCAATGTTACATTTCCTCTTGCAGACTTTATTCTTGCTGTGATAATGCGTTCGTTAATATATTCGTAATTTTTTATATTCTCTTCCCATTTTTTGTGTATGTATAGTGCTATGCCTTTACTTGCTCTTTGTTCTTGCCGTACTCCACTGTAAAACATCACATATTCATCTACATATTTTGACCCTTTTTTCTTTTTCTTTGTTTCGGGTATAGCTGCGAAGTCAATTTTCATATTTGCTAGCTTTTTAGCTAATTCCATTTTCTTCTGTGCCAATCCCCTTACATTCCAGGTTGCAACTTTTATGGTTTTATCAATCCATCGTTTATCCTTTTTCTTTGCGTTCGTCGTCGTCTGTAAATCCGTCCGGTTTCCGAGGCTACTTTGGGTACTGCAAGTAAATTGAAAATTTTACAAGAGCTGGTTACTAGCCATCTGCTAAACCTTATTACTGTCAGGACCAGGTTTTCTGTTGGGGTTGTCTCCCTTAGCCGAAAAAATCCGGTTTTAAGGCGCCGGAGACTCGCCTTTCGCCCTCTTCCGTCTGCTACATGACATACATCCATTTCATCCATTGCATGCCATGCATTGCCCAGGGGTTACGCGGCTCATGCCTTCGTGGACGTGGAAGTCGGACTTGCTGGAAGAGCTGTTCATGTTCAGAAGGCATTTCTCAGGATTTTGTAGAGTATGTTTATTCGACATCACACCCCCCCCCCCCCGAGACCTCATTTCCAGCTTTTAACTCCTTTTTTTCCTTAAGGGCGATTTATCTATTAACCTTCTCATAATTCTGTCTTGTCCCATTCTGTCTTTATGTGCATTTCATTCTCGTTTTCTGTTGTATGTCAATTCTCTGACATTTCTACTTTGCATAGTCTTCTTATGTTTTCACTTCTTTCTCTGTTATACAGGTTCTTCTTGGTGATTTTTCTGAGTATTTTCATCTCTGCCGTCTCCATTGTTCGTTTTGTTTTTGCTGTGTTAGGTTTACTCTCAACTCCGTTTGCATTGTCGCTAGGTGGATTGAGTAGCTCAGTGACTATGTTGCCGGTTCTAAGCCCGGATAAAGGAAAAGGCTTCAAAGGCCAGGTTACCAACCTACCTGACGTAAAACTTCACATTGTTGATAGAACCGTACACCTGCCTCGGAATAGGACGAACCCAATCATGACGACATATGCACGAAAAAGAAAAACGAGATGGAAAAAAAATGTGATACGAATTGCAACGTGAAATATTAAATCGATTAATGGAAGAGAACAAGAAGTATTGCAAGAATTGAAAGAGCGCAATATCGATATAAATCAAATATACAAAAACATAGTTATTGTTACAGTTGACATGTAAAACTAAAAAATAAACTTAATCTCAGTGTACGCACCAGAAAATAATAAACCCTTACATGAACGGGAACATTTTTACGACGAACTTCAAGATACTATTGAATCTCTTGCACCGGACGACATGATAATTATTCTCAGGGACTTTAATGGACGAATTGTCAATGGTATACTAAGAATAAAGCAGCGATTCAATTAGGACGTAATAAATGATAATGCGGAACTCGTGATCAACCTAAACACACTAATTGAATTAAGAATAAGCAATACTTTCTTTCATCATAAAGCTCAATATAAATACTGAAACGTTCCAGAAATTATTTGCAAATGCAAGAGCCTTCTAGAAGCTGTTATTCATCTTCTAGAAGATATACCGAAAAATAGGGAACGCTCCAGAAGGATTTCCGTATGTGTATATATACCGACGAGATAGATCGTAGGTCAGTTATTGCTGGAATGTGAATGCAGCAGTGTTAAGAAGATTATCAAGTGGAAATAAATCGTTAGCACGCGTGTGTCTACATAAATATACCGAGAATAATCGTGTACGTGATTTTTAGTGTAAACAAGTGTGAGGCTATCCGAGGACGTTATCTTCTCTTCTTGTAAGTGATATAAATTATAGTGTGTTTTTATTAAATATTATTAGATTTTATTAGTTCGGTTAATTTAAAAGCGTACATATTTCTAGAATAAGTAAACGTATTTTTAGTCGTTTAAATAAATTAGTTTTTAATAAATAAAAACGCAACAGTGGTGTCGGTGTCGGGTTCGCGATTTTTATTAGTGTAAATACCATTAAGTAATCTAATATCGCTCCCGTAATTAATTGCGTAAATAACTGTTAATTTCGCGATACGCGTGTTTATTTATAAAGTATAAAATAGTGTTTATTAAACTTTTTCTGTTAACAAGTGCGTGATCGCGATATTAATTAAATTCGTTTCCGTACACTAGTGGTTTAATATTAAGAAGTGGATCGTTATTAAAATTTTGTGTTATACAAAAACTGCATTTTAAAAAGTAGTGTATTTAAACTTTATATTCGTGTTATATTTAAATTTATGGCGGTGACGCGTTTGCAAGCAGTTAAAATGGATGCAAAACTATTTGAATTTCTTGAATCAATAAAAAATGGTCAAGAATCGATGAATAGAAAAATAGAAGAAAATTCTCAGAAGATGGAAAAAAATTCTAGAAAAATGGAAAAAAATGCTAGAAGTTTAAAAGAGGAAATACGAGCGAGCATGGAAAATCAAATAAAGATTCTTGAGGAACAAATACAAATTAGTGTAGGAAATCAAATCAAAATTGCGCAAGAGAAAACCCAAGCAGATATGCTAAATTTGAAAGAAGAAATTTGCGAATCTGTGAATGAGAAAATAGAAGCAATAGAGGACAAATTAGAAGACAAAATAAAACTGCTTGAAGAAAGAATGAACCAAATGAATTGTCACGGTGAAGGAAGCGTCACGAGTGAAGATTTAATAATGGACCATCGAGAAGAAAACACTCACAAGTTCAAAGTTGTACCACCGAATTTTGATGGTAAAGTTCCATGGTCAACCTACTACAAGCAGTTTGAAGCCGCAGCTACTGCTAATGGTTGGAGCAACAAGCAGAAAGCGTCGTCTTTATTAGTGTCCTTACGTGGAGAAGCGCTTGGAATTTTACAAACTGTTCCTGACCACCTACAAGAAAATTACGAACTTTTAATTTCACGATTAGAAATGAGATATAGAGATGCTTATCTTCAACAAGTCTATCAAGCTCAAATTAAAAGTCGGGTTCAAAAAGCTGCCGAAAGTCTTCAAGAGTTTGAGGCTGACATCGCCAGATTAACACGGCTTGCGTATCCTACAGCGCCAGATACCTTCTTGGAGCAGTTGGCGATTCAAACCTTTGTAGACGGCCTCCGAGACAACGAAACGCAGCAGACTCTCCGGTTAGCTCGACCGAAGACATTGGATGACGCTTTGGTGCATGCTTTGGAGTTTGAAGCAGCAAAACAAGCAACGCAACGAGATGGTCATAGACTCTGCTGTGCTACAGAAGTACCCGCGCAGACACTGGAAAGCATCGAGGAGATAGCGCGACGAATACTTCGGGAAAGAGGAGTGACAGCTTTGAACTGCAAGGAAATAGGCCATGTACGACGGCATCGTACTAAACCTAAGAAGAGGACAAGAAGAGCGCTCGATAATTTGGAACGAAGCGAGCAAAAGAGACAAAAAGTAATCTCATCTAGTCAGACTCCGGAGATTATAATCCAAATGGCATCGCCTAGAGAGCAGTTGCATAGCATTTATCTCGATGGCAAGATCAATGGGAGAAGCGTTCAGTTACTGGTTGACACGGGAGCGACGAAGACCATCATTCGTCCTGACATCTTATTGGAAAACGAGAAGACATCACCAGTAACAGTACGACTTCGAACGGCGACAGGCGAAGAAATACCTACTCACGGACATGTCAAAGTAACCATTGGTTTTGGAAATGGAGTACTCGACCATCAAGTACTGGTAGCCGACATCACGGAAGAAGTTATCCTGGGAATGGACGTGATAAAGAAGTATGGGTTCCATTTGGATATGAAGAACGATGTCCTGAAGATCGACAATGAAGAAATTCCTTTTCATTCGTCAGAGAAGGCAGCCGTGCGAGTCTTATTGAGTGAAGACGTGATTCTCCCTGCAAGGACGGAAAGTGTGGTGATGGCACGCCTGGATGGAAATCTTCGGGAAGGCTACATACGCGCGATTGAACCAATGGATGGCGGCTTAGTTGAAAAGGGATTACTCGTTGGCAGAACTTTAGTACGACTAAAGAACACGATACCAGTAAGGATCTTAAACATTAACTCAGATCCTGTAACGTTGAAAAAGAAGACCGTGGTAGGCCAATGCACGCCAGTATCACAAATTGTGAGATGCGTGAAGTCGAACGAAGATACGTCGCCGAAGAAGTGTCCACAACATCTATTGGACATTCTTACCACCAAATGCCAAAACCTCAGCCAAGACCAGCTGACTAAAGTTAAAGTGTTGATCCAAGAGTACCAAGATGTGTTTGCGCTGGAGAGTGGCTCCAAAGGAAGAACTAACGTAGTGAAACATAAAATTAATACCGGAGACGCTCGGCCGATACGACAACATCCACGCAGACTTCCTTTGGCGAAAAGAGAAGACGCCGAACAAATAATTACGGATATGGAGAGAGAAGGCGTGATTGAACCTTCAAGTAGCTCATGGGCATCCCCAATGGTACTCGTAAAGAAGAAGGATGAATCAACAAGGTTTTGCGTAGACTACAGACAGCTAAACGACGTGACCAAAAAGGACAGCTACCCTTTACCCAGAATTGACGATACGCTAGACACCCTGTCAGGATCCCAGTGGTTTTCTACGTTAGATTTAAAGAGTGGATACTGGCATGTAGAATTAGAACCCAAGGATCGTGAAAAAACAGCTTTTACGATCGGAACTGGTTTGTGGCAGTTCACTGTAATGCCCTTCGGCCTGTGTAACGCTCCTGCAACGTTCGAGCGTTTGATGGAGACTATCTTGCGCGGATTGTCTTGGAAGACGTGCTTGGTTAACTTGGACGACGTGATCGTGGTTGGAAGGTCGTTTAAAGAGCACTTGAACAACTTGAAGGAAGTGTTCCAGCGATTACGTGGGACTAACCTCAAACTGAGCCCAAAGAAGTGCCACGTATTTAAGAAGGAAGTTCAATACCTTGGCCACGTCGTATCTAGAGATGGAGTAAGGGCTGACCCAGACAAAATCCGAGCAGTGCAAGCATGGCCAAGACCGATCGACAAACATCAGGTCCGAAGTGTCCTTGGGTTGTGCACTTATTATAGGAGATTTGTACCCGGATTTGCCAATATTGCCAGACCATTGACAAAATTAACCGAAGAAAAAGCAGAATTTAGATGGAATGAAGACTGCGAAAATTCTTTTAATCAACTAAAACTAGCCCTAGTCACTTCGATTCTGAGTTATCCAAGGGAAGATGGAAAATTTGTTTTGGATACCGACGCAAACAATCTGGCTATAGGCGCGGTCCTTTCGCAGGTTCAAGATGGACAAGAAAAGGTTATCGCGTACTTTAGCAAGGTTTTGTCCATGCCAGAAAGGAATAATTGCGTGACGAGGAGGGAGCAGTTAGCAGTCGTTAAGTCCATCGAACATTTCTACAAGTATTTGTATGGACGAAAATTTTTACTGAGAACAGACCACGCCGCTTTAAAATGGCTACTGCAGTTCCGTAACCCAGTAACCCGTAACTGAGCGCAGTGGGACTCCTTGATAGTAGAAGACGGTCTTCTTAAGCGATTCCTAGAAAGTGCCGAGGGCACGGGAAACAGACTACAGCTAGTAGTGCCGAAGAGCAGGGTGACAGAAGTGTTGAAGCATCTCCACGATGGGACATCAGGAGGACACTTTGGCATTAAGAAGACGTTGGGTAAAGTGCGAGAACGATTCTACTGGATGAACTGCAAAGAGGACGTTATGAAATGGTGCCGTAAATGCATAGTCTGCGCTTCAGAAAATGGTCCAGCGAGAAAGCGCAAAGCACCCATGAAACAATACAACGTAGGAAGCCCTTTGGAAAGAGTAGCGATTGACATCGCAGGGCCGTTCCCAGAATCCGATTCGGGAAATAAATACATCCTGGTGGCGATGGATTATTTCACGAAATGGACGGAGGGTTACGCCATATCCCATCAGGAAGCAGCTACAGTCGCAGACGTATTAATAAAGGAGTTTTTCTGCCGGTTTGGAGTTCCGTTGGAATTACACTCCGATCAAGGCCGCAATTTTGAGTCTGGGCTGTTTCAAGAAGTTTGTCGACTATTAGGAATTAAGAAAACTAGGACAACGCCTCTCCATCCTCAATCTGATGGCATGGTTGAACGGATGAATCGAACAATGGGCAAGTACTTAGCCAAGGTAGTGTCCGAACACCAAAGAGACTGGGATCAGTACTTGCACCTTTTCCTAATGGCATACCGATCATCCGTTCACGAAAGCACAGGCCAAACACCATCCTGTGTAATGCTCGGTCGTGAAATACGATTGCCATGCGACCTTCAATTTGGCCGAAGACCGGAAGAGGAAGTCGCTGGAGAAGATTACGTCAGCAAGCTGGCCAAGAGGCTAGACGAAGTACATGAAGAGATCCGTAAAAACACACAAATTGCCAGCGACAGGATGAAAACCATATATGACGTCAAGGCACAAAATGGTAGGTTTCAACTTGGCGATATGGTCTGGTTGTATAACCCTCAAAGGAGACGTGGTTTGTCGCCGAAGCTGCAAATGCAATGGGAGGGCCCCTATGAAGTCGTGCAGCGTATTAACGACGTCATATACCGCATCCGAAAACCGCCCAGAGGCAAGCCAAAAGTGGTCCACGTCGATCGTCTAGCCCCGTTTGCTGGCGATAACCACAATACGCAAGTCCAGGTCCAAACCAGAGTAATAAGTAGCAGAACCAGGAATCCAATCGAAGAAATGGAGTTCGAGAAGTTTATGAACTTATACGGAGGTTCTGGAAAAGCTAGGTTCGGAGTTACCACCGAGGAACAACAAGACCTGTTCCAGACACAAAAAGATTACGCCATCGCACATTGCGTGAACGAGGATCTTGACATGTCCAGAGGGGTTGCAGTCGTCTTTAAAAAGAAGTTTGGGCAGCTAGATGAATTACGAAGACAGCAACCGGCAGTCGGAAAACTTTTAGGACTACGTGGTGACGGACGCTTTGTTTTCTATCTGATCACCAAGGAATACTCACGTGTCAAGCCGTTATACAAAGATCTGTGGCGAACATTATGGAGTCTCAAGAGAGAAAAGGAGTTCCATCATGTTAAGAAATTGGCAGTACCCAAGCTTGGTTGTGGCTTAGATCAACTAAATTGGAGGACAGTTCGAAACATGTTGGAGGTCGTCTTCCGAAGAACAGGCATTCAAGTGTTGGTCTGTAGTTACCAACCAAGGAGAATATTGGGTCAGGAAAAGTCCATTGACTGTTACTTTTATGGTCAAGGAAGTTGCAGAAATGGAGGAAGCTGCCGCTATCGCCACGATCCCTTTTACCGGTGTCGCATCCAGTCTCCTGTTCTGGGACAGAACAGTCCTAAGAAGGGGACAGTGAAACGTTCGAGAAATTATTTGCAAATGCAAGAGCCTTCTAGAAGCTGTTATCCATCTTCTAGAAGATATACCGAAAAATAGGGAACGCTCCAGAAGGATTTCCGTATGTGTATATATACCGACGAGATATATCGTAGGTCAGTTATTGCTGGAATGTGAACGCAGCAGTGTTAAGAAGATTATCAAGTGGAAATAAATCGTTAGCACGCGTGTGTCTACATAAATAAACCGAGAATAATCGTGTACGTGATTTTTAGTGTAAACAAGTGTGAGGCTATCCGAGGACGTTATCTTATCTTCTTGTAAGTGATATAAATTATAGTGTAAGTGTTTTTATTAAATATTATTAGATTTTATTAGTTCGGTTAATTTAAAAGTGTACATATTTCTAGAATAAGTTAACGTATTTTTAGTCGTTTAAATAAATTAGTTTTTAATAAATAAAAACGCAACAATACACATTTGAAAATACTATATGACAGGTCAATTATCGATTATATATTGAGTAATAAAAAATACACTCAGCCGAGATACAGGAAATCAGAACACTGAATTCAGCCAATGTCGGTAGCGACCATAAACTACTATTGCGAAAGATTAAATTAAAAACAAACATCGAGCCAAAAACAAAGAAAAAATCAATACATATAGAGTCTCTATGGGACCACTCAACAAGAATTATTTACCAAAATAGGTTGCGCGAAGCCTTAGAAAGAAACCAATTAATAAAAGGAGATGATGTCAAGATCAGCTGGGAAAAACTAAAGAATAAAATAAAAGAGGTTACGAACGAAGCACGTGGCACCCGTACCAAGAACGGATCGTACAGGAAATGCAATAAAACACCATGGTTTACCAACGAAATAAAGAAAAATTGCGTAGAATAGAAAAAGGCATACTTACAATGCAAAGCACTTATGTCCTCCAAATCATACGAACAAACACAAAATAATCCGCAACGAGACAAAATCACTCGTAAGATTTTTTTTTATGGTCTTCAAAAACAAATGTGGCGCCTGATCAGAGCTTAACGGAAGGAAATAAACGAGTTAATAGAGCCCAGACACATATCGAAGCAATGCTGGGTTGAATACCTTAAAAACCTATATAGAAGGGAGGAAGAAACCATTGAGCAGAATGATACACCAGAAATAGTTACTAACGATAATATCCAAATAGAGAGTATAGACATAGATTTGACACTTGAAGAACACAAAAAGCTTTGTTCTGGACGGTATTACCAAGGAACTGCTTAAATATGATGAACAATGTCTTGTTCGACATCTAACTAAACTGGTTAAAACTATTTTTGATCGATACCCGATGAATGGCGGACAGGCATCTTGTTTAAAAAGAGAAATAAAAAATTACCGGAAAGTTACAGAGGCATTAACTTACTGAATTCAACACTGAAGTCAATAAATAAAATAATTACAAACAAGATAAGTAGTATAATCTCCCTTTTAAATGAACAACAAGGCTTTAGAACAGGCAAATCTTGCACAGATGCAGTCTTTGCTATAAGGCAAGTTGTCAAAAATCTAAAGAATATAATAGACCTGGCTACATGAGCTTCATATACCTGCAAAAAGCATTTGATCGGGTTAATCTACGAGATGTACATTTACTTTACAGTAGACAAGTACCTTACAACTTAATTAAGGTCATAGAAAACGTATATAGCGCCAATAAAATACAAGCCAGAAAAAGGGATACGACTCCCTGAGTATGTTACGCCGATGATGCTGTGCTTGTTGCGGAAAACGAAGACGACCTCCAGAGATTGTTGTACTGCTTTAACTGTGTAGCCAAGTTTTTGAACATGGTTATTTCTGCCACCAAATCCAAAAGCTTGACAACATCTAAAATAGCTCTCAGATGTAAACTTGTTGTCGGTGATCAAATTACACAGCAAGCAATCAAATAATACAAATTAAAAAAACATCTAGGCATAGAGCTCTTCGGATATGGGTGGTGTCGAGTCGGAAGTAAGACAACAAACAAAGCACTAGGGTGACTGGGTGTTTGAATGACGCAATATGGAAAAACAAATACCTACAACCTACATACTGAGCCTAAGGCACGAATATATAAAAAGGTTATAATACCTATAATGACATACACAACAGAAACCCGGTCAGATACAGCAAAAATCAAAAGGTTATTGAAAGTTGGCAAAATGAAAGTCTTACGAAAAATCGCTAGAAAAACTTTACTAGACAGAGAACGAAGTGACAACATAAGAGTCAATCAACACTAGGCAGATTATGAAGAATAAACAAGCAGTTGCTGACAATATAGGAGGAAGAAGAAGTAGGTCCGGTCTCAGCCGTATATGCCATGATAAGTCTTATGGTGCTCTTATATATTCTCGATTTGGCTTTAATGTTTAAGTATTTATTCGTCCATATGGTATCGTTTAGACATCCTACAGTTTTGTTAGCTTTTATGACCTTTCGGGGTCATATCTCCGACGATAATTCAACTCCTAGGTACCTAAATGACAGTACTTTTTTTATTTTTTTATTCACTTCCAGTTTACATCGGATAGGTTTCTTCGATGTTGCCACTCATTTAATTTTATGGGTGGCTATATACATGTTAAATTGTTTTCCTGCTATGTTAAACAAGTGTAGGTAAGTTATCCTCATTTTTTGCAAAAATTACGGCGTCATCAGCGTAACATAATATTATAAATTCTTGATGGTCCATTCTATTACCGTTACCGGTCTTAACTTTTTTAATGATTTCGTTCATTACAACATTGAATAGGAACGGACTCAATGAATCTCCTCGTCGAATGCTATTTACAGATATTTTATTTGTAAGTTTTTCATTTATTTGTACTTTTATGCCGTTTGCGAAATAGATGGTTTTAACAAAGTTTGTCGGTATTCCTCTATTATGTAGTAGATTTATGACGTCCTTTAGCTGTTTTTTTGTAGGTTGATGAAACATAGAAATGCTGATTAGTTATATTATATGCATTTTTCTACGATATTACTTATCACAAAAACTGCATCAGCGCAAGAACTTCTTGTTCTAAAACCTTAGTATCTCTGTTAATAGATTTTCCCATCTATACTTAAATTGTTCATTTGAGATTTTGTCTAGTCTTGGTGATTTTAGGTTTTTCACTTTTTGATTGTATCGTTTATTATTATCCACACCGCAACCACGACGAATATTGTAAAAGCTCTAAAATAACAAGTTTTGTTTAACTACGGTACTCTGAAAGTACTACTTACCGATAATGGGCCGCAACTCACGAGTCGCAGCTTTCAAAGCGAACTAACCGCCTTCGCAATACAATCCCGTTTGACCCCACCGTATACACCACAAGCGAACACGGTCGAGAGAATAAATAAATTGATAGGAACGATAATCACACAAACTATAGGCTCGGATCAATGAGACTGGAACCAGCATCTACCTAAAATCGGATTTGCCGTTAACAGTTCTATTCACAGATCTACCGGCTTTACACCAGCAATGCTAAATTTTTATAGAGAACTCACTACTTCCCAGGCACTCCACCGTAATCTTGACTCCGATGTTGCTCCTGGAGAACCCGATCTTAATAGCCACGCCACAGAAATTAAGAAATTGCAAGAGGTGTTCTAAATAACGAGAGATAATCTAGTTCAAGCTTTCGTTTAACAAAAACACCGCTACGATTTAATAAGAACGATTTTTGTCAGAGAGAGCCCGTAAGTTTAGCGCAAAATTTGCCGGATCTTTTACCATATATAAAATGCTTTGACCAGTGATAGTGGAATTAAGGTCCCCCATTCCCGTCGAACTATTGGGTGCATGCATGTAAACGACCTTAAATTAACTACTATCACGCTGACAAACGTAGAGTTCTCACAGTCAATAGGTCAAATCCAGTGCACTCAGTGAACAAAACGCATAGCATAGAACTCAAAATTGTCAAAAAGCGACGTTTGCATTGTTCCATGGGCATCGCAATGGTGGAGCCGAGGCCGTGAACACTTGCCTCAAATATTCTTGACACAAGAACGTCGACTCGAAATCTCACCGATTGACATTCAAATACAGGAGCTGCAACAACAGCTTGAAACAATTCTGAGCACGAGTTCTGCAACATCACCAAAACGATGCAAATAATCAACCAATCACGACCGAAACTGTACCTACAGGCGCCATTCTTTATCTCGATTCCCCTAGCAAAGATCTTTCCTGCCGAGGCCACCGACATCGGAGACACTAACCCGCCGGTTCTGGATAACCTCGTTTTTGCTCCGCTTCAACCCGACCAACCAACATTCACGATCAAACCAAGAAGATCTCGAAATAACCTAATACGAAAGCAACACCTGAGCCCTTAATGCGGATCAGTGAATTTGATCAATTTGGTAAGTTACAGTTATGTGACCAGTTTTTAAGTTAAGTGTCAATAAGAAAATCAAAGTGAATGGCCGGATCGGTTTTTTTAATCGTATGAAAAAAAATCAGTCAATGAAAATTGTATAGGGGTCGAGTTAAAATCGTAAAATAAAATCGGTACGGGTAGTCAGTAGGAATAGCTAGAGTGGGTTAATAAGATTAGTTCGCTTCAGGAAAAGTACAGCAATAACGGGATCTCGGATTCGAGTAAGGATTGGATAAATGTGGGGCCTGTTTATATACCCATCGTCTTGGGTGTCTTCGAGCAGCTGGTGGGGTAAGTTTGCAAAGCTTAAACTCA
Organism: Aquatica leii; assembly: GCA_035610365.1. NCBI lineage: Eukaryota > Metazoa > Arthropoda > Insecta > Coleoptera > Lampyridae > Aquatica > Aquatica leii. Next base: position 44,649,987 of record CM069435.1, on the reverse strand, counting down.
TCGCATAGTTTCTGAAATTACTAACTAATTTCGTAATAATTACAGAGACTGTCTCACTACAGTTTTCCTATGTGTTGGAGTCTTTAAGCAGTTCTGTCAGATAGGCAATTTATTTTATTGTTCTTAACTGTCATAAATTTTAATTTTTCGCTATTGTAAACCGTCTTTGACAGTTTTGGCACACTTGTCAACATAAACGTCAAATTATTTTTTAAAGATTTTGAGACTTTGTGGGCCTCCTAGTCTTTGTTCGAGCAATAAAATGTTGTATTCAACTCGTTCCTGTCTAAATTGGACGCTTTTTTTCCCTCGAGGACTTTTTAAATCCGAGTGAAACTCTTGGGAAAAAAAGCGTCCAATTTACACAGGAACTCGTTAAATAAACTACTATTAATGATTTAACCCGAAAATTACCTACTTACAAAAAAATATTGATTTTGTGAGATTATTACAAATAATTTATTTAAATTCGGTTGATAGCGACATATCTTTGACAATCAAATCGAAGTAAACGTGTTTGTATTTTTTTGCAAAAAACATTGAAACTATACGAATTTTTTTTCTTGAACCTTTTCCACGAAAAAAATTGGTTCATTTGATGAAGTCTCTAAAGAAAAAAAATACAATGGCTGCCTTCTTACCGTTCTTCAAAGTCTTCACTTTTGAAGTTAAATTTTTAACGTTTAATTTTATTGAACAGATTTATTTTTTCCATTTTTTCACAAAAATTTTAAAATGAGAAACAAAAACTATTTGTTTTTGGTTCACAATTTTTCACATTTTTTATTTTAAGTTTTTTTTAACAAAATTTAAATCACCTTCAACAATGAAATTGTAATCGATGGTTTTTTAGTCTTTATACTCTTTTTTCATTTTTATTTCTTTCGTTCTATCGGTCCTTATCTTAAGTTTAAATTATTAACGCTATTTTAATGGGTCGCATTTGTTTCAATTTGATACAAAAATCTTAAAATAGATAAAAAAAATTGTTTTCTTTTTTTCTTCATTTTTTTGTAATTGTAATTGAAGGCGTTTCCGTGTTCACATCTCTTTTCAATTCTTAATTTTTTACGTCAAGTTTTAACAATTTATTTTATTAAACACGTCAACGTTTTTACTTTCCTATTAGGAAAGTATAGCGATCGCAAATTTTTTTCAACAAATTTTTATTACATAATTTTACCTTTCAAGGTCTCGTGAATCGAAAAATGTATTTTTGACAAAAAAAAATTTGGGTGTCTGTGTGTAACGATGTACCCACGATAACTCTCGAACCAAAAGTCCTAGTAACTTGAAATTTGATATGGAGCTGGCTTTTCATATTCTCTCGGTCAGATAAAAAAACCAGAAGTGGGTGTATCGGCCATTCTTATATAATTTTGTACGTATGTAAATTATTCGAATTCTTTATCATTCCTTATAGGAAAGTCGTGTGGTGACCACACCAGTGTTTTCTCTTTGTGATCCTTTACCTTAAGTTTATAGTTTTTAATCTTTTTTTCTTACATTTTTCAATTGTTTATTTTTAACAGTTATTAATTTCAGAAAAATTTGAATAACTGTTCGATTGTTGTTTAAATAACATTACACAATATGCTTATATTAAAATTAAGCCAATTTCACTCTAATGTAAAGACAGTTATTTAATGTAATCTAAGGTGAATTGCGAATCGAATAGCACTCTATTATAAATCAACCGGAAATTAAATAATGAAACAAACACACTGTTATCCAGCTTAAATGAATTATGCAAGTGTCCTTGTTCACTTGCAAATTTACAATAAAACTGCTCTTTAACAAAATTGCACTACTAACTTAAACATACAGCAATAAAGATATATTACACTGTTTGAAATAATAGTACAATTTACTGTTTAAGACCTGTGTTGTAAATAATATAGATAAGCTTCGTTTACACAGACCTATGATTTTATATAGAAGAAGACAGTGTATTGTTTTTTGTTTTCATGAGTCTTCTTCTTAGTTTTTTTGTATTTATTTTTTTTTGTTTATTACGATAACTACTATATTGTAGTTGTTTCAGCGTACTTGATCCTTTGTTTTTCTTTTGACATAAATTTTGTTTTTATTATCATTAGTTGTTACGTTACGTAGCTTTGTTTTTTACCTTAATTCGGTGTTTGCTTTGTACTTCAAGTTATTTTTGTATTGACCTTTAGTATTTTTTTCCAATTTTATAAGTTTTGGTTTTCTTATTTTTTTATATCTACTTACTAAAAGTTTGTTCAAATTTGATGTTTTTTTTTATTACTACAAAATATATGTTTCTATATTTTTCTTTGTTACGTACTTCCATGTATATGTGGCTTTTAATTTGTTTTACATCATCACGTGTAACTTATGATTGCTTTGCATTGGAATTGTTTAAATTTCTGCTTTTGGCAGCATACCAATTTTCAAAGAGATATACTGTCACTGCGTTACTTTATCTTCATATAGTGAATAACACTTCCTATAGAGATAGCGCAACTTTATCTATGCTCTAAAGTCCTAACTACAGCGATCAAATTATTTTGTAAACTTTCTTCTTTTTGATTTTCTTCTAGTTAATAATTTTTACACTAGGCAGATCTTCAAATTGTTTGTTTTATTTTGTTCGCTTTATCTTTTTACTTACTACTCTTGCCACATTTTGACCCAGTTTTAGATTTGCCTTAATTTTATATTTGTTATCTTTGTTGGTTCAAAAATTGTACTTTATTTATCAGTTGTTGCCAATCGTTATTACCGAAGCTTCAGCCGCATATATCAAAGTCGTATGATAATTTTATAAATACTTAATTTTGTATTACTTGATAACGTTTCCTACAAAGCAATGTTTTGTGGAGATGTAGAACTTTGTTTACATTGGTAAAACTGGTCGTTCCGTCATCACATGTCTTTTAGAGCATGGTCTTTATTATCATTATAATCATCAAACATCCCAATATTTTCAATCGTGACTATGGTTCTAAACTATCTCTACCTTGGTTTCTAGTTGTTACTTCTATATATACGTTGACTACTTGTTTTTAAATTGTTTGATTTATTTATCTTTGTAGTTTAGAATCTATGTTGGTTTACAAGTTGATTAGTTAACTGTTTAGAGGCTCTCAGTTAGATTTTCTTTGCTATTCGAGTTGTTCTACGAAGGAGGGCAAAACTCGAAATACGTTCTTATTAAAACGTTCTCGAAGTTATTGTCAACTTTGAGTCAATAACCGAAGAATGTAGAAAATTCTTGACACAGATAACAGAAATATATAAAAAGTGTTCAAAAGGAGTTGAGGCCAGTTTTTCGAAGTCGGAAGTTAACAGACTTTGTCGGTTTAAATAAATTAAGTATTTAACGCGTGTTTTAATATAAACAAGTGCACGTGCTTTTAATATAAACAAATACCGGTTTAGGTAAACAAAAGTTATCCATGGACAATATTATTGGAGTGATAGTAATAACTGATATACATATAACATAATGTAAGTGTTTTTCTTAAATTTTGTTAGATTTAATTAGTTACGTGTAATACTAATCGTGTAAGTATTTAGTTTCCAAATAAATTTGTAACATTATCTTTGTAAAAATCCTTAACATCGTTGCTTACTAAACCTATACGTCGACGTTTACATAACTAATTGTTGATAAACTTACTTAAAATAAGTAATATTTACCGCTATACACATTAAAAAAACTTTGGCAACCATAGCCAGCCTAGAAAAAGAGATCTTGCCATCAAGAACGGTCAAGCCGAAATTCAATTTATCAAATTATCTTTTTGTCTTGCTATTTTTGTAGTACATGTGGTTTTTTATCTTGATTCGATAACTAAAGCTTGGTTCTATTGATGTGTATTCTTTAACTCTTCAAAATATTTTCGGTAGACTAAGAGAGGTAGGACTGTGCACTAAATCATTATCGGTTGGTAATTTTTTAGTGAACAGTGTTATTTCTGTTAGTCAATCCTAAAAATCTCCTTCTTTTCGACATACATCGAACCATCTAACAAATGCTTTAGTCATGAAAAACTACAGTAAAAAATGCATTTAACAACATGTTTTAAAGCTTACCTTTTCCAATCCAAAGTTATCATCAGAATCTAACTCTCGACCGTTGTCAATTGCTTAATTATTTTATGTTAAAAGTATTACAGATCGTCTTGGTAAGTATTAAGATAAGAATATCTTCCGGGTTTGGACCGTGTCATTGTTGTAACCGAAGTTGCCAACGTTTTGCCCAGTTTCGTAAGAGGCATCATCAGGGCGTGAGATAAATCGAAAAACTCAAACAAGTAACCGAAATCTAACTAAGAACTTTTCAAAAGTTAGGTACTCAACTTGTGAACCAAGCCAGATTCTAACCTCTAAAAGGGTAACAAAAAAACGGTAAATTTGAAAAGCTAACGAAAATCTAACAAAAAACCCCGCTACAGAGTTAGGTAATCAACTTGTGAACCAAGCCAGATTCTAAACTCTATAGAAGTGGCTTAAGAAGAAATAGTCTCCGTATATAAAGAAGAAGGATCGCCACGGATGGTTAAGCTCGACTCTGATTGGGTTACAGTTGTAGTATTTCTTGAGGGTCCTTGACCAAATGACGTAATGCAAAAACTGCCACTTTAGTGCGGTATTATTCAATGCAACTTTTTTTTCACAATGGATTCAATTGGATTAAGTTTACGTGTATTACAGCATTTGTTGTAATGAAATCCAAGTTTTAAAAACCAAAGGAATTCTCTGTTGCAGCAGCAGCAAGTTCAGAATTGCTTTTAATTGGTTGTATCCATTGACAAGCTATTTGTTATTTATCGAAGAAATCAATTGCATTACGAGTACTGTTTCGTGCTTCGGAGTGAACAATTTTTTGGGTTTTGTTTTTTATGGATGGAAACTGTAATACAAAAAGTTAGTTAAACTAATAATGATTACCGGTTTGGTACTATAAATACAATAAACAAATTGTTTTGTGTACATAAACAAGACAAGATTTAAATATAAAAGTCATATAAAATGCCAGAATAACAATGTAAATAAACCAAATTGTCAACAAAATCAACGTACTTTAAAGAAAACAATTTGCCTTTTAAATGAGTTCGTATGTTTTCTTGGGTTTTTGTAATCTTGGTAGCACAGTAGTTACTTTTTTTAAATTTGAAATATTAAAAAAGAATGAATATATAGTAAATGGTCTTTACTATTTCCTTATCGAAGAAATATTCAAATAATTTATTGAAAAATTTTTAAATAGGTTATATCCTTATACTGTTTGTATTCATCATCAAGATCACTAATTATTTTTTTGCCGTACACGTTTCTTTCATGATTTTTTTTATTTACTTTTTTATTTTTGTATCCGTAATATAGTAGTTTTTATTAGGAACGGGCATTTTGTATTCAAAGTGTTTTTTGACTGAATAGTAAAATTCTTCTTCTTCTTCTTCTTTAACCTTTTTATGTCGTTTAGCTTTTATCACAGGCCTCTCTCATACCGTTTTAATTTAAACGTTTAAACCAGAGACGACGGAGATGGATCAAATCTTAATGACTCCGGAGATTCTGCTCAACAGTGTGCAGAGACAGGTATATCATGACTGTTTATGCAGAATGGCAACTTTTTGAGGTGTATAGCTTGGTTCAATGGAACTGATGACAGTGACATTGAGGCATTTATAAATGCAATATTAGTTTACCAAGGATGTGTCAACATAACTGATGAAAATGCATTGAAAGGTTTCCCAATTCTTTTAGAAGGTCACACCAGTACTTGGTAGCAAAAAATTAAAATCGTCAATACTAGATTTTCATTCAGTTTTAAAAGCACTTCGTGATACATCGGTTGTACGAAAACTTGACGGATGTTTATATTAGTCGTGCTCGTGGTTTGTTTTCGCGGCTACCAAGAAAATCTGCTCTTCATACAACAATTCAACTTGATATGGTTCTTCTTCTTCTTCTAAATCGTAGAACCCGTAAACGTATACTGCGCAAAAGTGTAAAAACTTTTAACGATTTACTCATGGTTGCTCGCAGTGTAGAACTAACTTTAATTGACAAAAAGAGAGCGGTCGAATGTAAAACGGTAACGTCTTCCCAAATACCTTTATTGAGAAAAAGAGACAGTGCGTGTATTGTAGGAATTTTGGTTATAATTGACTGTCGCAAGCTAGCAAATTGAAACAAGGTTGACGATAAGAAAAATCTAAATATTACTAATACTAAACAACCTCTGAGTCTATCAACGACAGCAATTCAATGCAAGCCTAGGGATGGTTCGACAATATTTTCGTGTTATGGGTGTGATAAACCTGTATTCATAAAAAGTAATTGTCCCGGTTGTTCTGTTCGAAAAGTTCCGACCAGTATTTCTGCTCTGTCTTCGCATTTTTGTTTCTAATCTAAAGCCGATGATGATTGTTCTCGTCAAATTCAAAACCTTTGATTCAGTTGGTACTGCATATCTAGATAGTGGTTGCAAACGTAGTATCGCAGGAGCTTCTTTGTATGCAATTTTGTCAAAATGATAACAATGACACTTGCTGATGGTGTTGAAGCGCATAGCTTTGATGTTCTCATTATCATTCAAGATAAATTGGTCCGAATCACGTTGCTTGCTGTTCTTGAGCATGAACGCAGTAAGCGTTTTTTAGGAATAGATTTTATTTGCAAATAATTAACAACCATTGGTTTTTCATTTAAAATCCTCAAGTTCAATTTCCATATACTAGAGAACAGAAATTGTCTCTCAGTTCTTGCTAATACAATCACGTAACATGACTTGTTCTTGAGACACAGCGAAGAAATCGCTCTGAGCAATTCTGAAAAAGCTCAATTTGATTTTCGTTATTCTAACGCGATGTTTTTTTTTGTCCGAGCTACGAGCCAACGCCTTTTATAGAACATACTGTCAAACTGATCGATGAAACGCCAACTGCTGTTTTGCCTTACCGTACATCTGATCCGAAAAAGCAACTCTTTAAAAATGAACTCGACACAAGTCAAGGTCATCGAAAAGTGTGAGTCCCCGTTTGCGGTTTCTGTGGTTCTAATTGCCCAAAAAGATGGAAGCATGCGATTGTGCATCAACTTTCGTGCGTTAAACGTAGTAGCTGTTACCGATAACTATCCTTTACCGCGCTTAGACGACCTACTTCACAATGCTAAACGAACTTGGTTTATAATTACTCTTGATCTACGATCAGGCTATCATCAAGTATCGGTGCGAACTGAAGGCAGAGACGAGAAGGTTTTTACATTTCTGTTTGTTACCTTTTGATATAATCGTATATCGTTTTGTATCAAAAATACTCCTGCTACCTTTCAAAGACTCGTGGATTGTTCTAAAAGTGGATTGGCTGACCTTACTCTACTTGTATATCTTGATGACCTTATTGTTCCTGAAAACTTGTCGGATCATCGCCAAGATTTTCAAAGGGTCTTTAATCGATTAAGACAATTTAAACTTTGCTTAAATCAAAGTAAATGCATTTTTGTTTGCTACTCTGTAAAATACCTAGATGACATCATATCAGCTGAAGGTATCCGCCGAGATCTCTCCAAGGTATCTGCGATTTTAGAAATAGCTTTGCCCAAGAACGTTAAATGGCTTACCTTTTTACAAACCTGTTCTTGGTTTGGAAGATTTATTCAAAATTTGCAAATGCAAATGTTGCAAAATCATTGACGGTTCTCACCAAAAAAAGTGTCTTATTGAAATGAGAAACTTTGCAACAAAACGCTTTTCATGAACTCAAAATATTGTTCACGTCTAATCCCATACTACTCCAAGTCGACTCTTGTCTACGGTATGTTTTGAAAACCGATGCAAGCTTTTACGCTTTCGGGGTGGTTTTCTTCTAGAAGGAGGGACCTCAGGAATTACTCGTTGAGTATGCCAGCCGATTGTTGACACCTGCTAAACAAAATTATCATACTACAGAGCGAGAAGAAATTGCAATCATTTGGAGTGTAAAGAAATTTTATGGCTATTTAGAAAGAGCAAAGGGTGCTATCCAGACCGACCACCAGCCGTTGAAGTGGTGTAATGCCTTTGAAGTTTCCCTCTCAACTCGCTGGATGAGGTCCATATTTGCAGTCCTTTGATGTCAGAATCTATTACACTTCTGGTCGCACAAATGTGGTTGTTGACACCTTACTACTCTGTAAAAATATTTTTTTCGAAAATTTTTTATTTGGCTTAAATGATATAGAAACTATCTAAGAATAATATCTAAAATCAATTTTGGGTGAAAAGTGAATAAAAATAATTTGTTTAGCCTGTTTTCGTAAGTGCCTTAAAGCGCACAAAAACGTTCGAAACTTCCGCGTGGCATTATAGCTCTGTTGGTCATGTTTCCGTTATATTTTTTTGTAGCGTTGAAAGATAGCGTTAGAACTGTCAAACTAACGGTAAACACGCAACAAACTATTCCACGTGCTGCTCTGAGTTACGCTCTCATGTTCTTTAGTATTTCAGTGTTTTTAAGTAGTTTTTTATAACAAAATGAGTGAGAAAGTGTACAGCGACAAGAAAGGAACCATAACATCATCAACTCGTTCTAATGAAAGCAGAATTTCTAACAGAAAGCCGCCCGACCGCCGTAGCTCCGAAGCCGACGACGGAGATATTTCTAGGCTCGCAAAAAAAATTAAAATCTTCAACGGCCACAGATGATATTGAAATCGATAGTGCATTTGGCTACCGAATTGTGAATGTTATTCATATTTTTACCATGTTGTCGCAAATTCTAGTGTGTAAAAAATGCGCAGGTAGTGTTACTTTTGCGAAGTCGAGCATACGCTGTCTTGGATTTAAGATCGTGATAAAATGTAAAAAGTACGAAAATATTATTATTGACAGCAGCCCTTTAATTAACAACCATGCTTACGACATAAATAGACGTATCACCTTTACTATGAGACTAATCGGTATTGGGACGCAAGGAATAAATACATTTTGCGCGTTCTTGTGTCTCCCAAAACCAGTGTATCAAAAAGCGTACGATGATATTGTGAAATGCATAGCAATATGTACGTACGCTGTGAAATGTGCAGTCTTAAGTAAAGCTGTCAAGGAAGAGAAGAAGATTTCCAAAAAAAATGAACAGCGTGAAGGACTATCAGTGTCGGGGAACGGCTCCTAGAGAAAGCGTGGCTTTTCTTCCCCTTTTGGATTTGCGAGCTTAATTGGATGGTATACAGAAAAATACTGACATTTTTGTAAAATCGGCATATTGTAAGGCGAGCAAACATTGGGAGAAGAAGAAAGACAGTGCTGAATACGAAGAATAGAAAAGCGTACATGAAAACAACTGTAATACAAATTACAGTGGAAGTGCATGAAAAATAGAGCCTGGCGCTGTAGTCGAAATGTTCTCGCGTTCTGAATCTACATACAATGTTTCATACGCTTACTATATTGGAGATGGCGACAGCAAGACATTTGAGAGTATCCAAGATGCCAAGCGGTACGATGATTTTCTTGTGACCAAAAAAGAATGCATCGGACATATGCAAAAAAGGATCGGTACAAGATTACGCAATTTGAAGAAGAAAGCTAAAAATCTTGGTGGTCGAGGAAAATTGACTGCAAAGTTGATTGACGAATTAAGTATTTATTACGGACTAACTATACGTCGAAATACGGATTCGATAGATAATATGCAGCTTTGTATCATAAAATTTCAACTGATGAAAATCTTGAACACGACAGATCTCCTGAAGACAAGAATTCTTGGTGCTCTTGGCAAAAAGCTAAAGCCTCGCATACTCTCGAACCATATTCTCATAAACCAGCTATGACTAACCAAGTATTCGATGCTATTCAACCAATTTATAAAGATCTAACAAAAGAAGACCTTCTCTCCCGTTGCCTCGGAAGATTCACTGAAAATGCAAATGAAAGTTTGAATTCTGTAGTGTGGTCGATCGCCCCGAAATCGGTATGATAACATATAATAATGATTTTCAAGGACTATTAGGTGTTATAACCATAATTCAATTGAAGATCAACACGCAATTAAACGAATATGTCATGGAAGTGGATAAACGTCGAGTAAAAGCCGCCAACCGCTCAGCATCGAGTAGTCGTAAAGAAGCTCGAAAAGACGTTGCATCCTTTAGAAAAGAGGCTCAAGAGCAACATTAATGCAGAGAAGGACAGTTATATGGTGCTGGGATAGTCGAGTAAAGGTAAAAAAATTTTCAACTCAATAGATTGAATATTTCATACCGTAAATGCGTCATAATTAAAACTTTAAACGTGTGTTTCTCGAAACTGGGTTTTTCGAACTGACGTTGCCTGGAACTCCAATTTTCATCGGATGCACTTCAAATTTCAACTGTTGCTTCGCAAATAGGTAATTTTTGGAAGTACACGGGGTTTTTTCGATTGACAAAAAATTACGTTTGTCATAAACAATTTAAAGTTTATTTCTACCCCAAAAATCGATTAAAAAAATTATTATTAATGCCAATTTGCAAATTTTCAAAAAAAAAATATCCCGTGTACTTCCAACGAAGAATATTTTAAGAAAAATTTATGGTTTTTGCTCTAGGTGCCATAGGAGTTCTGAAACCGACTACGCCGTTTGCCGCTTCTGAAAAAAAATAGTTTTAACTAATAAAATTCCACGGCGCCTTTTTAAATAAAAAATTGACAAAATAATTTCATTTCAATCCATTCAACCGTAACCGAGAAAAAAAATCCTAAAGAAAGGTACTTTTTTCAACGCGTCAGAGTAGTATAACCCCTTATCACGTCCGCCTGTAGCCTGTACCCGAGTGTTACCATTGACTTTCCAGCCCAAAAGACGAAAAATAATAGATTGTTTTAAACATTTAAATCCAAATGTGCTCTTGTATCGTTATTCTCCTGATTATGACGGTGAAAAGGTGCAACAAGCTGTGCCCAAAAGTCAAATACCCTGAATTCTTGAAGCGTATGATGACTCTCCTCTCAGTGGTTATTATGGTATCGAGCGTACCATCCAGAGAATCCTACCACGCTATTGCTGGCTTGGAATGACCCGCACCGTAGCTCAGCATGTATCTCGCTGTCTCGAGTGCCAAAGATACAAGATAAAAAATACCAAGCCGTCCCGTTTTTTACATAATCCTGCACAGGCCCAGCGATTTGAAACACTTACTATGGACTTCTTTGAACTTTTGAAGATGTTTCTAGTCGATGGATTGAGCTGATCTGTCTTAAAACTTCTACAGTACAGGACTATGCTCTTTTATTAAGTGTTGAAATAATTTTACGCTATGGCACTCCTCGGAGGCTAATTAGTGATAATGGAACTCAATTTATGAGTTAAACAATGCAACAAGTAGCGTTCTGTCTTGGTTTTAAACAACACTTGATCCCTACTTACCATCCTGAAGCCATAAAGGTTGAAATGACAAAACTAGATTTCAAACGCCAACCCAATCTTAGTTGGTATCGATCACTTAACGTGAAACAATAACGTTCCGTCGGTGCGTTTTGGAATGAACACAATCAGATGTTCTTCCACAAGATTTACTCCTGCCTTGCTTTCGGACGCGAACTTCGCACCACGGATTATGTCAATCGAGATCTCCCTATGATTGTTGAAAAGGACAATTTTGTGTCCTAAATCACACCCTATTTAGCACACTTAACATGTTCGTGAAGCTTGTAACAATCACGAAAAAGCCGCAGATAAAGCGATGTGTCACTATTCCAAATAGACGATCAAGTATTAGTGAAGAACCATCCTCTCAGCAAGACCGATCAATGTTTCACTTCCAACTTTGCTCCACGCAAAGATGGACCTTATCAAATACGCAAACTAGTGTCACCTACCACTTATGAAGTGGCCTCCATTGGAAAACCTGCCGATCCAATAACTAAGTACCACTCTTACGTTCTCATCCATTTTAAGCTGTTAAAGAAGTTTTACCGATGGCCGTCCACGCCGTTCGAAAAAGAGGCAGACCGAAGAAGCTACCTCCTACTCCTCCCGGTCTTTCTTATGTGACGTTATCCGATGAGGCAAAGCCGCTTCGTTGTCGTTGCTGTAGCCTAAGCAGCCAAACTACAGATACTTGTTTTGGAGCATCCCCAAGACGGTTGTATGCTCCAAAGGGGGAAACTGTAAGAAGTCAAACCAACCTTCCACAAAAAGGAGATCGTGCAACCCTGCAGTTCCTACGGATGAAAGAAGGGACATCCCGCTAAGATAACGAATATAACCGATAACGTAACGATATACATACAACATGTTTTATGAATCTTTTGTAGAATTCGAAAACGATATTGTAATAAACCGTGCAAAAACCGACCTGTATATATTTAATAAATGCCTAGTTACACTAGCGCAATTATTTATAAAGCTTTAGTCAGACAACACTACAAAACAAGAGACATTGCTTTTAAAAGAAAACAGTTGACAGAAATTTCAGAGACGAGTACCTATTATAAATAAAACGTACAGAATAAAAAAAAAATTAACAGTAACTTTTTTTACTTTGAATTTTACAAATAATTTTTTTAGTTTTTCTATGTTAATATTCGTACTCTTTACTTAAACCTTAAGCGATATCGATTAGGACTCATGTTAGAGAAGAATTTTATTGATACGGATGTACTTTTGTACCAATTTATATAATAATGTTATTAAAATAACAATTACAGAAATAAAGTTGAATGAAGCTGTTTTTGCAACCCTAATGTTTCCTTCCAAACATTTTTGATAAACATAAGAATTAAATTTTAGAGATTGATGATTATTTAGCCCAGTCGCTAACATTGATGTATGGATTGGAAGACAAGGACGTTTACTTATTAGTGGCAGGTCGAAAATTATGCCTATAGATACATTTTTAAGTCAAAAACGGCGATTAGTACAATATATAAACTTTTAAAAGTGACAAAAGCACCGTTAATGTGAAAACGCCGAGACAGGTAAAAAATTAGTTCTTGGAATACTTTTAAAAAGGACCAATTCTCGGAACTTGACGCATTTGAGTATATGTATAGATATATATATATATTTTTCATTTTGAGGCGTTTGGCAAAAGGAGATTAGTCCGACTTCGTATTATGATGAAATAACCCAGACGTAACACATTACGACATTTATTATCGTTTTGTAATTTATTTCCAAGTCAGAGATTTGTGCGAAAATTAAAAAAAAATTAAAAGGCAGATTCGTGGCAGTTTAAAAGGTCTTTTCTATTTCTCACCTACTATGTTTAGGATTTTCTGATGTGGGGCGTCGCGACGTTGCTCGTGGATTCGGTCAGATTCCGGGCGTCGACCTGTTCTCTTTTACAGAGGACAATAGCCGCTCTGGCATTTATTAAATGTCTGAAATTTTTTAACTTTTTTTTTACTGCGATTCATAGCAAATTAAGGTGAATGTTTGAAATAGTTGTATTTTATATCCTCCCTACCCTCCACCTCTCTGCTTACTAATAACGAGAGTTAGAAGTTCGAGCTGAATTCTTGAATGGGATTCGAGGTTCGTTCAGCATCGACAGTCGTGCGGTGACGTTGGTTTGTTGTGTTACTTCTCTTTTTCTCATAAACCAACAAACTTTCCAATAAATAAATAAATGCCTGCAAGTAACTACGAAAAACTTATTACTTTTGGTGTGTACGAATTGTGTGAAAAAAATGTTTTGTGCCCGAAATAACTATGATTTAATTCTACCTTCATCAATCTTTCACAGGGTATGTTTATTTTTATTCGCTTCAAATGGTATTTTAATTACGCATTATTGATATGCGCACGTGATAATCCTGCTGAAAACGTAAATAAGACTCGAGGCGCAGGAGAAGAAGAACGTTGTTACGTAATTCATGAATCATTGAGCAATGACAATTTCCTCGCTTATTAATTGTGCGACAAAAAATTCTTCCTAAGTGTTTTTCTTATGATGAATCACCGCCAGGCATCACAAAATTGAAATCCTTTTCATTTATAAATAGACAAGGAAGTGAAGCTCTTAACTCAGACACAACAAAGCTATATAATTTCTATTTTTAGTTACCTACTTTGGAAAACTATTCAAATCTTATACCCATGGTAAATCTATAGTTCTTACGTGATGCCAGCACTTCCTCATACTTATCATTTTTTATTAACGCCTATTTAAAGGTCTTATCCGTTTCGTTTTTAAATCCATCGACTTAATGTACAAAACAATATGAAAATTCGCTTTTTTCCAAACTACGTAAAGCTTTAAAAAGATGAATGCTTAAATTTTTAGATTTGAAGCGTGCATAATTAATTTTGTCGATGACCCAAATAGACCTTTTCCCCTTAAAACAAAATTATGTACGTGACAAATTGTTCGCTTCCTATGGATTCCATCCGTGAATGAAGCGTGAAAATGGCTTTTTCAAGCAAAATTTAAATTCGAAGAAAGTGTGTACAGCTTTTTAAATTAAAGTTACGCCCTTTATTTTTTATCGCTAGATGTTAATTGAGACGATTTTTGACAATTGATTTTAAAAAATAACCATGCAAAAACTACTTTATTACAGACCTAAAACAAAGAAATCATAATTTTACATAGTAGTGCCATCGACGTTATTTCCAATACTGATGAGTTTTCGTTGTTTTTGCGATTTTTTCTTCTACTTTTTGTTAAAGAAATACCACCACGCCTGACCTTCATTAAATAATTTTATTACGCGTTCTTTCACTTTTTCTGCAGTTATCACTACATCTCATTGAAGGAACTTTTCACCTATCATTGTATAGTTGATAAAAAGTTTTTCCTTTGGTTGCTTCTTGTATTCTGTTTTTGGCAAGATCAATAGAGAATAATCTCAATTGAAGACGTTTTGCATAAAGAAATGTTCGTCTTTACTTTGTTCATAACGTTTTACAAAAAAAAAACTCTACTGATTGAGTAAACGTTTTTATACTTTCTTTCAAACATAGTCAAATTGATGTGTTCTTCTAGTCAAACGTTAAAATTGTTGAATCTACAAAAACGTCTGTGTTTTTTGCATATATTACTTTTTTCTAAGATTTTTAGAAGGTCGAGGTCATAGAAGATTTCCTTTGTTTCTTCTGAATTACTGTTCGTCTTACTTCTTTATATTTGTACTCACAATGAACAAATCTACTTATTACATAAAGGTAGTTTACAAAAGCGTTCTTTATTTGATTATGTGTTGAAAATTGTTGAGTTTTCCTTCATTATCATTTTGCTTCTAATTAACAGCTAAACGTTGTCATTTGGTAGGTTATAGTCTTTAAATCATTTTTCAGCAAAAAAAAGATAATACATCAGCACGTTTTTATTATTGTTTTTTATTGTTTTAAAGGTTTTGTGGTTGCTTAAGTCAATATTTAATGAATGTTGTTCTTTAAGATGCTTTCATTTCTCACAATCTTTGAATCAACTTTGTTTTTGTCTATTGACATTTATCTGGGGTAGATTTAGTTCGCCATTTTCTTCGTCTTCTTCTTTTGAGTATGTAAGCTTCTGGTATAGTCTTCCAACATGATTTTTTATCTTTTCATGTATGCCAAACGTGCAATTTATTCGTTATTTCGGTTAGATTGTTTTATTGTTAATCGAGGCTATTGACAATGAAAGATTATTGATTCAATCTAATCATTACTTGTTTTTTTTATTATCTTGAAAGAATTGCATGATTTATTTCTCTAAAATTGGTAGTTTTAATTCATCTATCGAATATTTTTTGTTGAGTATTTAAAATTTTTCACGAAAACTCAAATTCATTACATTTTTCAAGGTTTTTTCGTGAGCTTCGGAAACAATTCTTTTTTATTTATATTTAGACCAAATCACTGATTTAGCTGCTCAGAAATTGTAATGACAGTGCTGTCAACTGTAGCAGCTTTTTTGCACCTTGGTATTTACATTTTTTGCAAAAAATTATATATTTTTTTGATTACTTGGCTTGAACTTTTTTGTTTGTTACTTCAAGAATTCTAAATTCTACAAATCGTTTCTAGCATTTCAATTTAGACAAGTGTTCCTTACGGACCCCCAGGGGTCTCCGGGACCATTCAGCGGATCCGTGAAAAATTAAAATTCTTTAAGGTTTAATATAAAATACAAAAATTACATTACCAGGAAACGAAGCTTTGCTTATAGCTTATGTGAGATTTGTAGAGAAAGAATTCTCAAGAATTATTATTTGCTGAATGTTTGAAAACTGATACGCAAGGTAAAACGTTTTTTATTGAATTAAAAACATTTTTCGAAGTAAAAGCTATAGCTTTGACTAATACCATCTTCGGCAATGGTAGGACGACACTGAGGATTTCTGGCATGCTTAAAACAAGCTATATCGAATGTATTATCGGTACATGGTGTCATTCATCGACATCATTTGGTCGCAAAAAACCTTAGTGAACGTTTGCATGAATCACTACATTATGTCATTAGAGCAGTTAATATCAAAAGTTATGTCTTACATGAGAGATTATTTGCTCAACTTTGTTTGGAAATTGTTGATGACTATAGTCGTTAACTACTTGACACAGAAGTACGTTGGTTATCTAAAAGTGCATTTTTGGATAGCTTCTATTCGTTCTTTGGATTCAGTATTCCGGAAGAGTAAAGACACAATTTTAATTATCTCAAAAAATGACATCGCTTATATAACTGACTTATTTGCCAGATTTAACGAGACTAATTTGAAACTACAAGGTGACACATTAAATTTAATCAAAGCTAAAAGTGTAATATCTGCATTTGTTGTAGAAATTTTGATGTACAAACAAAAATTGGGAAGAGGAGAATGTTCTCAGTTTCCAAATCTTTCAAAATTGCAAAAATTGAGATGAAGATTTGATTGCTTATCGTCAACACTTATCGGCGCTTCATTCGAACCTTAACCAAAGATTTGATCACATTCTTCACTTCGATATTCCCGACTGAATGTTGAACCTTTTTTGCAAGTAGTCATTCAGAGCACAAATACAGATGATTACATACTAATACAGGAGCAACTTATGGAATTATTCACAAATCAGGAGCTGAAACCAATCTTAAAACAAGGATACGACAACTTGTGGTTACAAAAACAGATCTCAATGTGATATCAAGCATTATGGGTTATTGTACAGAAGCTGTTGATTGCTTTTCCGTCTTCCTATTTGGTAGAACGTGGATTCAGTGCCGTTATGAGCCTCTTGGGGATTTGCAATCGCTACTCACAAACATTAAGCCGGAAATAAATACACACATAACATCCCATCAGGTTCATCAGTCATTTTTTTTTTATTTTAAAACAAAAGTCATAATTTCGATAAATATTTCAAAAAAATGTTTTATTTTTATTTTTGCGTCACCATTTACCATTCAAGATATCAAAGTTATATTTGCGATTTTTCTATTATACATTTATGCAGTTTTTTTACTCACGGGTCCGTGGACAAGTTTTGACTATGAAAGGGGTCCGTGGGTCAAAAGAGTTTGGGAACAACTGATGTAGACGAATACTTTTTGGATGTCTCTGTGTTGAAGGTTTCAACCAAGATACCTCACAACCGCGATATTCCTGTTTAGGGAAGTATTGAGTATCTTGTTAATTTTAGATTAATAGTACATTTTTATATTCGATATTAAGTTTTTAGATCGTTTATTCCATTTTGTAGTCGACACCTTAAAAATATTATCTTTGCATGTCTCTACTCGAATTTGATTCTATCCGGAAAAAAGAGCAAACGGCTCATTCCAAATCCACACACTTTTAACAACTTTTTTCTCTCGCTATCTCAGATTTTGATGTAATTACAAAGGTTACCTTCATGTAGACTAAGAAAAATACCAAAAATTCAGCCCAATATCTCAAACGGTTTTCAAAATATAGCTATGTAAAGTTTTCGAAAAACGCAAAATGTTGACCTGTTGCAGCATCTTTAATTTGAAATTGGAGCTCTCCTTGACAAGATAGAGAATTGAAATTAGTGTGATTTTAAAGGATTTCTCAAACATAAGTAAATAATTATATTATGTCAACATGGAATAATTAAAGTCTGAGATGATGAGGTTTAGTCACTGTGTTGATTAGACATGGAATGACTGCAGGGAACATGAATAACCACAAAAGTTATTAAAATCAATCACGTTTTTCTAAATATCTTTAGAGAATAACGGTTTATTCTAATAATTGATGTTTTTGCTTTGCATTGCCATGGTCTTTGTTTGTTCGTTTCATTAATGAATTTAAATAAACAAATTGTTTTAGAGTTTTTTATTCTGGATTTGTGTTGTCCATTTCACAATAGCCGAGCTTTCGTGACACGTCGCAGTGGACATCTGAGTCTTTGCTTTATTCCAGCCTCTGCCATTGCGACATGTGACGAAAGCTCGTCTTGTATGACATCGACAACACCGAAATCCAGAATGAAAAACTTTAATACAAAAGTAACAGGTGAAAACCTAAATTCTATTAAAACAAATTGTTGTTACCACTCTGTACTAAGAGATCTTTGATTATCTAAGCCAAAATAGTACTGACCCAATTAATTAAAAAAGTCATTTGTTTCGAGGTGCTTTGAGAAGTGATTTGGACCCGTGCGGGTACACTCAGGTTTTATTCATTTTTTTTAAGTACCACGATCAAATGTCTTCGCAGTATGTTTTTAAGCATTGATCAAGTGTCGAAATACGAAGCTTTTTTCAGTGTAAGTTTTTTGCACGTTTTAATCTTTCTAATGCCAGCAAGAACAAACAACCTTTACGAAATGAATCACTGATCTATCACTACCGTGTTTGATTTCGACAAGTTAAATTGTAGCGTTGAAAAATCTTTACGGGAAACTTTAATTGATTCACTGAACTGTAACTCATTGTCAACTTGCCTAGTGCTTTGTATTTTAAATACAGCATGCTAAAAATCTATAATACAACTCGCATTACAGCCGAGACAGATTGCTAACATCCATTTTCTCAGTGAAGATCAGCGAAGCAAAAAGTTTTTTGGCTACTACCAGGATTTGTCTGAAAATTTAGTTAATGATGTCGAAACGATTGCAGGTTGTCTTTAATTGTACAAACATTTGAGCATTTTAATAATTGATTTAATGAATTTAAGTTACTTAGTTATTCCTGAAAAGTTCGATGTTTACAGTGCCTAAATTTTATATATCTTCTAGTGTTATAAGCATACCGACAATTTTCGTTTCTTTTATTGCTTTGGTAATTAAAAAGCTATTCTTTGTTTAGTACATTATTAACACAATGGCGTAAGAAATTTTTTTGTAGTTTCACCTTGTGTTCGAGCAACACATCACCATCAAAATTGTCATTGTTTCTTTGGTAGACAATAAAACATAATTATTAAATCCCCTTTTTGTTGCGCCAGACAAACATTACTGTAAATAATAAGAAAATATAAAAATTATACATTTAATTACTAATAGAGTCTTCTGTTTAAAGAGAACCGTTATTTATCCGGGTGTACATTCAAGACACTAGGACTACGAAGTCGTTAGTGCGTTTAACAATGCGCTTGGTTAACCATCCATATTCCATGTCTGGAGATTCCATTTTAACCACCGTTCTCGACGAGCGGCTTCGCCTTGTAAACTTCTTTGTACATTTCTTTCGTTTGAAAACTGCAGCCTTTTTTGTTGATACTTTTACACTTGCACATAATAGCAGTAATGCAGTAGGCTAACACAAATAATTACTTCATTGCATACAGTAAAATACTATTTAGATTTTTCAACAAAAAAAACACGTAGCAAGTAATAAAAGATAAGGAATTTTAGAATGTCGCAATTCGATCCACTATAATTTCTTCCTCTAGTTATTATTGGCAATCTCTAATATAATAGAAGAAGAATGCAAAACAATAAATTCTTGACCGACCACGTGTAGGTGTTAAAAAGTGACAACATAAAAATATTAAGTGCCACAATTTCCAGAACGCAGACGATAGAATTGCTTTTATTTATATTGTCGATTATGACATCAGAGAAGTTCTCTGTACGTTTCAAAAATAGCAAAGTGACCCAGAAATACTCAGACATAGAAATCGGTTGACATTTTTGCCAAACTATTTACATGCAACTTAAAATCTTTGTAATATTTTCTACTGAAAACGGTTTAAAACACAAATTACGTTACGTGACCCGACAACTTGCACGCCATAATAATAATAATAATATGCAAATGTCTGCAATACGTGTTTAAGGCTCATGTGAAAAATCTCTTAGATTGCTTGTACATCACTTTATTCAGATTATGGTTTATTTTATCGTTTATGTATTGTTTTATTGCGCTATGGAGCATTGCTTTTTTTTTTAAAGAAACTAATAAACGATTAAGTATACACAAGACGAAACGGATTTCCTAAGAATTGAGAATAATGGAAAAAGTACCTATAATTTTAAGTTTGTTGAAGAACATTTGTTTTGGTTGTCACTCTCAGTCATAAACAGACAAGTGGTGAAGCTTCTTTTTACTTAAATTCGTAGGAAAGCATTTTAAAATTAGCCACCGAAATACACTTTTAAACTTTTACAGGAAACATTTTTCGCTACTTGACGCTTGTAGAATCTTGATTTTACATTTGAAAATTAGTTCCTACATTTATCTTAGTTTTGGAATTTTGCCATTTTGGTTGAAAGAAATGTCGAGGTGTATCTAGTTTTGCTCCTTTTTGGCAAAACGTACTATAGCTTCACATTCCAAAAAATGGTTTAGCATTTGTAAGAAAAGCGAGACCAAAGGTCTCTTCTTAGATATTGTAAACTTTTTTTATTTAAAATAAATGTTAGTTTATTTGTACAACAAAAAAGCTAAAATTATAGGTGATCAAATGCGCACAAGAAATAAAAACTTGATTTCATGTAATTATTTATTTTTTTTTGTTTTTGGAGATTTGTATAGTTTTTTTTTAAACTTTATGGTTCGATTCATTTATCGATTACTTCTTATTGAGCATTAAAAAATTAAAATTGTTTTTAATAAAAAAATGTATAACACTTTTAGAGTTTTTCGTGTTACAGTGAGCCTTAGAAACAATTGCTTTTGTTTCTCATTTATATCTAACGAAATGACTGATTTAAATGTATTGAATCCTATCTATTCAGAAAGTATGATAACTGAACTCTCAAGAGAAGATACTCTAACTGCCTTGGAAGAAGAATGGAAAAACTACCTATTTACTGAATAAAGTGATCTTAACATTGCTGAAATGTTTTTAGTGATTTCCACTGCGTTTTTCTTTGTTTTTCTTGTTACAGAAACTGTTACCTGTTTCCTAGATTGTAAATTAAGTATCAGTCCTGTGATGTTTTTTGAAACAATTTTATAGTGTTATATACTATATGTAGAAAATGCAACAATTGGTTTTCTCTATAGATCTAATGTAGCTTTTTTTTAATCGAGCACATAAAGTACTCACATTTTAATTGATTTTAGTCAATCCTTTCATACAAATCTTCACTTTAAACTGGGGAAAAGGTTTATCAAACACAACAGTCGTAGTATTGGAAAAAAAAACATTAGGAAAACATAGAAAATTTCTTTTTAAAAGGTAGAAGGTTTTATTGCTACAGACGCGCAGAAACAAATAGAACACTGTATATGATTTTTTATCGAAACAGTATTTAATGTTACGCGTATGTGCTATACATAATTTTTTTCTGCACATCATATGTACTATTATTAACGTACATTTTATTGTCAATGAAAAGTCAGTGAAAAACAGAAAAAAGTAGGTATATATTTTTTTCATTTGTGTCAACACCTGTGAAGAAAGATGACATTTTGCGTACTGAAATTAGTGTACAAATGTTACCTTTTCTTCACGAAAAAGAAAGATTTTTTGTAGTGACTTATAGTCAAAATAATAAAATCTTTTAAATATAATTTCTGCCAATTAGGAAGAAACGGCATTCATTTTTGCAATCAGAAACACATCCTTTTTGAAAGATAAAATGAGTAACGTTTAGTATATGTGGATGATTCAGAAGGCATTCGATTAAATCTGCTAATTTGATCAAAATTATGTCTTTGGCGCTTATTGTCACTTTACAGAAAAATTGAATCGTTTTTGGTTATTGAATCACTGCGTGATTAAGAAAAGGCATTCATTCCAGCAATTTGAATCTGACTAATTGATTTCTTATAACATTAGTTTGTAAGGTGCGGAAGGTCACTAAAACTGACCAATATGATCAAAATAGATCTTTACTTCAAGTTTTGTTAATTACCTTTTTACATTATCGGCAACAACAAGAAATAGGTACTTCAAGTAACTGACTAGGCGTTTATATTGAGAATTTTTTACGCTAATTGATTTTAAACATGTAGTAAAAAATGTGTATTTTTGATATTTGTACAAGTTAATCTAAAACTTCGCTCGCAGGTGGTCCGTTTTTTGACGAAATAAAGCTGTTTTTTATACAGTGAATAATTAATATATCGACTCTGACATTTTTATATGATATTTTTCGTAAATTAGTTACGATCATTATGTTAAACTGTGTGGAAATACGGTAACAATTTTTTTTTAAACGTTCAAATAGTTATTATTGTAGTACTTCAATCGATTGTCATGCTAATGGAAGTTGAAGGCGTTTACAAGATTTTTGAAATTTGAGTCACGAAGTGAATCAGACTTAATTTTTTGTGGTATGAATAATTGATCTGTTGGTTATGAAAGGTAGATTTGATTTTTCTCTGGAAATTGAAAACATGGTTACATTGGTGTTTGCATGTTGAGTGTAAAAATATAATAATTTAATTGAAACAGTGTTGGTGTTAGAAATACTTCACATAATTGTTGAATTCCGTACAAATGGAAGTTTGAGTCATTAATTAACTAAAACTATTCACATGTACAATGAATTACTATTGACCTTTAGGTCGTTAATTAAAAACCTTTTGTAGAAATTATTTACCAGAGTTTAGCTAAGACATCAAGTATGTTGTCGATGTTATGTGTTTTTTTGAAAGTTAAGAAAATTTTTAAAGATTGCGTGCTGAATCAGATAAAACCATATATATTTTAGAGATGTATAGGTAATTGATTTTTGGGACATGAAGTAAGTACGTACCTATAGGAATTCATTATGCTGATTGTACTGATTTAATAATGATTGTATCAAGCAATTTTCTCTGGAAATACTTTTTTCTATTGTTGGTATGCTATGAAAACTTCGATTAACTAATAGAACAGGGAATAAGCTGTTTCATGCACTCTTTAATAAACAATACTTTAAGATTTCTCGAATTTTACCATGATAGTCGTTTCTGAGCATCAAACCAACTTGCTGTCTTATGTTTTTAAGTTTATTTTATCAAAGTACGTTTAATATATTAAGATTTCATTAACTTACACACATATTTCTTGAATTCAACCATGATCAGTGTTAAAATTGTTTAATTGCCTTTTTTGATTGGTATTTAAGAGGGAGGGAAGAAAATTTTTGAACTGTTGAAGTAGTAAAATGTTAGTTTAGAAAGAGGTGATTCTATTTTGCGAAAAATTTATCCATGTTTGTACAACTCTTTCTTATTAGCAAAACAATTAATTTTGCAAGTTTATGGCTTTTTTATTTGGAAAAAAAAACGAAGAAAATGATAATCGCTATACAAACTAGCTGAATATGGTCAATATCACAGCTTCTACGACGCTTGTGGTAAATCATTAAACACGTAAATAAAATTTGTAATCTGTTTACCAATTCTGATATCTTCTGCTTTATGCAATCACTCAGTTTGTCTAATTGCTGTTTTTGAAATCAAATGTATATTTTTTTTGTGATAGCAGCTCAAAAAAATCTTTTCCAACCCTACCAAACCTAGAGCATTACTTTCTTACTTACTTTTGATGGGTCTGAGATTCCAACGTGCTTTGAGCAGATTTACTACGTCTGTCAAAATCGTATGCGTTCGACATTGTTGTACACAAGCCATTTTTTGTTAATCGTTATGATCTGATTTAAAATAGATCAATAGACAATAATTCTTTGAGATCGGTTCGAATTCAAATCAATTAATCCAACCTTAGCAATTTGCTTCCACTAGTATCTGGCCTTCTAAAACGTCTTGCATCGTTGGAAGCTAATGTATTTCGAAAGCTCATTTTATGGTTTAGAATTTTGTCATAACTGTACCTAACTGATATCGCATCTTAAGCTTGTCAGTGATCACACTTGTTACGATAATTTTTTTTTTGTAATACGTAACACGTAAGTATTATTTGGTAGGAATAAAACTGTTGACTTTTGCATATCAAAAACAATAATTGTGAATGTTTTTTTTATGACCGATTCACCCAAGTGATAAAATATACTATAAATGCTTTCGTTTGCACTGTTTTTTGAAGAATGCTTTTCGTTTTAAACCCACAACTGTTGCAAATACGTTTTTTTAAATTTAGTCTTATTTGAAGATCCTTTAGTAATTCTGGATGTAATAAATTGAATTTCGAGTCAAGCTTTTAAGTTTGTTCTACATTATACTTTTTGTATCCAAGTTTACATTCAAGTTTCTATATAAACAAGAACTTGTCAAAGAAACAAATTTAGTAAGAAGAGAAAGAAATAGATGATTATCTGTCGCTCTTCTGCGCATGAACTACGATACAAACTTGGACAGAAACTTGGATCGTTTCTCTGTTTCACATTATACTTTTTTCTTTGACATGTTCTAGTTCATAGAAACTTGGATGTAAACTTGGACTAAAAAAGTATAAGGTAGAACAGACTTTACTTTGTTTTTAAAGTTTGAACGTTTATTGCTACTAGAACGTTCTTTAGTACCTAACGTTGGGTGTTTTAATATAGAAATTAATAAAAAACTTTTTTGTTTTCTTGACTATGAAGTTTTTGCCTTCAAATAGATGCGTTTGCATTGATTTTTTGTAGATCTGCTTTTTTCTTCTTTGTGTGTTATATCGTACGTAACAATAGTGAATCTCTATGTTTTTTTAGAGTTTAATTCTCTAAACCGATGGGGTTCCATAAACGGTATTTTTTTTATTTCTTGAATGCGAAATTTAAAGGGTCGCGTTTGCATTACCTTCGCAATTTTTTTTTAAAGAACTTTTTTGTTTTACAGGAAAAGTGGTAAATCCTTCTAGTAGAAGAGGGCGATGGAAAACAATACTTAGTGTGTTTTCTATCGCCCTCTCCTACTAGAAGGATTTACCACCTTTCCTGTTACAGATCTTAGGATGTTTATTATTTTTCATCAATTAATCCATTCCTTCTTTGTTTTACTCTTAATAGTTCTTTTTAAGAGTTTAAATCAAAAAATTTAATTGTAGTGTATGAGTTTGTATCTCCAGTACTTTTTTGGATTGAGGCTTGAGTGTTGTATTTTAAGTTTAAATTGTGTTGTTTATATCAACAATTGTTAATGTTTATGGAGTTTAATTCTCCAAACTGATGGAATATGCCATATATAGTATCATTTACACTCTTTTTTGAGGATTGCTGTTAGTTTCTTTACCGTGAAAGCTCGGATTGTTGCAAACGTTTTCTAAGTTTATTATTATTAACGAAACTGGAATTATCATTATAGATTGTGGGTGATTTATTCTAAAAGTCAAACTTGGGCGTTTGAGTTTAAATCTCGACTAGTAAAGTTATTCAGATTTCTTGAATGTTGTTTTTGTGTTTACATAATCGCGTTTATATTTTTTTGAGTTTTGTTTTTATACCCAAATTATGGAATGATATAAATTATATTATTTGCACTCTTTTGAGGATGATTTTTAGGCTCTTGGCGTTGGGTGTATTAATTAAAAACGAACGTTAGTTAGATTTCTTGAATGTCGTTTTTACCCTCTTTTTTAGTTCAGTTGCCTGAACTGATGAAATTTATCATAAATGCGTTTACACTGTTGTTTGAGCAGGAACCAACTGTCTATATGATTTAAGTTTAGTATTACCTGAAACTTCTTGGTCTCCGTTGTATTAATCTAAAAATTCAATTTTACTGTTTGAGTACGAAGTTTAAGCAAAACTTTTTTGAATTTTTAAATCAGACATTTTTAACTGCACTTTCTGACAGTTATGAGATATTGATTCAGACTTATCTGTTTGAGAAAAATAATTCGAATAGAACTAAACCTTTTTTTTCTCATTTTTACGAGTTTCAAAGTATAGTTGTGAGTAATTTGTTAGTGTAGCTGGATTAAATCACAAGAAGCGAAATTTGTTAGAAATTTGAGATGCTTCTGAAGTTATCTCAAATCAACTAAGCTTTTCTTTTTTTAAATTCCTTTTTTATTAGAACCACTTTGTTTATGTTATGCTTATTTTCATCGGGGAAAAATGTAAACCAAATACGAAATACCGACTTTGATTTTGAAATGAAATCACCTTCATGTCTTTTACTCTCAATAATGATATCATTCAAGGAGCGGCGTTTACAAAAAATAAAACTAATACCAGAAAAATGCAAATTCTTAGATGATTGCTGTGGAGAGTAACCTTGTAGTAAAAAAATGTAGCGAATATTTTATTGTACTTCGCGGAATACATTTTATATACGTGTAATTTCATTACCATTGTCGTTTTTCTGGAATAATGAATGAATAAGGTTGTGACGTATCGGTAACTCATTCAATTTTAGATTTTTATTGCGCAACACGTCGTAATTCGAAAAAGCGTTAATTTTCACAAATAATTTAATCAAACATTTTTGTTAGATGTTCGTCAATGTCCTTTTAAAAACCTAAACGTGTAATCTAAGTCTCCGGTTAAACTTAAAGTCCAAGGGTGGTTTTATTGCAAGCGCACCCCAGTTTTGTATTTTTTAAACACAATTTTAAACGTGCAACTGCTAGTTTATTATTGATTGTCGAAAAAAAAATTTACAAGGATTACACAGTTAATTAGAAGTAACAGTTTCGCAGCAGATGGAAAATAAGAAAATGTTTGAGTATTAATCAGGCCAAGTCTTTCAATTCTATAATGAAAATTACAACCGGATACCGGAGTCAATTAATACATTTTTTTGGGATATCCGACACCGATTTTTTCGTCTTGTTTAAATGTCAAAAATTCTGGCATTTGCTTTTGTTAGAGTTTTGCGTTACATGCACGGGGGGATGTTATTTTTATAAGAATTCGCGCCGAATGTTAGTCGTCTTAGAGGGTTGTAACACCCAGTTGGTGCACGAAATGAAGCGCGCGGATATCTTTCACGGGCTTAATTAAAAACATACGTATTTAAGTGCGAGTATTCAAACGCTTCTTTTTTAGGGATTCTTTAACACCCTTATAAGCTTCTAATGGATAGTTCTAGTATTACAGGGTAAAAGTGTCGGTTTTCTAGGTGTATTTTGTTAGTTTAATTTCTAAGGATGTTGTTAGCGGTGATAATAAGCACGCGGGTGCATTTCATACCCTTATTTTAAATTTCTTGTTGGTGCCGACGTTGGATGCGATCGCGCTTCGGTGTGAAGTAAATTGTGCGCTTTTAAGGGCCAGTTGACATTTTGAGGGTGCGTTGGTGGTGTTGCGATGTTAAAAATACGAAATTTATCGTGGATTTATTGTAAAAAATTGTATAAATCTAATGCGCACCAGAGCAGTTCGAGACTGGAAGCCATTTTGCAATACCCCGTTCGTCCCGCCAGTCCATGGTCCGACTTTTGCAACTTTGTGTCCGATTTTCGGCAATTTCTCGACAAAAATTATGATTCTTTTTTTAAGGATTAAGTTCGATTTAGTGTGTCGATTGCATTTTTAACGTTAATTGACGCGGAATCGTTCAGGGGGTGTAAAAAGAGTTCAATTTTGATTAAGGAAGGTCGCGTATTACCACCACTACGTTCACGAGTTCGTGATGTGATATGATCTGAGAAATGACTGACGATGTTCATTCTATCTTTGTTGTTCGCGTTGTTTAATTTGGATTCAGGTTTTAGTTCGTAAGGCTACCAGTTGCTATGCGGTTTTGCCAGTTTGCAAAGCATTTCATTTTCCTAGTCGCAAATTCCGTGTCGTTGAGGATGTTTGTGTTTCTCGCTTGTGGACCACCTTAAAAATTGAGGGCCTCCCTCGATCATTTGGAGTACGTAGTTAATGGTAAGTCTTTGATTTTTTAAATTAAATTTTATAAGTTTCCCATTTAGTTAATTTGATTTTAATTGATGATTTTGGTTTTGCGAAATAAGTGCCATTACAAGTGTTTTTTTTTGTTTATCAATAGTTTTGTTGTTATCGGTGCATTTATGATTACCTTTACACGAACATAAAGTGTATTTTAGTTGTATCTCATTCATGTTTTTATCGTAAATGCATTGGTGTCGACATACCTTGCATAAAAAATGCGAAGAGGGTCAATTAATACTATATTATAAAACACTAATAGTTTTGTAACACTTTTTGACTAACAGTTAAGTTTTATCGCTGCTAAGACTTTTCGGCTTCCACAGATAAATTCATTACGGCGTACACTTTTTTTTAGTTTTTTCGGGTCTAGGAACTTGCAAGATTATAATTGTAATGATGTGGGAGCGCTGTCTAGCCTAGACAGGGGCCCTGTTTAGGTGCCTTGTCTGGCCCATCGAATTACCGCTAGTCATTCGCCAATTTTTTTTCTATTCATTCTTCCATTAAACAAATCCAAAACCCACTCCCGTACAAACCCTCGGCGCTTTAGCCCAATTTAACTTTGTCTATGCACTCCTCAATTCCGACCACAGAGAAATTTTAAGAAGGCGTCCGAATTTAAAATTCGTTCATTTAGTAATAAGGAAATCGATATGTCTATATACAGCTGTATTAAAACATTTATATAATGGTGTTAATACGCTTATTTATGTGTGACATATCTAGACAGTGTACTTGTTCGAGTTCGATGACCTTACACTTGGGCATATTCTTGATTCATTATAAATCGTTAGTATCCTATGAAAATACAATGCGTACATCAGACAAGCCACCAATTTATAAATCACGTCGAATTACGTCGACTAAAAAAAATTTGGACAATTTTCGCACGTTTTCGCCAAACATAAATCATTCAAATTCGCAACTGGAGCAATTTACAAATTTAAATGGACTTCCATCGTCTCGCCATGTTGTGTTAATGGAATGACGCAAACATGTCGCTGTTTGTGTTTTAAAACATCTTATCACTTTATTATCACGTCGTGTCTCCATAGATCGCGTCGAGGCGCTTGTTATTAACGCAACCGTCTTCCATCTGCAAATAATCACGACATAACTTTCGATCTTCAATTTACCCAGAGAAAAAAAAACTTAACGCCCGAAAAAACATATCAAAAGGGACTAACCTCCACAAAAAAGTAGCACAAATACATGTACGCTTAATTCTCTGATATCTTTGGATAAATATATAAAATTTTATCTGGCGTCGTACTGTATTTCTTTAAGATTACTAGGAGACGTTGGTTCAATTCATATTTGTCCTTGACATGTACGTCAATGGGATTTTTTTAAAATAAATTGTCATTGTAATTTCGTTTATTTTAAACTTTCGGCGACGTTCATAAATCTTCATTACCGGTGCAGGACGAAAATAAATTTATCTAAGTCTGATATTTACTTTTTTGTTTCTGCATTACGTATGCAGACTTCGACAACGGATTTTGCCTACGTCACGGTTCCTGTTAGATTTGAAAACGAGACTAGAATTGCTAATAATACAGTGCAGTAGATACACTAATTTCAGACGACACTACTACCGTGTCATAAGGCTCTGATTGATTGACTTAATACGATTCCTTCCTAAAGACTTCAGCTTTCCAATACTATCGCTAGAAAATGAGAAAAAAATCTTTACTGATCTCAAAATTAATTTGTAGTAAAGTGGCGTCACAATTTCTCGTCATTTTTGCATAGTAATCTAATTTTTAGGTTGTGACTGTCAATAATTTAAGTAAAATTGTGACTAGTCTTCGCAACTAAAAAGAGCATGAATCAAACAATTGGTTTAGACGAAGACAATCAACCATTGTAGAGATGGTTTGAACTTACACTCTGAAGCGTATTGGTAACGTGGCTAGTCTTTTTTCCCAATTTAATCGACTAAAATCGAAAAATAAACAATTTTCAGATTTCAAGGTTCACATATTTAACACCGCATTACAAGTGAATGTTCATTATGTAATCGTGGCGCTTTACAAATAAAAAAAGAACCTATAAAAACATTTTGCAGTCGTCATGGTCTATGTAAATTGTATCGATTACAAATCATTGTGAAAACTAAACTATAGTTGTTGTTATTTGTTTCAACGGTTGACAACGGTTTTCTTTAATTTTCCTTTATAGTTTGTTTTAAGCGAACTTGATCCAAAAAAAATGATTAAAGTTCAACGTTCAAATCATAAACTTGAAAAAATTAGGGTTGCATACTTAAAGGTGTCAAAAAATTACAAAAAAACGATAACTCTGATTAGTCAGATGTGAAACATAGGTTTTTCAGTATTTTAGCGGAAGCGACATTAAGTTCAAAACTGCACCTAATAATCAGCATTGTCTACCTCAGTGTTTCCTAACACTGTTGCTCCGCGAGATTTTTGGGTGTGTCAAAAATTTTTTGTAGTTTAAAAATCGTTTGTAAATGCTGACATATTCTAATGTTGATGGTCCGCAAAAGTTTTCTGTTATTTATTTGTTCTTACACGAGGAACTATTGTAACATTTTGAAGTGCATAAAGTTGTACATGAACACTTTTTAGTATCGCAGTGTTTTTTGCGATTTTGGAACTTATGCGGTTCTCTATTCGCACACCTTTAGAACCATAGCTTTCTGCCATATCTTTTTCTGGAGCAACAAAAATAGCATAAATAGTCTGTTGCATTTTCTACACGAATGAGCACCCGTTGTCTCTTTGGTACAAACACAGCTACTCTAACGGTTGACCATTTATCTCAACTTTCGCAGGCTCATCAAGAATAGTCGTGTGTTCATCATTCACACTTTGAACATTTAAAGCTTCGTTACGAATCTTAGAACTTTCGATGAAACTTTGTTGATGTTGAGCCTTTAGAGGTTGATTTTGTGATCGAACTGGATCTATTATTAGGGATTCTGAACCAATTGAAATACTTGGTGATCACATCTTTTAGATCCTCTTAACTTTCCAGGTTGTAAGTATCATTGAGGGGCAAATATATACCAACTTTTATTTTAGACCCGAAAAGAGCTTCGTAAGTTTTTTTGATATCTAAATAGAACGCTCTATTCTTCATGAGTTGCACAAATTCGCAGCCCATCACTCCAATGGTTCACTATCATTATCTTGCACCCAAGTTGTTGGCATGTTTTCGATGTCCTAGTTTGCTCGTTCGACACTCCCCTGAGTTTAGGAATGTTTAGGTTTGCCATGGACAATTTTTAAAATCGGCCAGTATCTTTTAAGACAATTTGGTTTAAAAATTCTCTACCGTTGTCAGATTGTAGAATTGCTGGTGCACCAATCGGTGTGAAAATATGTACGTTACTTCCTCCGCGCGTTTTATTTTCAGTACTCTTAATATCACAAACTTTGTTAGATTTTCCTGATACACCATTAGGTTTTTTCCTGTCTGGATGAATTTGATAGTCAATCAAATCTACTTGACAGTAAGAATTAAATTGGAATGAAAGTATGAGCTTGACGACGATTTTTTCTTTATTTATTTATTTTTCTTTTTGTTGGAACGGTTCGCAAAGTTGCAGATATAGTGCAATATCATAGGGAGTTATATTTTTGTATCATTCAGAAAGCTCTTTCAACATTCGGTGTCGTTCTCCATGGCCGGTACTCTGATGCGTATCGTGAAGTAATTGGAATATAATATTGTTATTACCAGCATTCTCAGGAAATATCAACTTAAGTTTTTGATCAACAGTTATAGAATCATAATGCTTAAATAACCAGTAATCTCGGGGAGACTTTTTTATTTCTTCTAACACTGCTTCTCTTTTAATTCGCAATTGTGAACAAAATCTTAATCTCATCTGAGAGACTCGTTGAACGGCCACCACCTTTAAATAAATTAACTCACTAAATATAACAAAAGTGAAAAACATAATACTAGTACTTAAGTACGCAATGAGATCATTGCACGCTGCATACGTCTTGCACGGAATTTACTGTCTGCCAGTGTTGCCAGGTCTCGCGGTAGTTTCGACCTAACAAAGACGGTAGATTTGAAAGAAAAAAAGATCATTAAGAAATAAAACTTCACAACTAGTAACTCATGAAAAAATATTAATGAAAGTTAAGAATATAAAAAAATGGAAATATGTTGTAGTTTCGGCGCTTTTCAGTGAATTACCCAAGCTGCCTACTTCCCATTTTTGCGATACATACTAGAACAGCCTGGTTACAATGCAGTTTACATTGTGAAATCCTCTTTTACTTTTCTGAAAATCACGAAATGAATTAAAAAAACCTACTATTGGATCTATTCAAAGCGAAAACATAATGCAACAAAAAATCATTTGATGACTAGATAATTTCGTCTATACGGTGGAGCGGTAGATACCAAAAACTGTAGATCTGTCGCAATTACGGTAGACTTGGCAACACTGCTACCGACTCGCACGTCTCCCGCTTTCCCGATCTCTTCTTTTACACACACATCACCGGCTGAGCATTCGGTACTGTATAGAAGACCTAGGTCAAGTATAAAATATGTTTTTTTACATTACCTAAATGTTTTAGGTATTCTATGCCTAGGTATTGTATAGAATACCGGATTATACAGATTGTCGGTAACAAATACGTGATTGTGACCACTTAGATTTTGTATTCTGTAGTGGGTTAACATACGTGGTGCAAAATTGGTATATCTAGTTTGCTTTTTTTAGAATTGATTCAAGCTAATGATTTCATTGTCAATCGAATTCAGAATAATTCTATTAAAAAAAACTTCCAATTGAAATTTGAATACTTTTTTACCCAACCTGATATGCCATTTTTAGGCAAAATTTAGGACCTGTGTGAATTTCATCGTACATTACATTCAACTCTAACTAAATTCCAAAGGCTTCTAACAAAATCTCATAAAATGATGCAGCTTCTCTTTAGTTCCTTGCGGTTAAATCGTTACGCAAACCATCCTTTTTTGATTAGTTATTAATTTTATTCGGTATGACCGGAATCGGAACTGATGCTAAGACTACTAAAGCTAGAACTGCCAAATTTTGAATTTATTAGGTTTGCAACATCCGGTCTAGTTGTATCAGTATCTTGCAACCGGAAGTTGCACTTAAAGTTTGTTTCCTTGATATTTTAATGTCAGATCAAACATAAAAAGATAAATTTACATATCTATTTTTTTTCTTTAAATATTTAAATTATAGTTAATACTTAAAGTTTTCAAAGATTGTTTCTTCTAATAAAAAAAAAGTTTATATGGAGGGGGTGATCACTTCGTAAATATGGTG
Organism: Aquatica leii; assembly: GCA_035610365.1. NCBI lineage: Eukaryota > Metazoa > Arthropoda > Insecta > Coleoptera > Lampyridae > Aquatica > Aquatica leii. The sequence goes on along the minus strand of CM069435.1, from coordinate 44,616,654 downwards.
TACCGCGATTAGTAGATATTATAAATATTTGGTAACTATTTGGTAAATATTAATAAATATTTTAAATATGGTGTACCAAATTTTAGTCAGTGATCCACCACTCGGTTTATATATATTCTTGTTTCTCTTGTTTCCTTCTTTAATGGATTGTAACGAGTCTCGTATGGTAGAGTTTTGGTAACCAAGACTTCTGCAAAAAGAAGTTTTTTAAATAATTTTTAGTCTGTCAAAATATGTTTTTATGCAAAATGAACACAGTTTTCGTGTACCGAAAAAAGCAACAGCGGGTTTCCAAAAATATCTATTTAAAACCCATTCGAATTTTAAAATTCTGTAATCCACACCTTTTACAGTAAGTCTAATGTTTTGTTTACACTGCCAACTATGGTTCTTTCCTTGTAAAGTACTATTAGCTGGTTTTTAACGTAATAGTTATGTTTTAAAGGATTTTAAATGCTTTCAGTATGTTTTATTTTTTGGTATTTAAAGTGCGTCTGTTTTCTAAGCGATCTTGCGGTTTCTGTGTATTATTACTACTACTACCCTTTAATTGGGAAGAAGATTTTAGTGTTTATTCATAAAACTAGACAGCTTATAGAAATTTATGTGTGAAAGTGGAAGTATTTGTTGCATTGTTGTAACAAATCTGATTGGTCCCTACTTGTTTTTATATTTGAAGCATTTATCAAGATAGTCTCGAATGATTCACAATAAATATGCAGTGAGATTGATCGTGGTTGTCAGTTGTTAGGCTTGGCAAAAAAAGAAGCTAAAAATTGGTTAACACTTGCGTTCATCTTTGAGTAGATCAAATGATTCAGCCGTGCACTACGTCATCGCAGTGACATTACAACTATTCAATATACATTTTTTTAATTTTCAATTTTCAGAAGTGCGATGAAGTCATTCGTGTTAAACATTGTTTAGAAAAAAGGTGACGTAAATAGTTCAAGTATTTCGATTTAATGTTAATTGTCGTATTTTAATTACAGTGACGTCCGTACGTGAATGTTTGTGATTGTAAATATTTTGACTGGTCTTTATTTTCTTGGGGTGTTTCTTTAAGTGCATTCGTTTACTGTTTATTTTTAGACTTTTTCACATTAAAAAAACCCTCTGTTAATCTTAATAAAACATTTGATTAAAAATGTAAACACTTACGAAGTTAGAAATACACACGCTGCATTACGTAAGTAGATATCATTTCATCTTCATAAATGCGTAATACACATTATTTTTTATCTAAATAATAATAAGTTGAACAACCTCTAATTTATCTACAATTTAGAAAAAGACCAACAGTCATTTTTTCATATCCGCGTTTTTTTCTTTCGTGTTACGGAAACGGAACATTAAAATTGAACGACTTCTATTTGCTTTGTCGCTCTCCTCTTTGTGTCTGTTGCGTATTTATTGTATGATAAAAAACGACAATTGCAATTTGCATTTCCCATGCTCTATTCCTATTTGAAGCAGCCGGTGATTATTAAACCAAGTAAAAATCACTTCGCGCAGCTCTTCAAAAATAATTAGTATGAAATTGTTGATAAAGACGTAGAGAGAAAATACCTTCTCTTGGGTAGAATCCCACGCTACTTCTTGGTATTGCATTGTGTCATATGTAAGTAGTAGTGGGCTAGTTTAAAGGAATGCGGTTGCCTGTGGGTGCGTGCGGGCCTGTAGGGTCTCGACCCCTGGAGGCCGCGTGATTCACCGCAACAACTCCACCATATAGGGTCTAGCGCCATCCCGACCGACAATGTTAAATTTCATTCCATTTACCATCTACGGATTAAACGAAACATGCAAATTATGCATTTATTACTTTTTTTACGATTACATCAAAGAGATTTTTTTTTGTTAAATGGGAAACTGACCTCGACTTATTTTTTTTTCTTTTACTACTACTACCATATGGCGAACAATAACAAAAGCTTTAAACCACAATTATGTTTTTACCTGGAAAACCACGCACCTCTTTCGACACTTCGTTAATCATCAATCTGGTTTAAGTGGACGAAATAAGTGATATTCCCACGAGGACAAGTTTGAATTTGTGTTAAGAATTGATAGGACCAATCTCTTCTCGGAAAGTGTTCTTAATCCTTCAAGATACTGTCGCAGAGCACTTCGATTTATTTAGGGAAACATCATTCAAAACTACGCTATTTTCTTCTTTTTATAAACTGATTTTTATCGGGCTGTTAAATTGGAAGTAACCAAGATCGTAACTTTTTGTGCAGTAAGCTTCTATTGCCGAATAAAATCGCCCACCTGAGGTTTTCGCAAGAATTGTGTTGCAAAATTTTAAATTATTTGGATTTGGTCCGTTTACCAAGTTTATATGTGTGACACGAAAAAAAGTACAGGTTAAAACATCTTTAAAAGGATAAAAGAATGCCGAAACTACTAAAAAAAAGGTCTCAACCTTAGGCTAAAACAAAAGAAAATATCAAATAACAATCTATAATTTTTATAATCTTAAAATCGCGTTAGCTAAATATTTTATCTTTGTTTAAAAACACATTAAATCTCTTTGTTTTTTGTCTTGTAACAAAGGTAAATTACAAAGATTAAATGAAAACCGATAGCACTCGTACGCAATTTCATTTTGTTTTCTGGTCATATTTTACACGGATAGTTTTTATTATATTAAAAAACTTTATAGTGTTTCTCATGGATTTGTAAGGGTTTTTGATAATTAAAATGGTTATTACCATAGAAATGTTGTCTTGTTACTCGGTTTTTGAAAAACTAGCTGTCATGGCAAGTGCTAACTCTACTTTGATATCAGATAATCCATTGTTTCCCTCAGAAAAACTATGCTTTTATAATGGAAATCATTTATGTGGAACTAAAATGCAGCCAACGTGTTAAAGTACTCTGTATGTAATGGGAACGTTTAAAAATTAGGTTTTGCAACATAGCCTTCAGCCTCAGATGCTTCCAGTAACAGTGTATAGTTTTTACTATGCTTTATGAGTATGAGTGCAACTTTCTAATACTCTTTATTCTAATAGGTCTATCAATTACAGTGTTTGTATATTTTATCTTTGGACATACGCCTCCTTAATTTGTCTCGATTTGCTTCGTTCGATAGTTGATCTAATCCACTCTGTTTCGGTTATCTTGAATATGTCGTCCCGTCAGCTGGTTCTTGGGCTGGCTCATTCTCTCTTTCCCGTTCTTGGTCTCCTTTTAGTTCTCTTCTTATAACGTGTCCCGCCCATTGCTATTATTTCCATTATTCTGTGAGTTACCTTCATCTTCTTCATTATCGTTTCGTCGAAGGACCACGTCTCAGATGTGAATGTAAGCATTGATAGGACGCACTGGTTAAATACCTTTGTTTTGAGGTACTGTGGTTCTTAAGGTTTAAATACATTTCTTAATTTCTTGTCCCATCCTAGCTTGATTCTTCGATCAACTTCTCCTATTTACTTGTCCAATGCAAAGATCAGTTTTCGTCCTAATCATTTTCTGTTTCTAGCAGATTTTTGTTGATTTGGATGAGTGGTACTTTTTTTCTATTGGACATTATTTTCGTTTGCGATGCATTCATTTTTAGCTCAACCGTTTGTGTTACTTTTCCGATATCTATTAACATTGTTTTCAACTCTATTTTGTCTAATTATAAGACAATGTCGTGCGTAAAGTGTTGATTATTAAGGTAATCGCCAATAACGTTGATACCTTTCTCGTCCCAATCCAGGGTTTTGAATACATTCTCCATAAGATTAGTGAACAGTTTGGGCGAGATCGTATGGTTCTATCGGACTTGCACTGATTTTGTCTTTTCCAGTGTTTGTGTTGTTATAGTTGCATTATTGTATATGTTCTCGATTATTTGGATGCACCGATAATCGATTTTGCATCTTCAGCGCATTTACAAGTGGCCATATTTTTACTGTATCGAATGTCATATGTTTTTTCTATGACTTGTCTCACTGTATGGATGGTCAATGATGCTAAATACCCCCTTCTACAACCTCTTTGTTTCGAAGGTTGGAATGTGCATATGATTTCTTAATAATTTATATATATATACGCGATAACAGTGAAATCGGTCGGTAAGTCTTTCTTTTTTTTATATACAGGGTGTACTACAAATTCCGGTGGTGATTACGATCAAAAAGTTTTATATAAGCTGTAGGTGAATTCTTTGTTTCGGAGATATCAAAGGAATAAAAAAAATGATAGAAAATTTATTCACCCATGGATACCTAATTAAAACAAAATTACAGTAATTTCAAAATGAGAACCGCCATTTTCTAAGCATACAACTATCGTTCGAGCCATAGAATATTGCCAGTTAATTACTGCAAATTCATTCATGGGAGAATTAGTAGCTTCATTTATATGGTCAGTCAGCTCTTCGCATGTATCTGGTTTACCATTACTATACACACGAGATTTGAGGCCACCGCACACTTTATTTTTTCTACCTTTTCGGAAAATTTTCATTAAAAAACACAGTCACTTCTCTGGTGGTGCGTCATCTTACTGGAACCACATGCCACGACGAGGTTCCAAAGGAATATCTTCCATGTAATTCGGCAATTCTTCTTCGAAAAAGTGAAGATAAGTTTCTACATTAAGAGATCTCTCAATAAAATGAGGTCGAATAAGATGATTATTTAACAAGCCTAACCACACATTGGCGGAAAAACGATGCTGATGGTTAAAATCGTATCCACGATTGTTTCGTGTGGGTTTTGATCCGTCCAGATCTGAGAATTACGTGTGTTGTTAATACCATTCTTTGTAAATTGAGCCTCACTTGTAAAGAATATACGTGGAATAACTATTTGTAACCAATTGCAATACCGTATTCGATTTTCTATATCTTCAGGAAGTAAATACTGGGCTTTTTGTAAATGATAGGGATAAAGCTCATTACGAAGCAGAATTCTCCATACGTTGGTTTGAGGAATTCCGGTTGTATGATATATTCTACGAATACTGGTAGGACTTCGTTCAATTGCATTTAAAACTACTTTAGCGTACCCATCTCCGTCTCTTTCTACGCGAGGACGTGGGAAAAATCCTGTCTCTCTCAAGCAAACAAAAAATGTTTGACAATGTTGTGTGACTAGGAACAATGCGATCTGGGTACTCGGCAGCTGCAGCTCGTCTACTTCCATGGCAAAAACCAAATATTAATAAGATAGCATAAAAATCATTAAACTAATTTGTCAAACATACGTTCATTTGTCAAGGCTTAATTAATTTTTTTTTGACTTCTTTCGATATCTCCGAAACAAAGAGATGTCATAAGGTTGTCGATCGAGTCGCGGAACACCCTGTATATGTTAGGATCGCAATGGCGTTCTTCCACACTGCAAATGTTAACTCTGTTTCTAAAAGTTATTAATAATAATGAATTATAATCTATAAACATAAGTAATTTTACGTCAGTTCGAAGTCGAAGCAGAAAAAGTTAGCTAGTTAAAAAAAGAAAAGAAAATTTTGTCACCCAGAACTAGCGAAAACATGGATAAGGGATTTGACGGCGCAAGGGAACATATAGAAATTAGACGAAGAACACAGAAGGCAGGAGAGCTCTATATTTACAGCTACAAGATGTACAAGCAGGGCATCAACAGGAAGACTGAGTATAACGAACAGTCAACGACATATTTGAACGCAGTCGCCGAAGCGTCTTGTTTTGCATACTACAACAGACGGCCACAAAACGACTACAACCCGGCGATCTGTTCAAGTACGCACGAGTATGCATGTTCTTTCTTCAAAAGTTCTTTCTTTCTGTGTATACTCTGACTCTTGTTCTCTTCGGTCAATTTTCTATACCTCCGGTAAGTTTTGAGTACGTTGCAGTCTAAGGGCTTTTATGCGGTTTTTTTTGTGGGTTTAATAATCCGTTAATTTTTATTTCTACTCTATATATTCGCTTATGCTCATATGACAGCTGTTCTTGATATTTCTAAACCAAGTTTTGAGCTATTTGACACATATGCTTTTTCATTGGTTTTTATTCCCAAACCCCACAAAAGTTGAACGGTGCATGCTGATGAGTTGTAAATGTTGTTTGTTTGTGGTCTTCTTAGCTGTCTGTTGGTTTAGTGCCTCTATGTCTGTTAGATTAGTTTTCTTTTTTCTTGATTGAGTTTCAGTTATTTGTTTTTTTATTTTAAGTTTTCTAATTTCCATTTCATATTTATTAATTTAGATTATCGCTATTATATACAGGGTGTTAATACTAAGTTGTAACACCCGAAAATGGCAGTTAGTACTCATTGAAACAATCAACTCCCCAGCTCATAGTTGTTGGCGTTTTTTGTTTTTCAAAAAATCGTCATTCCTCTCCTAATAGAGGGAATATTTAAAAAATACAGATACTTTCGTATTTGCTTTCGGTTCACTAAAACCTTTGTATTTACAATTATTTTCTATTTTATCAAATAACAAATTGCGACCGATCAAATTTTAAGACACGATATTTTGAAAACTATTCGATCGATTTTTGAAAATAAAACATTCATAAAATCCTCAAACTATCTACTATAACATTTGTGTGAAACATTTATTTCGGTATGTTCCAAAAAAGTTTTTATGCATATTGAACTACAAGATAAATTTTAACAATCTGCAACAATCATTTAAAACAAAGTAGGCTTGCTGCCATTAAACAAGAAAAATAAAAGAATGAACAGTTAAACCAATGGAGGGATTAAATTTTATTTTCAAAATGGCTACAATTCGCAGCAACGCAAACCCGGCAGGGTGTTTTCATATTAGAAGAAACAGCAGGAGCTGTCTGCTTGTCTTTTATATCTTTTGCTACAGCTACTATTCTAGCCACCAGCTATAATTCGGTGTTTACTGGTGTCTCATATACAAAGGTTTTTATCTCACCGCAGAAAACGAAATCCTAAAGATTTAGTTTGGGGCTCTGAGCTGGCCACACAACAGGACATCCTCTCCCAATTCACTTATTCAGATATTCTTGACTTCTCGGGTTATGTGAACCGGTGCTCCATCATGTTGAAACCAAAGTCTTCATCTGATGTTTAACGGTAAGTCATTAAGAAGCTCTACCAGAACGTTATTTAAGATATTAAAATAATTTTTACCATTCAATCGGTTTGGGAGAATGTATGGTCCAATAACCTACTCTCTTACGGTCCAGTTTATACATTTATACTGAAAAACGTCGTTGATGCACACGAATAAATGTTGCGTGGGGGGTATAAATAAAATAAAGTTTTCGCAATGCCTCTAAAGATTGCAACGTTCAAGAAATGAACGACAAAACACTCTTGGCTGGAAGTCTTCAGGTCCCAAAGCATGCATTTTATGTCTAGAAAATGGGTGCAGATATTGCTCAGAGCTTTCCAAAATGTCACGTGATTTACATCTAATCTATTTGCTATTACTCTTGCGCTCGTCGATGGTTCATCTTCAATAGTATTAAGAACAGCTTCTTCAAATGCAGGGGTTCGACGAAATCTATTGGAATTCCCTCTAATTGTTGGGTGAAAACTTTCAATTTCCGACAAACGTCTACATATTCTTCTAAAACTGCGGCAACTTGGTTGCTGACGAATTAAATGTCTTCCCCAAGAAATTTAGCGTTTTGATAATTATGCAATTTTATATACAAATTATGCAAAAGACGCACACAAATAGTAAACGTCACAGCAAAGCCTACTTTGTTTTAAGTGATTGTTGCAGTTTGTTAAAATTTACCTTGGTAATTCAAGTTGAATAATAACTTTTTCAACAGAACGAAAAAAATGTTTCAGACAAATCTAGTGGTTTTCACAATATCTGGTTAATAAAGTTTTTATCGGTCGCCATTTTGTTATTTGATAAAACGGAAAATAATTTTAAATACAAATGTTTTCGAATTTTTAGATATTCCTTAAAATCGTGAAGAAAAGTATGACGACTTTTTGAAAAAAAAACTGGGGGTCAAATCAAAAATTTGAACCAAGAAAAGTTGTTTGTTTCAATGAGTTTTAACTACCATTTTCGGATATTACAACTTAATATTAACACCCTGTATGTACATAAAAAATCTGATTCTTTTACTGCTGGTGGTTGCAGAGGTGCAGTGTTTTTTCTCTAAAATTTGGTGTCGGTCTGACCACTACTACTATTATTATTATTATTATTATTATTATTATTATTATTATTATTATTATTATTTTTTGTTTTCTTATTTAGTTATTGTTCATACTTTTGATTGTTTTTGCTGGATATTTTACTAAGAAAATATAGTGTTTTTATGATCTCTTTCGCTTCTTAAAATACATATATATAGGTTATAAATTCGCTAGGCAGCTGACGAACTCAGAGGAATTTCTTTGGCATTCTAATTTTTATTATCTTTTTTAAACATCGCGTTTTTTATATGACAATATATCAAAATAAATTGCACCTGCGGTTCAAAAATTCTAATAATTAACTTTATAATTATTATCACAATTACCAACAAGAAAATTGTGCATTTTATCGAAATTTTCATAGTTGGCAAATTAATATATTGATTTAAAGACTTCCTATGTGAAATTTCGTGCGGTAACATCCTGTAACTTTTATAATTTTAATAGATTTTATCTTAAAACTATATTGTGAACAAAGAAGACTGAAATTGCCAATGGTCACGCAAAATTAATTATGAATTGTGGAGTGAAAATCCTTTCGACGTTTCATCATTATGCAAATTTCAACATTTGCTCGTGGTAGTGACACATTATGACGAATTATTAATTGATAATTGCAAATTTTTAATCAGTTATGACTAATAATCAATGACTAATACACGAAACAATTTTCTCGACAATTTTTTTATGTAAAAATAAGTAAATATCATTTCCTTTTAACCTTTTGCAACCCTCGCGAACTTTTTATTATAATATAAACATCGCGATCTGCCGAACGATTTTTGTGGTTCGTTTTAATTCCTCTGTTATTAGTAATACATTGAGAATTGCGTTATGATAAACTGCAACAAAATGCATGGAGAAATAACCATTATAAGTGGTTAGGAGGAAGTTGGTCATTTACTTAAGACTGCAATGTTTGTACATGCAAGTGTTTACGAGTAATTGATGTGAAATCAGATAAGTCTTTTGTGTTAACATGTATTAATAAGAAAATTAAATTTTCCGCTTAATTGTGGATATTTATTTTAATTAATAATGGCTACAAATGTTGTAATTTTCTAAAGCAAAATAGGCATTTAATAAGTGCGCTAGTAAATTACCTACATACATATACAGACGTAAAAAATCAATTATAAATAATTAAAGTCATTTACTGTATACAGAAAGGTTAACTTTAAACGAGAAGTATGGAAAATCGACTTCTGGCGCCTTGTTATGAAAATGAGTTTGGTCAAAGTACGTTCAGGTAAACTACAATAATATGCGATTACGTAAGAAGTGCAGCTAATACGGTGACACTGCATACATCACTTAATACGATAATGTCATTCTAAGAAATTGTTAACATCCAATAATCTTATGCAATCTTTTTTATGGACGAAAACATATTTTCTTTACTTGTCGGTTACGTATATTTTATATTTATAACTTAGAAGACACTCATTTTTTCTAGTTATCGCGTAATACAAGGATACAATAATTATTTTCGAAACAATACGATTTTAATCCAAGAAGGATGTGAATAACAATTGTATTACATAAAGTATTTATCGGTAATTTTTTGTACTTATGGATCGACGACTGGGATTTTTTATGCAATACCTTATACCATTGATATTTAAATTAGTAGGGAATTTACGTTCTTCATCTATTCACGATAGACATTAAACTTTTGGGTTGTTCTGGAGATTTTAGACAAAATCGTCAATATTATATTCGTCCATTTGACACTGTCTAGTTTCTGATTTCTGAACTATACAATTAGTTTGGCTTAGCTAGTGCTAGTAGTTACTGGTTATTCTCACTATGAGGGATTTTTTTACAATTTTACAATTTTTTTTAATAGATTTCGTGTTTGAAGCATGATTGTTCTAAATTATTTGGTTTGGTTTTTGAGTTACAACTCAAAGGTTGACTGAACCCTTCAGAATGGCCCTTCACAACCTGACGTTATCTAATGCTAAAGTGGTTCTAGTCTGGTTCTTCAACTTGGCACTGCATTCCTTAGGTGTTTTAAACAGAGTAAAGTTGCATTAAAATACTTTTCTTTAACTTTTCATGTAATGAAAATGTATTCTATTGTTTTTTGGGCACAAACTTTAATTTGTTTATGCATAAGGGTTCTGTAGCATTTCAACTGTTTATTTTTCGCATGTAAGGTGGTTTTGCTGTACATATTTTTTTTGTATTCTATGTGATGTCATTATTATTCAAATCCGGGCTGCAATTATCCTACAATCAAAGAACAATTTCATTTCTTCTTAAAAGATATTTCAAATTCCAACCCACTAAACTTCTGCTTATGGTCAGCGATCTCAAATCGTTTTCCTTATTTAAACGGTTTTATTATTAAATTTTCGTCATGGCAGAACTTAAATTTAATTTTTCATCTTAATGACGAAGAAACGTTTTTGACTCATCGCCCATAAAGAGATTTAACTTTTTCTTTAGTAGGACCAACTCGAATCGTTTTTGTCTGACGTCGTGCTTTCAGTTTTGGCAAGAAACATTTAAATACACAAAAACATGCAATTAGCAATGGTAATGTTTATATCTAAACCATAAAATAAGAAAGGAATTTTATACAAGTTACAAAGACAAACTAGACACAAAGTAAATATAGATTTAAATGAGTGTAGTCAACAAAACGTACGCATCTCTTTTAATAGATTCTTGGTTCAGTAAATACAAGAACCAACCCTAATCTGATACTTCAAAAATTGGGAATCACACTGTAGCAAGAACCAATATAAGGAAGTAATATATAATACAACGGATTAACACGATACTAGCACAGATAATAAACTTCAAACAACGAAACCTAGGACAGAAGACAACTAAACATGAAAATACTGATTTTATATAGAATTTCTAGTAGCATGAATACAAAGTAATACGGTTAATAATGGAATTTAAACTATTAAACAGCTATTTGAAGATCAATTATTGAGCATAACTTATGGCACACAGAAGAAATTTTGAAAGGTTATCGAACTAGAAGAGAGTGGGAATAACGCGCAGTACTACACAAATTCAAAAAAGAACCCACTAGATCTTAAGGTTTCATCATTACCAAAGGTAATATAAAGCAAATAGCTAAGAAATTGAACAACAAAAAGTCGTTATGTTTAAACGAAGGAAGTAAGTACACTATTTGAAGAACTCTGCACTACTACAATACAATTCAAACGCTAAGATGAACAATGGTAAGAAAACTGCTGACAAATTTTATCAGCGGAAATAGTGAACACCGAAAGAATTGACGAACAAGGCTTTTGTCTGAACAGACTCGTCATCAATATTGATTATTTTATAAATTTCAGACAATGCCACTTTCACATGGACGAGGCCAATAAATTTGTTAAAGCTATTGAAAAAAAAAATAGATTTACACCAAAGAATTATTTTAACAACTAATGAGCTAAATACAAATGACACAATCATTCATAACAACAGACAAACCATGAATCAGATACCTTTGTGTAATTAAGCAGACGGCTTTTAGTTCAATCTTTTTCAACTTAATTATGAATGAAATAATTAAAGGACTGAAAATAGCGGGTAATGGTTATCGAATATAGGAATAGAAATTAAAATGGAATTATTATTTGTAACGAATGCTCTGTATGTTTGAATTAACTGCCAACAAAATTCACAACTCATCTCGAAATAGCCACGTCAATGCAACATAGACAATCCGAGCGTGAACTATCTCATTAAATTTAAAAGATGAAATGAAAAAGCGAAAGTAGAGATACACAGAAGTTGTCGGATAAATGGCATGTGTAGGTAAAGCGCAAGTTTAACATTACGTTCAATCATCGGAAACACACTACACACTAGAAGAAGAAATAAAGATATGAAGCAACAATGTAACACTCATGACAGAGAGGGAATAGAAGAAAATGCAGACAACACGTTGACGCAATGTTAGATGACCAACAACCAAAAATAGCTAAAACTAGAATACCAACGGCAGGGAGATCACTAATGGCATAGTACGATACCTGGACATCCGCATCGCAAGAATAAGAGGACATGAGATTAAGGTTGAACAGAACAAAACAGATATCAGAAGGAAAGATGCATAAGAAAGTCATAGATGAAGAACTTTATGATTATTTACAGTTTGTTTATCACTTTTTAAAAATGCCTTTGAATTAGAATGTTTTAATTATTTTTTGGAATTAATAGAAGTTTTATTGAATTCTTACCAATGTTATCGTAATTACACAAATTATCCACTGCTATCAATTGATCAAATTAATGATCCCTTTTAGGAGGTTGGACAAAAGCAACTACTTCAGTTTTTTTGCGACGTTTCGTGTTTTAGATGAACACTATATCAGGCTCTGTCCACTGAGTCAAATAAATTTAGATATGAATAAACCATTGAATTGAAATTCTTGTACGTTCGTCAAGGTGCACGATATGTCACCGAAAAATTTTGTGTTTTTATTTAAATGTTTTATTCATATCTAAATTTTTTGATAAAGTGTTCATCTAAAACACGAAACGTCGCAAAATAACTAAAGTGGTTGGTTTTGTCCAAGCTTCTAAAAGAAGGGATCATTAATTCGATCAATTGATAACTATAAACAATACCAGGAGGCGAACCGTTTTATTATTATCCATTGTAATTACTGCAAGTAGCGTCAATAAAAGAACTAGAGTGTAGCATGTCTCTATATCACACTCTTATCGAATCGTAGTACGTTTGGGCTAGGAAAAGACCTTTGACTCGGTTGAATAACCGGAGGGGAATCGGACAATGCGATGATATAGTTGTACTAAAACTGAATACTTTGACTTCATAAATAGAGAAAGTTATAACAAACATAAGATTTTGCGATGTGTTTTTGTTTGTAGACAGGACGTAAACTCAGTAATGTTATCAGAAGACTGTAATAGTAAACGATAAATTTAGAGTGATAAATATATTTGGTTTAGAGGATAATTCTTGATAAGGTAAATCAAAAGAAAAAATTGGGATACGATGGGTAGCATTTATGAAATTAAAAAAATACCATCCTTCTGCAAACAATCTATGACCAATGGCTTTATGGCGTTATTCTGAAAATACCGCGGCGAACTACAATGTTCGCTGTAACGTTACAGTCAGTGTAAACATTCAGGATACCAATTTGGCTACATTCGGAAAACTTTCACGAACCTCATCAGTGTACATCTATCTGACTTTCAAAATAGTACTACATACCTTCTGATGACGAATGGTGAATTTACTTTATATATCAAAAATTATAAGGAATACGCTAGACCCGTGCGATGGCTAAAGAAATCAAAGCAACAGGTTGCAGATCTAATAAATCGAGCGTGAGACCCAAATAAAAGATACCATGAAAGGAAAACTATGAACAGGTAGAAGATCGCGACGAAATAATGACTCATTTTTTACGACATTAAGGGGGACTACCCTGGATATGTACCACTCAAAACAGAACATGTTGGAAGAAACTTAATTATGGTTACAAAACTGCTAAAAGAAATAATCATGTTTTTGTTCTTGGTGGTAAAACTCAGTTAACATAACCTCTCCAGATTTGTCTTTTCTCACATAGCCTTTGTAATGACAAGGTTAGTTTGAGACAAACTTGAAAAGGAGTTTTACGAAGATGAGCGGCGTTTCCACTTCCTTCTGTTTTTGTTAAATTTTGGTTTATGGTGTATTAAGCATTTTAAAAGTATTTAAAAGCAAGAATCTTAAGTTTCACTTGCGTTTACGCAATATTAAAAAAAATCGATGTGTTAATTATCGAAGTATTATGAAATGTGCACATTCATGCACATATAAGGATGTGGTCAAAGAATTCGTCCTTTGCATATATTACGAGTAGGTTTGTAGTTCGTGTGGATGAAGAAAAAGCAGGTGTAAGACATTAGTATACATAACCGATGCAGACAATAAAAGGCTATGATGAATTTTAATTTAATCGTAGGTATTAACAGGTGGGTGTCATCTATTCATTAAACATTTTATCATTTTTAATTGTCGAAGCGAGGTGTGTGTGCACTTTAAATGTATGTAATCGCATGTAAAACAGTTTTATTTCTTTCGCATTCTGTACTCCACATATCCATTTAGTGCCACTAAATTATCAAATCACGATTGCACGTTATTGCCGGAGTTTTATTTAAAAACAATGGCTCATAAATAAGTAGGTTAGCGAAGATTAAAGTGCAGTTAACCTATACCAGTGACATACTCGTACAGTCAATAGATTTCGTTAGAAATCGCTTTTGATTTTCTCAAAACCTTTTTTATTAATGCTTGGTTTATGAACGAATGTTGTGCAGAATATGTGGGTTATTAACCTTTGCCTACAATTCAGTCACGAGTAGTTATAAAAATTCGCAATCAAAATATGAAACAACAAATGATGTATGAAATGACTTTCAAAGACCATCATCATACCGATGTGTAGAAAAAAAAACGTCGAAGAAGTATTAAGGTACTACAATGCAGTTTTACGATGGTGGCGTTCTAAAAATAATAAAACTGCGTTGTACAATTGATTGACCACAACGCATAAACGTTCTTTGAACGTGCATTAAATGGTTTCCGTGTTTTCAAAACGACAAAGTTAAGAGCTTTGTTTCATTCCGTAAAGAATTTTCAATTACACTTCCTGATTATAACTTTGCCCATTCAATTGTTATCATTAAAGAACTTTATTTTTAAGCGTAAACAAATTATATCCGATCTTACACTTAATTTTAATGATCTATATAAATTTTACTCGTAAAGATAAAAGTAGGTTAAATATCGACGGGTTATTAAAAATTAACGTAGGAAAAAAGGCACAAAACTAGTTCGCGTTATAAGAAAGAAAGAAAGAATGTTGTGTGTGACCCTATCACTGGGAAATATAAGGTGTTGTTCCTGAGGGAACCTGTCAACGTGAGAATTGGCCGTGGGAAGTTGCGTCTACCGTATGTATAATACACGCACAAAAAAAAGAACAATAGGTAAAATAAAGCAAAAAATTCCCCTCCCCGTCAGTTTCTCGATCTACGATTTCCACGAAATAAGCATAATTCCGAAGATCACATTTTTATTAGTTTAATATAACGGAAGTAATAAAATATAATGTATACAAAGCTTATGTAATTGTGGAACGAGTTAAATATTTAAAGGTATCAAAATATGCCAACCGTTAAAACATATTCTATTATTGTAATTCATAATTAACTTCTCAAAAAGAAATTATATTTTGACATTTAACTATTTCTTTTCCATTAGTTTTTTTTACTATATTTAATTGTGTATTAAATTTAATAAAGCGTATTGTAGAATACACTTCATTAATTTTATTGCCAGTTTTAAACGAAATTAGTAAACACGAACTTGCTTGCATCCTTGTGTAAAATATTTTAACGATTTGATTTATTGTTCGCTTTTTATTTTTAGTTTTATTGCGTTATTTATTAATTTTACTGATCGTAATCTTAGGAGAAAACGCAATTTTTCCATTTGCGTTTCCGACGTTTTGTCACTTTTGATAAATGGAGTAATTGAGGTAAAATTTAAGTAGCATATTTTTGAATACAGTAGCCTATTCGTTGCAGACCATTAGAAATGAGAGAAAAGTTTAGAAATCTGCTTTCATCGAGATACTAATTAATTGAACTGTCGAATTAAATGTGCCTTGGCACAATCTCTGATTAAAATACATTTCTCAACTATGTAATCACCTAAACATTTGCTGTACCTGTTAAAATGACGTCTTCATCATCTACCAAAAGAAAAAATGATATGAAACTATTCCCAAATCGTTTACTAATGTTTTGTAATAATAATAATTACACGACGAAATGCTTTTGTTGAAATAACAATAGTGGCAAAAAGAACATTTAGTGACAAGGGGAAAAAGATTCTAAAGTTATTTTGTCTAAACTAATTTATTTGCTTTATTCCTTTTGGTCTGTTTGAAAACTCGCCAGTATTGTTTGTATAGATTTGTATTACCACGTCACTCAATAAGTTTCGAGGCACAAAAAGATGGCGCTTCTAAATGTTAAAGGTACCACCGAACGTTGGTTTACTTAGCTTAAACATGACCCTATAAATACCAATGACGTTGAACGCTAGAGTCGCTCGAATTCAACAGTTATTCCAGAAAACAAAAATGCACGAAATCGTTTTGGAAGACCATAAAGTAAAGTTACATGACAAAGCTGACACCTTAAGGCAGGATATATACACTATATTTATTTATTCGTAAGAAGGCTGTGTTTAGAGTGAGTGTCGCTCACAGTAAACCAAAAACAGCAACCCATCGATGATTCAGAGCGCATTTTGAAGCTATCTTTCTGTAATAACCCGGTTTTTTTGCGTCGGTATGTGACAGTAATATGGATCACGCACAAGATTCTGGATTCATATCGTCAGTCAGCTGAGTGGAGAGCAGCCGGTAATAGCTGTCTGACCGTATTCTCCGTATCTGGCTCCCAGAGAGTACAACCTGTTCGCAGACCTCAAGTAAATCCTTCAGAAAGAGGTTTATTTTGAGTCCAAAAATAAATTGTTCTACAAACAGGCATTTAAATGGTAGAGAAGCCTTTAAATAAATATATCATTTCTGAAGAAGTCTTTAAACAGTTCAGTTCAGATAGGCATTCCAGGTGTTTTCCTCTATTGGTTTTACCTGTACTAATTCGATCACTTCTTTGCTTTATTGTTTAATAAATAACAACATTTGTTTTTATAGTTTGTAGAAGTCTGATTCAAGCCTTTTGGAGAAGTTTTCCCAATGCTAATTTTTTTGTTTTTCTTACGAGCTCTTTGGTTTCATTACTTATTGTTTTATATTTGTTAGGTGACTCCTGTGTCTTATGGGTTATGTATTCTATGGATGCTTTCTTTTTTTTCTTTGCGTTTTGCTTCGATTTCATTTGTGAACCATGGCGTTTTATTTGTTCATTTTCGTGCTTCTATGGTGACTTTTATTTAATTTGTCACAGCTGTCTATAGTTCGTCTTCGAGAGATATTAGGGGCGATTTTTTTCAGCTGGTCTTTGTTGGTATAAATAGAAAGAAGCATTACAGAAATTGAAAAACCGAAAATCACAAAATCTCGAACTATTAAAGTTTGGAGGGGAAAGCATAATAACAGAGACAACAACGCTAATAAAGAAAATCTTATCAGAATAAAAAGTACCAAATGCATGCATGGAGGAACATCATAATGATCATACTGTTTAAAAAAGAGACAATAAAGAACCAATTAATCAATTATAGAGCAATAAACCTCTTGGACACTATGCTCAAGCTGGTTAGTAATGTAATTCCCAACAAAATCAATTATTTCATTACACTAGCTGACGATCAACGTGGTTTTAAAACAAAAAGATCTTGCACTGACGCTGTTTTTGTGGTGAGGCAAATCGTATAAAAATCCGTACTATATAAGAAGTCTGCATTCCTGTTTTATTGATCTACAAAAAGTCTTTGACATAGTCCAGCTAAACTACGTTATAAATCTATTGCATAATAGAATACTGACAAACCTTGTTAAAACAATCGAAAATATCTACTCCGAAAACAACATACAAGTACAAGACTTACAAATAAAATACCTGTAAATAGCAGAATTTGACATGGAGATTATTTGCGCCCGCTCCTCATAAATATTGTAATGGACGAGATCATTAAAAAATTTAATACCTGTAACGATTATACAGTGCGTATTTTAATGATTGTCCGGTGTTTGAATTTGTCGCGTCGTCATTCTAATAACTATAATCAAACAATGTTGGTTCGTTGACAGTTCAACAAGCGGCAAATTCAAACACCGGACAATCATTAAAATACACACTGTAGAATCGGCGATCAAGAATTTATGATATGTTACCCTGTAATTTTCGTAGAAAATGAGAACAATTTACATCGAAACTTACACCTGTTTAACATTTTGTTTGTTTCTCGTGTCACGTCGAACGAAAACGTTTTGTGAAGGTTTCTATTTTTCCCCACCACCATCCACCATTTGACGTGTCGATCGTCGTATTCGTTTCGCTTTTTTCGGCTTGGGAGCTTTCGGTTTCTTCGTCGGCAACCTGTTGGTTTTTTTTGCTTTCGATGGCGACTTCGGTTGCTGTTTCGAGGTCAAGGTGGCCAATTGTTGTTGTTTCGAAGACGAAGGTTTCTTTTGCCTTTCTTGTCGACGAGTGCGGTCTTTTTCGCGGCGGTCGACGACGGTTTTTGGGCAAAGAGGGCGACGCTATGGCTCGCTTGGCGGCCGTAGACCTCGGCGAAGTCTTCTTTTTCTTGCTGGCTGCCGTCTTTGAAGCGGATTTTGAAAAAGCCTTTTCGGCGAACCGCCTCTGCTATCTTGAACGAACCGCTCGCTCCTTTTCCTTTCGTTCGCAGCAAAACAATTTAACATTAATATAACCGCTCATAAAACTAAATTCATGTCAACATCGAAAGAACCTATCGGATGTAAACTGGAAGTGAATCAAAAAATTATTAAGCTTCAGAGATATAGAAAATGAAGTATCCCAGCAAGTCATGAAAGCTAACAAAATTGCAGGATTGCTAAACGATACCATGTGGAGGAATATATATTAACCATTAAAACCAAATCTAGAATACAGAAGAGCATAAGGCTTATCATGACATACGGCCGAGACTGGGCCTGGCACACCGAAAACAAAACGATGATTGGCGACAGCAGAGATGTAAATACTCAGAGAAACTCTGTATGACTCAGAAAAAATAGGGAAAACATAAGAAGCCTTATGTGAAGTAGAAAATATCAGGTAATAGATACAACAGAAAACGAGAATGCACATATAGAAAGAATGGGACAAGACATAATTGTGAGAAGGTCAAGAGATGAATCGCCCTAAAAAATAAGTTGTGCGTGTTTTTTACCATAACGTAATGCTTAGCTAGGAGGAGCAGTGTTTTTGATTTACTAAAGTAGTCGAGTAACTGCTGTAACATACTATCTTTTTGTTCTGCGCCTTGCTTCTTTTACAGTTCTGAAGTGTCTTTTATAATTGTTTGCAGTTATGTCAAAATAACACCTTATTTGATAACGAAAATATCTACTAGTGATGGTCTTAGCCATTATCAGGTTTGAGAGTATAAAAGAGAGTACAATTTTACAAAACACAAATAAAATTAAAAGTACCAATTTGTGGTAGAGGACGAATATCTACAAATTAAAAGACTTGTAGTTCTAGCTTCAGAAGCAGTTCGTGTAACTGATATATCGAAACTTTCCAGTCACCTTTCTTGCACGCATTTGTAACTCTAGAAATGGCATGATGATTTAGCAGAAATACATCTTACGTAGTTTGCGATATCTACGTAGAGGAAGCCTGTCTACATTTTTTTCATTATTCGAATCTTGGTCAGCCGGCGTAGCAACTATACGCTTTACACACTACCATGGCGCCTATAAGAAAATAACTAAATTGTGTTAATTAGAAGGAATATTAAAGAACTATACATGATCAAAGGAATGTCGACGAAGGGGGAGACCAAGAGCGAAAACGATACCGTCAATAAGAACGAGTAAAATATAAAGTTCTGTACGGTCTGCCTTACAACATGGGTAAACAATGACTATGAACGATTTATAAAAGCTGCTCAGAACATTTGGTTAGGAAATAGCTTCCGGTTTAACGATGAACTCAAAAAACAAAAAAAATTGAGACAGAATGCAGAAACCTGCAATTAGAACATAAATGTGTAGATATAAAGACTTCAGCAGTAACTAAAAAGATAGGATTGAAAAGTTCACGATGAAGTACAAGAGGCGATTGAGAAGAAGAAAGATTGGGTCTATATAAGCTTACGGTCGTAGTAACAGTGTAGATAAAAATCATGTGTTTCTCATTTTATTGTTGTTAGGGTTCTTCGTTATTTCTAAAGACTCTAGCTATTTTTGAGTAGTGGTGGTTCCGCCGATTTATCTACGTGTCTCGGTTTCGTATTGTTATTGACGTTCTTTAATTCTAGACTTTTCCTAGATTGACATTCAAGGTCGTACATTCTTTTAGTATGTAACTTCAGTAGCTAATCTTGGAAGTCATTTTTCGAGTTTTTCTCCAGCGATTCAATGTATACATGCATACATATAT
This sequence comes from Aquatica leii, assembly GCA_035610365.1. Classification (NCBI taxonomy): domain Eukaryota; kingdom Metazoa; phylum Arthropoda; class Insecta; order Coleoptera; family Lampyridae; genus Aquatica; species Aquatica leii. The sequence goes on along the minus strand of CM069435.1, from coordinate 44,596,408 downwards.
AAGGAGTAAACAAAACATAACCCACGCAGTATTTAGAAGCATTCTGAATAAGCTGACGGTATGATGAATAGTGAAGCGACAAGAATAAATTTAAGCAAGTAGAAAAAGAAACAAATAATTAGGGGTTGACATGTTAGATGAAAGCATTAGAATGGGTACGAAGGAGAAGAGGGAAGGTGTTCAGAGCAAAAAATTGGGATACGTATTTGAGAAACTGGAATAAACGAGAATGTAATACTGACGAAACTAATGGGAAGTAATCAGCGAACCTATTTATGATGAATTTTAATTAACAAATCTACAGGAGTAAAGTAAAAAAAATTGTAAGGTGGAGTAGAAGTGTTGGAGGTATGCACATACTAGCCGGGGCCGAACGAACCGCACGCTCCAAAAAAAATTATTGTTCCATTGTCTAGTCGTGCGGCTCCGGGTAATCTGCGCGCTACCATTCAAATGAATAGAAACAATATTTTTTTTGGCTCGTGCAGTTTGTTCGGCTATGGTTAGTGTGCGTCTACTTTTATTTGGCAGCACGTCAGGATTACCAGAAAATGTCAACACCAGGGCGATATGACACAGGCAGCAGAATCGAGTTCTAGAAATGTCTGTGGACTAAAACAGTTTTAGAAGTGAATTATATGTGAAATTTTCGTCTTGAAAGCGAATCAGACTTATCTATACAATTAACATCGGGCATATGAGAAGAAAAGGAGATGCGGAAAATTTGTTCATTGTTCTAGAAGGAAAAGTTATGGGAGTGCAATAGTAAATAGAGGTGAAAAAAACGAAATCAATGTATTCATTCGAAGTGGTATCAATTAGAAAGAAGAAAAAATGTCTACATAGACAGATAACCCAAAGATGTAAAATAAAATATATGAGCGATAAGGTTGAAATGAATGGACATGAGTACAAAATAAAACTGAATGGTTACACTCTGATTATCAAATCTAGCACATCTTAATCAAGAAAAAACTAAAATTTTAAACAAAGGTTATGCCAATAATGGTATTTTAAGTCGTTTTAACGTGTTAAATTTGAGAAACGATTTAGATGAGTTTACGATACGTTACAAAAAGGAAAAAACGATTCTTTGAGTTTGTAAGCCATTTCGGTTTGAACGTTAACACGCGCCTAAAACTCGACGAGAGTTGAACGAAAAAATAAAGAAATTGTTTTTAGATTTAACATACAATCATTGTAATCCCGGTTGTAGTTTTCAATAACAGTTTGTTCGAAGTTGGCAGTGTTCAAGTAAATATTTAATCGTTTTATTTCCGTAAATTTCGGTGTGATTAACCTCATTAACTTAACCACAATATATAATTGTAAAACATTTAACAAAAACAAAAATTTCTACACAACTTTCATACAATTGCGGTCTATCTTTCTTTGGACGAAGCTTTTTTTGGGTAATGATTGAAAATCGTGTGATGAAGTTGTTAGAATTGATTTGCTTTGTTGCACATAAGCGGCATTGTCAAAGATTTTATTTTCGTTTTTTGCTTTCGTTAAATGGAGGAGATGATGACACGTTATTAACTGTTTGGTGAATTATGCAACAAAGGCTGTATTTTCTCATGGTTTTGATTTAAAGCCACGTGGGCACATCCACCCCCACGTTTCCATTCACCAACGGCACAATGCAAGACGTACCATAGCCAATATAAAAATAAATCTTTCTACATTCCTCGTGACCTATTTTACCTGTAATTCAGACTCTAATGGATTTTATAAGGATTACGTGTTCGACTACTGTATGTGACGTAACGACGCGCCGTTTCTATTCTAAGCGACGACAACGACGTCGATTTAGAGGCGAATAACATTTAATGACCCGACAGTTTTGCAAAGTTTTTTTTCTAACGCCCACCACGCGTGTAAAAATAACCCATTTTTTCGTCTTAATCTTTTTGGCGCATTGATAACAATTAAATGCGTTTATTAAACGTTAATAATTTCACACGGTTGGTAGACGGCGACCTTTGCTCCCGGCGTATTTATTTCTCATGCTATAACGACAAAGGATATGCACGGTTATTTACAAAGATGAATAATTGTGTGCAATCGCGAAATTGTGGTTGGTAAAAAACTAGCTTCACGTGTTGACAGTCAACTATCGAGGATTAACGTTCAGTTACTTCCTGTTCTAGTTTTTATCACATTCTCGAAATTCTTCCTAATTCTTTTTGGAGTTAAAAACGCTATTAAATTTTTATTAGTACCGTTGACTGAAATTCACTCGACGATTACTACAAAGTAAACAAAAAAAAAGGAAGTGAAGTAATTTGGAATGCGGAGTCGTAGGTAGGATGGCGCGCGGGGAATAGGAAGTGACGCAAAAGCAGGATGTCACGAGACTGCGTAAATTGGATAATAATGTCTTAAGATTGCATTGTGCATCATCGTTTATAAGATACATTTGCGATTTGAACTTTTGTACAGTAATTTAATACCGTCAAAAATTTTCCAAAGGAATCACCTGCAGGAAGACACTGAAACATCTGTCTTTTTACGTAATAGTAAAAATGCACCTTTGAGTTACGTACCTATTATTAATAACACGCGGCAAACGTACTCTCGTTGCTACAAATTTTCTAATGTAAGTTTTATTTATAGGGCACTTACCCCCTTGTGTTGATGGTGGCCAGTTCATTCCCAAGGATTTTTGTGTAAGTAAAAAAGCTAAATGCATTTTAAATTAGGAATACGTCGTAATAATAGGGTTAGCAATATAATTGTTATCGCATTGAAAATCAGAAGCATGTAAAGGTTATTACATACATATATATGTAAACGAGGTTAAGTGTGGGCATTTCGAATGGAAATACGAAGGAATTGGGCTTTTTTGCGCGACAGCTGTCTTTAAATCGACCTCACCTGCTTTTTTTAACAGTATCATCATTGTCCTATTTTGGAATTTATGTTTATATGCGTTTTTAAGCGCCTATCTTTTACGAGTTACAGTTTTCTCGTATAAAACAGTCGAGTAATTAGATACTCTGCGTAATCATATGATAATTAGAATCGTTGGCGCCCCCCAATATCCGTTTTGCTTTCTTATATCCAGCGCCTTATCGGTACTTAGATAAAAAGAAAAAACTCGAGCTTTGAGACATTATTCAGGGTCACCACTAATTCAAAATGCACACGAAGCTCCGCCACGATACGGCAATAAAAAAGGTAAATTTTCTGGTTTCAAGGTTGTTAAATGTACTTGTGTTATATAATAACAAGTATTGCAACGACATAACCGTACAATGAATGTTGCACGCGTAATTCCTTTTTTTATTTTCCTGTAAATTTGACGACTTCAATTCCATTACTGTAACTGTGTAAAATTTTCTAATTCCTGAACATTTGCGCTCATTTACCCAGTTTTTGTACTCATTTTTTTAAATGCAGTAACGTACGAATAAGTACACGTAAAGCATTAAATTGTCAATAATTATGTCGTGGGCAGGATCAGTCACTGTTGCAGGAAGTTTAAATTTCCCACGCGTGCGAATACGGCTGACAGAAATTTAATTATGAATTTTATAATTGTAAAACATTAACCGATACTTTCACTTTTTTAATCTTAAAAGGAAATTTTCCATTAAAATATTCATTTTTATTCAAACGTGAAATGAGTAGGTTATTCAGTATCATCAACCCTATTTACTTACAAATTTCAAAAATAGGTTTCTAGACTATTTGTAATAATTGCGAAAGCACTTTTGTAAGTTCAAACACCTTCCTGTACGTGTTTGTGAAACTAATTTTAAGTATTAATTTGAAGTAATCAGTAGTATTCTAAAACAAGTTAATTACGAATTAATTTTAATTCGCGAAATTGGTTTTGTATTAATCGTCAGGTTGCTGCGTAACTGGAAGAATATTTTGGAATTTTGATTGTAAAATCAAAAGTATTATGTGAAAAAGTTATCTACCGGTTTTATCTGGGAAGATTTTAAAATACATCATACTAATTAAAATACTAATTGACGTTTTAAATTTATTTCAAAAACGCTCGAATTGTTTTATAAGGAATTTAATTTTAACTAACTTCGTGACAATGAAGGTTTACTTTAGAACTAAGTTTCTGCAGTCAGTTACGTTGCTGTAATAATTTTAAAATCTTTTAATAAACGCCAATTTTGAAGGTTTTAACGGCTAAAGATTAGTGATGAAACCGAAGTTTTCAACTTGTCATTTTCATAGCAATTGATGAGCCCATTATCGAATTTTTCTTTCTCACTTTTTTTCTAATATTATCTTTATATAATTCTGACTATAGTAATGATTTGGAGTCAGTAGTTTAAGAAAAATCTACTCTAGAGAGTCTAGAATTTAGCCTGCTCAATGACAGTTTGCTCGATCCATATAAAAACCCATGTACACGACCAAAAATCGAGGAAGAATAGAGTAAGACTTTGTATCTCTTAAGAACGTCATTGCGCTGTACTAATTCTAACATTTAGTTTTTTTTTAATTTTGATTTTGAAGCTTAGAAAGATTTCCAATACATATTTGTATCATGTACTAATGTTATCAAGCAGTTATATGATAAACATCTTAACTTGAAGCTGCTTTGTAGTGTAAACTAAAACTTCGAACAATGCTCGTTTTTTAGGTACTTCAGAATATGTTTTATTTGTATATCGGGGATAAAGTAAATCTGTCATTAATAGTTTTGAAATAACGAATCAAAATTTAGCGCTTTCTTCAAAATGTTAAGTGACGAATAAAATTTTGTTACAGATTTTAAGTGATGAATAAAAATTCAACTGTTATTGGACTTCTAAATAACAAATAAAAATATATTGTTCACTGTTTTAAATTATGAATAAAAAGAATTTTTAATTTGCAGTTTCTGAGTAATGAATAAAAATTATTCGATTAATTTTAAATAACAGATAAATATTTAAAGTCGCGAATAAAATTGTATTTTTAAATCGAGCGATTTTCACTCATAGAAATACTTATAACGACTGAAACCATTGCACAAGCATTTTTTATTGCAACAAAACGATGTTGATCTACAAACAAACATCGTTGTTAATGTGATTCATGTAACAGTAAAACTGAAAAACAATTCATTGTAAGCCAATAATTGTAAAAGTAAGAATCTACGACAAAGAAGTTTATTATATAGCAATAATTCTAGAAAACTGATTTTATTATTTATCACACAGCATCAATAAAATGCAATAAGTATTTTATGCATCCTTTAGTGTCTGCTAATTTTTTATGCATCACTTGATTATTGAACTTTTATTAGTAAGTCAACATAATTCAAATCATAAATAAATTTTCATCCGTCACTCAAATCATTCGAAGGGCGATTGAATTTTTATTTGTCAGTTAACATCTGTGATGACTAATACACTTTTATTTGTCACTCAGACTTTGTTTAAATGACGATTAAATTTTTATTTATCACTCAAAAATACCAAAACGAATAATTTGTTTTTAAATACCCAAATTTTACATAAAAATGCGTCCCATTTGTTCTGTACCTTAAACGATGACTACTTAGATGCAGTTTTCTAAATCCTAATTTAACAAATAGAGATTTATGAATGTTTCATCGTTTCTAATTCTTTAAAAACTGCGTTTGTCAAGTTTCATGGTTCTTATTACACCGAAAAACTCTTAACGTATGACCGAAAATGAAATTTCATTAAGTATTGCCTGCTTTATTATAAATTTTGTATTTGCATTAAATCTTTTTCTCGAACAAATTTATTATTTGTCTAACAACTTTGATTGATCGATCTTTTTGATTGGATTTTTCTTCGCTACGTTTTAAAAATCGTGTACATCCTTCTATGATTGGTCAGCAACCCTACTATTTTTGTAACGTATAGTGTTAGTTTCTGTTTAATTGTTTAATGATTTTTCTTCTTTGTTTGAATCGGAATCACAAATTGTTTAAACAAAAATATACTTCTAGTTTCAGACTATCATCATGCATTCAGCATTATGGTTTTTGTGCACTGTTCCTCCTTTACTCAATGGGTTAACAATCTTTTCACTTTTGCTTCTGAAAAGAATTTATGAGCAGTATGAAAAAGTGTCTCAATATCTTTTACAGTTCTTTCGTTAGTTTTTCAATTTATATCCTTGAAAGTATTTATTAAATTTTAGAATTATTATTCTTTCTTGTTTTTAAATGAAAGATGTCTTGGATATTCTAACAATCATGAAAATTCAATTGTCATATTTGTGAGTCAAACTTGGGGTTTTTCTTTTGATACTTGACTAAGTATTTCCCCGCGGTCGGTGTTCGTAAAACAACCACTATTGGGAATTTTGTTTATTTTGAAATAAAAAATCGCCTTTTTGGTGTTACGATTACTAGGTTAAATGTCATTGGGGCATAGGTTACCGACTTATTAAAGGCGATTATTGGGTGTTTACTCTATTACCCAGTTTAAGGAAATTGGAATTTAATTTAAGACTTTGTTGGAGGAGTAACGATTTATTGCTGAAACCGAAGCATCAATTAATATAAATTGAACTTTTAATCACGTGCCAAGTTGTAATTATTAATTAGGTAATGCAACGTGATGACATTCTAAAGTAGTAGTGTGTACGTATATATCGGTCTTCGTTTTTGAGGTCTGTTGTATAGTTGCGTGGTATCTGCAGCAAAGATATTCGAATGAACGGCTGCGTTTGGACCGTGCGACTTTTTAATGGCCGCCTGTCCCACGGTCAGCTGTTGCTGCAGCAGCGAACCCTTCCTCTTTCTTTTTTCACGGATCCTGCAGTCGTTCACTTACGTGTTTTACTATTTAAGTAACCTGTAACTAAATTTAAGTGCCAATTTTTGCGTATTCACACAATTGTAGGTGTAATTAATTAAGATAATTAAACGATTTAATTGCGTTTTGTCGATGCTTCCAAAAAGTTTCTACCTCACATTGTGATTCCTTTTCAACGACCGGATGTGACACTACCCTCGGAGAAAGGGTATTATTACCGCTAGTTTATTATACGGTTTCTTATTTTTCAAAAGAAATACCACTTCGAGTATGCATAAATAAAATGTGTAACAACAATCACCTACAATAAAAAAAAACTGGAGCAGAAGCACCTTGGAGTGTATCTACCATCCTAAACGAATTTTAGCGATTTTCTTTATTGAGTTAATTAATTTAAATTAAGACACTTTATTTACAAGTCTTACTATGTTTACATTTTTTTTTGTTTTTCGCTTCACAGTCAATTAAGCAAATTATTCTTGTATAATGAGAAACAAAAACACGTGAACAAGATTATCTTAGATTTCTCAAAAACGTGTTTTTGTGTAACTTTCTCTTTTTCGTCTGCCTTTTTTTTGCAGGGGTGGCTGCCGGTGTAAAGTGGAGCTGGCAACTTTTTGAATCAGAAACTTATTTTAAAATGTACCTAACCTAACTTTTATGTGCGCCACCTAGACGTTCACATCGAGAACTATACGAAAATCGATTTTAATTGTGTAAATTATTCCATGCAAATTACGCAACGGCGTTGAAATTAGAATCGAAATTGTAGATGCGTGTGTGATAAAGCATCACATTTAAATACATTTAAGGTTACATATTTAACATTCTTCATTTATGATGATAAATTAGTTGTAGTAACGTTGCCAAGTTAGGAATTTCATTGGCCTCCTCTGTTTATAGCAAAAGTTTTCTGCTGATATTGCATTCTTTCAGCGACTGCATTCTTCGCAAGCCGTTCTTCGGATCATTGCACTTGCTGCACTACGTTTTTCTACCGAAAAAGTTGATGAACCACTTGCGGGATGCTACTTGTCCCGAAATGCTTAGAATGTTGATTTTATCGTTACAGGACTTTCAACTTCACGTGTACGGAACATTTTTCGCTTTTTCTGGGAAAAATCGATTTCAACTATTGGACTTTTCGCGGATATTTAAATTAAATACATGCATTTCCGGTAAAAAAGGATGGTTGTTCTACACAAATTCGTTTCAGGGTGTTTAGGTAGTGGTGTGCGGTAACATCACAGGCAGCAAGTTCTTGTTGAAACTGACTTGAGTTGCAGTACTGCGTGAACGAATTTATTTAATTTGTTTTATAGAAGGGCTTTAGCTATTTCTTTAGATGTTTATTGTTTGTGTCAACACGTGGAAACCGGTAAAATAGAATTAATAAACAATTTCCTGTTACCCAGTTGTACTAGTTAATGTATTTGATTATAGTTGAGAAGTAAATATTTGTGCTAAAGCTGTATTGCATTCCTAAGATTCTTCAGCTTATCTTTCTGTGAAACGAGTTCTGTTTGAAAGCCGTTATCTTGGAATTCTGAGCGCCGTTTACCTTATGTAATACCTAAATTCCTAAGTTATACGTAAACTAGCGTTATATAGGTGTCGTTCGATAAAAATAAGAAAATACTAATTAAACACTAAGTACTTATTGTTATTGTGCCTAATAAAGTTGAATTACTGACGACGTGTGAATAAGCGTTTAAGAATGTACTAAAATAGCATTCGTAATTTTACCAATTAATGTAAGTGATGTTTAACAGTTCTTTAAATAGAACAATCCAAGAAATGCAATAATGCAGTCCTAAAGTGTGTCTCAGTAATTATAGAAAAGACTTCTAGTTGAAGAAGGTCAAGTATGAAGTAACGAAAGCCATTTTTACACATTCCTTTTAGTATTATCAAATAGTGTTCTCGTATGTTCATCATCCTCCCTTTATTTGTTAAAAATTCTCAGGTATTTTAACTAATAGTTTTAAGTTACAGTTTTTGTGGTAGATGGCAGCAGCTGTCGACTGAGTTAGATTTTACAGAACTTGTCGTGTAGTGGCGCCATCTAATCAGAGTCGAGATTGTTCCTCGAGTACCAGTTTGTGTCTACGCTAAAAGTCGGCTATCGTTTTATAGATGGCGCTATTCACAAACTGAAGAATGTTACGATAGAGCGCGCTAATCAGCCTCTTTTTTAATTTTTATGTTCATTTTTTACGTGCACAAAAATTATAAATTTATATATGTATTTATTTTTTACTTTTTCAATTAGATATTTTTGTTGTAGCATTAATTGCAAAAACGAATAGAATAATTTCAGTTATTGACGTTAAATTTCACGGCATACTTAAATTGGGACAAATTTATACGGCCAACTATTATTTTATATACCGATTACAAATTTAATTTGAATTAGTTTTGCATAGAATTTAGGTTTATACTCTAATGTAAGTACCGCTTCCGGTGGTACGCAATCAGATCGACAGGCCTGTAAACCGTAAATGCAAAATTGTAGCTTTAATTAACCGCGACTAAGTAGTGTGCAGTTTAGATATCCAAGATGAGGTAAAAACAATGGCCTACCTTGATCGGATTGCAATCAATAGATTAATCTTTAAACAATTACCTTACAATTAATTATCGTATTTTGTCATCGATTTTTTTGCTCTAAGCCTTAATATTGTAAATTAGTTGATATAATCACTAATTTCTTGTCTTTGTTTTAGATGGATCAGCTTTCTGTATCGGGACCCACACGACTACATATTTCTAAATTTAAATCCAGGAATTGAAGGTTGCTGGAAAGTTCTAAGATAAGTGAAGTTATCTCCATCGTAATCAACGTTCCACCTTCTTTCGGATTCCTATGAAAAGAAAATCCGAGTTCAGCGTAAACTTTAAAAAATAGACGAAAGAGGATCTAATAACGTCGATGGTTGTTTTATTTTATTGTACTTATATTGGGTTGACCTTCATCGATTGAAATTCTTTTGTTTTTTTCGCATTATTGATAGAACCGTTTCCACTCAATGCAACATAATTCGATGTATGTGCTACCTTTGTCTTTTCATTATTTAACGTAGCGCTTACTTTTAAACAAATCTATTGAATGCAAAACGCAAAAGATTTGTAGTACTATGTTCCTGTTCGAAAATAGATATATAAAATCACTGTCTGTGTCGTCGGTCAGATCGTAGATGGATCTCTGATTGTTCTCCTAGCTTCTCTTCGTGGGTAAATGAAATGGTTAATTAACTAAATTTGCCTTAACCACGTGGAGGATTTTACACCATATTTAACACGTTACAGTTTTTGACATACTGAAAAATTTTGGAGTGGCTACCGGTGTACTGAATTAATGCAAGGTTCTTGTTGTCTTTACGTTAACTGCGCTCTTTTAGGTTTATTGCATCGCTAAGTTTTTTTTAACGTAGTATAAATTGGTTTAGCTGTAGTTTTTTTTTTCAATTTTGTACGCAAACGACTGCCCACCCTTAAAATATGCAACAGGCCTAAATGAAACGTATTCATTTCAATTTATTGACTGTTTGTATCTCGATGGTACTTTTGATGCTAAATTGTTTTTGTCTGTTCAAAATGCAATTATCCGGTTACTTATGCAGGACTTCATAGTCTCTGTTGTCCTGACGAGTTTCCGTTTGCTACTGTGCTGGACAGACGCGATTAATATTTTATATTGATTTAACGCCATTTATTTAGCTCCTGTCGTACCTGCTGTCATCTTTTGGTAGTTTCAAGGACAATAATCGTATTTTAAGAGGGTAGTTAAAACCCATTAATGGGGTGATTTCTGTACACTAATTTGGCAGGAGCGATTATTCACCGATCACTCAGGGTACATTCAAAGACGATTCTGTTGAAATTGTTGCGCCCTGAGCTGAATCTGTAATGTAAAAGTCGTTAAATTTGTTTTAGTTTTTAAATATTAATAGAGATTGGAACGAACATTGCACGCATCATTACAAGAAGACTTGCTTTTATCTGCTCGAATAATTTTTAGCACAATTCTGCCTTCCCAAATTGTAAATACTTAGACTAATCTTACTTACTTTCGTAGCCCAGGAACCGAATACCTGTTTTTTTATAACAATAAGAGTAAGAGATAATATCGAACACTACAAAATGATTGCAGAAAAAATGAAAAATTATCACAGCAAGGCGTTCTAACTGCGATTTTTGGCATTTGTGGTTTAATAAGTCGTGCCTTAACCGCTTCTCTAACTGCCGCAAATTTTGATTTTTTCAACTTGAAGATTTTTTGAAAAATCTGACAATTTCATCATTCTAATAAAGTCCGTTTTTTATGTCATAAAATTATTTTTAAACGAAAACAACCGGAAGTAATTATGTTATGAAGTTCTAATTAAGCAATTAAAATAATTGTAAGTTCATAAATATTGACCGAAGAGTAAATGCCGATAAACGCTATATACAATTGCCGCACGTATATAAATAATTTTTTTGGGCGAATCGAAAAGCTTTTGGATTTCACAATCGACGACTGTACGTACATATATTCTAAGAAATGAAAAATTGTTATATTTTAATTTGTATTGTAATTATAAATAAGGTCTCGGGTCATCAATATTTTATCTTTGAAGCTTCCTGTGGCAGCTGCACGCCTTATGATAGCACCGATTTCTTTATTTTTCCTCATACGTAAGTTTTTTCAATTTTCGATAAGATTATTTATGTTGCTTGTGCGACGAAATTTTCATTTAATTGTTATGCAGGCACAGCATTTACATTACGTGACTAATAGAATAATTTTATTGCAGCATCCTCGCACTAATTAAAGTAGCATTTGTGTTAGTAATCCGACACCCTCTTTGTCGGTGTTGGCGACTAATTGTCAAAGTGCCTCATCGACCGACTTTTTCGTAAAATCTCTGGTTTTAATAATATTATTAATTAAATTAGTATTTCCGGTCAAAAAGCGTTCGTCCCATTTCCGGAGGATCAATTTACCTTTTTTTCCGTCGGTTTTCTGTCGATCGTTTTGGCCAATTTGCGCTTTTATCTCTGTCATGTACATTTAACCATTTAATGAATAACACATTTTTACCAAACATGATTATTGTAAATAAAATCATCTAAAAATAACTCTTATGACTTCAATTCGCGATATCTGCCACATATTTTAAAATTTTGTCATTAGTGATAAGGAACACGCTCCATTCATAAGTGTGCTCATTCATCATTACATTATTACAAAGTTTGCTGCTAAGACACGCATACACATGTTAAATATTTAAGTGATTCGGGTTACGTAAGTATTTTTTAAGTGAATATTTTGATTAGAAGAAAACGCGGACGTCGACAAGAGGAGAGCACCTCCAGGTTTCTTCTTTCTTTCAACGAGGAATTCATCCAGTCATGGTAACGTCAGCGAGACGAAACTGGTTTTCACAGTGATTTGACAGATGTATTTAAATCTGAGATCATTGTGAAAGCTGATTTTGTTCATCAATCATCGATAATATTCGTGACACATCGAAAAACATCTTTTGTCTTCTTGCTGCTCCAGTTTTGTCGTCAAACGCATTCGAAACCTTTTGTGTAAAAAAATTGTACTTAGTTAAGTGCGTTTCAGATTTATTGTGTAAGGAATTTATGACAACCGTGGTTAATTCCCAATCATTGATTCGTTTGATTATGATTGACGTTCATTTAAACCTATTTTTATATACCAAAAAAAACGACGCTAGTTTATGCACAAAATTGTCTGATTCGAGTAATATATGAAGTATTCCGACGGTATAAACTTTATTATTGACATTAATTTTAATCTAAACATTTATTATTGTAAGATATTTGTTGAATGTATGTATTTATGTATGTATGTTAATAGCGTAATGTCGCAATTATCAACAATTTTTTATAATACACTTAGATATCTGTTACGGTATCGTTTAAAAGATTTTCATTTTATCGTCGACTAATAAAATGCGCATTTGATTAGTATTGGCAGTCGCTAATTAAAGTTGTTATTAATCAAACGTAGAAGACTGCGTTGGGTACTATACTATAAATATGTCAATGTAATTAAAAGATAATTTATATATATGCTGTCTTTATTTATTTATGCAACAAAAACATTTCTCCGAAATACCTCTTACAATAAATAAAATTAAAATATATAGATGTATGTGTTTATTTATAAATGTCAAAACTTTTATTCATAATCCAAGTTTCGCTTGTTTTAGTGTCTCTTAGCTTGGAAAATTTCTTAACATTTCTGCTTCCTTCACTCTCTAAAATTTGGAGTAGAAAATGTACAATTGTACAATGATGAGTTAGTTTTCTTTTATAAGGGGCTGTTCAAGTATTACATAAGCCGAATTTTCGTAATTATTAACCCCCTTGTCAGTAAAAGTTTTTACCCACACTCCATTATTACGGAAAGATTGGTACAGTCGGCTATATCTAAGCCTTCAGTACAATCAAAAGAATCTCATTACGAAAACCCAATTTTATATCTGCAATCAAAATGACTGTTAAACTAGGCACCCAAAGCGTTCAATAAATCTAAGCTACGTGTAATTAATACGTAAGCTGTCGAGATGTTCAAAATTATAACACAAAATAATACACTACAAAACGAAAAACTGATAACAATGATTCGAAATAATATGTTCCTATAGAGACATTTAATGCACATTTAATATTTATTCAAGCAAGTTTTAAGGATTAACACATAATTTATTTTTTCTATTAAAATTTTGCTTTAAAAGGTCAAATTAACTGAACTCAGACCATGACTTAACTCTTCAATGACATTCGATGTTTGCTGCTCGATGTTGTCTGCTCATTTTCGTGTGATTTTGAAATTTCGACATCGTTCTCTTCGAGCCATTCAACATCTTGGCACCTGTCTAAATTTTCTATTATGCATATCAATTCGTTAGCACGACGATGAGCAGCTACTCTTACAGACCTTACTCTCGTTTGGGTCTTCTCGATGTGACAATTTAATGACTTGACAGAAGAATGCCAAGACCACACATTTTGCATGTTCGACTTATTAGTTTCAATTTTACCGTTGGACAAAAATAATCGAAGGGCATTTGCAGAAAATCTTTGAGTGAAGAATATAAGTGTAGAACTAAATTGATTGGAAAACTGAGAAATTGACCTCCATCATTTTTTTTTACTTTTACTGGTAATGGGAGAAACGTGTTCTTAGTAATCTAAATAAGCCACTTCTTGGACGACGGAGCTCTGTCTTTCTACAATTTACAATTTGTAGCACATGTTCTACCATTTAATATCTAGAAAATCGGAAAGATCCGATTTGCCCGACTCAACGTATTTTGCAGAAACATGATAACCATCAATTGCCATTGAACTCCATACCTCTACAAACTCGAAATTGGATCTTTCCAAGCGTTCATTAATTGTAACGCCACGGCCATCGAAATGAGAACAAAATGGTCACGAGACAGTATCAAACCAGCCAGTTTTCCACTAAGAGCAGCCATTCTGCGCTCTACTACCTGTTACGCACTTCTACCAGGAACATTTGTAGCTATGAACAATGCATCGAGCTCATATCGTTTAAAGTGTTTTATAACAAACCTTGGGGCTCCATCAACCGTCATGATCAGCACTGGTTTTACAAATTCATGGACAGTTTTCGCTAATACTTAAAACTCTTCAAGGTCGAGAAGCGTCTCGAAATCTTGGTGAATGAATTATGCTTTCTACTTCGAATAGCGGTGTAGGTTGACTTAGAATATTCAACGACTGATGGTTGTTCTAAAATAACGACAGTTATTTTGATACAAGCATAAACTGATGGTATTAATATATGCCGCTCAGCGATTACCCAGTGATCAGGCAATTTGACTCTATATTCCATATGCATTCGAAGAGGTGCTTGCTTATTTTCCGTGGTTACACCAATAGGGACCTGAGCTTTATCATCTTGAGATATGAAATATACTTTATCTGGTCCACTGCGAATAGATTCCGTTCGTCTTCTATCATCTGCTACACTTCCGAATAAAGCAAAATCCGCTATTGTTTGTACCAGTAATGGTTGATCATTCTCTAGGCTAGGACGTTCCACTAATTTTTTGTTATTTCTGGATTTTCGTGACAAATATCTTCTAACTTTCTTTACATACCATCTCTGTATTTCTTTTGGGCAACTGCGTATTGAATCTTCATCTTTAAAGACTGTTTGGCTGCTTTTAATTCTTCGCGTGACTTAATGATCTATATATCAACTTCAACACGGCGCGGCTTGACATTGTATCTCTAGCAGAATACAAAGCATTTCGATTTTTTTCGAGAATATCAATTTTATTTTTTATAGCTTCCTGCGAAGGCTTTGCTCTCGGCTGTCTGTTCTTACTTTCTATGTTTTCGCATTGCTCTTATGATTTTACTTTGGGTTTATTGTTGACATCTTCCTGTTGTGTAGAATCTGAAGCTGGCCGTACAGTTTGTTTATTTTCTGCAGTTTTACATGTATTCGTTGCCTACAGAAGAAAACCGCTAATGGTTCTCTCATAAAGTTATCCTTGTGGCGTCTAGTTATTAACAGTAACGACCGCCCATGAATTAGGAGAGGAGAGACGCCCTGTTGACACTTAAGCTTTTTTAAGTGTGATAAAGCGAAATTAAATTGTTAATTGTAGCTTAATTTCAATTAATTGTTTACATAAGTATATTTATCTTCTTGGTTACTACATCGTTTCTTTACTACTCATCGTTCTTTTCCTAAATTACTTATTTATACGACTAAATTTTGGTAGGGTAGATACACCCTCTTATTTCAAAATTAGCCAATAACAAGAGTACACATATTTGAAGTTACAGTTAACAAATGCATCAGAATTTACTAAGAAATACAAATCCTGATGACGTGCCTTACAAGTTCTTAAAACCTAAAAGGTGCATCAGCAATTCCTAAAAACCAATGACTAAAACTAATGCGTATAACAAGAATAAGGTAAAATAATTCTACTAAATTTAATTCTAACTAAACTATAATAAAAACATTCACAGAAGTCTCAACATTCCGCCCCCCTTGAAGCATATGCCTTCAAGCGATTACGCTGTAACCTATATCATGAACTACACTATTGTAACACTCAAAACTACACTTGCACCTTACATTCTTCAGTTACCACTGGTAGCAATGCTAAGTTCCGCATTGATACCTTAACTATACCTCTTGCAGTGCGAACTGATGCTACTCGGGCGACGTTATCTGTTCCGTGATGAAGTTTGATAATTCTTCCTAATTTCCAATTTAGCGTAGGAAGTTGGTCGTCTCTTAGAAGTACCATTGATCCTTCTTTAATGTCTTGGCCTGGACTTGTCCATTTTTTGCGCTGCTGAAGTTGTGAAGGTAATCTCTCGACCAACGGTTCCAAAATCCCCTTAGCATATGTTGAATACGTTTCCAATACGATAATAAATGTATACTTGTATTCACAACATTCAATTCGGAGTTAGCCTTAATGATTCTCCAATCAAAAATGACCAGGCGTTAAAGCAGTGTAATCATTAGGATCGGAAGAGATAGGAACTAAAGGACGGGAATTTAAACATGCCTCTATTTGTGTAACTAGTGTTAACATTTCTTCATAAGTAAGCGCATTATTTCCCACGACTCTTTTTAGGTGATGTTTTGCTGCCTTAACAGCTGCCTCCCACAAACCGCCAAAGTGCGGAGAACGTGGAGGTATAAAGTGCCAACGTGTATTACACTCGATCAAAACATGTTGAAATTGTTCTTTATATTCGGAAGAATGCAATACCTTGGATATTTTTTCCCATTCGTTTTTGGCACCTACAAAATTGGTAGCATTGTCTGAGTATAAGTTTGACACATTTCCTCGCCGTGCAACAAAACGCTTAAATGCATTTATAAAACATTCCGCGCTTAAATCAAGAACCAATTCTAAATGACATGCCTTTGTGGCAAAACAAACAAAAATAGCCAAGTATCCCTTTTGAGGAACAACTCCTCGTCTTCGTTTCTGATACAGTTTGAATGGTCCACAATAGTCAACTCCACAATTACTAAATGGTCGTGCTATTTGGACTCTATGTTGTGGTAAATTTCCCATCACATGCTCTATCAATTTTGGTTTTGCTCGACAACATCGGATACAATTCCGTAATACCCTTTTTATAGTATTTCGCCCTCCTATTGGCCAGTACTGTGTTCTTATCGTAGCAAGTGTTAACTGAGTTCCACCGTGAAGAAGCTTCAGATGTTCATAGTAAATAATTTTTATTGTTAGCACGTGATGACTAGGCAGTATTATTGGGTGACGCTGTTCAAATGGCACATTGGCTTCAGTTATGCGTCCTCCCACACGAATCAAACCATTTACATCCATGAACGGATTTAATGATAGCAATTTACTTTTTTTATGTACAGTATTCGTTCTTGTTAATGACAAAACTTCTTCACCAAAATTCTCCTCTTGGCATAATTTCAAAATTTTGACAGTTGCACCTTGAATTTCTTCCACTGACAATGGTCCATACATCCGATTTGCAGCATTTAATTTACAATTGCGACCAAAACGCATGACATACGCTGTTACACGTTTTAACAGTACCAGTGATGAAAATCTTGTTAACAATTCGAATGATGTCGTTCTTGTTGATAGAAAAGTTGATACAGTCTTTCTTTCTTCGTTAGCTTGTGACACCATAACTCGCTGAGGCCAATGTTCTGAATCATACATTAAGAAGTTAGGTCCGTTCCACCAAAGCTTAGAATTCAGCAAAACAGCTGGTGTCACACCTCGAGAAATTATATCAGCAGGATTATCCTTAGTTCCGACATGTCTCCAGTTTGATATTTCTGTTAATTGTTGAATTTGACTAACCCGATTTGCAACAAAGGTTTTCCAAGAATTTGACGTTGAGGAAATCCAGGACAATGAAATGGTAGAATCACTCCATAAGTATTCACCGTCGAAATTAATCTGTAAAGCTTGTTTGACCTTATGCTGCAGTTCCGACAAAAGTAGAGCACTACATAGCTCTAGACGTGGTAAAGACGTAGATTTTAACGGTGCTACCCTAGATTTTGAACATAACAAATGCGTTGCATGATTATTATAATTGTCTGTAGTTCGTATGTATATACAACAACCGTAAGCCACTTGTGAAGAATCACAAAATCCGTGCAATTCAATTTTTTAACAATGTCATGTGTTAATACATTTGCGATTTAGTCGTAAGTTTGTTAGTAAATCCAATTGATTGTAATAATCATTCCACGCTGAAAATATATGCATTGGCACCGATTCATCCCAATTTAACTTAAGCTGCCATAATGTCTGCATTAGCAGTTTTGCCTTTACAATGACAGGTCCGATTAATCCTAATGGGTCAAATAGCTGTGAAATTGCAGATAATATATTCCTTTTCGTTACCTTAACATTAGATCTTATGGTTGTAGAGTAGAGTAGATGATCCGTTGTTGAATTCTATAATAATCCTAATGTTTTTGATGTTTGATCATTGTCTATACTCATAATTGCGTCAAATTGGTCTGATTGACGTATTGCAGTTTTGATTTCTTTTTTGTTTGATCTCTATTTGCGAAGTTCAAAAAATCTTTGACGCAGAATGTTGGTTACGTCCCTTTGTATTGCTATTATTTCATGAATTAGCTCCATTGATGAGATAGTCCACATAAAAGTCTCTTTCAATTATTTTTGCTTCTCTGTGATTTTTTTTCCTAGCCAAAACTGCAAGTTCCCTTAAACATCGAGTGACCAGATATGGCACTGAGGTAGTACCATACGTGCCCGTATTTAATGTGTAAGTTTTGATAACTTTGTTGTCATTATACCTTTATAATATTTTTTGATGATTCTTATTATTATCTGAAATCAGAACCTGTCTTTTCTTGGCAATGTCTGCCGTAATAACATATTTGTATGTTCGGAATCGCAACATGATTGAAATAAGATCACTTTGTATGATGGGTCCAGCTAGCAAAATATCATTCAATGATGTATTATTTGTTGATTTTGCAGATCCATCAAAAACAACACGTAACTTGGTTGTTTTGCTTGTTTCCTTTATTACACAATGGTGAGGCAAAAAATAACCTTCTTTTCCATTGTGGCCTTCTGTAAATTCCGTCATATGATTTAATTCTTCGTATTCCTTCATAAACTCGTTGTATTTGCGTTTTAGTTCAATATCTTTGTTTAAGCGTCTCTCCAGGGAATAAAATCGATTCATGGCCATTGATTTAGATTCACCTAATTCACGTGGATCTTTTTTAAATGGCAACTGTACTACAAAACGTCCGTTTTCATTTCGAGTGAAATTTTTAAGAAATTGTTCTTCACAATGTCGATCCTCTATTGATAATTGTGTAATATTTTTTGTTGGTTCCTCAAGTTCCCAAAATTTCGAAATAGTTGTTTTTAAATCTTCTTCAATGTTACATAAATATGCTGAGGTGCCGTAACTTGAAAGTTGTGATTGAAACTGAAGGTTGCCCTGTTACTATCCAGCCTAATTGAGTTTTTGTAACTGTAAATTATTGTGATAAGGCAATTTAATTTGTCCAACCGCAATTAGTTGCCAAAATAATTCAGCTCCTAATAATCCGTCAATGGAGCTGATTTGTAGAAATGTGGATCAACAAGTTTTATATTTGCTGGAATTTGAATTAGTGTGTTTTGAACGTCAAACACCGGTAATTGTTGAGAAATTATTGGTATAATTAGAAAATCCAATTCCGCTGTAAAATTATTTACTGTGGATTTAATAATTGTCTTTATTTTCTTGTTAATATTTGTACTACAGATGGCCTATTCCTATTACTGGCACATTTACTGGCTGCATTTTGATGTTTAAAATTTTACTGAAAGATTCCGATAAGAAATTACTCTGCGACCCACTGTCCAGTAATACTCTACATTGTTTTGGCTGTTTTCGATTGTCTAAGATTTCAATTACGGCAGTTGATAGTAAGACCTGGCTGCATTGTCCGTGAAATAACTGAGTAGAATAATTACCGCTAGCAATAGATGGTTCCCTTACATTCACACTTGTAGGTTCTACTTGAGCCTGTAAAGTTTGCGTTGTTTCAGGTAATTCCGTATTTTTGTGCAATAATGTGTGATGTCTACGGTTGCATTTTGTGCAGCCTCTACTTTTACAATATCGGGCATGATGATTTGAACGAAAACAATTCAAACATAAATTTAATTTATTTATTACGTCGAACTTAGACTGGATGTCTAAGTCTAAAAATTCCTTGCATTGGTACAAATTATGCAATCCTTTACAATGTGGGCAGGGTTGTTGAACTGAGGTAAATGACCGCATGGGGTGCAATACCGTTTTGTTGTATTTGTGTTTATCTATCTGACTACCTGACCCTTTTCCGTAAACTTGCAATTCTTTATTCGATCGCGATCCTAGTATTTTACATATTTCTTCTAAAAACTCCGCAAGTTTATCAACTGTTGGAAAGTCTATATTTACAGTAATTTCTTCCCATTTGTCGCGTGTAATCCTATCAAATTTGGATGTTGCAATATAAACTAATAAATCATCAACCGTTGGATGTTCTAGGGCTTGTAATGCCTGAACGTTATTTAGAAATTTATCTAAATGATTTCTAAGAGATGCGGCGGAATTTTGTTGAACTTGAGGTAGTTCAAACAATGTTTTTATGTGATCTTCTACAATTAATTTTGAATTATGAAATCTTTTGCATAACCTATCCCACGCAATTTGATAATTCGTTGCACGAAGGGGTAGTGATCTTATTGTATCAGCCGCAGTGTTCCTTAAACTACCTTGCAAATACTGAAATTTTTGAACAAGACTAAGATTCTCATTATGGTGAATAATCGATAAAAAAGTGTCGTGAAATTTACTCCACTGTTCAAAAGACCCGTCAAACGTAGGAAGCTGAACCGCTGGAAGCTTGGCCGTATTCGTTGAGTGTTTTTGACTAAAAGACGCGTTTGTTTCCGCTTCAGACATTGACCGATTATGTTCTTGCATTATTAATTCCGCACCTGCAATTGATTCAAAATACGAACTTTCGAATTCTTCACCTTGTCTGATTTGATCTCCGCTGTTGTCTAATAATTCTATTTCTTCTTGAATGCAATTGAAATCTTGAAATGTCTGATTACATAACTCAATGCGCTTTTAATTGGATAATGTGCCTATCAGTGATTGATGGTTCCGACATTAAGTTTTTTACAAACGTATTAAATTTTGTGAGGCTTGATTTGCACCGTCCACGTTTATTTACTAATATTTTCATGTTTTCACAATCATTGACAATCGTAGCTGACTGAGGCATGTTTAAGGAGAATGATTTATAAAAAGAATCACTTACCGAATTGAATGTGTATTTTAATCCTTGTTTGTGTCCTCTATTTGCTTAGCAGTGTGGTAGTTGATATCAAAATTCGATAAACTGTTACACAAATCACTACTGTTGTAACCGTATTATAAACTTATTTGTTTGTATGGCAGTGCGATGGTTGATACCGAAACCGTATATTTTTCCGATAACCGATGCACAAATCACCATTCCATTAACCGAAAATTTTGTTTTAATTAATTAATTATCCGACACGAAGGACCATGTTGACACTTAAGCTTTTTTAAGTGTGATAAAGCGAAATTAAATTGTTAATTGTAGCTTAATTTCAATTAATTGTTTACATAAGTATATTTATCTTCTTGGTTACTACATCGTTTCTTTACTACTCATCGTTCTTTTCCTAAATTACTTATTTATACGACTAAATTTTGGTAGGGTAGATACACCCTCTTATTTCAAAATTAGCCAATAACAAGAGTACACATATTTGAAGTTACAGTTAACAAATGCATCAGAATTTACTAAGAAATACAAATCCTGATGACGTGCCTTACAAGTTCTTAAAACCTAAAAGGTGCATCAGCAATTCCTAAAAACCAATGACTAAAACTAATGCGTATAACAAGAATAAGGTAAAATAATTCTACTAAATTTAATTCTAACTAAACTATAATAAAAACATTCACAGAAGTCTCAACACGCCCTGTGGCGTCGCGAGACGAGAAGGCTGCTTTTTTTGTAAGAAGAAAAATATGAGTGAACTTTTTTTTATAGAAATTAACTGTAGGGCGTCTTGATAAAATTATAAACCTGTAAGGACGTCACAAACTGAAAAATTTTGGGAACCTGAATTAGGGCATCTCCCGCAACAGCTGAATGAATCTTACGTTTTTAATTATTGCGTTGAATTATGATTTTTATTAACTATTAATTTTGTATTGTTTAAATTAAAAAGTCAAGCTATAAGTTAAGTTAATAGCAAATAAAAGGCTTGGAAAAACTTAAAAAAAAAGGTTAAAAGACTGAATTTATTTCTAGTCGCTGCTTGCAATTGTAAATAAATAAATATTGCTGACGTAATCACCATCCAGGCTCCCTATTCCCCATGTCATCCAAAACAAGCAAAAGCAAAGACCCCCGCAACCCTTTAGTGCTTACGTAATAATTGAGTGGCCCTTAATTTAATTATTTCAATATTAATTAGTAATCAAAGTAAGATTACGATTTAAAAGAACGCAAGTCTTTTCAGGGGCTATAAATTTATAGTTTAAAATATTGAGATAAAAAAATTGAAGGTTTTGATTCGAATCTGATATGTCATATGACGTAAGGTTAGTCAAACCTAATTTTAAAATCCGTTGTAAGTTCAAGAATGGTTTACGGTACAAAGAAGTTTGAGCGATCTTCTCCCAGGTCGATATCGGGTGACTGCGATGTTGTGGTAATGGAAAACCAGGCCAGGAATGTAACTAGAACAATTTGAAACAGCACATAGAATACTTTAGCTGATGAATCCATCATATTGTAACAAATTTTATTATTAAAACTAATTTATTTAAACCACTAAAATTACACGTTTAAACTAACCGAACTAATTAATCTAAGGTTATTTAATAAAAACACTTACGATAATTTATATAAAACAATAATACGCTATTACTAATAGGTTCACGGTTGTTTACTGTAAAAGTCACGTTCACTTTCTTGGATGTACACTTTTATTTATTTAAATTTTCGCACGTGCTAATCACTTATTTATCTTCACCGTAACAAGACTTGAACTTCATTCAGTAACTGCAGATACAAAAAACTGACCTTCCGCGTGCTCGAGCACTTCTTATACATTCGTGTTATCTCGGTCTAGAACATTCGCAACCTTTCTGCATTTATCGTTCGCTATCTGGAATTTGGCTTTATCGAATCATAGATTCGACGTTATTCGCAGCTCTCTCCATTTCGGCAACCGCCTTGGGCATAAAAGTAGCTGTCAATGGACTTGTCCTGACCCGATAGTCCACTTGGGTGGTAACTGCAGACCAACACTTGAACGTCTGTTCCTCGGAAGACGACCTCCAGCATATTTCGAACTGTCCTCCAATCCAATTGATCTAGGCCACAACCAAGCTTAGGTACTGCCAATTCTTTAATTTTGTGGATCTCCATTTCTCTCTTGAGATTCCATAATGTTCGCCACAGATTTTTGTATAAGGGCTTGCTGCGTGAGTATTTCTTGGTGACCAGATAGAAAACGAAGCGTCTGTCACCGCGTAGTCTTAAAACTTTTCCCACTGCTGGTTTCTGTCTTCGTAGTTTATCTAGCTGCTCAAATTTCTTTTTAAACACGACTGCAACCCCTCTGGACATGTCAAGATCTTCGCTCACGCAATGTGCGATGGCGTAATCTTTTCGTGTTTGGAACAGGTCTTGTTGTTCCTCGGTGGTAACTCCGAACCTAGCTTTTCCAGAACCTCCGTATAAGTTCATAAACTTCTCGAACTCCATTTCTTCGATTTGATTTCTGGTTCTGCTGCTTATTACTCTGGTTCGGACCTGAACTTGCGTATTGTGGTTATCGCCAGCAAACGGGGCTAGACGATCGACGTGGAACACTGGGCTTGCCTCTGGGCGGTTTTCGGATGCGATATATGACGTCATTAATACGCTGCATGATTTCATATAGGTCTTCCCATTGCCTTTGCAGTTTCGGCGACAAACCACGTCTCCTTAGAGAACTATACAACCAGACCATGTCGCCAGGTTGAAACCCACCATTTTGCGCCTTGACGTCATATCTATTCTTCATCCTGTCGCTGGCAATTTGTGTGTTTTTACGGACCTTTTCATGTACTTCGTATAGCCTCTTGGTCAGCTTGCTGACGTAATCTTCTCCAGCAACTTCTTCTTCCGGTCTTCGCCTAAATTGGAGGTCGCATGGCAATCGTGTTTCGCGACCGAGCATCACACAGGATGGTGTTTGGCCTGTGCTTTCGTTAACAGATGATCGGTATGCTATTAGGAAAAGGTGCAAGTACTGAGTCTCTTTGGTGATCGGACACTACCTTGGCTAAGTACTTGCCCATTGCTCGATTCATCCGCTCAACCATGTCATCAGATTGAGGATGGAGATGCGTCGTCCTAGTTTTCTTAATTCCCAACAGTCGGCAAACGCAAACTTCTTGAAACAGCCCAGACTCAAAGTTGCGGCCCTGATCGGACTGTAATTCCAACGGAACTCCAAACCGACAGAAAAACTCTTTTACTAATACGTCTGCGACTGTAACTGCTTCTTGATTGGGTATGGCGTAAGCCTCCGTTCATTTCATGAAATAATCCATCTCCATCAGGATGTATTTATTTCCCGAATCGGATTCTGGGAACGGCGCTGCGATGTCAATCGCTACTCTTTCCAAAGGGCTTCCTACGTTGTATTGCTTCATGGGTGCTTTACGCTTTCTCACTGGACCATTTCATGGTGCGCAGACCGTGCACTTACGGCACCATTTCATGACGTCCTCTTTGCAGTTCATCCATTAGAATCGTTCTCGCACTTTACCCAATGTCTTCTTAATGCCAAAGTGTCCTCCTGATGTTCCATCATGGAGATGCTTCAACACTTCTGCCACCCGACTCTTTGGCACTACCAACTGTAGTCTGTTTCTTGTGCCCTCGACACTTTCTAGGGATCGCTTAAGAAGACCGTCTTCTACTATCAAGGAGTACCACTGCGCCGAGTACGCTTTGATGTTTTTGCCCAAAGCAGTCACTTCTTCGTGGTCGTCGGCCGTTTTCTTTCCAGTCCAGGAGTAGTTTTATTTCAGAATCGTTTTCTTGTTCGCGACGTAACTGTTCAGGTTCCCACTCATCATCAACCATAGCAGTTCTCCGGAGGCATTCAACTTTTTCTTCCAGTCGTGAACAACGGCTGCAGTCCGCCGAACATGGTCTTCTGGACAAGGCATCAGCGTTCCGATGACTGCTTCCGGCACGGTGTTCTGTGTCATAGTCATACTCTTGCAGTCTCTCGATTCATATTGCCACTTGTCCTTCCGGGTTACGGAACTGAAGTAGCTATTTTAAAGCGGCGTGGTCTGTTCTCAGTAAAACTTTTCGTCCCTACAAATATTTGTAGAAAAGTTCGATAGACTTGACGACTGCTAACAGCTCCCTTCTAGTCACGCAATAATTCCTTTCTGGCCTGGACAAGACCTTGCTAAAACACGCGATAACTTTTTCTTGTCCATCTTAAACCTGCGAAAGGACCGCGCCTATGGCCAGATTGCTTGCGTCGGTATCCAAAACAAATTTTCCATCTTCTCTTGGATAACTCAGAATTGGCGAAGTGACTAGGGCCTGTTTTAGTTGATGGAAAGAATTTTCGTAGTCCTCATTCCATCTAAATTCGGCTCTTTCTTCCGTCAATTTCGTAAAAGGTTTGGCAATATTAGCAAATCCGGGTACAAATCGTCTATAATAAGTGCACAACCCAAGGAAACTTCGGACCTGATGTTTGTCGATTGGTTTTGGCCATGCTTGCACTGCTTGAATTTTGTCTGGCTCAGCTTTTACTTCATCTCTAGATACGACGTGGCCACGTATTGCACTTCCTTCTTAAATACGTGGCACTTCTTTGGGCTCAGTATGAGATTAGCCCCACGTAGTCGCTAAAACACTTCTTCCAAGTTGTTCCAGTGTTTTTTAAACGACCTTCCAACTACGATGACGTCGTCCAGGTAAACCAAGCACGTCTTCCAATACCATCGTCAAACGCTCGAACGTTGCAAGAACGTTACACAGGCCAAAGAGCATCACAGTGAACTGCCTCAAACCAGTTCCAACCGTAAAAGCTGTTTTTTACGATCCATCGTTTTCCAATTCTACCTGCCAGTAACCACTCTTTAAGTTTAACGTAGAAAACCACTGAGATCCTGACAGGGTGTCTAACGTATCGTCAATTCTGGGTAAAGGGTAGCTGTCCTTTTTGGTCACGTCGTTTAGCTGTCTGTAGTCTACGCAAAACCTTGTTGATCCATCCTTCTTCTTTACGAATACCACTGGGGATGCCCATGGGCTACTTAAAGGTTCAATCACGCCTTCTCTCTTCATATCGGTAATTATTTGTTCGGCTTCTTCTCTTTTCGCCAAAAGAAGTCTGCGTGGATGTTGTCGTATTGGTCGTGCGTCTCCGGTATTAATTTTGTTTCACCACGTTATTTCTTCCTTTGGAACCACTGTCCAGCTCGAATACATCTTGATACTATTGGATCAACACTTTAACTTTAGCCAGCTGGTCTTGGCTGAGGTTTTGGCATTTGGAGGTAAGAAAGTCCAATAGATGTTGTGGACACTTCTTCGGCGACGTATCTTCGTTAGACTTCACGCATCTCACAATTTGAGATACTGGCGTGCATTGGCCTACCACGGTCATCTTTTACAACGTTACAGGATCTGAGTTGATGTTTAAGATCCTTATTGGCATCGTGTTTTTTACTCGTACTAAAGTTCTGCCAACGAGTAGTCCCTTTACGTTTCCACGGGAGGAACATTAAGCAACTTTTGTGTTTCTTGTTTGTTTCGAAAAATGTTCTACAAAGTTGCTAAATGTTACTTTTTGTTTCGGAAACAAATGCCAGTTGTTGTTTCTTGTCGCCTGTTCGCAATTTGAGCAGTAAACTTCAAAGAAAAATTGGGGACACGACGAAACAGATACAAGTCGCTACGTGTTGCTGTCGCAGTGGAAACAAATTAGTAACTGGAAACAGAATTTAGTTGCAAGATTTTTTAATTATTTTATTTTAGTGGTGCAAGAACCCGTACAGTGGAAACACTGTGTTTTGCTTGAAATGAAGAACTGAAACCATAAGTGATAACTACCAATTTGGGTTGCTTCAGTGTAAATAAAAAGCTTACATATGTTTCTGAAAGTTTTAGTTTACGTCAACAAGAAAAAAACATATCGAAACACAAAAGTTGCTTAACGTAGCTTTACAGTTTAAACTCGCTTTAAGCTTGAGATGAGAAGCTAAAAGCAAACTATCTGTGGGATACTAGACCAAGCCAGAAGACCATAATATGAAAATGATATTGGTTTATGAAGAAATAATATCAAAGAAATAAAAGATTTTTGGCGTAATGTAAATCTTACGGAATACCAACGCTTAGATAGTAATTTTTTGACTTCAAGCAATGAATAGATAGAAATAGATTGAAAAAACGAATTAATTCATTCTTTGATTTTCAGAAAACATGCAAACGGCGACCAAACAAAAAAAGAATAAGTTACTTTCTGTTTACAGAAAATGTGTACTGTGTCAAATGTGGTGGAAAAAGCAGGTTTAAAAACGAAGATCGATCAAAATTTATTGTTTCTGGCCCCGCTTCGGTTTTTGACATAGCCGCAATTGGGCTTAACTGGTATCATAATTTTGTCATAATGATTTTAATTTTTGTTGTAGCGGGGCCATTAAACTGTACGGGGATCATATGCCATAGCTACGATACAGGTTAATCAAGTGTGTATTTGGCTGCTGCTCTATATTCATATAAAAAAATTAAGAAACTTGTTGTATTGTAAGCTACGTATTGCAAATTAAGTTGAAGGGTTTACTAAAATATACTAGTAACTAGTTCTATAACATTTAATAACAAAGCATTATTGCAACACCAAGAAGGCGTGGGAATTTTGTTACTAAACTTGGTAGGAAGGTTTAGCTAAAAGTAGTAAATGATTAAAACTATACAGAAAAGAAACAAGAATGAACAATTTTTATTTAATAATGTGTTGGTCTTTGTCTGACTCTCATATGGCCATCATGCGCCCCCAAACATCATCGATATTAATTATTGAAGACTACTCTATACCATTCTAGATTCCAATGGATTCACAACCTATACCACTCCAAACATTGATGTCGGTGTTGAGTCGTCAGTGGTAGCACAAGATGTGGCCGATAGGATTGCAAATCAAAACTATTGATTCGACAATAAACTGTTCGAAGGGTTACAGGAAAACCTTCATTACCAATTCATTGACCGGTGATTGATCTGGTACTGGAAAATCAGTCTCTTACTGCAATAAGTCAAAGATGGCAGTCCTTCATTTGTTTGCTTGTGTCTCTCAGTTCCTTGTCTACGACAATTCTGACTTTTCCTAATTCATGCTTGATAACAGCGCATGATAGTGGATTGGTTCCGGTTAAGACGATTTGCAATTTTCTTGTACAAAAAACCACTTTCACGTAAGCCAACAATTCGACTTCTGTCGAACTCGCTTAATTGCCGGCAATTTTCCCGATGTCGCACTCTAGGCATAATCACACTCTCAGAACACGTTAAACAGAAGAACCAGAAAGAGATAACAATACTAAAATTAACCAAGACTCGCACAAAATACACACGATAACAAAGTAGCAGAAACAAAAAGAAACATCAGATATGCCATTACCATTTGAATAAAATTTTAATCATTTACTGTCTCTGTCTCACCCTTTCTTGGTTTTGTAATTTCAATGTCACATAGTACATTTTTCATTATCAAAGTACAATTTCTGGTTTAACTCAATTGAAAATCTTATATGAACATATTGAAAAACAATAAACCGTATTATTAATCTGGAAAAATCTGATCGGAAGGACTCGGTCAAATATAATGAGAACATATACATGGAGCTCAGCCTAAATTTTTTTTGACGTAGGAAATAGGGATATTTGACCTTTTTGTAAGCTACCGTGTTTGTGCGATATAATTAATAAACCGAAATGGTGAAATTTTTGGAGAAGGCTGTGGCGTTTAGAAAAAATCTACAATTGCAAATAAGATAAACTGAGGTTAACTTTGTTTTTTTTGAATTGCACGAATGCATGGTCTCTGATAGTGTAGTTATTTCTCAAGTTTTTTTCTAGTGAACACTTCTTAAAGCCTACTGGATGGTTTGCAAGATACTTGACGAAAAGCAATGTCAAAAAATTTGCGTGTATTATAAAATTTGTTTTTTTTTATTTAACGTAGTTTTAGATATTAATAAAAAAATGAAACAAGTTATCCTTACCCACACAAGCTCATGGAAAAAATGAAACTTCCTTGCTAATTAATTTCTTTTATTTTTATTTATTGATAAAAAAGTAAAATGTTCTTAGGACTTTGCCATTTTAAATTTGAATACTGTTTTATTTTATATTAATGTTGTTTTATTTTCCATATAAAATTTGTTTATATCATACTTATTTTCAAAAAAATTATCACTCAATTAAATTAATTTAAAAAAAAAACGTTCGCAGCTTCGGTTACATTACAACAATGACACGCTTCAAACACCTTAGTGTAGACTTCGGCCGTGGAAGCCTTTGCTATTACATTAACAATCTCTACGGGGAGAATATTTCTTCTAAAACCTTCTATTTTTCAAACTTTGTCAGAAACTTTTGTGCATTTTAGCTTTTCTTAGTCGTTGTCGTGATCACAGGTCATCTCAAAAAGTTTCAATTATTAAAATCCAAGAATCATAAAATTTCATCTACTACTAACTCTTTGAAGACAGTCGTCAATTTATATAGTTTGACTCTCGCTTCAGAACAGGAATCGGTGCTATAAGGGTTTGAATTTTACTGTTGTTCTCAAACGTATTCCTAAACAAGATATTTTATGTACTGTTGAGTTTTCTATAAGACATCTTCCTCGCCACATCTCAGATGCCATTTCTATTCATACTTGAATCATCTACACTTCTTAAATCCAACACTTCTAACTTGGAAGAGTTAGCCTTAAAAAATCTTTGTAGGAACCCCAATATTATTATTATATCCTCTGTTGTAGCTAACATTTTTATGGAATTTTTTGAAATGGTTGCTTTGGAATCATTAACATTAAAACTTAAAGTTTGGTTTAGGTATGTTGACGAGACGTTAATTGTTTGGTTTCATGGTCATCTCGAATTGTCTAAGTTTCTTGATCATCTAAACAATCAACACCTAGATATAATCTTTACTATGGAAATTGAAACTAATGGTTCTCTCCCATTTCGACGTTCTTATGACTAGAAAGCCCGAAGGACTTTCGGGTCATTCTGTTTATCGCAAACCCACCCATACGGACAGATACCTTCACGCTTCGTCTCATCATCATCCTGCACAGAAACGTCGTGTTATTGAATCCTTGGTTCAAGGCGCTTTATCTAATTGCCAACCTGAGAATCTAGACCGTGAACTCCGTCATCTTACTAAAACCTTGGTGAACAATGGTTATATGAAGCGAGATATTACAGTGCTCGATTACCTAAAGACATTTCTACTTCCGAATCCAATCCGAAATTTGCATTTTATCATACATTCACAAGGTTACAGATGGTATTAAACCCATATTCAAATCGACAGGCACAAAATCTCTCAGATTCTTTCTTCTCCCAGGGGCAAATTTCCTAAGCTTTCATTTTAAGGTGTATACCAAATTCCTTGTTCATGTGGTTTAGTCTACATTTCTGAAACCGGTCGTTCCGTCATCACACGCATTTTCGAACATGATCGTTGTATAAGGAAAAGGCATATTTCTAAGTCTGCGGTTGCTAAACATCATTTTACTACAGGTCACAATCAGTGGCGGCTGGTGGTCAATCATACCAGAGGGTCATTTTGAAATATTCAAAAAAGGCAATTATCACAAAAAGTAAAAAAAGAACCTTTTTATTCGTCTATCTTTAGAATTAGCAAAATGATCGATAACAAGTTCATTAAAATTTACAATGTTTCTAATTAAAGGTTTTTCCATGTTTCTTCACATCCACAAATCCATTCTGATAAATCGTACATAGATTCTTTAAAATTACGGTGTACTTCTTTATTTTTATGTTTACTTGTTTGTCGAATTTGAAGTAAAGGCCGAGGACGACCATTGGTTTTAAATTCTAAACGTCTTTTAAAATTTAAACTATTATTAGCGATTAATTTTTTTATCAAACAAAAACGGTAATATGTACTTAAACATAATTAATTTTCTGTTAACTTGTGAAAGTCATTGACATTGGTTACAAACGAATATTATCAAAGAACTAAAAAATCGAGTGCAAAGTTTGTCGTATGAGATAAAAAATGTGCATTCGAGCATTTTTGTGTTACAAACACGTATTGCGGAGATAATAATAAATGACGTAAGCATTGCATTGAGTACTCAAAATGGGACTCGGCTGACAACCGCAGAAACCATTTAGTTGTCTTTTTCTAATTCACATAAGATTGTATTATGCGTGTTGCACTTTTGACTACAATGATATAATACAATATAATACACAGGGACTATAAAACACAACAGCCTCGGGTAAGTTCGTAAGTTTTTGCATATGTTGCGCTTACAATGAAAATTGAAATACAAACGCTGATAATTTGATTTAAATGCGAATTCTTGTAATTTTAAAGTAAATAAAATAATTTTCTAATTCATTTTGGAGGGTCATTGTCCGAGTGACCTAATAGAGAAGCCGCCACTGGTCACAATACAGATTTTGATAATGTTTTGGTGATTGCAAAGTTTCCACATTTTTTTTCAATAGGAAAATCTGACAGAGCATAGAAATCATCAAACACCTCAATAATTCTTTAATCGTGATCATTATTTCGAACTATCCTCTCTTTGGTTTCCGACTAATACTCCTTTTATCGAAAACACGCCCCTTTTCGACCGTAACCCAATCAGAGTCGAACTTGGTTCACAAGTTGATTACCTAACTCTGTAGTGGTTCTTTGTTAGCTTGTCGTTTGCTTTTTCAAGTTTATCGTTTTCTTTCTTACCTTTTTAGAGTAGAGTCTGGCTTGGTTCATAAGTTGATTACATAATTTCTTAGGTAGATTTCGGTTGCTTGTTTAAGTTCTCTAAATATTCAGCTGTAGCCGTAACAAAGAACAAATAGATCTCAAAAATCGATGAGGAGTGTGAAATAAGAGTGAGAGTGTTAAACCTTAATTCACGTTTTGAAAAAATGTGTGACAATCAGCAAGTTACGTAAATTTAGTTGCAATTGAAAGTTTCTAACATTTATTGCACAGGTCATTTACCAAAAAATGCTTTTTATAAAATTTGATCTAACATAGATAAAATCAAAATGAAGTTATATAAGTCATTTTGTTGGATAATCTTTTCGCAACTTGTGATATAAAATACAGCTGAAAATAATCTTTAAAGTGACTCATTTAAAACTAAAACATATATTTTATCTTTTGTATGACTAACTAATCGTGTACCAAATTCATTATATTAAATCCGTGTTATGTACGAGATATGTACTATGATTCAAATTTGGAAACTATTATTTTGCTGCTTGTGTTTATACACCTACGAATATAAAGCTAAAATCACTATGATCATATTACCATAACATTAATATTTTTAAGCAAAGAGATGCTGATATAATTATTATTTACGTTCGTGTGCATTAGATCTGAAGAATCTCTATCGTCACTTTATGACTAAGTTTTATAGAATTATATTTGAATATAACCAGACGAGTTTTGAATTCGAAAGTTATTTTTATTAGTATTTAGCAAATAAAAACAAAAAATATAAAATTCTTTTTCTAAAATCAATGGCACTATTTACGTTTGACGTTTTATTAAACTAATTTTGCTTCTAATTTAGATAATCAATAAAGTAAACAGAAAAGATAATTAAACCAAAATATCCGTCTTAAATGTCAGTCAAATTCATAATAAGTAATCGGTATCTTACAATTAACGAAAGGTATTTCGTTACGAATCATAAAATAGCAAATCTAATTGATTAAACCTAATAGTGTCTTATGACATTCCACAAGAAATGATGACTGGCGCTTTTTTAACAATAAAAGAAAATGAAATCACACACATTCTTAGGGTCAATGCATATGATATATAGTAAAAAAAAGCGAAATCGATATTGGGCATATATTATAAAACTTAACTAGAGAGAAGCCCTTGACGTTTGATGAACATTTTTGTTCTTTTACAAATTGCGATTATAGAGAACTCGAAAGGAGAACTCAAGTTAATACAATTCTGGAGTATTGGTTCGTATGTAATGAAATCTCAAGATATTAAGGCCTGGTTGCATAACGCCATGGATACAAAATCTATTGTTTCGCTGACGACATTCTGAAATCAACAGCTACGATTTAGTTAACAACGGCGTCAGCTAACAACGTATATCGTTAATTTTGCTTTATGTAACCGGGTCTAAACGATCAGAACACCCAGTAATAATTCGTTTATTTTAATAATATTTTGTAGGTTTCTGTTAGGATCTCGTGAACTGTGGCGCTGTAATCGAACAGAAATATATTCTAACAGAATATTACAACTCAAAATTTTTGTATTTTAGTTTCAAATGTAATATATAATACAAAAGCACAAGAAATAAAAAAAATATTTAAAACATTAAAAATACTCGTTTATATACCACAGGACGAAACAGATCGACAAATAAAAACAAAACAATATATTATTTTAATAATGCAACATGTCACCTTTTAAAGGTTTTTATCCAGTTATTGTTATTTATATTTTTGCTAAGTGAATTGAGCTTTCCGTGCTTTAATTTTGTCAAAAAGTTTAATTAAATCTTTGGTGTCTAATTCTTTTAGCTGGTCCGTTTCTATTGAAATGATAGCAAGATTACTCAGTCGGTTTTGCCCCATGGTGGATCTTAAATATTTTTTTTATTATTTAGAGTTTTGAAAAAGATCGTTCTGCGGTAGCAACAGAAACCGGCATTGTTAATAAAATAGGAAGTAGTATGCTCGTATTAGGAAAAGAATCCACTAAGTTGTTAATTGTTATATAATTTAAAGTTTTTTCTGGAGACGTAATAACTTTTTCAACAAAATTTTGTAAATATTGCAATTCTTTAACAAGTTCAACGGCAGTTATGTCTCGTTCATTGCGAGTTTTGTCGTTTAATAAATTTTTAACTTTTTGACATAATTATAATTGTTCATTTTCAGAATAATTTTTAAATTTATCAATATTCCATAAAAAACGCGAAATTATTAGAGTAAGAAGAAAGTCATTGGAATCTCTCATCTACTGATGTTATGATTACATCTAGAAAATTAAAAAAAAAACAATCAACTTAGAACTTTAAACTTTCGTCGTGGATCGGTTCATCGTCACATTCATGATCAAAATGTTTTTGTTTTATTTTTCGCAGTCTTAGACCTCTTTGTCTTTTGAATTGAGGTTCTATGTCTAAGCTGGATGCTATTTCTTTAGCATCAATCAATAGACCATTAAAACCTCTATCGGAGCGATAAGCTTTCAAAAAATTATTCAAATTATTTAAATGATTACAACACTGAGCAACATCAAAGTTCGGTTTTTAAATAATTTTACTTACGATGTTAACTTTACTTAAAATGTTATACCACAATATAAACATGCAAATTTTGCAATTTTTTGGCCAGCGATGCAGCCAAATTTTTTACGTTATTTTCAGTTTCCTTCGCTTATTTCAAACAGAGCATCATAAACCTCCCCAAGTTGATTCCTTTAAGGAATTATTGCATCTATTTTACTAAACCATCGAGTGTCTGATAAAGGTTTTAAAGATAAATTTGTTACCTTAGATTAATTAGATTTCAGAATTGAGCAGCGTTTAGTAGAAGCTGAAAAAAATTCAACAAGATCTTGAACTAAAGAAAAAAAATTGATGCTCAAAGTATTCGATTTTGCGGCATCATTGTCGACTAAATTTAGGGTATGATTGCAACAAGGAAAAAAGAAAGCTCGCAGATTGAAATCCAAATTTTTTTTTGTAGACCATTATGCCTACCACGCATATTTGCTTGCAAATCGTTGATATTAAGCCTTCTTTCTCTAACGCCGACAAAAGAAATTTTGTCAAGCCTTCGCCCGACACATCATTTATAGGACAAAATAATAATAATAAATGTTTTTCTATATATAATTTGCCTTTTTAGTTAGTTCTAAAATTTTGGATTTGATATTTTCACCGATCAAGTTGATTACTTCATTTTGTATTTTATCCCCGAGATAGTTTTTGTGATCTTTTATTTGAGGGCGTATTGTATGTTCTGATATAATCGGGTCGAATTTAGAAATAATTTCTATGCATTTTAAAAAGTTAAACAACAAACAACTTATTACTACTTTAACGAAAAGTTAAATTTTGCTGACCTAACAACTGAATCACGTAGAAACAGCTTTTCACTATTTAGTTTCTCTGTTTATTACATTTTGAATTTCAGAATCAATTATTTCATTTTTATTAAAACAGTTAGAAGGATCTAGTAATTTTAGAAGATTTTCGATATGTAACTTGCTCTTTTCATGAATGTTTAAATGTTCACTTAAATACTGCCAGTCATTGTAACCAGATTCACCACTAAGGCGAATGGATTTCAAATCGTTGTCATCAAAAATTTTGCAACAGAAGCAGTAAATTGAACTTTTTGTTTCGGAACACAACAACCAAAAACGCTCAATTTGTTTCTTTATTCGGTAAAATTCTGAAGAAGTAACTATTGGAAAACTTACGCCCCGATTCCGAACTATCTCTTGGATAATTATCTTTTTTGTTTTGATAATGAGCAGGGCCACGTTCTACTAATTCTTGAATATTATTAGGACGTAATTTCTTTGGGCCATAGTGCAGCATTTTTGAAAAGTTGACTTATATTTTCCGTTCTGGTAATTTTTGAAGGTGTTAATTTTTCATTATTAGCGGAACTTGAAGATGTTGATGGATTGCTTTCTAGAAGATCAGTTTCTTGTCTGCTGCTGATACATGTTTCAAGTACAGGTGCAGAATATTGGGATTCAGGTGTATTATTGTTGTTATTAATATTTGGCAAAGTAGACTCGGGTTTTGAAAAAAAAATGCGTAATTTTGACGTGGTTTTCCAGTTCTTCCTCTCGTTTTCTTTTATTCAGCAAATTTTGGTATCTAAACATTTTTTTCTTATTTTTCTGACATCCTGTATACTGTAAAGAAATTAATACGTAAGTAAAGAAATTGACAAAGTATTTATGAAAAATCGAAATATTTCGACGTCTCAAACTCAAATTCGAAAGTATTTTCTTAACATTACTTATTTCAAGTTACTTCAAAATTTATAAATTTTAAAAAGTATAGTAGTATTAGTGCTTATCAATTATTCTGTTTGAATTTACCTTGATTAATAATGATGTTTATATAACCAAATATAAAAGGATTTTTGAGATGCAAGTTTTTGGTTTTTATTGTTTTCATAAATCTAAAGTAAAAAATAAATTTTAGATGACCTCACCTTAATTCACAACACAAAACACATCACTATAAAGTCTGTAAAACTACAAAAAACTAAAGTTTGAAAAGCAGATATCTTTTACCCCATGCACTTTTTCACTTCGCTAAGTTAAAGTTTCGTACATTGCAAGCTCAAACAGGAAAAAAAAGCTTGTTCGCTCGTTGGCTCGTTGCAAGCCAAATTTCAAGCTCAAACATGAATAAAATCAGATTTGTTTGAGTTCACACGTAGTTAACGTATTCGATCGAATAAATGCTATTATTGCGTACTCTCATTTGGAAAATATATTATTTTCGAGAAGTAATTCGGTTCCCTCAACTCAAAGAGTAAAAATGACAATGTTGTTTGTTGCTTTATCTTTTTTCTATTTTTGAGTTTTGAGGCTTTTCTGCGCCGTTGTGCACCACACGACTTTGCCCTTATGCAGAACTGATCATTCTTATAAACATTCGCTTTTAGATTTTTCCTAACTGAGGAGCTCGCGTGCAAAACCGGATATATCCACTTTTACAAATTTTTCAGGAAACGATAAAAACGTCTTGTGTTTGCTTTAAAAAAAAGTAACGTTTTGAAAGCGAATTTTTATGTTAATGGGTTATCCAACTGGTTGATGTACACTATTTTGGAAAAAAAGTAAACAATTCTGTTTTATTGGCCAAAAAACATTGAATATACCCGGTTTTGGACCAAAATAAGTTATATATTTAAAAAGAAATTACTAAAACATTTTAATGTTTTTTATGGTTTTTCTCAAAATAAGCAAAACAAGTTAAATATGTATTGCAGCTTCTTCGTGTAGGCAGTCGCATAGCCCGTCTGCAACCTCTTGAGTGTTATTGTTTTCTAAACCGTTTTCCGTTGTTTTTTCTACACCAACTAACAAGTTTTTGTACCATAAAAGATCTTGCCTGCATTGCCATTCTTCCCCAAAATGCTGCTTCATCAAATGACTTAAACTTAGCTTTTTTTTATCAGGTATAGAATTGCCTAATGGCAACCTACTTAGCTGCATGCTGTTTTCTGACTTTCCTTTCTTGATAAGGGATTCCCAGGTATTCGAAGACGAAGTAAAGCGATAATATTCAAACGTCATTACTTTAATAGCAGTTTCATCTTTTTTATTCATAAATTTTTTTAAATTAAATTCTTTTGCATTCTGAAATTTCTTTTATTTTTTTATACACTTTTCTAGTCTTTTGATATCATACATTTGCCAGTCAGTACCAAGTGATTTTACAGAACCTACTTCTGAATAAATTTCTACGTATTTTTCTTTGCAAGTTATGACTGGATTTTTTTTCAAAATTTTCTCTACCCTACCAATTGACCTGTCAGCAGGTAAAAAACTATGTCTTCTGACTGGAAATGTTATTATTATTTCTACCACATTTTCTGGAGCCTTATTTTTAAGCCAATACATTAGGGAGTGGATGATGTGTGAGTTCTTATTTTGCCCTCCACAACCATCGCAGAATAATATAATAATGCAAGCGATTTGAACAGACTTGCTGATTGGGATATATCCGCTTTTGCTTACAAAACTTGGATATAACCGCTTTTGCTCTAAATTTCAAACTTTACATAACGATTTGAATGGGTTATATCTCGTTTTGGTCACAAATAAATAGATGTATCAATAGATCTCATGATGTACATTATAAAACCACCAAAACATGATTTTGTGTAAAAAGTGGATATATCCGGTTTTGCACGCGAGCTCCTCAACTTATCTTTGCTTTTTTGTTATATTTGGTGTTAACAAGTTTTTACGTTTTATTGTAAGTAAACTTATTTTTATTCAATATGTAGACATTTGTAATAATTTTCAAATTATTCAAGTTTTTTGTTGACGCACTATTTTTTAATTGACTAACGTCATTTGCACTTGTCAAATTTTCATTTTTTAATTTATTAATTCAGATTTTTGACTAAAGCGCAAACCATCCACTCTTGACTAAAGGTCACAGTTAGGGGTCACAGTTCACGACATAATGAAATACGTCTACATAGCTTTTTTTGGATTGAGACAAATAACGATCACTTTGTTAGCGATATTAGTACGATCGTTTTTGTATTGTCACATTTTGTTCTTTAAAACACGATGGATGACAATTGACTTTTTTTAGCTACAATAAGCCTTTCATTATGATGCAGTACATTTCCAAGTGGGGTATTGATCTGATTGTTGTGCCTAGAGCCAGAAGGAACGCAAATTTTCATCAACTGAGCGGGTTTAATGGAGGCAAATAGTAGGTCTGAAAGAAGCTGGTTTAGTATTTAGAAATATTGCCACTAGGACGAATAGGAGTCTAAGTACCGCCGCCTTAGACATTTGGCGTTAAAAGACCGCATCACTTTCACAAGGGCGATAGTAGATTATTGGTTTGCAGAGAGCAAATAGTGAGTCTAAGCACTAGCAGCTGGTGGCCAATGCTGCAGAAGACTCTTTTCAACATTAAAACTTTAAGAACGTGTTTTTTGTTCAATTTATCTATCTTTGGAATAAACAAAATGGTCATTACCTTTTATATACTTTTTAGAATAAAGTAGCATACTTTTTAGTATTTTTTGGAGGATCAAATGACCTATCATTTAAAGAGGAAGTTTGAGTACTGTAGTGCGCTGTTGACAGACATGGTCCCAGGAAGGCCAAACACTAAGAACAAAAGGTACAAAACTCCGTTCAAGAACGACAGACCTCACTTTATGTTACTGCTCGCTTCTAAGCATCGACTGGAATGGTGCAAAGAACGAGTTCAGGTACAGAAATGAAATACGGTAGTTTTTAGCAACGAATTGCGATTCTGTTTAGGCAACGGTTGTCAACTTCGAGAACGTTTACCAAAAGATTAGAATATTCTCAACACAGATAACATGAATATATAAAAAGTACTGAAAAGGAGCTGAAGTCAGTTTTTCGAATTGAAACAAAAAGATTTTTTCGGTTTGAAATAAATAAGTGATTAACGTGTGCTAAGATAAATAAATAAAGTGCCGGTGGTAGTAAAACATAAATCCGTTGTCAAGAATCGATGAATAAAAATATGGAAAAAATACTAGAAGAATGGAAAACGTTTCTAGAAAAATAGAAAAAAAACTGTCAGGAAATTTAGGAAAAGTTTTTAAAAAATTCTAAAACTTCAAACGAAGTAATATGAACGAGCATTGAAAATTAAATAAAGAATATTGAGGAGAAAATACAAGTTCGTATAGAAAACCAAATTAAAATTGTTCAAAACGAAACCCAAGCAGATATGTTAAATTTAAAAAAAGAAATATGCGAATCTATGAATGACAAAATAGAAGCAGTAGGAGACAGAATGAAATTGTTTGAAAAAAGAATGAACCAAATGAATTGCCATGGTGAGGGAAGCGTCACGAGCGAAGATTTAATAATGGACCGTCGGGAAGAAATCACTAGCAAATTTAAGATTCAATCTCCAAATGTTGACGGTAAAGTTCTATGGTCAACCTACCACAAATAGTTTGAAGCCGCAGCCGTAGCTAATGGTTGGAGCAACAAGTAGAAAGCGACGTCTTTAATAGTGGCTTTACGTGGAGAAGCGCTTGAAATCTTGCAGACTGTTCCTGGCCACAAATTACAAACTGTTAATTTCACGTTTAAAAATGAGACATAGTAATACGCATCTGTAATAAGTGTACCAAGGCTTAAATTAAAAGCCGGGTTTAGAAAGCTGCCGAAAGTCTTCAAAAGTTTGAGGCTGATATCGCCAGATTAACACCACTTGTGTATCCTACAGCACCAGATACCTTCTTGGAGCAGTTGGCTAAGAAATAGTGCGACGTGTATTTCGGGAACCAGTAGCTCAAGGAAGAGAAGTGACGTACTGGAACTACGGTGAAGTGAGCCCCGTACGACCACGCTGTACTAATCCCAAAACAAGACCAGATGAGCGTCCGAGAAACTAGAACAGGTCAACCGAATAGGGCAAAAGTCGACCTCAACGAGTCATGTCGTGGAGATTACCATTCAAATGGCATCGCATTTGGAGCAATTGTATAGCATTTATCTCGACGGCAAGATTAATGGACGAAGTGTTTAGTTACTGGTTGACACAGGAGCGACGAAGACCAAAATTTGTCCGGACATATTACGGGAAAATGAGAAAACATCACCAGTAACAGTACGACTTTGAACGGCCACGTGAAAAGAATTATCTACTCACGGACAAGTACGAGTGATCATTGGTTTGGGAAATGGAGTGTTCGAACACAGCGGCGGACAGAACTAGATAATCGGCCCGGGCATAATTACTTAGGCCGGCCCGATGCTTTGGTGAAAATAAATAACTACAAAAAGAAACTAACCATTTTCGTAGATTACACGGTGATTTGCAAGTTTTGTTATAATTGCTATGTTTGAACTACATATTCATCAGCATGAGTGCCTCTAATTTTTCTTTATCAAGCGTTAATTTCAACCTATTTTTGATGTTTTGAGAAACTGCGCTCGCATAAAACTTGTGTTATTGGCAGTGTTAAACATTACTTATAACAAGTAAAGATATGCTTCGGAATATAGGTTATATTTTTGTAAAATTAGATAGTAACAGACTAGAGAATCTCTGCATATCTTAGTAGTAGTACAATACAATTCTGCTCTTCCTCTTCGTCAAGATTTTTACTATTTAACTGCAAATATATTTTGCCTTCTTTATTTAAATGACCCTCCTGAATTGTTTGCTTTAGTGAAATATATTTTGAAGCAAAATCTATTAGTTCTTTACGAATTCTTGGTGCTGTGGCATCTCGGTTAAATTTGATAACTCGTTTGCTCATGGACTCAAATGCTAAATCGGGGAAAGCAGGGAGTTGGTAAAAGTTGTTAGGATGGAACCATGCGATTTCAGCAGCAATTACGCCATATTTTTGAAATCTTTGTTTCATGCTGTTTGTCAATATATCAAAGACTTGATTGTGTACTTCAATTT
This sequence comes from Aquatica leii, assembly GCA_035610365.1. Taxonomy (NCBI): domain Eukaryota; kingdom Metazoa; phylum Arthropoda; class Insecta; order Coleoptera; family Lampyridae; genus Aquatica; species Aquatica leii. Next base: position 44,555,073 of record CM069435.1, on the reverse strand, counting down.
AAAATTTTTCATTTGCATCTATTAAGCACTCGTCAGTTGTAGTTTCCCCTGGCATCAATTTTCTTTTTCTTGGTCGTAGTACACCTAGAGAAGAATCAAGAACAAAATTGTAATTCTGTTCTTCAAATTGCTTGTTTATATGTAAAACAAAATCTATAGCAACAGCCTCAATAGCTTTGTAGTCGCGAGAGATGTTGCCAAGTGTCGTACAAGTCTTCACCACCATATTATGAGCTTTTAGTATATCCAACGTTTTGATTTGCAGGCACTTTGTAAGAGACATTGTATATTGAAATGTTCTTAGAAATATTTGAGAAGTTAATATTGTTTTCTATGACAATAACCTTGTTATTAAGGACGTCGCTTTCAGTCTGGCGTCGCCATTAGCTGTGTTGTATTTAATCTTAGATAGAGCAATGACAATTGTTGTAAATAATCACTTCGAGAGATCATTAAAAGAACCAAATGTTTTTTCCAAGACAACATCTGTACTGTACCATCTTGTACTTCCAACGAAACTTTCAATGACGTTTAGTCGTCTGAATTCATTAATCTTGTTAGTTAGATTCTTTCAGAAACACTGCTATGGAATTTAGTAAAGAAAATAAATTGGAAACTTCTATTATTTTAGAGGTGGAATCTACCACTACAAGATTAAATACATGTGCATAACACTACACGTGTATTTGCTCTGGAATTAGGTTTGCATATTTGCAGCGCCATCGGTCGAATTACCAACTAAATTCTGTAAGTCAATCGCATAGTCACCTAGTGCCAAACCTAGTGCACCACAAACCACATTTTTAATTTCTGCTCCTGTAGTAGACCTGCACCTTATTACAGAAAATAGTCGCTCCTGGGGTTAATTTTGAGAAAGTGTAATGTACCGAATAATTAAAGACAGTTGATCACAGACGGCTACATCTTAAGTGGTATCAATTTGTATAACGAACATCTTTGCATCCTTAATTTCTGTAGCAATTCCTATTATTATAATTAATAATAGAATATAACATTCAGAAATATTTAGTATTTCAGTATTGCCAATTTTGGTTCCAATGCGAGATATATTGGTGTCAGTCGTTATTGACACATTTGCTATTTTATCAATATTCTTTTTGGCATATGTAGCCATAGCAAGTCGTAAAGTTTTCATTACTGCTGAGAGCAACAATAGCTTAGCTAGACACGAAATTTTAACCGATGTATCTATACTATTCAATTCACAATATTATTTCTGAATCTATTATCTATTACTAGCAGAACTTCACTTTAAATAATTCGTCACTTCGACAAGCGCAAAAGGGTGCCATTATGAAAACAATTTAAGATTTAAATAATAGACATTTACTATTTTAGAAAGATGTTTTAGTGCTACATTTTATAAAACTTTATCAATATATTGATTTGTAAATACACTAGTGTCAATTTGTTTGTACTTAGTATTTTCTATAATTGTCTAGAGTATTAATTGATTTTATAAAAAATGATTACTTCCGACCTTAGACAAACGACTTTCCAACGTTTTGTAAGTTAATAATTTAAATATTATTATAAATAGTGATTGTGAATAAAATATTTTCTTTTTGAATTTTAGTACAAGCAATTGAGACACCCTGAGCGAAAATGACAGTCTGTGTCTAAAAGTCTTGATGCATAGAAAATATTGTATTTATTTAAAAATATTTTTGATAATAATTATATTTTTCGTATATTTTATTATAGAATATTTTTTATAAACTAAACTTATTAAACGATTTTTGTGTATTTTTTTAAATGTAGTTACAATACCAGACGATACTTGTTTTTTTTTTAACTTTTCATTGCATGACATTCTTAAATTAAAAACCAACGTTAATACAATCTTCAATTACCACTTGCACTTTTTTCTATTGTAAAACGTAAAAACAGTAAGGAAACAGCTGGCTTTTATCAAAATTTCCTACTCGATTACGGCCTGTCCTACGCATTAAAAGGATTGCCCATATCTGATTACAAAAGAACCGCAAAGTTTGAACTTGTCAAAATGTAAAATTAGTTATCTTCAGATCTTTAAGCTAAAAATATATGTGCTACTGCAACTTCTAAACGTTAAATTAATTAAACTTAGTCTAAAGTGAAAAATTCAAATCTTAAAATTATTTTGTCATTAAATTGATTGCATTATATTTTAATTATGCAACTATAATTTCCTATTGTTTGAAGCGTTTAAAGAAATTTATAGCGCATGAAAAGAACTAAGCTATTATTTTATTCTAAGAAAACATCTAAAGATATGAGGAAAAAAAATTTAAAATCAAATATTATGAGTGAGCCAGGGATGAAATTTCTAGTGGAAATTACTAATTTCGCAACCACTGAATATAACTACCTCGATAGTAAAATTATGTATAGATAGAAATATTCAACTTGCACTGTCTCTGATATATGCAAAGACCATAATTGAAAAATGTCAGCAACGTGAACCTGGTTGCAGTTTCATGATTTCATGCACATCTTGTAGTTGTCAGACTAAAAATCTCGCATTTATTACTATTAGTTTTGCTGTAGAAGCCACTAGTTGCACTCTATTCTGTAACAATAGACTGTATGATAAAGATACGTATAGTTCTCAAGACAACAAGTCGATTTCATAAAATTTTACAATACACACAAAAGCACCCTTTTTTTTTAACTCTGCGATTGTGTATTTATTACTAAAAAACGAGAATTGAAGAGGTTTAACATTGTATTATATTCACCAATATAATTCTGGCTAGTGCTAAAAACTTCTTTGGCGTCAAAGAAGTGGCCAAATTTAGTTCCATAGCAGAAGAAACCAAAAACGAAAAACTATGAAAGTAAATTTTTTTAAATTTGAGTCTTCAGAGCACGAGTTAAAGCCGCGCTTTACCGGCTGAAGCTGGCAGTGAAGGCATCAAAGTATAGCTCCTGGAAAAGATTTGTGGAAAGAAGTTTGGCAACAATGTGGGGGTTAGTTTAGAGGTTGTCGTCTTGTAGGTTCATGTATATCCAACCGTGCTCTAATGTTCGAGACGGCGACAGATACACAATATTAGAATACGAGACTATTAAAGCTATTGTTTGCACTCTTTTTCCTCACAAAGATCTGACGAAAGCTGATCCCCTGCACGTTCAAATAAGACCCCGTACAATTTTGTGTATACATTTCTAGAAAACAAGTAACAACAAGGCTCTTGGACTCCTCTCTTCTACATTCGTTAACCTGTTCAACTCTTGTATTAAATGTGGTTATTTGTTTACCAAAATAACCACATTTAATGCAATGGGAAGCTAGTAAGCTTATCAATATTCTACAACTTGGTAAGAAGAATTTCGTAAATCTTAACTCGTATTGTCCGATAACATTGTTATCCGAACTCGACAAGCTATTCGAACCTGTACTTCTCAAAAAGATACATGACAACATTCCGCCCTAAGTACCATTCCATCACAGTCAATATGGCTTTATTTCAGGCAGAATGACGACCGACGCCGCTCGTGAATTAATTACTAATGTACCACTAAATGTCTCTAAGTACAGACTTACAATTTTCATAATCACATCTGAAGTGTTCAACAACGTATGGTGGTATTGTATAGTTGAAGCTCTCATTGTTAAAAGAGTAACTGCTGTCGCTACGCGCGTCATTCAAAGTTATTTGTGAAGTAGATCGATAACTTACACTGCTAACGTATCCAATTCTGTTTCCGCCAAACGATAAACGAATGGCTCGGTTTTCGATTCGACCTTGTAGAATCTTGTTGTTAACGACTTACTTAGTAAACACCTAACAGCAGACTACGATAACTTTGCTTATGCGGACGACATCACTGTCATCGTGTCACCGTGTCCGCCAATTCTAGACGTAACACGTGCCTAGACATCGTGACAAGCTGGGCTGGCAGCAATAAACTGATGGTTTCAGCAGACAAGGCTAATCACTGCGTCTCAATGACACTCCTGTCCGTAAGGTTTTTGAATTTAAGTACTTCGGACTTTTGTTCAATGACAAACTGAGTTTGTAAAAAGCATTGCGCTTTTGTGGTTGACAAGTGCTAGAGCGTTTTGAACTTGTTCTACAAATACTCTCAACTAAAATGGAATTTACACCAAAAATCCCTTGCGAACATCTTTAACAGTTCAGTTATACTCATGCTCATTTATGGCTTAGACATTTGATACCACAGACATCGACATACCCACGTGGTCAGGAAACTGACCTTTCTTTAATCCTTATTTCTTAAAACAATCATTGATGCATATTGCACCAAATATCCTCCACTACACCTGTTTTTGCGGGAAATTTGCTGCATCAAAGTTTTAGGCAAGGTAGGCGACTTTTCATCCTTTTCAGCGGCTAAGCATCACTTAAAATCTTGATCTTGAGTGAATGACAACGGCTGTGGAACACTGTACAGAAAGTTCGTAATGCCTATTCTCTCATCCCGGATATCCTAACCTCGGCAGTCCAAATCCTTTTCTTACACGGCGGATTCCGTTCTCATTTATAACGCGTCAGAACTTTGGTTGTGACCGTCGTGTGGCGTTCTTTACACTCCAGCACATCGAATTCTCGTGTGTCGCGAATTCGGTTATGTTTGGGATTGCGTGTTAGCCACGATCGTCTCCTATCTCAAGGAGAATGTGGACCCAACAAACCACCCGAACTTGCTTGGTACAAGTTCGCCACAAAAAGGATAAGTAAGCAAAGGAAATGTATCACTTAAAAGAAAAGTTTAGTCAGACTCAGTCGGATGGACTGAGTAGCGGAGACGTGATTAGAGAGTACGCGGTTCTGCATGGCACCTGTCTCAAGGCTTATCCTCGCTTCTAAGGCGTGACATAAAAGGAGAAGCAGAGTTAGTCTAAGTAGCATCGGCGAAAAAAACTAAAAATGTTACTCAACTAAAAATAAAGAAACAACTTAACTCTAAAATAAAATTCATGCTGTAAATAAATTAAAAACTAAATACCTACTTTGCCAGTGCATAGTAAAACTAAAACTAAAACCATGCATATACGTTAGAGAAAACTTATATTACTGAAGACTTTGGCCTCTCTTTGCGAATGGTCTATAAACGTCAACATCAAGCATCAGTCTAAGGATGGCTTGAGAGAAATCGGTAAAAAGTTTGATAGTGGCTAGTGGCTCCGATGTACCGGAGTGTCAGGAACAGCACGCCACGGATAGCTCTAAGAATTCAAAACGCTAATGCGTTTTAGATGACAACAAAATCTGCCGTGTGAAGAAAGGATTTGGACGGCTTCTCGTACGGAGACGTAGAACATTCTGACTTAAGTAAGGATATCCAGGGTAAAGGGATAGGCATTACGCTCTTTCTGGAAAGTGTCCCAGAGCCGCTGCCATTTACTTAAGATCAAGACATTGAAGTACCGTTTAATAGTTGAAAATGACGAAAATCGTTTAGAGAAACGTTGTGTCAAGAAAATTGCTAGTGCTAGCCTTGCCAAGAACTTTAGTGCAGTAAATTTCTTGCAAAAGGAAGTTTAGGGGAGAATGCTTAGACATAACACAAAGGGTACCTACGAGACGAGGTGACAAACTCCGAGGATAGTTGTTAGGAATAGGGATTGGGGCGAGACCAGTTTTCTGACCACGTAGGAATGTCGAAGTCTATGGTACCAATTGTCTAAGCCATAAGTGAGTACGGGAATGACTGCATTGTCAAAGATATTCGCAAGATTTTTTTATGGAGGTTCCATTTCAAGCGTGAGTATTTCTAGAACAAGTGCAAAACGCTCTTGCGCTAGTCAACCACGAAAGCGCAATATTTTACAAAACTCAGTTTGCGTCCAGCAATAGTCCGAGTTACTTGAATTCAAAAACCCTACGGGCAGGAGTATCGTAGAGGCCCAGTGAAAGATCTAGTAGAGCCAAAAACCCGAGTTGGGCATTATTTGAGTACATACTAATAATTAACGGCACTCATCAACAAAATTGTTAAGATATATTTACCAGATTAACTACTTTTTGTAACCATTGTTTTTATGCTAATTAAACTAACTTACCATTAAGTATAACTTTAAAATATTGGTGCAAGCGGCCGTTACTGCTTCAGTTTGTTATTAAATTTTAATCATATTTGTATTCAAATTGTAGTTTTACTTTATTTTGTCAAAAATTATGAACTTAGTCTTGTCTGCATATAAATTTAGTTGATTGTTGCCAGCTCAGTTAGTCACAGTATTTTGGCAGTTAGAATTTGACTCCAAGTTTGGTCGGAAATTAGCGGACACTGTGGCAGTGACGTTGTCCGCATAACCAAAAATGTTGCATTCTGCTGGTAGGTCTTTGTCCAAGAGAACGTTAACAACTTTGTAAGTCGTTTGGTGAAAACTAAACTTAAAACATTCGCCATTAATGAGGAGGAGGATGTAGACCCATCAAATCACCCGAACTTGCTTGGTACAAGTTCTCCACAAGAAGAATAGGTTTAGTTCAAGAAAATGTGTCAAAATGGAAGAAAAGTCTAGTCAAACACAGTTGCATGGGCTAGGTAGCATAACGTGCATAGAGAGCACGCGGTTCAGCGAGGCACATACCTTACGGATTATCCTTGCTTCTAAGGCATAAAACCAAGTTGGTAGAAAAAGGACTTTGACAAGCGGGAAGAAAGTAAAAGAGACAGAGTTTGTCAAGAAGTGACCACAAAAAATAAACTGAAAAATGTTATTCAACTGAAAATAAACGGACTCTAAATTCAATCCATGCAGTTAATAATTTAAAAAGTAAATACCTACTTGGTCATCGCTTATTTGTAAGAAATAATAAAACCATGCATCTTTGCGTTAGTAAACCAAAACTACTGTAAGCTCTGATCTCTCTTTACGAATGATCTATAATAGTTTACATCAGGCACCAGTCTAAGGATGGCCTAGGGAGAATCGGGATAGGGGATAGTATGGCACTACGGTCATCATCGTGTCAGAAACGCCACACAAAAAACAGCTGTCGTAATCCAAAACGTTAGTGAGTTTTAGATGACAATGAAATCCGCCGTGTGAAGAAAGGACGACCTTTCGTCTGACCAAGGTGAAAATATTTGAGATGAGAGAGTCCTTTACGAGAAGTGTCCCACAGCCGCTGCCATTGACCCAAGATCAAAACCTTTAGGTGACGTTTGGTCGCTGAAAAGGACGGAAAATTGTTGTTCGAAATGTGCTGGTCAAGAAAGTTATACGAACCATTTTTGGAAGAACTTTGGTGCAGTAAATTTTCTGCAAAGTGAGATGTAGAGTGTCAAAATCTATGATACCAAATGTTTAGGCTCATAAGTGAATTACTGCATTCTCAAAGATATTTGCAAGAAGTTTTTTGTGAAGTTTTCATTTTAAGCTTGACTATTTATAGAACAAGTGTAAAGCGCTCTTGCACATGTCAACCACAAAAACGCAGAGTTTTACAAAACTCAGTTTGTCGTCGATCATTAGTCCGGGGTACTTGAATTCGAAAACCCTACGGACAGGAGTATCGTGCTGGCGCAGTGAAGAATCTCACCTTAGCGTGGAGAAAAAACCCTGTATTTAGTCTTGTCTGCAAAAATACTTAGTTTAGCTGCCAGCCCAGCTAGTCACAATATTTAGGCTCGAGTTAGATTTTGCCCCCAAGTCTCGTCGGGAATTTGCGAACATTGTGACGGTGATGTCGTCCGCATAAGCGAAAATGTCGCAGTCTGCTGGTAAATCTTTGTCTAAAAGATTATTAACAACTAGATTCCACAAGGTCAAACCAAAAACCGAGTTTTTTAGACAGTTCTTTGTCTATCGTGGTGAAAACTGAACGTAAAAAGTTCGCAGAATATGTTATCCATCTATTCGATAAATAGCTATAAATGACGCGCGTAGCGTCAGCAGGTACTCTCTTAACGACAAGAGCTTTGATTATAGAGAGCCAATTATTGAACGCTCCAAAAATGTTTATGAAAATAGCTAGTCTGTATTTGGAAACGTTTGATTGTACGTAGTCATTAATCGACAAGAGGCGTCAGTCGTCGTTTTGTCCGGAACGAAGTCATATTGACTAAGATAGAATAAAATGTTTTACCGAATGTTGTGGTGTACTTTTTTGAAGGGTTTGGATAATTCCGATAACATAGTTATCGGACGATACGAGTTTGGATTGGCAGGGTTCTTCTTTCCTGGCTTGAGAATAGTGATTACCTTGCCAGTTTTCCAGCTGATAGAAAAACAACCACATTTTATGCAATAGGTCACCGATCGTAGATGAGAGAGAATCTAAAACAACCGTTTGCAAAATATTACTGTAAATTCCGTCAAATCCAGGAGCTTTGTTCTTAGGAATTTTGCTAGCAACCACGGCCAAATCGTCGCTGGTGGCCACCCTATCCTGTCAGAAATTGCTTTGCAAAAGAGATCGGGATCTTATTTGGGCATCATAGGAGTTGTCCGTCGATAAATCGTCGTCTAGAAATAATGTAGATGCTATTATGTATTACTTTAATTGTGTCTTGTTCTGAGAAAGTGCATATGTCGCTGTCTTTAACGTTAGAGCAGGTTTCGACATAAATGAAGCGGAAACGGAAGAAAACCAAATTCATTCTAATTACTGGAAATTTAGAGATAATGTAATACACAAGCAATATATCAATATATTGCCAGCAATGGTCATATAAGTGTTAAAACTGAAATATAGAATAGCAATAGAGGAAAGTGAAAACATTTCCTATTATTTGACAAATAATGTACAGAAAAAGGTTTGTGAAAAGTTTTTTTTTATGAATACGTTGGATATAAGTGATAAGTTTATCAGAACGACTTGAGCCAAAGTTAAATATAATAATGCGATGATAGAAAAGGATAGAAGAGGAAACCACTAGAAAATTGATAGCGTCAGTGTCTTAAGCAGCTAAAGATGGCACAACAAATCATATAACTTCAAATTCGCTAGAGTAAAATCAGAAAAAGTTTTTTGATGGTTCTTTGAATATAGCTTAAATGTATAGGTTTTACAACACAGAGCAGAAACGGAAAAAACTGCTAATAGCAAAAAAATCTATGTACGAGAAAACTGAATATATCTATTTTTGTGCCAAAAAAAGATCAATGCGCTACTTGCAATACGTTTAAAAATTCGAGTGAAAAAGAAGGACGCAACCTAAAAGAATCTTATAAAAACCATACTGCCTAATAATCGAGCTATAAAAAAACAAACTAACGCCACCAGAGCTAAAAACGATTTTAATTCGCAAGCTGTTATGCCAATTCCTACTGGAGAATTATCAACTTATTTAATAAGTGTCGTTTAAATAGTTATAGCCTAGATTTTGGACATGAGGCGATTGCTCGTCGAGGAGCTAACGATTTAGAATCATACCTTCTGAATTACCTACAGGCCAACTGTAATTTATTAAACTCGTGAGTCAACACATAGTAACAACAAAATGAAATTAACAGATAATTTTTAACACATAAAACTTACAGAATCCACTTGATTTTATTCTGTAAGTTTTATGTGTTAAAAATTATCGGTTAATTTCATTTTGTTATTATGTATTGACCTACGAGTTTAATAAATTACAGTTGGCCTGATGAAGTGCTAACCTTCAGCACGAAACGTTGCCACAAAAATAAATTAAAGTGGTTTTATATGCCCCTCCTAAACGAAGAAGATTGAAATAATTCGTATACTTTGTATTTTATTGATAATGCCGGTTTCTGTTGCTACCGCAGCACGATCTTTTTCAAAACTCAAAATAATAAAAAAATATTTAAGATCGACCATGGGACAAAACCGACTAAGTAATCTTGCTGTCATTTCAATAGAAACGGACCAGCTAAAAGAATTAGACACCGAAGATTTAATTAAACAATTTGTAAAAATTAAAGCACGGAAGGCTCAATTCACGTAGCTAAAATATTAATAACAATACCTAATACTTGGATATTCTCCTTTAAAATGTGACCTGTTGCATTATTAAAATAATATATTGTTTTGTTTTTATTTGTCGATCAGTTTCGTCCTGTGAGATATAAACAAGTATTTTTAATGTTTTAAATATTTTTTTTATTTCTTGTGCTTTTGTATCATATATTACATTTAAAACTGAAATACAAAAATTTTGAATTGTATATTTCTGTTTTCTATAAGGTTATAATTATATTATGTACCTCAATGAAAAAATGAAAATAAATTTATGAAAATACTTTTTAAAATTATTTTTCAATAGTGGATAATAACACCTAACTTAACCCGTATCTGTACTCACATATGAACGTAATACAAATTTGGGGCGTTATTTTAAATTTGCACAAGGGCGCCAAAAGTGCTAGGCGCGGGCCTGATAAAAACTTTTCTGTATCTAAATATAAAAGGGGACAAAGATGCATGGGTTGAAAATAAAAGAAATCAAAGTAAACAAATATTATATCACTAAAGTTTTTTATAAATCTACTTTTGATAACGACTGTGAAGAATTTCAAAACACGGCGAGACTTTGTTAACATGTAAAATTAATAATAAAAATGGCAATGGATGCAAAAATGAGGACGAAAGTTAATTTTTTGATGGTTTTCTTTTTTTTCGTTGCGCTAATGAAATTATGCATTGTTATGTTTATATTAATGTGGAATTATTATACTTTGATGAATTAATTTACATCTTAAAGACACATTACAATATTATTACTTATTAGCCTACCTAAACACTTAATGCTGTAATATATGAATCGACTTGACACTTATTGATAGTTTTTTCGAGACGTCCTAAGTAAATTACTCTTGAGCAATTATTATCGTTTATCCCCTAATTCTTTCTCTAGTCGAACAATTTCTAAATTTAAGAAAAAAACCGGACAAATCTATCAACAACTCGGGGCATACGAATTTTAATTTTTATTATCCACGTTAACGAGCATTTCAGGTTATTTGTTTAAAAGCAACGAACTCCAGATATCGTCATTACTTGTCAAACTGTGAAAGAAATTTTAATGGCCGTACGACAATAAAACGCTCTGAACTTACAACCCCACGCAAACACACTAAGTGGATGTATAATATAAACCAACACCAGCAAACGAAATAATCCCTAAAACGGCGTTACGAGAAAAAAAAAGTAATTTTCAAAACTGTCAATCAAAAGTTTCACATTTCACGACCTAAAACGTATAATGTGTTACAATCTTGACGTTTTAGTGATTTTTAAAATCAATTTCCTCCCCTGGTTAATTTAAGTAAACACTCTGAAGATTAAGACGTAAAAGGCCGACGAAAAAATGTTCATCTGCAAATTGTCGATGAAGAAATGCTAATGTGGTGAATATAATGTACGTTCAAGACCGCCTTATCAAGAGATGCACTTCCTGCCAGAAAACGTCAAGAATCGCTGATAAATTATTTTAATTCATTAGTATGAAAGTTTGATAAGTTTCTTGGATAAACACTTTTAATTATTTATATAAAATTTATTTTAACTTTTGATATCATTTATAATTTCTTTGAGTTATGCGTTCAAAAGTTCATATGGGTATTTCGAATTTGCGTAGTTTTAGGAATAAACTAAATTAATAACAGAGCTAGTAGTTAATCTTATTTAACTGTAACGTTTTGTACGGGGTACTACTAAAAAGTACTAATCAGTGCCTTGGAAATGCAGATGTTTAAAACACAAAAATGAAGAAGCTAAAATTATTTGAAAAAATAATTTAATATAAAATTACCACAATATTAAAAAAAAGTATTCAAAATCCAAGATCAACTAAAAAATTATTGTTTTATTTTTAATACGAGACATCGCGCTTTCTAAGTTTCCATAAGTTGATAAAAGACTAACAAGAAATAACGTCTTTCACAAAATTAAAAAATTAATCCAATTTAGGAAAAGTAAAAAAGCAAATGATAATGTTGTGTTTGGGAAGATTTTTGATCCGTAGTACCTACCTTTGACATAGAGTATTTAAGCCATGGCTAAGAGTTAGATTTTGCTGTTATTCTTGGTTTTACAGAAGTAAACTTTGTAATAGATCGTGTAATATTTTTGTGCTGTAGTTGTTTGCGACTAACACCTTCGCCAGATAATTTAATTTTTTTTAAGATTTTGAGTTTCTTGAGGTATAAAGAACATCAAAAATGTAGTCGTCTTCAACAATCCTCTATGCCAGCAGTAGCAGAGCACATGCTAGAAACAAGTCATCAAATTTTGTTTTAACTAATGCTTCTAATTACTACCACCAAAAAATTAGGGAATCTATTAAAATATCTAAAAATCAGTTTAGTATTAACCGAGATTCTAGCTTTCTTCTACCGGATAACCAGTTTTATCGATTAGAAGTCAGATTACAAAAGCCGAATTTCAAAACGCAATCAATCAGTTTCAGGCTCTAAAGTCAGCTTGTAAAATATTGACTAGACGATTCATAATATGTGTCTCAAACAATTCTTAGCTCAGAAACAGTAATTGTAAAAGCTTCCGCACTGTGACTCATTTACTTTTAGACTCTATGATTTCGTTTTCGTCTTCAGTCAGTTTTTCTCTTTCCAGTCTTATTTTTCTTTAATTTTTTATGCTGCATATCCTGCAGTCTTTCTATAACTTCAGGTCTAGTAATCACTTTTGCACCGTTCACAATTATTTTCTTTAGTTTGACTGCATCTTGATAATTTAATTTTGTTTTAACGTAGACAACAGTATTTCTTTAATGTAATAGCGAAGGCTTCAACGGTCGGAATCTATACTAAAATCATAACGTTTTCCAAGTTTGCACCGTGTCATCGTTGTAACCGAAGTTTCCAACGTTTCACCCACTTTAACAAGGAGCTTCATCAGGGCGTAAAACAAATCGAAAAACCCGAACGAGCAACCGAAATCTAACTAAGAACTTCTCAAAAGTTAGGTAATCAACTTGTGAACCAAGCCAGATTCTAAACTCTGAAAAGGTAGGAAAGAAAACGATAAAGTTGAAAAAGCAAACAAAAATCAAACAAAGAACCACTACCGAGTTAGGTAATCAATTTGTCAACTAAGCTAGATTCTAAACTTTATAGAAGTGACTTAACAAGAAATAGTCTCCGTATATAAAGAAAAAGTATTGTTACAGCTGGTTAAGCTCGACTATGATTGGATTACGGTCGAAAGAGGACGTGTTTTCGATCAAGGAGTAATGACCGGGAACCAAAGAGGGGATAGATCGAAACCATTATCACGATTGAAGTTATTGGGGTGTTTAATGATTTCTATGCTATCTCAGAATTTCCTGTTAAAAAAAATGGAAATTTGGCAATCACCGAAACGTTATCAAAATCTATTTTGTGACCGCAGACTTAAAAATATGATTTTTCCTTATACAACGATCATGTTCTGAAATGCTAGTTTCACCAATGTAGACTAAACCACATAAACAAGGAATTTGGTATACTCTTTGGGATGAAAGTGTAGAAAATTTGTTTTTGGGAGAAGGAAGAATCTGAGAGATTTTGCCTGTCGACTTGAATATAGGTTTAATACCATTCTTACAAAAAAGTTTCCTTATTTGATCTGCAACCTTGTGAATTTCGGATTAGATTCAGGAGTAGAAATGTCCTTAGGTAATGGAGTGCAAGGATGTAGACGACAATTAACTGTATGAATATTTTGCTTTATATAACCATTGTTCAATAAGGTTCTAGTAAGATGACGGAGTTCCGAGTCTAGATTCTCAGGTTGGCAAATAGAAAAAGCGATGAACCTAAGATTCAATAACAAAACGTTTCTGTGCAGGATGATGATGAGACGAAGCATGAAGGTAATGGTAATGAAGGAAAATAGCTCAGAAGTCCGTCGGACTTACGAGTCACAAGAACGTCGAGAAACCATTACTTTCGATTTCCTTAGTAAATTTGATATCTAAGTGTTCATTGTTAAGATGATCAAGAAACTTAGACAATTCGAGGTCACCATGAGAGCAAACAATAAACTTGTCGTCAACATACCTAAATCAAACTTTAGGTTTTAATATTTATGATTCCAAACAAACCGTTTCATAGGATTTCATAAAAATGTTAATTACAAGAAGTTGATTACCTAACTTTTGAGAAGTTCTTAGTTAGATTTCAGTTACTTGTTTCAGTTCTTCGATTTTTCTCACGCCCTGATGAAGTAGCTCCTACTAGTAGTTTTAAAGCCGTTCTGAATCAAGGTTGGAGTTGCTTCTTCCCAAACCTCTTTTATTAATTACGGAGAAGTTTTTTTAAAATCAGCCTGACACCCAAGCTCGACTCTGATTGGGTTATGGTCGAAAAGGAGCGTGTTTTTGATAAAAAAATAATGACCGGAAACCAAAGAGGAGATTGAAACCATGATCACGACTAAAGTTATTGGAGTGCTTGATAATGCTCTCTCGGATTTTTTTATTGAAATTTTCCAATCACTGAAACGGTATCAAAATCTATATCGTGACCTGTAGTAAAATGATGTTTAGCAACCCCAGACTTAGAAATATGCCTTTTCCGTACACAACAATCATGTTCGGAAATGCGTGTAATGACGGAACGACCGGTTTCAGAAATGTAGACTAAACCACATGAACAAGGAATTTAGTATACACCTTGAAATAAAAGTGTAGAACATGGCTTTAATACCGTTGTTACAAAGAAGTTTTTCTATTTGCTCTGTAACCTTGTGAATGTAGGGTAAATCCACCAATTTTGCATTGGATTCGGAAGTAGAAATGTCCTTAGGTAACCGAGCACGTAGATGTAGACGCCGATTAATAACTGTTTGAATATCTCGCTTCATATAACCATTGTTCACCAAGGTTCTAGTAAGAAGACGGAGTTTCGAGTCTAGATTTTCGGGTTGGCAAATAGAAAAAGCGCGATGAACCAAAGATTCAATAACAGAAAGTTTCTGTGCAGAATGATGATGAGACGAAACATGAAGGTATCTGTCTGTATGGGTGGGTTTGCTATAAACATAATGGCCCAGAAATCCGTCGGGTTTACAAATCACAAGAATGTCGAGAAATGGGAGAGAACCATTGGTTTCGATTCCCATAGTAAAATTGATATCTAAGTGTTGATTGTTTAGATAATCAAGAAACTTAGAAAATTCGAGATGACCATGAGACCAGACAAGAAACGTGTCGTCAACATATCTAAAGCAAACTTCAGGTTGATCGTAAAACTTGTTATCAAATTGGAGGTCAGTGGATTATAAACACTTATCAATAAGAGAAACCAAACTCAAGTCCTTGCCATATTGAGATAGAATCTGTTCGATGATAATAAGCGAATCCTTAGTAGGACTTTTGTAAAAAGTGAAGTGACATCAAAACTCACAAGAAGATCTTGGGGTATTCTTTCTTACTTTTTTAGAGCTTAGAATCTGGCTTGTTTCAAAAATGAGCGAAACCTTGGCAGCTTGGGTTACAACAATAACACGGTCTAAACCCAGAAGACGTTCTCATCTAAGTATAGAGCCCGGCCGTTTGAGTACGTCCTATACTTTCAATAATATTTTGTAAATCCTCTTAACTTATCAACCTGTAGTCAGTGCAAAACTTGAAGTTATGTTTCTTGAATAAAATTGTACAAGTGCATTTCAGAAAAATCAAGAATCTGTTATAAATTTTTAATTAAATGCTATTTTTTTCTATCCAAGAATGTTTTTTGATGTTTGCTCATGTTTTTTTGTTTGAGGCTAAAAATCTTGGATGCCATCATTGTTGTGATTTGTATTTTTAAGCCGGTTCATTGTTTTTTCAGACAATCTTGACTTTTGTTGAGACACAAAGAAACTGAAATACTTATGTAACTTCTTAATATTTGCTAGTTTTAGTCTGATGCTAACCAATAGCAAGTTACGATTAGATAGAACATTGGCGTCGAAATAAGTCGATACTTTTATAACTGACGTTCCAAACATCTGACAACTTATAAAAGATTATCTGACGTAGATTTCCATGTGTACAATCTTCTAGGCCCAGTGGTTTCCAAACTCTTTTGGCCCACGTGCTCCTTTTCATAGTAAAAACTTGCCCACGGACACTTGAGTGAAAAAACTACATAAGTCCATAATAGAAAAATTACAAGTTTAACTTTGATGTCTAGAATGGTAAATGGTAACGTAAAAATAAAATATAAATAAAACACTTTGTTGAAGAAGTTTTTATTGAAATTATAACTTTTATTTAATAATACAAAATAGTAATTTACTTAACAAGCGTCGAAAAGGCCGTACGGCGAACCGTTGCATGTAAGTGAGTTATGCTATGACATTTTCGACGAGAGTAACGTACATTATTTTTTGTGCTGCCAACGTCGCAAACGTAAATATTCGTTCGTTAGTGTAATTACGTAATGAGCGAAAAAAGCTCTAGGGTGGCAAAATCAAAACTAGAATTCTACATAAAACTAAGTTTTCAAAGTTAATTATTATATTGGAGCGAGTATGCGACAACTAGAAAAATTATTTAAAAAAACTTAAAATTCAATTAAAATTTAAAAAAAACGATGTTAAAGTTAATGTCAAATGACAGATTTAATAATAAATGTAGTACCAACATTATATTTCTGGTGATTTTTTTTTACTTTTTTAAAAAAGAATGTAATTTTGCAAAAGGCAACACAAAAAATAATGTACGTTACTCTCGTCGAAAGTATCACAGCATAACTCAATCACATTTAACACAATTAACGTCCGTTATGCTATGCCCTTACTTTTAAACTACTATTTTGTGTAGTCCTTTGTAAAATTATATTCTTTTTTGAAAAAATAAAAAAAAACACCGGAAATATAATGTTGGTGCTACATTTATTGATAAAACTGTCACATTTGACATGAGCTTTAATATCGTTTTTTTTTTCACTTCTAACTGAATTTCAAGATTTTTTAAATGACTTTCACCTGTCGCATATTCGTTCTAATATAATAATTGACTTTGAACACTTAGTTTTATGTGGATTTCTAGTTTTCATTTTGCCACACTAGAGCTTTTTTGCCCATTACGTAACTACACTAACGAACGAATATTGACGTTTGGGATGTTGACAACACAAAAAAAAATTTATTAATAACTTGGACGAACCTGATGGAATGTTATAAGTGTATTTACGTCCGGCTCAATGTTTGTGCGTAGCAACCCCAAATCTCCACGAGTACTCATTTCTAGTCTGTTTCTTTTTTTGTGATGAGGTTCATAACGCCACTGATCCACGTTCTACCAAATAGAAAGACGGAAAAGCAATCAACAGCTTCTGTACAATAACCCATAATGCATAAGTTGTCGTATCCTTGCTTAAACATTAGTTTCAGCTCTTCATTTGTGGATAAATCAATAAGTTGCTCCTGTATTACTATGTATTTATTTGTATTTTTGCTCTGAGTTTGACTACTTGCAAAAGGGTTCAACACCCAGTCAAGAATATCCAAGTGAAGAATTTCTTTAAATTTTTGGTTAAGGTCCGAATGAAGTGCCGTTAAGTGTTGACGATAAGAGAAAAAATCTGAAAACATTTTCCTCTTCTCAAATTTTGTTTGTACACTAAAAGTTCTGCAACAAACGCATATATCACATTTTTAGTTTTGATTAAGTTTAATGTTTCATAGCTTGTTTTAACTATGCCAGGAAGTCCCGGTGTCGTCCTACCATTGCCGATGCACCGTCAGTAGCAACGGAGATGATATTAGACAAGGGTATAGCTTTTAAATCTTTTTGATTCAGTAAATAACGTTATACCTTTTGTATCAGTTTCCAAACATTTAGCAAATAACAATTCTTGGAAAAAAGTAACTTCTTTCATTAATCTCACATAAACTAAAAGTAAAGCTTTATTTTCTGGTTATGTTGACTCATCATCTCTCTTAGATGTTGTCCTTACGAGTTCTTGCAATGTCGGTGTTCTCAAATATATTTCTTTGATTTTTTGAAAAAACGTTAAATTCTTTTTTTTGTTACGATGGATTTTTATTAAATGTTTCTTAAGACTAAAAAGTTTTATTGAATCGTTTGACATAGTTTTGTTCCGTATGTTAAAAGACACATAGGCAAAGTACTATTTACTAGTGACGGAAGCAATATTTCAAATATTCAACACTTTTAAGGCGCATTATATTAAATTATATAACTCAATACGTCTAACTTCTTTTACAGAACTAGTAATAATATATTCTTTGGAAACACATCTGTGTTAAAGAAACTTACAATCTCTTATTACGTTTTTAACAAATAAGAAATGAGAGTTAAGGGATTACTGTACTGATAACTGTGATATGCAATTTTTTAATCAACTTCATCAAGAGTATAACTGTGCTTAAATAAATTTAAATTAAGAAGAGATATCAATTTTATTCAAATATACTTACGTAGCAAAAGTACGCTATCTGCGTAACAATACAAAAAATTATACTTTTATTGTCCAAGACTAAGAAAATTTGTTGCATACACTTCACATCACGCATAACACAGAACTAAATTGTAGATTTTTTGCACGATTCTTTTATAGTTCATATTATAGACTAGTTGGTGCATGTATCGGCTCTATTGCGTTCCTGTATAAACCTGTATAGATAGGCTTGACTCACCGCGATTATTACTTGTATTTTATTCCCCTGTCGATATTTATATTTTACTTAGAACGTAAAAATCGCTAATAATTTTTTCATTGTTATTTAATTCAACTTCAATATTAGTAAAAATGAGTCACATTTTTTAAATTTTATATTAAACTTTGACGTTGTTCAGAAATCCCCAAATCAATTTTAATTTTTTACAGACCCTTTGAATGATCCTGGGGACCCCTGAAGCTCCATAGAGACCACTATAGGAACCACTGTTCTAGGCGATAAATTGAAGCAAGTGTTTGTAATTTTAGAGTTGGTTTCTAGACGAAACTGTAACAATCTATTTCCTCTCTGGCTTCTAGTTTCCAACCCAAATGGCCAAACAATTTTACTTGACAACTGCACCTTCTCCAGTTTTTGCATTAGTCTTCTATTACAACATTTATGTCGTTTGGTTTAGTGAGTTGATTTCTTTGTAAAATGTTTCAACTTCATCATCTTTATGTACAGTTGACTCGTATGCTTGGATTATATTATGGTTTACTGGATTCATTGATCGTTCTGAAAATAGCATAATTTTTTTAGCAAATGTTTTGGGGTGTTTAGCGAACAAAAGTCCAACCCATTTTCTAAGGTTAGGACTATTATTGCCAACATAATAGAACAGAGCATTATTAGAGTTACACACCATGTTTCCTTGATACCCAGAATGTATACTTTCAATGCTTCTTAAGTTTTATTTGCTATTTTTGTAGTTTCGAACTAGTAAAACTCTAAAAAATAAATACTCGTATATCTATCGTATCTTACTGTTAAAAAAATACTGACAAAAAATTTATGAATTTTGGAAATTTCAGATGAGTTATAATTTTTAGATACACAATTAAATCATTTTTAAGTGTTCTTTAGTATTTTATAAAACCTGTCAGTATTTGCTGTATATATCACTAGCGTCTTACAAATTTACGATTGAAGTTATAAAACTGATTGTGAATAAAAAATGAGTATGTACATATTTTAAACGCAATTTTTGAAATTTCAGTGCCACAAAGCTACAAAAAAGTTTGTTTATTTTACATTATCAAGATACGCAAGCAAAATAATTAACTAATTATAAAAAAATCTTTAGTTGGCGAGATTCTATTTATGCTTGTCTTGGCGTTCCAATTATTGCTAAGACAATAAAATTTAATCACAAAATTTATCGCGAACCTTGCAGCACATCCTTTCCGACGGCCAATGAACGCGGCCATCTTTAATTAATGTTACATATAATTAATGGGAGTCGAAAATAAAAATTTAGGACAAATATTAAGACAAGCGTTGCAACAAGTGGGAAATTAAAAAGAATTTAAATTACATCCCGGAATATTTGAATGTAAAAAAGGACAAAGTAGAAAATGATTAATTGGCATTTAGTTCATAAAGCGTAGAAAGTAGTGGCAAAAACAGTTAACAAATCAACGCAAAGCAATTAGCTTTTAGTAAGTTATCATCAAAGAAGTGCAATTTATACGGAGCATTAGTTAAAAACAAGGAAGATCTGTTTAAAACGGGACTTACGCTACTTGGACGCTCGGTAGCCAGTAAAGTCTAATTAAGTTTTTTTTTACCTTTTTTTAGTTTCTGTTATAGAATGTTGCTTGGCGGAAACTGCACGAAAAGTAAAACTACCAACAGAGAAAGTAAATTTTTAATTATTCTTTTTGACGTGCGTCTGCTTCATTTAAAATTTTAAATATAAATAAATACTTTTTTCACAGTCATCGTTCGTATTGGGAAAGGAGGCGGCGGTCCGCCAAGTAAACAATTCGAAAACTTGAATGAAGTGAACCAACTCTTGACCTAAGAAGGTTCGTGTCACTTCATCAATTCAAATCTCTATTTAAGAACGCGTGTGTTGAATACTTCTTAATCAGTGGATTGGGGTGGCCGAATTCTTCGAAATCATATTACATATAAAAAAAACAACAGAAACGATACGCTGCAATATATCTGAAGCATCAACGCCAACGGCTTCAACTTTTTTCTTGTGCCACACGACAATATTCGTGGAATTCTTGTGTTTTTACTTTTAAATGTGTTTTCGATTTTGATGTTGATGAAGCTTAAATAAACACATGTGCATTTAATTTAAATACTTTATGCATTAGATTATTATTAGTGCAAGTGGAATTAATTTCTTAAACGCGCTCAGATTTTTTTCCATCGATCGCTTTGCTAATTATAATTACTGTTGATGAAATATAAACGTACTTATAAATGAAAGATTACGTTTGAAACACTAACAAAATGTTACGTAGTTTTAAATGTCATAAAATTTTGAAGAAACATAAACAGTTAATTGTTTGAGTGATAGATTCATTCTTTCAAAATCCAGCTTGACGCAGTACCCTTACTTATTCAGATATAAAAAAAAGATTTTTTTTCAAAAAATTTCGTTCCTTTCCTGAAAAAAATTAAATACCATTTAATTATGAAATAAAAATTTGTTCAAAAATGTCTACAAAAATAAACTGGCAGTTAAAATACATAAAGTGGATTTCCGACAAGCTTATGAAGGAGTCTGCGGTTCTGCATTGTCATCGAAAACCCCACATTTTGCTTCACCAATTCTAAAAGTTTTTAGATAGATTTCATCCAATTGCCTAGTTCTGGACAAAACCGTCGTTTTTTTTGAATCTGTTAAAAATCTCTAAAACTGCAAAGTAAGCTATTTGGTTTTGTGTACTCTATGATTTTTTAAGTGTATCACGTCTATTTAACAAACGATTTTTATCTCATGTTATTTGCTTTGGTAATGATTTGGTTGTATTTCTCCTTAACTAGGTTTGGGCATGGTTGTTGTACCAAATACTAACTTCTGCTAACACCTATAGAGAATACTTTAATTAACTTTCTACAAAAATATTGTTTTTTATCTTATTTTATTCTTTAAATAAAAAAAATAAAAACCCATACTTTTTTATCACCTCCATTCCCAGGATAACTTCTTCCGTGATCTCGGCTACCAGTACTTGATGGTCGAGTACTCCATTTCCCAAACCAATGGTCACTTGTACTTGTCCGCGAGTAGGTATTTCTTCGCCCGTCGCCGTTCGAAGTTGTACTGTTACTGGTAATGTCTTTTCGTTTTCCAATAAAATGTCAGGACGAATGATGGTCTTCGTCGCTCCCGTGTCAACCAGTAACTAAACGCTTCTTCCATTGATCTTGCCATCGAGATAAATGCTACGCAATTGCTCCCTAGGCGATACCATTTCAATAGTAATCTCCGGGGTATGGCTCGTTGAGGTCGACTTTCCCCTCATTCGGTCGACCTGTTCTAGTTTTCCGGACGCTCTTCTGGGCTTCTTTTGGGCTTAGTACGTGGCCCACTTCTTCGCAGTTACAGCACGTCACTTCTCTTCGTCGAGCTACTTGTTCCCGAAATACACGTCGCACTATGTCTTCAATGCATTTTTCTGTATGCGAAGGTATTTCTGCAGCACAACGGAGCTTATTGCTGCCTCGGGGCGACGCTTGTTTTGCCGCCTCAAACTCCAAAGCATGGATTAAAGCGTCATCCAACGTTTTCGCTCTAGCTAACCGGAGAGTCTGCTGCGTTTCGTTGTCTCGGAGGCCGTCTACAAAGGTTTAAATAGTCAACTGCTCCAAGAAGGTATCTGGTGCTGTAGGATACGCAAGCCGTGTTAATTTGGCAATGTAGCCTCAAACAAACAAAAATCTTTTCAAAGATATGGTAGCTCTAAAAATGTCACGATCTGTTCCGTTTGTAGCCTACAAAGATTCTACGTCTTCATGTCCTGATTTGAACACTCCAGTCCACAGCAAAAGACCTATAAAAACATTCATCTCTGTTACAGATACGTATTTTGTCCAAAATGTATCCATAGCAGTCTTTTCCGAATTCTCGGTCTCGGTTATAATTTGTATAATGTCATCATCAACTAGCAATTCAAACGATTCTTTGGCAGTAATATCACTTTTAGCTGCAGCTGCGCCAATCAAACCAGGTCTTTGCCTTACAGTATCATGTTGACGAGTACGTGAAAGTGCTGGTAGATTTTTAGACCATTTGTATTTATTTTTTCCATAGTAGCTGGATTTACTACGTCCTGCAACATTTTCTTTTTCACTCTCTGTGGAAGACGCTTGAACATCAGAATCCACGTCCTCATTATCGTCCGATTCAAGGGTTGATAAATCTTCACAATCACTGATAACTTCACTGTCGTTACATCGTTCTTCTGGCGTGCCACCAATCAGTGATTTGCAACCAGAATAGTATATTAAAACACAAGTTACAGAATGAACGCACTTCAATCACGAGACCGCGTTTCATACACGAGCCGCGCATCGGCGAGTTTATGAAGCGGTCGACTGATTGAAACGTATTCTATGACGTGTGCTTTATACTATTTTCTCTATTTCGATATAATATTTAATATTTTTTGTATAATTTTAATTTTTAAAACAACATTGGGAAATTTATATTTTACTGAATTGGAAACACTTGCACTTTGACATATTGAAATTTATGTGTTAACCTAAAATCTTGGCATCAAAATTTGAATTTCAATTGTTAACTTCCAATAATTTTGATTTATTTTTCATGTAACGTCAACTTACGATGCAGAGATACCAACTTTGAAAAAACTAACATTACTAAAATTCGTGTAAGAATTGGCTTATTCTTACACGGATTTTAGTGTAAGAATCGCTAATTCTCATGTCGAAATAGAGAAAGTTCGTTCAAGATCTTTTCTATTGTTTTCTCACTTAAAATCCTCGACATCTTGATTAAATATATGTAAAAAAATACAAAGCAAAATTGCCACGCCAAACAACTAACGTAACTGCTGAAGAATGTGTTTAGGATATTGAAGCCAGATTAAGAAGAAATGTACGGGAAGAGTTGAATGCATTAGAAGCTAATGAGACATGGAAATTAGTAGATAAACCTGAAAATGAAAAAAACAACAGATGTGTTTTTAAAGAAAAAGAAGATCAAAACCAACAAATACATTATAAAGCAAGACTGGTTGTAAGCTGGTTTGAACAAGGCACAACGAATGCTTCTGAGTTACATGCACTAGTTGTAAGATTATCGACTTTTAGAATGCTATTATCAATTTCCGTTAATTGCGACTTATTTTTAGAACAACTGGATGTGAAAAATGCTTTTTTAAATGAAAGATAATAAATAAAGCCTTTTATGGTTTGAAACAGGCTCCAAAAATTTTAAACAAAAAGTTTAATGAGCTAATGATAAATTTGGAGTTTAAACGTTTAAAATATATATAAATATAAAATATTAAACAATTATTAATATTAAAAATATTAAAACATTAAAATATTAAATTAATATTAATTAAATATTAAAATTAATATTAAAAATATTAAAATATTTCCCATAATTTTTATGAACATAGAGTACCATATAACTGCTTAGAAATATTGCAAATAATAGAAGGTGTAAACACATAGATGTTAAATTTCACTTTGTTGTTATTGTAGAAGTTACATATATAAAGACTTGTGAGCAGTTAGTTGATATGTTCACAAAGACTTTAAGTTTTGAAAAAATTAAAAATTTTATCTCAATGTTAAATTTAGTTTAATTACGTTTCTGTCATCTCAAAAATGATGTACCGTTATGCGCGCATCCATCTAAGAAAACCTAGCACCGCCACTGAATTTAAGCCAACGAAAGCTGTCATCTTTGGCTCTTTTTACAATCAAATTAGATTAATATCATTCAATGATTTTACAAGGTAGAAAAAAGAATGTAATCACAGAATTCGTTTTTGTTTCATTAAAGTTTAACTTGTCATAAATAAATTCTCAAAACAGTTATAGAAAACGATTTTTGAATCAATTAAAAAAACTGTTAAACCATACAAATTAGCACAATAAACGAAGACACCAGAATAAAAAAATTAATATTTCTTATTTTCCAAATTATAATATATAAAAACGTGTAAATAAGAACAACACAGGATGTGACCAAATTTAAGATTACGAAAAAAGTTCATAATGTTTTTGATAAACTCTTTTAATCTATAGCAGTTTCTTTGAAATTACTCTAAATTCATTCTAATCGATTTCTGAAAAATAATTAAGTAAAAAACTATAAATATTACTTTACTGTTAAGCCGAAATAATAACGTTTATACAATCGAACAAAAAAAAATTATAAAAAAATGTGAATAATTAGTTATGTTAAAATACAAATGAGCAAAATTAGTAGGTAGTATCAGAAATAGCAAAATATGAATTTATTATTTAAACTATTTCACAATATTTATAAAGAAGCTATTTTGATATCTATGATAAAATGATTTTATTTTATAATAATTTTTGAATCCGATGTAAATGTTACTCTTGTTTGGTCAGTAAGAAAAATTTAAATTCTTTATAATTCAGTGATTTTTATCTTGATCTGTTTTACACAAAAACTTCTAGAAATTATTTCCATTTTTCTTCCGTCACTGTTTAACATACTTTTAAAAGCATGCATGTGGATTTAACAGTTGTTAGACTAAAGAGTCGTTTCTATTGTTCCTTTAATTGCGTATTAACTCATGACGTACTGTTTACAATCTAAATAAACGACTCGCTAAAGTAATGAAAATTACTGTTAACATATTCAAAGCAAAATATTTAACAATTACTACAAATTTAGAGCTAAAGAAATTTTGTAAATTATAGACATTCTGCAAAAGAAACAATACGACAAACGCTTGTAGAAAATTATTATTCACTAGCTTATTGGAATCACGGATAATGTTATCAATCGGGTAATGTTATCACTTTATTAAAGAACCGTCCGGACGTATGCTACTACATAGAAAAAACATCGTCTATAATAATCAAGATTTCGGTTAATATTATCAATTTTCTTCTCAGGTTTGTTTCTATACATGAACAATAACCTATTTTGCATGAATTTCTTAGCTGTATTAACAGAATACGCTTGTAAAGTGAGTGAAAGATTTAATCATTGTATCCTTAAAATAGTTGTTTTTCATATTTGTCTTTATTTCTGCAGTGTTTTTTATTATTTCAAGTATTCTGACTTACTTACGTAAAAAACACGTTATCTTCGAGTTACTTTGTATTTTTGTACCGTTTTTTAACCCGCGATCATTAGCGTTTTTCTAACATTTTAACATTTTTCTTCAGTAAAAGACCACTGATGGCAGTGCGACAACTATATCGGGTTTTGCTTGCCGTCGTCAACAAGATTTGTTTTAATAGCCTTTAGCCGAGCGTTACCGAAACGGAATCTAACGCGCGAGTTATTACGTTAATTTTTTTTTGCAAAATAGTTAGAAAATATCTAACTACGCGAGTGATCTTGTAAAAGTATTCACAGATGTATGTTCAGAAAATATTGTATGAAAAGGAATAGCAAGCTTTATTACTACTTTGGGAAGCTGTGGTAAAAGAAGATTTATTGCCTGCAGTAGAATGTGATGTTTCAGATTAAGATGCATCGTCTGAACACAGCGACCGTGACACAGATACCGAGCAATCCGATGTCGAGTACCTTCTACGTCAAGGGATTGGAACGGTAACTCAGAATAAACTATATGACTTTGGAAAAGATGTTGGTTAAAACATAAAGACATTCTTCGAAGTAAAACGCGTTCGAAAAACATTGTTTCAATAAATTCCAGGAGGAAAACATGCTACTAAAAATGATCTACAGCTTGACCTCATGAGACCTAAATATCAACGTGAGAGAGATTGTTTGTCGACTGACTTTGAAGAAGTAAACGCTTTTTTTGGGGTGCTGTACTTAGCTGGCGTAAAAAAACTTAACATCTAATTATAAACGAGCTATGGCTTACAGATGAACCAGAATTTTTTTCGGCAGTTATGTTCAAGAGTCGGTTTTACATGTACAAGCGATTTGATTTGATCACAAGGCAACCAGGCAGAAAAAACTACGAGAGGACAATCTAGCACCAGTGCGCTATATTTTTAATCATTTTTTTGAAAAATGTGTGCAGTACTATTCACTTGATGAATACGTTACCATAGAGGAAATGCTAGAGGCGTTTAGGCGGCGTTGCCGTTGCAGGCAATACATCCATCAAGCCCGCGAAGTACGGTATCAAAATATATGCGGCAGTAGATGGAACAACATTTTACACGCACAATTTAGAGATATACGCTGGAAAGCAACCCGATGGCCAGCTTCAGTTACCTAATAATGCGGCAAATGTTGTAAATTACAGATTAACCTTGGTAAGAACGGTTAGGAAAAACAAACGGGAAATCCCTAATTTATTTCTAGACATAAAAATTTGTAAAGCTAAAAGTAGTACGTTTATATACGGAAAAGACCTAAATCATTGCTTGCTTACATCATTACACATTCCACGATAACGAATAAACATAAGTCTTCGGTTATTACATTTTATAACCTTACAAAGGGCGCAGTCGACGTTGTAGTCAGGATGAAAACTGAATACTCCGTTACAAGGGTAAGCAACAGATGGCCACTAACTCAATGCTAAACATTAGAGGAATTAGTTCCAGGATTATTTATACCAGCAACACCGTATATAGTGTTCCTCGAAGACAATTACCCAAATAGCTTACTAAAACTTATTTACTAAAGCGTGCTAAAATTCAAACTTTTTCAATCGCTTTGCAGCAAACAATTCGAAATGTCCTTGGTCGTAAAACACCTCCAGCAGAACCAACCAATGAGGAACGAATTGGTACCTTGTGAAAACCAAAATGCTCTTTTTGTTCAATTAGAAAAAACAGATTTACAAATTAGCGGTGTGAGGCATGCTCCAAGCCTATTTGTAAGGAGCATACCATAAAAACTACAGTTTTATACACAGTAAAAAATATTTTGTTAATTTCACTTTTATTTAACAACATTTTAATAGTTACTTAGTTAGAGTAAATAGCAACTGTATTTTTTAGTTACTTTTACTGATGGGATAATGCTAGGTCAATAAGCAGTAAATTTACAAAATACGTTGTAGAAATAACTCATATAATGTCAATTATTGCAGTTTTATGTAGATAATCATGTATCAAAATGTTGTTGTTGTTACAATTAATGTAGTACAGTTTGACAGTTATGCTGTTGTTGAAGTTGGTTCCATAGGTTTTGATAAATTTACTAAAAATAGGAGTGGACCTGCTGGAACTAAAAATTGTAGTTAATTTAACTATATATTTTTTACTGTGTACCAGGACTGTTTTATGGAAGAAGACGAATAGCTTGTCAATACATTACTGAGAAAAAAATTGTAGTTCTTAGAACAATGAATTAAACATCATAATATTGTTTTTGATTTTTTTTATTAACGGTGTCAACAAACTATTTAACAACAGGTTCGTAATTTTTGATTCATTTGGCCCAACATTTTGATGTTTGTTATATTACTTGTATTTTGGTATTTTTGCTTATATTTATGCTATAATTAAATCTTCTAAATTAACAATCTGTTGATCAGATACATGTATGTATTTAGTGCTTTATAACCAATACACATTTTTTTGTGTATATTGGGTATTATTATCATTTGCTTATTGTTCTCAAAAGCCCTCAGTCCCAATGTGATTCAATTAAGCGGTGTACACTATACAAGTACAAATCGCCTGTAAGTCTTTCTGGTAAAATAAACCGTTTAATTAAACTATTTCTCCAAATACCCGCCCAAACATTAATAGAAAACCGTCACTGAAACTTACGTTGTTAGATTTTATGAGGGTTTTCTTCATTCCAAGCAAAAAAATTCAATACTTTTGTTTAAAGCAACACTCGTCTAAAAATAATATTTTAGCACTAAAATCAAGGACTAAAGCTTCTTGTTGCTGCAACCACTCACAAAACTCAAGCCATGGTTCAAAATCAATGTCGGTTAACTGTTGGACTTATAAAACATGGTAAGGGCACCAAGAATAATTCATTAAAACAGGATGTAGCGTACTATGGGACAACTTAGCTGCACGGACTATTTTTTTAGGGGTGCTTCGTGTCCGATCTTTTACAATATCTGCACATACATTGAAGAAAAACAAACATTAAAGTTTTGATTTTATTGAAAAGATTTATTCTTCTTTTGTTGCTAATATACAAGGTAGTCTTACTCGATCACGGCGTAGGTAGAAAGTACACCTCCAGTTTCTCTAAGTCCTTGCACACACGCCAAATAAAGTTTGTTGAAAACAATTGTTTATTAGGATATTGCTTAACCCACAATCTAAGCGTGGTGTGGAAGTTATAATTACACTCACCGTACATTAAAACAGTATCACTGTTGTATATAATAAAAAAAATTTAAATTAAATATTATCAAGTTCGAGTACGTTTACACGAATCATTAAGCATCAACGAAATAAATCAGTTAAAAAATCGAGACATAAATAAATCAGATTGTCGTACTTAGTTCTAAGAAAGCTAAATTTTGCATTTAATTATTTGTTCTTGTTTTGATTACAACTAAAGATAAACGTGATCGTGTATACAAAGTAAATTTTGTTAAGCTAGGTCAGTAATAATGCTAAATAATAAACTTTACTATCTGTTTTAATTATTTTATATTAATTGATTTTGTAGATACTGGAAAATTAAAGAAAACAGTAATCAAGGCAATACATCAATACGTTTCACGGATTTTGCATTTACACGTATCATTTACCGCATAGTTACAATCAACAAACAATTTTCATTTGTATAGATAGTCGGGACCGGTCTGAAAACTTTTATTGCAAATATCTCAAAACTGGGTCACTTTAGACCAAAGCTTTAAATGAAAAATTTAACGCCACAAAGAAACTACTCCTTGAGTTTGTAGTCGTATTTCAGAGACACTATGTATAATCACAATAAACTCGACAACTCGATGTAACGTTTCAGAGATAATGAAACTTGTTCACTTAATCGCTGGCTTTATTTTGAATGACAACGGAGTTATTGAAGAACTTCGCACTAATTTTCCACTTTGTCCATACGTCAAGTTCGTGTCAACAAGATCTACAATTTTATTTGTAAACAAAATAAGCTTCCAGTTGATTTCGTATGTGCAGATTGCAAAAACTAATTGCGAATTGTGAGCTTTCTCTTTACAAAAATAAAATTACTTTATAAATTAACTTTTCTTTTGAGCGAACGTTGTGTTTAAAAAGCAACATACCCACATAAAATAAACACATTTTAAAACGTACGACTCCAACGATTTTTTTATTAGTTATTAGTATAAAATACCAAACAACGGTACATACTTAAACTATTATAATATTTAAAGTTCTCGTAAAGTGTGTCTTGTAGAAAATATTTAACGATTTAAAACCATCTGGCTACTGTTTTATACACTTCAACTAAACGAAGCAATCTAATCAAGAACCATTATATAAACATAAATTGCGTTTAGGTAATCATTACACAGTTTGATAGTAAAGTAAGAGTCGTAAATCTTAAGTTACAAGTATTTAAAGTTGCCATGAGGTTAAGTATAAACATAAAAGTTATAGGTTCTGAAGGGTTTAACTTCAAATCCGTAGGCCTTAAAAGGCATATAATTTTTTTGTCTTTGAAAAATAAATGTTGGACGAATTAAAAGGTTGACGGGGATTACGCGTTTGTTGTACTCAACTGCTTATAGGGCGCGGTAGGTTGGTTATCTTTGCATTTGTTGATTTATTAAAATTGCCCTTTATTTGTATTTTATCACATGGGAAAGAATAATAAGACAACTGTCTCACACAATTATGAAAACAAAATTTTTGCTAGGGATGCGTGGAAAATTAAAGGAAGAGGAGGTTTACCGTTGTTTTAAAGCTTTATCTAAATAGAGTACCTACGCGGCGGATTAGAGCCGTTGTAAAGAATTATTGTAATGTTGCATTATTAAACGTTCAGTGAAAAATACAAACTTTTAGTAATGAGCTTTTATCATCTCTCAAGCAACTTTATAACATCGTGTTTATATAAAACGACTAGTGTTTTCTTCTAAAAATAACATATTCATATACCTTTTTAATAGCTTGATTAAAATCCACGTTCAAAAATTTTTGAAAAAACGGAAATTAAATGACTTTTAAGTGTGGTGGATGTGGTGCTTGGTTATAGTATCTGCACATAAATCAGTTGAACGTCATTCACTACAGCGATGTAATTTCTTAACCATGTTGTCAATAGTACGCCAACTAAATTAATAGACTACTTTGTACGTAAATCGTTGTTAAAATTACATAATACAAGAATGTTCTAGGTTCGAAATCGACAAACAGTGTCAACAAATAGAACATCAGCAACATTGAAAACTACTGCCAACTACATATAATTAATTTGACCAAATCAAATGTTTACTTTTAATTTTAACAACCTTCAAGAATTAGTTTGACGAACTAAGTATATGAAACATATCGGAAAGTTAAATTAGTTTTACTTTAGATCGCTGATGTCTACGCGAACAAATAATCAGGAGTTGTACTATGTGAGAACAAAAAATTATTACTATACTATGCATACACAGTGTAACTAAATATGTAAAGAAACGAACCTTAAAGCATCGGTGATTTTAGTCATTTAAAGACCAATTACCGTCGCAATATTAGATTATTTTCCACAATTAAAAAAACGTAATTGAAAATGAAACTAGAAATATAAGCGACTTTCGGCTTCGACTGAGTCGCAACGGAACACCCAAACTTGATAGGTTTCTCCTTGTAAGCCAAAAAAATGTCTGTGCCATAAGGCGATATAACAAACGTTTCATCAACATATCTGAACCAACATTTTGGTTTGAACTCGATTTTGTTTGATACGTCAGTTTCAAAATGCTGTATGTAAAAATTGACTACAATTGCGGATAGTGATGAAACCTTAGTCACTATTTTCACTTGTTCAAATAAATTCTTGTCACAACTAAACATGAAACTAGAATTGAATCGCTTATTTAAAAAACCCAATATGTTCCAAAAACATGTTTTGAGAAAATCGATAAAAATTGTTTATTATCTTTAGAACTGGCACATTTTTTTCAGGGATGTTTTTTTTACATTAATTTGTGTATGCCTTATACATGATTTTTAGTTTTTTTCAAGCAATAATTATTTGGACATATGGTGTTTCTCAAATAAATTTTTAAATAAATCAGCAAGCATCATAATCATCGCCGGCTTCAGTATTAGTTACAGGCCAGGAAAATATCTCCTCGTAAAATTTTCCCACTTCTGGAATGTCCATCTGTAGGTAAGGTGGAAATTTCTTGTTGTTTTCCATGTTTTTCTTTTTAATTGGAATTTTCTTATCTAGATGGGCAAGAATAGGTGCTATTTCAGTAAGTCGGGTTCTTCGAGACAAAATAGGAAAACCGTCATATACCAATCCATTGATGAAAGACCTTGCTACAACGCATTCTCGCTGCTCTCTGCAGTCCCGCGCCGTACATAAGGGCAAAGTCGTGTAGTGCGCGACGGCGCCGAAGGGGCCAAAAAGCATCAAAACTCAAAAGTAAAAAAAAGATAAAGTAAACAAACAACATTGTCAAAACAAAATTTATAATGATAAAAAACCAGTAAGGAATTGCTAGCTATTACATTATTTTTTATTTTTACTCTTTGAGACGATGGAACCGAATTACTTCTCAAAAATAATATATTGTAACCAATTTTATTTATTTAAAACTACTAAAAATATGTTTTACTTATTCTAGAAATATGTACACTTTTAAATTAACCGAACTAATTAAATCTAATAATATTTAATGAACACACTTACACTAATTTATGTATAACCATTGTATAACACTATCACTTAAGATAAGATAACGTCCTCGGATAGCTTCACACTTGTTTACACTAAAAATCACGTACACGATTATTCTCGGTATATTTATCTAGACACACGCGTGCT
This sequence comes from Aquatica leii, assembly GCA_035610365.1. Lineage (NCBI taxonomy): Eukaryota > Metazoa > Arthropoda > Insecta > Coleoptera > Lampyridae > Aquatica > Aquatica leii. The sequence continues at coordinate 44,522,658 of CM069435.1, read as the reverse complement.
AACGACTTATTTATTTCCACTGTAATAATCTTCTTAACACTGCTGTATTCGCATTCCAGCAATAACTGACCTACGCTTTCTCTCTTCGGTATTTATACACATCTGCAAATCCTTCTCGAGTGTTCCCTATTTTTCGGTATATCTTCTAGAAGATGGATAACAGCTTCCAGAAGGCTCTTGCATTTGCAAGTAATTTCTCAAACGTTTCACTGTCCCCTTCTTAGGACTGTTCTGTCCCAGAACAGGAGACTGGATGCGACACCGGTAAAAAGGATCGTGGCGATAGCGGCAGCTTCCTCCATTTCGGCAACTTCCTTGACCATAAAAGTAACAGTCAATGGACTTTTCCTGACCCAATATTCTCCTTGGTGTGTAACTACGGACCAACACTTGAATGCCTGTTCCTCGGAAGACGACTTCCAACATGTTTCGAACTGTCCTCCAATTCAGTTGACCAGATAGAAAACGATGCGTCCGTCACCACGTTGTCCTAAAACTTTTCCGACTGCTGGTTGCTGTCTTCGTAATTCATCTAGCTGCCCAAACTTCTTTTTAAACACGACTGCAACCCCTCTGGACATGTCAAGGTCCTCGCTCACGCAATGTGCGATGACGTAATCTTCTTGTATCTGGAACAGGTCTTGTTGTTCCTCGGTGGTAACTCCGAACCTAGCTTTTCCAGAACTACCGTATAAGTTCATAAACTTCTCGAACTCCATTTCTTCGATTGGATTCCGGGTTCTGCTACTTATTACTCTGGTTCGGACCTGGACTTGCGTATTGTGGTTATCGCCAGCAAACGGGGCTAGACGATCGACGTGGACCACTTTTAGCGGTTTTCGGATGCGGTATATGACGTCGTAAATACGCTGCACGACTTTATAGGGGCCCTCCCATTGCCTTTGCAGCTTCGGCGACAAACCACGTCTCCTTTGAGGGTTATACAACCAGACCATATCGCCAGGTTGAAACCCACCATTTTGTGCCTTGACGTCATATCTTGTTTTCATCCTGTCGCTGGCAATTTGTGTGTTTTTACGGACCTCTTCATGTACTTCGTCTAGCCTCTTGGCCAGCTTGCTGACGTAATCTTTTCCAGCGACTTCCTCTTCCGGTCTTCGTCCAAATTGAAGGTCGCATGGCAATCGTATTTCACGACCGAGCATTACACAGGATGGTGTTTGGCCTGTGCTTTCGTGAACGGATGATCGGTATGCCATTAGGAAAAGGTGCAAGTACTGATCCCAGTCTCTTTCGTGTTCGGACACTACCTTGGCTAAGTACTTGCCCATTGTTCGATTCATCCGTTCAACCATGCCATCAGATTGAGGATGGAGAGGCGTTGTCCTAGTTTTCTTAATTCCCAACAGTCGGCAAACTTCTTGAAACAGCCCAGACTCAAAATTGCGGCCTTGATCGAAGTGTAATTTCAACGGAACTCCAAACCGGCAGAAAAACTCTTTTACCAATACGTTTGCGATTGTAGCTGCTTCCTGATTGGGTATGGCGTAAGCCTCCGTTCATTTCGTGAAATAATCCATCGCCACCAGGATGTATTTATTTCCCGAATTGGATTCTGGGAACGGCCCTGCGATGTCAATCGCTACTTTTTCCAAAGGGCTTCCTACGTTGTATTGCTTCATGGGTGCTTTGCGCTTTCTCGCTGGAGCATTTCCTGATGCGCAGACTGTGCATTTACAGCACCATTTCATGACGTCCTCTTTGCAGTTCATCCAGTAGAATCGTTCTCGCACTTTACCCAACGTCTTCTTAATGCTAAAGTGTCCTCCTGATTTCCCATCGTGGAGATGCTTCAACACTTCTGACACCCTACTCTTCGGCACTACCAACTGTAGTCTGTTTCCCGTGCCCTCGGCACTTTCTAGGGATCGCTTAAGAAGACCGTTTTCTACTATCAAGGAGTCCCACTGCGCCCAGTACGCTTTGATATTTCTGCCCAAAGCACTCACTTCTTCCCAGGTTGGTCGTCGGCCGCTTTCTTTCCAGTCCAGGAGTAGTTTTATTTCAGGATCGTCTTCTTGTTCGCGACGTAACTGCTCAGGTTCCCACTCATCATCAACAATAGCAGTTCTCCGGAGGCATTCGACTTTTTCTTCCAGTCGCGAACAATGGTTGCGTCCGCCGGACATGGTCTTCTGGACAAGGCATCAGCGTTCCGATGACTGCTTCCGGCACGGTGTTCTGTGTCATAGTCATTCTCTTGCAGTCTCTCGATCCATCTTGCCACTTCTCCTTCTGGGTTACGGAACTGCAGTAGCCATTTTAAAGCGGCGTGGTCTGTTCTCAGTAAAAATTTTCGTCCATACAAATACTTGTAGAAATGTTTGATGGACTTAACGACTGCTGACAGCTCCCTACTAGTCACGCAATAATTCCTTTCTGGCCTGGACAAAACCTTGCTAAAATACGCGATAACTTTTTCTTGTCCATCTTGAACCTGCGAAAGGACCGCGCCTATGGCCAGATTGCTTGCGTCGGTATCCAAAACAAATTTTCCATCTTCTCTTGGATTACTCAAAATTGGCGAAGTGACTAGGGCCTGTATCAGTTGATTAAAAGAATTTTCGCAGTCTTGATTCCATCTAAATTCTGCTTTTTCTTTGGTTAATTTTGTCAATGGTTTGGCAATATTGGCAAATCCGGGGACAAATCTTCTATAATAAGTGCACAACCTAAAGAAACTTCGGATCTGATGTTTGTCGATTGGTCTTGGCCATGCTTGCACTGCTTGGATTTTGTCTGGGTCAGCCCTTACTCCATCTCTAGATACGATGTGGCCAAGGTATTGCACTTCCTTCTTAAATACGTGGCACTTCTTTGGGCTCAGTTTGAGGTTAGCCCCACGTAATCGTTGGAACACTTCCTTCAAGTTGTTCAAGTGTTCTTCAAACGACCTTCCAACCACGATCACGTCGTCCAGGTAAACCAAGCACGTCTTCCAAGACAATCCGCGCAAGATGGTCTCCATCAAACGCTCGAATGTTGCAGGAGCGTTACACAGGCCGAAGGGCATTACAGTAAACTGCCACAAACCAGTTCCGATCGTAAAAGCTGTTTTTCCACGATTCTTGGGTTCTAATTCTACCTGCCAGTATCCAATCTTCAAATATAAGAAAACCACTGGGATCCTGACAGAGTGTCTAGCGTATCGTCAATTCGGGGTAAAGGGTAGCTGTCCTTATTGGTCACGTCGTTTAGCTGCCTGTAGGCTACGCAAAACCTCGTTGATCCATCCTTCTTCTTTACGAGTACCACTGGGGATGCCCATGGGCTACTTGAAGGTTCATCACGCCTTCTCTCTCCATATCCGTAATTATTTGTTCGGCTTGTTCTCTTTTCGCCAAAGGAAGTCTGCGTGGATGTTGTCGTATCGGCCGAGCGTCTCCGGTATTAATTTTATGTTTCACCACGTTAGTTCTTCTTTTGGAGCGACTCTCCAGCGCGAACACATCTTGGTACTCTTGGATCAACACTTTAACTTTAGCCAGCTGGTCTTGGCTGAGGTTTTGGCATTTGGTAGTAAGAATGTCCAATAGATGTTGTGGACACTTCTTCGGTAACGTATCTTCGTTCGACTTCACGCATCTCACAATTTGTGATACTGGCGTGCATTGGCCTACCACGGTCTTCTTTTTCAACGTTACAGGATCTGAGTTGATGTTTAAGATCCTTACTGGCATCGTCTTCTTTACTCGTACTAAAGTTCTGCCAACGAGTAGTCCCTTTTCAACTAAGCCGCCCTCTATTGGTTCAATCGCGCGTATGTAGCCTTCCCGGAGATTTTCATCCTGGCGTGCCATCACCACACTTTCCGTCCTTGCAGGCAGAATCACGTCTTCACTAAATAAGACTCGCACGGCTACCTTCTCTGACGAATGAAAAGGAATTTCTTCATTGTCGATCTTCAGGACATCGTTCTTCATATCCAAATGGAACCCATACTTCTTTATTACGTCCATTCCCAGGATAACTTCTTCCGTGATGTCGGCTACCAGTACTTGATGGTCGAGTCTTCCATTTCCCAAACCAATAGTTACTTTGACATGTCCGTGAGTAGGTATTTCTTCGCCCGTCGCCGTTCGAAGTCGTACTGTTACTGGTGATGTCTTTTCGTTTTCCAATAAGATGTCAAGACGAATGATGGTCTTCGTCGCTCCCGTGTCAACCAGTAACTGGACGCTTCTTCCATTGATCTTGCCATCGAGATAAATGCTATGCAATTGCTCCCTAGGCGACGCCATTTGAATGGTAATTTCCGGGGCATGGCTCGTTGAGGTCGACTTTCGCCCCATTCGGTCGACCTGTTCTAGTTTTCCGGACGCTCTTCTGGTCTTCTTTTGCGCTTAGTACAACGGCGTCGTACGTGGCCCACTTCTCCGCAGTTCCAGCACGTCAGTTCTCTTCCTTGAGCTACTCGTTCCCGAAATACCCGTCGCACTATGTCTTTAATGCTTTCTTCTGTGTGCGAGGATTTTTCTGCAGCACAACGGAGCTTATGGCTGCCTCGGTGCGACGCTTGCTTCGCCGCCTCGAACTCCAAAGCATGGGTTAATGCGTCATCCAACGTCTTCGGTCGAGCTAACCGGAGAGTCTGCTGTGTTTCGCTGTCTCGGAGGCCGTCTTCTAAGGTTTGAATAGCCAACTGCTCCAAGAAGTGTTAATCTAGCGATGTCAGCCTCAAACTCTTGAAGACTTTCGGTAGCTTTCTCAACCCGACTTTTAATTTGAGCTTGATAGACTTCTTGAAGATGGGCATCTCCATATCTCATTTCTAATCGTGATATTAAGAGTTCGTAATCTTCTTGCAGATGGTCCGGAACAGTTTGTAAAATTCCAAGCGCTTCAACTCCAACCATTAGCTGTAGCTGCGGCTTTAAACTGCTTGTAGTAGGTTGACCATGGAACCAGACCATCAAAATTCGGAGGTCCAACTTTGAACTTCTGAGTGTTTTCTTCTCGATGGTTCATTATTAAATCTCCACTCGTGACGCTTCCTTCACCGTGACAATTCATTTGGTTCATTCTTTCTTCAAGCAGTTTTATTTTGTCTTCTAATTTGTCGTCTATTGCTTCTATTTTCTCATTCACAGATTCGCAAATTTCTTTTTTTAAGCTTAACATGTCTGCTTAGGTTTCCTCTTGAACAATTTTAATTTGATTTTCTATGCTCGTTCGTATTTCTTCTTTTAAATTTCTAGAATTTTCCAACAACTTTTCTTCTATTTTTCTAGAATTTTCTTCCATTTTCTGAGAATGTTCGGAGAGTTTTTCTTCCATTTTCTTGAATTTTCCAACAGTTTTTCTTCAATTTTCTGTAAATTTTCTCCCATTTTTCTATTATTTTCTTCCATATTTTTATTCATCGATTCGAAAATTTGAAATATTTTTGAATCCATTTTCACTTTTTGCAAACGCGTCACTGGCATAACTTTAAATATAACACGAATATAAAGTTTAAATACACTACTTTTTAAAATGCAGTTTTCGTATAACACAAAATTTTAATAACGATCCACTTGTTAATATTAAAACACTAGTGTACGGAAACGAATTTAATTAATATCGCGATCACGCACTTGTTAAAAGAAAAAGTTTAATAAACACGAATTTAGCTATGATTACACTTTATAAATAAACATGCGTATCGCGAACTTAACAGTTATTTACGCTAAAAAAAAATCGCGAACCCGACACCGACACCAATGTTGCGAATTTATTTATTAAAAACAAATTTATTTAAACGACTAATAATCTTCTTAACACTGCTGTATTCGCATTCCAGCAATAACTGACCTACGATTTCTCTCTTCGGTATTTATACACATCTGCAAATCCTTCTCGAGTGTTCCCTATTTTTTGGTATATCTTCTAGAATATGGATAACAGCTTCTAGAAGGCTCTTGCATTTACAAATAACTTCTCGAACGTTTCAATATTTTCCAAATGCGAGTACGCAAAAACAGCATTTATTTGATCGAATACGTAATATGTAACATGATAACATGAATTGTGTGAACCGAAACAAATCTGATTTTATTCATGTTTGAGCTTGAATTTTGGCTTGCACGAGCCAACAAATGAACAAGCGTTTTTTCCTGCCTGAGCTTGCAATGTATAAAACTTTATATATTTAAGCGCTGCATCGGTCGCGATTTCATTTGTTGCCTCATGCCCGATCGATAATTAACTTAGCTAAGTGAAAAGGTGCATGGGGTAAAAGATATCTGCTTTTGAAACTTTAGTTTTTTGTAGTTTTACAGACTTTATAGTGATGTGTTTTGTGTTGTTAATTAAGGTGAGTTCATCGAAAATTAATTTTTTATTTTAGATTTATTAAAACATTAAAAGCCAAAAACTTGCATCTCAAAAATCCTTTTATATTTGATTACATAAACATCGTTGTTAATTGAAGTAAATTCAAACAGAATAATTGATAAGCATTAATATTACTATTTATAAAAATTTATAAACTTTGAAATAACTTGAAATAAGTAATGTTAAGAAAATACTTTCGAGTTTGAGACGTCGAATCATTTCCATTTTTCATGAATAATTTGTCAATTTGTTTACTTACGTATTAATTTCTGTACAGTATACAGGATGTCAGAAAAAAAGAAAAATTGTCTGGATACCAAAATTTGCTGAATAAAAGAAAAAGAACTGGAAAACTATGTCAAAATTACGTCTACTTTACCAAATATTAATAACAACAATAATACAGCTAAATCCCAATATTCTGAACCTGTACTTGAAACAAGTACCAGCAGCAGACAAGAAACTGTTCTTCTAGAAAGCAATCCATCAACATCTTCAAGTTCCGCTGATAATGAGAAATCAACACCTTGATTACCAGAACGGAAAATATGAGTCAACTTTCTAAATATTATGACCAAAGAAATTACGTCCTAATAATATTCAAGAATTAGTAGAACGTGACCCTGCTCATTATCAAAACAAAAAGCATTTTTATCCGAGAGATAGTTCGGAGTCGGGGCGTAAGTTTTCCAGTAGTTACTTCTTTGGAATTTTACTGAACAAAGAAAAAATTGAGCATTATTTATGGTTGTTGTATTCCGAAACAAATAATTCACTTTACTGCTTCTGTTGCAAAACTTTTAATGACAGCGATTTCAAGTCTGTTCGCTTTAGTGATGAATCTGGTTACAATGACTGGCAGCTTTTAAGTGAGGATTTAAACATTCATGAAACGAGCAAGTTACATATCAAAAATGTTCTAAAATTGCTAGATCTTTCTAACAGATTTAATAAAAATGAAATAATTGATTCTGAAATTCAAAATGTAAGAAACAAAGAAACTAAATACTGGCAAGCTGTTATAGAAAGAATTTTCTACGTGATTCAGTTTTTAGGTCAGTGAAATTTAACTTTTCGTGGAAGTAGTAATAAGTTGTTTGAGAAAAACAATGGTAACTTTTTAAAATGCATAGAAATGATTTCTAAATTCGACTCGATTATGTCAAAACATACAAAACGTCCTCAAATAAAAGATCACAAAAACTATCTCGGAGATAAAATACAAAATGAAGGAATCAACTTGATCGGTGAAAATATCAAATTCAAAATTTTAGAACTAACTAAAAAGGCAAAATATTTTTTATTATTTTGTCCTATAGATGATATGTCGGGTGAAGGCTTGACAAAATTTCTTTTTTCGGCGTTAGAAAAAGAAGGTTTAAATATCAACGATTTGCGGGGTCAGTGTTACGACAATGGGGCAAATATGCGCGAGCTTTCTTTATTTCTTGTTGCAATCATACCCTAAATTTAGTCGTCAATGATGCCACAAAATCGAATACTGTGTGCATCAATTTTTTTTCTTTAGTTCAAGAACTATCTGTATTTTTTTCAGCTTCTACTAAACGCTGGTCAATTCTGAAATCTAATTTATCTAATGTAACAAATTTAACTTTAAAACCTTTATCGAATACTCGATGGTTTAGTAGAATAAATGCAATAACTCCTTTAACGTATCAATTTGGGGAGGTTTATGATACTCTGTTTAAATAAGGGAAGGAACCTTTGAAAATAACAAAAAAACTTGGCTGCATCGTTGGCCAAAAAATTTTCAAAATTTTGAGTTTATTTGCATTCTTATATTGTGGTATAATATTTTAAGTAAAGTTAACATTGTTAGTAAAGTTATTCAAAAACCGAACTTTGATGTTGCTTAGTGTTGTAATCATTTAAATAATTTGAATAATTTTTTGAAAGGTTATCGCTCCGATAAAGGTTTTAATGATCTATTGATTGATGCTAAAGAAATAGCATCCAGCTTAAACATAGAACCTAAATTCAAAAAACAAAGAGGTCTAAGATCGCGAAAAATAAAAAAAAAAACATTTTGATTATGAATGTGACGATGAACCGATCCACGATGAAACTTCAAGTTCAAAGTTGATTGTTTTTTAATGCTCTAGGTGTAATCATAACATCAGTGGATGAGAGATTCCTATTACTTTCTTCTTACTCTAATAATTTTGCGTTTTTATGGAATATTGATAAATTAAAAAATTATTTTGAAAACGAACAATTAGAATTATCTCAAAAAGTTGAAAATTTATTAAACGACAAAACTCGCAATAAACGAGACATAACTGCCATGGAACTTGTTAAAGAATTGCAGTATTAACAAAATTTTGATGAAAAAGTTATTACGTCTCTAGAAGAAACTTTAAATTATATAACAATTAACAACTAGGTGGATTCTTTTCCTAATACGAGCATAATACTTCGTATTTTATTGACAATGCCAGTTTCTGTTGCTACTGCAAAACGATGCTTTTTCAAAACTCAAAATAATAAAAAATATTTAAGATCGACCATGGGGCTAAACCGACTAAGTAATCTAGCTATCATTTCAATAGAAACGAACCAGCTAAAAGAATTAGACACCGAAGATTTGATTAAACAATTTGCAAAAATGAAAGCACGGAAATCTCAATTCACTTAGCTAAAATATTAATAACAACACCTAATACCTGGATATTAACCTTTAAAAGGTGACATGTTGCATTATTAAAATAATATATTGGTTTGTTTTTATTTGTCGATCAGTTTCGTACTGTGATATATAAACGAGTATTTTTAATGTTTTAAATGTTTTTTTTTATTTCTTGTGCTTTTGTATCATATATTTCATTTGAAACTAAAATACAAAAATTTTAAGTTGTAATACTGTTAGAATATATTTCTGTTTTCTATAAGTTTATAATTATGTTATGTACCTCAATAAAAAAAATACTTGTATGGCTTATGGCTTGTACTAGTAAAATATAAAAACGAAATTAAATTTATGAAAATACTTTTTAAAATTATTTTTCAATAGTGGATAATAATACCCAACTTTATGAATTACGTATCTGATATGTATTTGTTATGCTTATGCTCATTGTGAATGAGCACTAGCCTACTTTTTGTACTTACTTTGAACTAACTTGAAGTAAAATAATGATCATAAAATAACAAAACAATAAATCCGTGCTAAGAATCGGCTTTTGACAAAGGCGGTATCGGTCTTTCGGCCCGAGGAAACTGAACAATGCACGTGTGCCAAAAAGTATAGATGATTTTATATTTAAAATTTTAGAATAAAAGGTCCATTATGAAGGATATGAATATTTTCTTGTTTGCAATTTTTAGATGTGGCAACAACAAGCCGGGACTCTTTTCGTCCTTAATAATTTATGGATGGATAATATCGATTTGCCGTTCTTATGTCTATTTATATTTATTTATCTATTAATAGTATAGTTTTAAATTAATTTTTTTAGAACCACATGTAATTGCAGTCTTAACTCGACAACTCAAGTGGAAGTAAGGAAACGTCGCAATGAAGACAAAAGCTTCCCTTTCGATTCTCGATGGTTACAAAAAACAACCGACTGTATAAAGTTGAAATCGTTTTTTGCTGCGGCCCTTTTAATACACGTTCAACAATTCATTGGTTTTTAAAACTACGACGCGAAGGAATTAACCAAAAAGTACAACTATATGTTAAATTACTAAATTGAATCATCAATTGTAAATAAACATGTAACGGTCAATTTTGTTAAAAACAATGGTTTCCACAGTAAGACTTACTTATAATAATGCTTAAACGATTCTATTACAGCTATTTGCAATTTATTTCAATTTTGAAATTTGTTTCGTTCACCAATAGAAACGATCGTAAACGAGATTGCGCTACAACTCTTACGGTACAAACTTTTAGTCAGTAAATCGTTTGTGGTAAAAACGCTTTGTTTTACAAGTGAAGCTTTATAGCACTTGAAATGTTTTCAAGTGTTTATAGTTATTATATGTAAATAGTGCAGCACGTTACTCAATACTTACCCCAGTTGTCTTCGGTATTCTTATTGCTTACAACTATATTTATCCAGCTTTTCTCGATCAATTCGAACCTACCTTTTTACGTCTCTTCTTTCAACGCGTACATATATCGATTAATTAATAAAATTAAAACACGACTGAAAACATTTTAAGATTATATGTTGAAACTACTTGGTGGTCTGGTATTAATCATGCACTTGAAAGCACTTTAACTATTGATCGTATTGCAACAATAAACACTGTATTACGTTTTAAAACTACACTTGAAGAATCCAAAAATTTGTATTTAAAAAAATATTTATATTCTACAGTAGATGCTATAAACTAAATATAAAAATACAAAAGTAAGTAATAATAACACAAACTATAAATACGATTCTTGAAACAAAAGGTACAACGTTCATATATAATAACACAGATTACATACTGTAGGGACTCCACGTTTCGGAAGTCGGCGCACTGTTCACTCCGTACGAGTTCATACCGGGATTTCCAAACATGGTGGATCTTTGCGGAAGGTATTGATACGGTGGTAAATATTGGTGACCGCTGCTTGTGTAGTATCCTGGAGGAGATGTCGATAAATGATTGTAACCAAAAACCGACGTAGTAGGCGGGCTCGCATATCTTTCAGTCTTCACTAAGTGATTAGTTGGTTGCAATTCATGATAACGCATAAACGGCAACGAAGACACATGCTCGTCAAAAACCTCCGCCGATTGACCTAAATTATCCATACACATCTTCTTGCTTTTATTATTGTTATTGCTCTCATCGTCTTCCGCATTTCTCTTATAAGTGTCATGGTAAATGTTACCTTGAAAACTATGAATATTGTCTTGAGTTAAATACTGATCCAAATCGTGACTATCAAGACAATCTTCAGCCATGTAACTATTATCTAAATCTGGTAAACGATTAAAATCTATGCTTCCGCTAGGCTGATCCACGCAGTGCCTTAAAGATTGACCCGACGAAATCGACGGACTTTGTGGAGACGAACATGTCGATGGTGACGTTGAATTCTGACTTCGTGGACTGCACGGTGAATCCTCTTGTTTTAGACAACGACTAAAAGTAACGTTTTGTCCGTGCGGAATTTGATGTATGGAGTCTGATGATCCTTTATTTTGTTTTCGCCGACGCGGTTGGTATTTGTAATCTGGATGATCTCTTTTGTGAATCACTCGTAAACGTTCGGCCTCTTCGACGAACGGCTTCTTATCGGCATCATTCAACAGTCTGGAAATAAAAATTATGTAAAAATATTTGAAGCATAGTTGTTATACTTATAAAACAAAAATATCCAGTAGCATTGAGTAACAAGTGCAACAATATTATGGAATCCGATTAAAAAAACAAAGAAACTTTATTGTTTAAATTAAGTGGTTCAACACAATCAATTTTGTTAGAAACAAAAAATAATATTCAAATTGTTCGTACTTAATTTGTTGACATTAACAATTAAATTTTCCATAAACTAAGTAATACGTACAACTCGGTGAAACATTAGAAAAAGTTTTCACACTTACTGACACACAAGGTCGTTAATAAGTCTGGAAACAATCGATTATCAAGAAAAATATACAAGATATTGAAAAAAGTTTTAGGGTTCTCCAATATCTACTAGACCGTAATAATTTTAATTATACAGCGTTGGTCATAAAAACGTGGCACACCAAAATTGTATTTTTTTAAATAAAACACCCTGTATATCATTCGATATTTAAATTTTTCTTTCAATTTTAAGCAAATCTTGTAAGCATAATGTATCTAAATTTAATAGTTGCCTGATTATCGAGTTTTGAGAATAAGCCCTATTATTGTAGAATTCAGGTTTCCACGGGGTGCATTTGTAACACCATTTTCCATTCTGGATAATTCCCGTGTTGTCGTCATCACACAAGCTGAACTTTAAGGCATAATTAATCCGTTTGTTGCGAGTTGTGAAGATGTCCACGTGTGACGAAATCTCAGCTTGTGTGATAAGAAGAACACGGGAATTATTCAAAATGTAAGTTGTGTTATAAACGCTATTATTTTAAAATCTATTGAATGAAGAACAATAACATTTCGTGGTTTTAAAGAACCGATTGCGATGTTTGTTATGATTGTTTAGAATCTTATTTTATCAGATGCTCAAAGTGTTACGCATTGAACTCTTGACAATAATGACTGCGCTAAAAAAAAATTTGCACTGAATTTAGAACAGCGTTTTGAGGAATATTAATAATTTCATCATTCAATAGTTCTCCTGTGCCCTATCTATCCGTCAGGAAAGGTTTGATTCAGACTCCTGCTAAAACCACATTTCATCCGTTAGTAGATTTAGATCGATATTGTTAAGAAATAATCGACTAACGTCTGGAACAATTGATTCTTACAAAAGTTCATCCAATGTGGGTTTTCGTCAGACTAGTACCTACAGTTGTGTCGATTCAATCCAGCAAAATGTAGACTCGTCAAAAAACAAAAAATGTGGTTGGCAAAGTTAAAATTTTGGCGCAATTTCTCCATAATAACTTCGCAGAGGTCGATTTCTTCATTCAGTTCATGCAATAGATGAATTTTATATGGACAGAATTTTTTTCGTTTCGCAATCTTTTGAATTGAATATCGACTCAAATTGTGATTTAAAGCCAATTGTTGCGTGGAATTTTTCGGATTCTCCACCACATCTAATACTAGATTCAGCAGATTTCTTTCATCTTTGGAGATCGATTTCCGGTCAGGCTGCAACTCATTGAACATAATACCCATCTGAACAAAGCTTCGTGTTCTATCACCACAACCTATCAGCATTATAATTTCGATACGTTCGGTTTCACTCAAACTTGCCATTTTGCACAAAACTGTTTACTTAGTGTCAATGTTTCACATTCGTTGATATGGTAACATTTTAAAACAAAAGCACAATGCTGCGCCTCTAAGATGCCTTGATGAACTACCTACAGAATTTAGTTTTGAGCATCTTCATAACATAAATCATAACAAACATCGCAATCGCAATCAGAACCACATAATGTTTTCAAAAGAAATCTTTTCATTAATTATTGTTTTTCATTCAATAGATTTTAAAACAATAGCGTTTATTTTCAAAACTCGATAACCCGGGAATAATTGAATTTAGGTATTAGGCTTCTTACAAATTATGCTTAAAATTAACAGAAGAATTGAAATATCGAATAATATCGAGGGCGTTCCAATTAAAAAATGCAATTTTGGTGTACCACGCCTTTATGATCTACCCTGTATCATTAAATTTAGTACTGTCTTGTAGACATTGAAGAACCCTAAAAGTCTTGTATAAAACTTTTTTCGATACCGTATATTTTTTCCGATAATCGACTGTTTCCATACTTATCAGCGACCTTGTATATTGTAATCCGTGGTTTGCTTAAAAATACACTGGAACTGATCCGATTTTATACATTTTTGGATTGTCTAGAACTCATTAGGTTGTTAAAGAGGAGTCAATCAAGATATCGACTAGTAAGTTGGCTCACAAACCAAAAGTTCCAAGACCTAATGACATAAATGTTGAGCCTAAATGATCGATGACGTGGTCAAAACCCAAAAAACTACAAACTCAAAACAGAAAACAATAAGAATCAAATCAATCGAAAGAAATTTAGAAAAATTACAATACTTAGACTATATAACCTTATCAAAATTCTAAATCCCCTATGATAATTTAGAAATGTAACCAGTGGCAGCTGGTAGTCAATCACACAACAGGGTCATTTAAAAAAACACAGTTGTTGCAAAGTCTAAAAAAATATTCTTACATTAAAACGATTTATATTTAAGGTTAATTATATTTAAGATTAAGATTTACGATATTTGTCCATCTTAATTACCAAAATAATCGATAAAAATTTACAGTTTTTAATGGAAGATTTTTCAATGTTTAGCATAGAAATACGCAGGACTTTCTTGTCTCATAGTATTGCGCCAACTGCGTAGAAATGATTTAATTTTTTTTACGTAGAGAACATCGCTCACTTTCCACGGTAGTCGCAGGTAAAGTCAATCAGTTAATTTATTTAATATAATATGTATCTAGCAAGCGCTGTTCAATTGTATTTGTAAGCGAATATTAAGGCGACCAAAAGTAGCATTACTCTTACAACTTTTCATGTGATTCCCCGATAACGAGTGCTTTTTCACTTTTTCTTTTAAATGCTTTAAATCGGTAACATTATTTTTACACCATAATCAATCATGTAAAAACAGTAAACCTGCAAAACAGTAAAATCTATTATTTACTTCAAATTCACAAATCCAACCTGACGAATCATACATAGTTTTTTTTAAATTACTATGGACTTCTATTTTTTATGTTTACTGGTTTTACGAATTTGAAGTAAAGGCTGAGGACAAGCATTAAATTTAAATTCTAAACTAATATAAGCTATTAATTTTTTAATTCTTACACCGTCATTATAGATCAACTAAGAAAATCGACTGTAAAATTTGTCATATGTGATAAGAAATGTGCATTCTAGCATCTGTGTTTTATACACACGTACTGCAAAAATAATGATAAATGACGTAAGTCACGTAAGCATTGCACTGCCACAGAGTAGGCGGAATGACCTCCGGGCTCAAGATCGTAAGCATTTAGCATTTTATTTTAAAATAATAACGGAAATTTTTTGAAGTGTATTGAGATGGTAAGTAAATATGATCCTATAATGAGTGATCATATTCAACGTGCTACTTCACAAACTAAAAAAATTTCCACGTATCTTGATGACAAAATCCAAAATGAAATCATATTTGTTTTGGCAAAGGAAATCCAAACTTCAATTTTGAATTTATGCAGGCAGAAAAAGAATTTTTCAATAATATTGGACTGTACACCGGATATTACACATATAGAGCAAATAAGTATTAGCATACGTTTTGCCTACTTTAACACCTGTTTTAAAGAATTAGAAATACCCGAACATTTTTTAGCTTTTTGTCCTATTTTTGATACAAATGGCATTGGTTCTTTTATAATAGAAGAGTTAAAAAAATTCAATTTAGATCTAATATGCGCGGTAAAAATTGCGGTTTACAGAAAATTCTTTTACATCTGAATCCACACGCTGCAAAAGTTAATCACGAAACAGTTGGTTTTTAATGTTAAAAGATTTAAAAAATGACATATTTAAATTTGTATAATAATTTAATTGCAGTATATCCAAACTTAGCAGTTTGTTACGCCCTGAGCAATTTTTTCTAAATCCGGCACTGTCTGATTTATTTAAGTTACACGTGTGGGAATCTGCTGTTGTTATTAATCTCACGCTTTATTTCTTTAAATTTTAAAGTCGATAATTTGTAATTTATGAGTAATTAAGAGCGTATTATTTTTGCTTAATACGTGATTAAATGCTGCTTTTCTACAAGTCCTTATAAATATTTTTGTTTAAAATAACATATACTTAAAGACGGTGATTTTACCGGATATTACGTTGAAACCTTCCTAACTTTTAGTATATCTACGGAACCTGTTTCTTTCCTAAAATTACTAAAAATCGTATATTTACGGCTATAAGTTACTTTAAATTTTAAAAGTGTACTTAGTTTTCTTAACGCTGGATATTATACCCAGGTAAAGTACTTAGTTTTTGTTTTATTTAGTTAATCTAACTTCGCTTCTCTCCCTTCTTCTTTATAGCGGTTTTTCTTCCGACGAAATTGTTCTAATTCATATGAACGTTTCCTCACTCATCTGTAAACTCTACTAACGCTACGCTGAGAAGTCAAATTCGATTGCACCAACTGACGCTATGTGGAAAAAAAAACCAATCGTTAACCTTCGTTTTATTGTGAAATAATTCATATTTGTGCAAATCTCAAAGATTTATTTTCTACATTGAACTTTTAAATCAAAATTATTCTACTTTCTTAATCAACTTTAGAAATTCAAAAACTTTTCTTTATACTTTAAAATTTTACAATTTTTTTATTTGTTTTTGCTATTTAAAATTCACTTTTGTTATTTAAACTTTGGCTTAATTTACTTAATTTAATTTCTCTTTGTTTCTATAAGAAGTTGTTATCTGATTTACCTTGAATTTTTTTTTTGACATAACGTAATTGTAACTGACCTATTAACCTACATAAATTTGATCACGCCTTCTCTGATCTACGAGATAGTAAACTTGAACCTAACTCTAATTCTCGGCTGTTATCTGCCGACGGCCAATTGTTTGTTTTAAATATTTTATTTAAGGAAACTTCGACTGGAAATACCGTGCACGGAGTTTCATCAGCGCAGTAATAAGGTAAGATTTTTGTATTTTGTATTTCAAATTTGTAATTACAGTCTTGTCGAATAACGATCGCTGCCCCAAATTAAACTTTTGTGTGTTTGTTTTGCGAACCTAACGTAATTAAACTAGTTTTACTACTTTTGTTTTGACACAAGGTAATTTAGATCCTGTATTTTTGTAATATTTGAAATTCATTATCGATTGTTTTATTCAACTTCACACATATTTTGTTTGCATAATTCAGAATTGAATATTTTAGTGATTATTTTGTAAATTGCCATTTATTCTAAATTCATTATATTTACATCAAATTTACTGATTGCTATTTATTGCTTAACCTTCCCCGTTTTTTTTCAGCAACCCTTCGCTACTACCAGAGCCCTGTTAAACTTTTACAATTTACTTAACAGGACCGTAACTAAACAAATTGTGTGGCGCCCATTTCTAACAATTTCTAATCACTATTTGACTAATTTTATCTACCACGACATTTTGATTTAAATATTCCCCTCACAATTTCTAACCCACCCCAATTTGCATACAAGAACCGAGCTACTGCGGCCATCGCTCCATTTAAATTTAGTTACCCATAATTCTTACCGTAACAAGTTGGTATTCGAATTCTACTCACTGCACCAGTATCTGTTGCCACTGCAGAAAAATCCTTCTTAAAATTAAAGCTAATAAAAAATTATTTAAGGTCGACCATAGTGATGGAGAATAAGTAACTATTCGTTACTTGTGTACTCGTTACTCGCTAGGATCCGAAGTAACGATTACTCGATAGGCAAAGTATTCGTTACATAGTTACATTTGTACCATTCGATTACAGTATTCACATCTGCAAAATCGGTTCCAGTACCCGTTTGTACTCAGTACATCATTACTCGTTTTATGAATTGTAATTTTGTAGGGACAATATTGAATACAGAGCGCATAAATGACGCAGAAACTAAACTTTTTAGAAAAAACTAAACACATTATTATACGGATAATAGTGATCTCTGTTCTTCTCTTAGATTACTTAAATTAAATTCCTTAAATTCTGGGATTTATAAAACCCAAATATCAACGTTTTGAGATATAAGTGTACTTATTCGTATTCATACATATACAAATGTTAATTCTGTTATTTTCTGGATAACATATTTTTCAAAATTTAGCAAAAAACAAATTGATTATTATCGAAAATTTACAATTTTATACTTTGGAATATTGTTTGAAGCTTTTACATTATATATTGTGCGTATTTCCATTTCTTAAAGTTAATATTAAAAACGTTAATAAATACTAACAATCCAAAGTACATATGTTTTGTTTTGTATTTAAAATGATAAGTTTCTCCGGTATCAGCTACTGTCAAAAATGTTTACATAAATTAGAATTTTACAACACGTTCTAGTCAATTATGCACATACGTCTAAGTTAATTAAATCCCTATCGCGAAACGATTCAAGGAATTATATTCGGGTACCCGTATTTATTACCACAAAAACATACAGTTCTCAAAGTAGTCATAGTATCCAAAGTAATCAAAGTAACGAATACAAAAAGTATAAGTAACGAATAGTAACGATTACTCAAAAGTAACGAAATTCACCATCACTAGTCGACCATGAGTCAAGAACGGTTATCAAATTTATCTATCATCTCAATAGAATCATCTATATTAGAAGAAATAGATATTCACCATATCATAAAAAAAATTTGCCGACATGAAGGCTCGAAAAGTGAATTTTTTGTGAATTGCCGATTTTTTAGTTTGTGAAAATAGGTTTTATTTTGTTTTGTAATACTAGGTAGGTCTACCTGAAACTTCTGACAGAAAGAATTTATTATTTATTTTTATTTGTTATTATTTTTAAGAGTTATACTATTGCATTTACATAATGCATTAGTATACCTTTTCTAGTGTATTTTATTTTTATATTTTACCATTTTTATATTTCTTGTATTATTGTCATCTGAATAGATATTTGTTTATAACTTGTTATTTAACAAGACCAAACAATTTTTTTAACTATAATTCTCATGGGCGCCATGAAAATTTTTGCACAAAGGCGTCACTAAGTATCGGCGCGGCACTGACTAAGCTTGCTAACAATATTTAAATTTTTTAAAGAATTTTAGAGACAACAAATTTTGAACCGTTTTAAAATAAGTAAAATTTTATTCAACTGAATCGATCTTATACATAACACGTTTATTAGTTTATACTCTTCAAAAGTAAAGTCGTAGACGTCATATTTTAAAAAATAACAACAAAATAGTTGAGTTAAAAAATACAATAATCAAAGCTACCAAAACATATATAAAATTAAAATTTAAAAAAAAATGCGCACATTAGCTTTTAAAAGATCTATTTGCGAGTTTACTAAAATAACAATAAAAAATTTGGCAACTCTGTAAATTCAAGTTGGCACAGTCTCCACAAACCTAACGAACGTTACCATTGCAAAAAAATCGTAGAAGTTTTCCTACGCTAATATTTTGCAATTAAATTGTTCCACATCCGCATCCGAATTAAACACAGGATGTAAAAGTATCACCCCAAATAAATTTATCGTCTATTTGTTTTCCTACAAAACCTAATACAATTGCTTATCTCCCCTCGTGCCTTAGTTTATCTATTTCTCCCTATTGTAAAATTCCCCCCAGGTAATATCCCTAAGTTTATTTTCAAGATTTGTACGTTTTTATCTGTAGCTTCAAGTTTCCTTTTCTTACACCTGGTTACACTATTTAATTTTTAAATACATTTTTAAGCACTTTGCTGTATCGCATTTAAAATGACAATGAAGACGTTAATTTATTGAGCGTTGAGTGGACGAGAATGGCGTAGCTTAATTATTAGTAACATTTGTAGATGATTTTATAGAAATAAAGTGCAATTCACGTTCGCTTTATACAATCATTATTCTTGTTCGTAGTTGACATCATTAATCAATATGAGGTATTTTAATGCGCAATTATTTTTTGTAAGAATTTTTTTTGTTACTGTGACAGATTTAAAAATTAAAGTACACAACCATGCTGCAATGCTTTGTTAACCTTGCGGGTTGTCCGAGGCTTGTCTGGTAGTAGTTTGCACAACTTTCTTCAATTTAAGATTTTCTGAAACTTCTGTAACGAACTTCTACATCCCTCTTATAGCAGTGCAAAGTCAGTTTTTTCCACAATATATATTTGTTCTTCACTTAGGAGAGGCAAGAAAACCACTTTATGCTATTTTTAAATTTAAAATATAAATTTTGTTGATTGACAATTTCATGTTTTATTTATTGATTTTTGTTCGTGTATAAGTAAGCGTAGTGCCTATGTCCAGGAATTGTTGGATAGTGCCACTGTAATCTACTTGTTGGCCTGATGAAGTGCTCACGTGCAGCACGAAACGTAGCATTAAAAATAGCATAAAGTGGTTTTCTTGCCTCTCCTAAGTGAAGAACAAATATATATTGTGGAATAGAACTAAAGGAGAATTTAAAATTTACCAAGTCAATTTTTTTATTATAACAACGCGTTTGATAACCATCACAGAAAGCAAGAAAAAACTTAAATACAACAGCCGATTAATATAATTGAAAATAGTAGTCAAAAAATGTGTTGTTAATGAAATGTAAGTTCACATAAAAATTATTTCTAAATTTCTGTTAATTATGAGTGACGTTCTTAAAAATGAACACTCTTTGAAGTGATTTCAGTTGAACACAGTGTTTATAAAGCAGTTTAAAAATAACTCATAAGAAGTAAAATTTTGATTAATAGTGAGAGGTGAAATCTTATACATAACCCATATAAAAACGCTTTTGACATTTTCCAATTGAGGATAACGCCATCCATGTAAACAAACCCTCAACTATTAAAACCACGTCTCCTACAACACTGAGTCGTACAGAGTTACGCCACAGATATGATTGCAGACGACCTGCATAAAATACTTGCTAGATTCCAACTGGTTCGGTTACTAAAAAGCTTAAAAAAATCATAGTAACCTCTGTGGTAAGATCAGATCAGAGCTTCGTGCTAATGTTAATGCTTGGGACAAAAATTGAAATTTTTGTAATTCAAAAACATGTTCCAGTCGGATAGTGACACCAAGAATGCAATCAAAAGCAAAAAAATCTGCACCTACTCACGCGAGTGTAGAACATATCATTTTTTTTAAATACACGTGATTTTTTTAAAACGATGTACCATAAATATCTAGAAAACAAAAACGTGTAAAATGTCGAAATCGGTCAATTAATGTAGGTTGAGACCTGCAGGTGCACCCTCTTGGCCGAGGCAACAGGGAGTTAAAAAGTTTATTGTCTGAAAGGTTCATTTAACCTCTTTTTGGCTATGTCATTTTTTATTTTTTCGATAAGCTTTTGAGAAAACCGCTTGTTTTGCAGCACAGCCCACGTTTATGTTTTTCCTCAACAACGTTGTTGTTAAGCGCCTAATAGTAAAATCAACGCTTGAGAATGTCAACTGTCAAATAAATGGATGTTTTGATGAAACTAATGTTTGAACCACTGTTTAGAGTTAAACTTTAAGTTAATCAGTTAACCGTCAATTAATTAGTACAGAAACACTCGCGGAATGAAGAAAAAACTTGTCTTCAAAAATACAAATCCTATCGTTTAAAACAGATGGATCTTAGAAGAGATGTGGTAAAGATTCTCCATTTCTACGTTTATTAAAGAATCTAAGATGTTTTCTAACAAATTCAAGTAATCGTCAAGTGTTTCATTTATGAATATGAGCCTAATGACAGCATGCCCAAAAATTTCTACCCAAACATTCAGTTTTTGGGAAGCTTGAATATGACATTTTGTGACAATTGGAGGTTCTCATCGTGTTTATTAACAGGGCCATATAAAGTAAAGCTGCATTCATCACTGAAGCAGATATGTTTCACAAAATTTGGGTTTGCAGTGACTAAATTCGACATAGTCTCACAAAACTCTATTCGTCTGTCGTAATCATCTTCACCAAGCTTTTCGACAATTTTCATTTTATAAGGATGGAACTTATGAATTTCTGTCAGTTTACTAACTGATAAATATGAAAGCCCAGTAGCTTCAGCAGTCTGGCACAAAGAGTTAGTGAGATTGACAGTAATATGGCCTGTTACCTCAATTTGAGTCATTTCATGTACCACTCTGTTACCATGTCTTTTTTTTATTTACTATCGATCCCGTGTTGATGGATTTTTGTACAAACTCTGTAACGTGTTTGTGGCTCAAATGCTTATCTGGATGCCTATAGAAGCTATAAATAAAAATCATTTAAACTCTTTCAGCAACTAAGTACACCTATTTTCACCCGAACGTGTGCAGATTCACTTTAAAACTGAATAATTGTGCATCCATTAGAAACAGTTTTTACTTTAGAAAATACTTGATAGTAACAGAAACAGATTCGCCTTTTTGCATTGCAAATGTTTTTACCAAAGTGACGTGTTGTTAAAAACTAATCGTAGAAATACGAAACTATTACACAGATAAACAGAGGTTAAAAGGACCTTTCGAAAAATAAACTTTTTAACCCTTCTTCCCATTTCATATTTTTGGGCGGCTGCAGGCCCTTCAAAAGAGATGCACCTGCAACACTACACTAATTAAGTGTCCCCCTCATAACAACCAAAATGTACCGGTTTCGTCATTTTGCACATAACATTTTTGTTTTCTAGATATTTAGGGTGGATCGTTTTCAAAAAATCACCCTGTATAGAAAGTCGTTTTCACATCACGCAGAAGCTTAAACAACATTAATAACATTACAGTACCAAGACACCAACGAAGAAAAGGCTTAAAAAACGCTAGAAACGTTTTTAAATGTAATTTAATCAAAACATCTGACGCAGAACTCATGTTGTGGCCTGAATTGTACAAAGTTTAGCTTGGTATAAAACATTTAGTATGTTTCTAAAGACTGCGATTCAAAATTCTCACTCTAACCTTGAGAGAACAAAAGAGTCATATTAAGTATCTAATGTGTTACCACTAATATTCACAAAAACATCAATTTTAGAATGATTCAGAAACGATTAACCTGGGTACCCCGGTGTAGATTTAAGATACACATGTTTCACTGTTAGTAATTACACAAAACGTTTGGTTTTTCAATAGTTTAGTTTGTACAGCTGTCGAAACAGTTATCTTCTACCAAATATACCATCACCAGCTTACTATTAAAAACCCAAACCATGTTAAGTCTATTTTCATCTTGTAGTAATAAAACTTGTGTAGTTTAATGAAGCTATCTAATACAGCAACAGTCTCTCTTACTGAATGAGACGTCAGACAAAGAAAAATAAGCAGTCTTTCATGATAACAAGTTGTACAATAGTATCATGTACGTAAAAATGCATGTTGTACAAATTTGCTAAAGAATCCAGTTACAAGCTATAGAATTTTGATAGACCAACAAGTTTATCATAAAATTTAGAAATCGTTGTTTCTAATTTTCAGTTTGATTTTTTTTAAAGATCTCGACTATTAAATCACAGTTTGACATAATAGTCTAGATGTTAAAATTACCAATGATTTTCCTAAGTCATGTGCAGTTAGATAAAAACCTACGGCAGGACGGTTTATGTCTTAATCTTAAACACAAGAAATTAGTGACGTCAACAAAAAAGGTAAACCGTTCTTCTAAGCGAAGGAATTCATTTTGACAATAAAATCGTGAATACATTTTAGGTAAAAGCTTCATCGCTAATAGAACATATTCGGTGCAGTCTTCATCGGCAACATTCTTTAAATAATTTCGACTTTTGTTCCACTCTGAAATCGCTTTAAATAAAATAAAAAACTCAACTAACAGTTAAACAAATACAGTCCACGTCGCTTAGTAGAAGGGTTTTTAATAACAATAACCTAATGATAACAATATCCGATTGTCAAAAAAAAAATTTTTTTATTGGTTCGAAAGCAGTAAATGCATACAGCGTGTATCTGATTAACAGGTTGTTAGTTTAAAAGATAAAATTATAGCATCAATAAAAGCAAAAAATATCAAAATAAAAGTTGTATTACAACATTTTAAAAAATCAAGGTTTTGAGTCAAATAAATCTAAAATTACGAACCTGTTGCATTAAATAGTGTTTGTTGACGCCGTTAATAAGAACAAATAAAAAAGAATGTTATGATGTTTAATTAACTGTTCTAAGAACTATATATTTCTGCTCAGTAATTTGCTGACACTAAAAATAATAATAAATACAAAATAATGTTACTACATAAAACGTAGCTAAATGAAATTGTTCTTCCAAGAACTGCACATATTTTCAAAGTACACTATAAATACAAAGTAACTCAAAGATAACGTATTCACAGATATTGAAACGAGGTAATGTTACCTAGGTCAGTCAAAATGCTTGAACAAATAAAAAAAAATACTGCAAAAATAAAGCTAAATTTGCAAAATAAGTACTTTTAGAGTACAATTATTAAAATAATATTTTCCTTACTTCAGCTAAACAATTCAAGCAAAATACATACTACAAACTAAATCGCTCACTACAATTTTATGGTCGTGTGATATAAAATATGAGCAATGAAAAGATAACCTAAAACATACCCAAGGTCTAAGAAATTTTTGAGATAAGGTTATTATAACTAGTGATGCGACAGACGTCTGCTTCTGCTTCCGCAACTGCCGAAGTTCTGTGCCTTTTTTGACATCCGTTTCTGTTTCTGCTTCCGTAACTTTTATAACGGAAATTTAAACAGAACTTTACGACCGTAAAAGGAAAGCGCGCGGATGGTAGATGAGTGTGCTTAGGACCCGAAATTTGTTTA
Source organism: Aquatica leii (assembly GCA_035610365.1). Lineage (NCBI taxonomy): Eukaryota > Metazoa > Arthropoda > Insecta > Coleoptera > Lampyridae > Aquatica > Aquatica leii. The sequence continues at coordinate 44,498,227 of CM069435.1, read as the reverse complement.
ACGCGTCACTGATACGGCATACCTTCTCCCAGAAGGTGCCGAACTCAAATGGAGTCTAACCTACGTCATCATATATGATGAATTCATCATTACAAGTGTTAGAATCTATGTTAAGTATGAATGTAGACCAGCAAGACTCGATTACAAATAACGAGAATGACAATCTACCTTTGGAGACACAGTCATAACTACAAGAGTACAAAAAAAAACGATTGCTTTTGCGTGAGGATTCCCTTATGTCGTCGAAATTTTGCCATTAGTGTGCCAATATTTATCAGCTGCTTCCAGCAACGTCGCCAGTGTGCAATTATTTAGTGGAGTTGGTTTTATATATGAAGAACACCGGAACAGATTGTTAGGTGTAAAAGCGGCCAAAGTGTTTTTCATAAATATAATTTTACATTACTTAATTTTGAATATTAGTTCTATTAAAAATTGCATTTGCCAAAAATTGTGCTTTTTTCCATGTATTAAACGTCCGCTTCCGTATCCGTTTCCGTTTCTGTTTCCGCTAAAATTTACTTTTTACAACTGTTTCCGTTTCTGCTTCCGTTTTGACACTTCCGTTGCATCACTAATTATAACTGTTGTTATAACTGTACTAAGGTTGTCAGTAGCAGTGTTGAAATTAACATTATTCTTATGTTGTGTAATAAATATCATTTCCGCAACGAATCTCTTATACAATTTGGGTTCTACATCTAATATTGAAGGATTACTAAAATCAAAATTATGCTGTATATTAGTATGGTGGAGAGCAAGAGCTGATTCTGCCTTTTTATTTTTACAATCATATTGGTGATTTTAAATTCTGTTAATAGTTTTTTGTTTTGTTTGACCAATATAACATTTATTACAATCCATACAATCGATTTTATATACAACGTTTGTCTAATAACTTGGTCTTATCTTTAATGTTGGAATAAATAATCTTGTAAATAGTATTGCTATTATAAGTTGTTATTTTAAGGTCCAATGTTGTTAAAATGGGAATCAGCTTCTTAGTAAGACCAGGAATGCTAATGATGTTAGAAAATTTACATATAGAATTAGTTTGAATAGATGGTGATGGTGTACCGTTGTTGGTGTTAGTGTGAAACGAAGTTTTATTAATCAGGTTACTAAGATAATTCTTGTTTTTGAGAAAATTTAAAAAAAAACAACAGTTCCACGAAACGTCGCCCTCTCCTACAGAATAAAAGGTATACCTATCTTAGTTTAATCAAGCATTAGGAGGTCTAAAACGCTTTTCTTAGTTATTGTTCATGTATAGAAACAGTTTTAAGAAGAACATTAATAACATGAACCGAAATTATGATTACTATAAAGGATGTTTTTATATGTAGTAGTATACGTCTTTAATAAAGTAATAACATTATACGTGATTCTAATAAGCGGCGTGCACTGTATAAAATTAACATATAAAAATAAACAAGACGCGTGACAACAATTGTTTACAAAGACCATCTTATTCTTCCATGTCTGAGAATTGCCAGGTTGTCAGGAAACGAAGTCTTTCATTTTGCTCAATCATTGATGACTACCGTTCTCTTCTTGTCTACCTTATCTTTATTTTTTATACAATTCCATCGATGACAATTCATGCAAAGCAAATTAGTGCACAGTTCTGTTCAATGTGCACAGTAATAGACATTTGCAAAAGCTAAAAAGCAAAGTGTAGATAACGCAAATAGTGAAGACACCCGTATATCAAATAACTCAGAAAAAGCTGATCACAGCATTTTAAAAAGTAAGTGCAATTAGCTGAGTAATCGTAATAGTCATGGCCATTGGACCAATAAAAAAACAATTTGAGATCTCAGTTGTTTTTAAATATATATTCTAGATAACTTAGTCCTACACCGTGAATAATATTTTTCTGTCAAATTTAAATCTCTTTACGATGCAGCATTCTGTCAGAATTAATGTAACGCTACTTCTGAATACAAATCGATTCCACTACTCAGTGACAGGTGCAGTGTTGGTGTTATTTTTGAGCATCATTCATTATAATTTACAATGCATCCTGAAATACCAGTCAGAGTATAGATAACAACACTAAAATAATGGTTTGTAATCAGTATGACTTCAGTTCAGGCAAAAAAAAACTGTTTCAAAAACTACGTATCTAAATTTTCTTCGGTACGAAAGTCGCAATAAAAAACGGTACAGTTCTTCTGACGATGGTACTACCGATTTTTCTAATTCGACATTTTAAGAAATCCATAACAATATTTCCGTTTATTAAGCTACAATAAAATGATGGAAATTATAATATAGTTTTCCAAACATCTTGACAGAATAAATAAACGTGTAAACGTATATAGATCGGTCAATTAGATAGTACGCTACAGAGTTAATTGCCAAATTACATTCTAGATGAGAGTTAAATTTGCATTGACATTTTAAACTTCTGTAGATTATTAGAATTGCAATAGCAATTTCTGCTTAAAATAGCGTTTGAATTAAGTTGAAATCTTTGATACATCTATTTTATTTTATTTTTTACATAATCACTTCCTACTTGAGTTGAATGATGCAAAGCACACAATGATGTTATTAGAATGAAACGAAATTGAATGTAGTATTAATGTAAGTATTATTTATAAAATTAGTGTTCTTTTTATGTTTTTTTTTAAATGTCCGGACACATAAATCCCAATAAATCTGTAAATAGCATCATTTGGAGTCGCATCCCCAAAATGTTCTGTAAGAATAAATATATTCTATTTCAGAATCTTTCATTTTCTTTTCTTTTTTTAACCAGGGAAATGTAAAAAGTACAGATTTTTTTTCAAAGACTTTTTGTATGATTTTGCTGATATTGTTACGGGGAGGCGGACAATTTCTGTGTGATTTTAACTATATTTTAGAAACACACTGGAAACATTTTTAAATAAAGTGTCATTAAGTCATTAAGTTCAGATTTTGGTAAAAATACAGAGATTAGATGTTCCATTCTTCAGAAGGGCCCAGCAATACAAAGCTGTTAAAACAAAAGTGGTAATGAAAAGCGAAGAGTATCAGAATAATCCCAGCTCCAGTACAAGTTTGTTTTGATGACATAACTTTGGATCCTATTTTTCGTAAATTTTAATTTTTTTACAAAATCAATATTTTCTGGATTTTAAGGATTTAATAATATGTATACCGAAATTCTTGTTTTTCAATTTGGTAAGCATTTTAAGCATGTTACTGAAATGTGTTTGTTAGATAATGTAGAATATAAAAAAAAATTAATATCCCGTATAATTAACTGAATATATTAAAAATAATACTTACTAAATGTACCTTGTATTTTCTCTAATTTTACATTACTGGTATAGGCTTATCCATTCCCCCTTATTTTTCCTGTAGAAAGTATCAAGTGATCTAACCTAATTTATTGTTTAAAAGGCATTGAATTAGTCATCGAAAAGTGGAGAAACTACACATTCACAAACTGTGCCAATCACTACCTTTTACTACTTAAAGACGAACTTTCATATTTCATGAATTTTCAAACATTCCAAAATGTTAATATACTAACAAAATAATTAGGCAGAACATTTTCAGGAATCTAATTATGTCCACTAAAGATTGTAACACTAATAATTATGTCAAGTTGTGTAACGTAAAAAATCGTCGGCGATGCATTAAAATACCGTCTAAATGTTTAGACAATTTGGCAAGTGTATTAAGTCTCAAGCTTAGTTTAGTTTCGACGTGCGCCAGAATACACAGGTAAAAAGCCTGCACAAGTCATGGTTCCTAATGACCTAGGAATAGCCATATCAGTTCTAATAATCGACCAAATTAATATCTTCGGCACATTAACCAGCGCTAGCGGTGACTTTGGCGGCGTCCCCTGTAGAGTTATGAAGCTTTTGACAACACGATTAATGTTTTTCAGTTTGTAAAAAAAAATGTCACTGGAAATTAAGATTAGACCTTATGCTATGTTTTCAAATCGCGAAATTGCCCACCTACGTTTTGTCTGATTGCGTATCGGTCATTATTTTATAGTGTAAACACAGCGGGTGAGATTGTTTATCTTCTTCCAGTTTAATATAAACAATTTCTTACTTTTATTTATGTTTTCCACCCACGGTCTACATCGAAATTTTTTCCAGCATAAGAATGTTTTTCCTAACGCGTTTCCACCGCTAATCACAGTGACGTAGCGTAAAAATCTCGGTTCAAGTATAAAGAAATCTGTTATCTCTAAGGTCAACTGATTGGTTTATTTCTTAACAAATACGGTCAATGATCGACTCCGAGTGACTTTTATACTTTTTTAAAATAATGCTGTTATCGTTTACGATATCCGCCGCAGTATTATTATGATTATTATTATTAATATAAATGTATATATACCGCTATTCTGATAACGTTTCATTCATAACATAGACCATGCGTATGCTTTAAAACGTGAACGGAAATCGTTTCAACCATTTTACAATTAGCAAAGACAAAATCCATATGCTTATGTAGACTATTTTTTACAAACATTTCCATCACACGTTTTTGTGCACTACGAAGTTGTAGTTTTTTCAACTATTCCTAATAGTTTTTGACAATTTAATGTAGTGATAACAACCTACTTCATTTTTCATTGATAATAACAGCAGTAGTCAAGTGGATGTCATTTTTTCCGCTACTGGAAATAAACATCGAAAGTATGGTTCAAAAATCTTCGTCGTGCAGTGTTTATGTTACAAATTTGACCTTTATGATAACGTTGGTATTGAGACTATAAAATATTTATAATTTATAGAAGAATCTAAATAAACATTAGTATCATTTTTATGAATTTAAATAGTTTTTAAATTATTCCAGAAAAAACGCAGAACGTATAAAAAAAATATCACAGACTTCGAACTAAAACATGTCAACAAAATGTTTAATTAACGACTTAGTTTAATTGACAATCTCAAATTGAACTTAATTTAATAAGCCTATTTCGAAATGAGTTTTTTAATCTTAGTATGCTTATAAACCAGGAAGTATTTTAAAAATAATGTCACAACTGTCAATACTGTGTACAAAGTACGAAAAAAAAAGTTTTCTTGACGCAAACCAAATGAACTCCAAAAATTTATTTTTTTTTAAATAATTTTAATTTAAACATTTTTGAAGTATTTCCAACAGAACGATGTGCCAAATGCATTAATAATTGTCAAGAAATGAATTTCAAAATTATTAGTCGCTGAAACAGTTGTAAGAAGCAAAAAATACAAAATAACACTAACAGATGTATCCAAGCATAGCTGAAACCAATAGAAAAAATTGTTCCTTAATAAAAAATGTTCAAAAACGAAATCCTAATTACATTTGAAAAAACTCCCGCGAAGGTCAAAAAAGAACAAACCTAAAAATAACAACGCAGACTTAATCATTTAAAAATAAACAACAAAACCAAAAAACAACGTAGCTGTATGGTTTTTGGATAACCATATTGAGAATCATAAAATGTATATGAAAAAAAAACGACCAAAATTCAAATTCGCTACAAAACAAAGTAGGTTAAAAAAATTAAAAAAGTATCGGAGACGAAAAACTTCAAATATGAAAAATACATTAAAACCCCGTTTTATCAAAAATTTATGGTGTATCTACATATTTAAACAATAAGAACTTTTATTGGCAAAAACTGCAAGCTAGACACAAAACACAAGCAATTTTCGATGACTGATTTAAAGAGTGTTGAAGTTTAAACAAATACCCGCAGAAAGTAATATTGTAATCCTGTCAATAAAAGATACTTAAGTTTAAAATACCATAAACCATAAACAAAATATTATTTTTTTTAATTTTAAAGGAATTATTCTCAAAAAATTCAACTTTTGCTAGTGACTGGGTAAGTCCACTGTAATGTTTTGCGTAGTCTAAAATGTATTATAATGCGGTTTATCGTAAAAAACTACATTAATTTTACTTTGTGTCGGCAGTCTGCAATTTTAAATTCTTTTAGATTCTCTTGCGTAGAGTCCATAATACAGTAATTTGACAGCAACTAGTCAACTCTCTTTCTGCACTATAAGATTCCAGTCCTTAGATTAAAAAAAAAACTTGATTTATGTGACTTTTAGGTTTAATTTTGACCACTACACCACCGAAGATAGAGTCTTACGACTGTCGTCTAAACCCGGTTTTTGATTTAAGCTCCATCTGTGAATTATCATCATTAAACTTGGTCTGCCAAGAAAGTTAAAGGTCTATCTATTACCAGCAAACACGTTAATAGATCAGTTGTAAACATCTTTTGATTGCAACCATTGTCTTGTGAGAGACTGTTTACTTAGATAATACAACTAGAATAGTAATAAATAAAACAAATCAATACAAAACAGAACTTTTATCAGTAAGTTAAACTAAACAGATGCAAAATACGATAATAAACATAAAAATTTTTGAAGACAAATAAAAATAAGCTTGTTGTAAATTTTCACTTTTAAAAAATGTAACAAAAAATAAATAGAGGTTCAACGTTTAGAATTTGCTATATAGGAGATGGATGCAAATAAAAATCTTTATTTTATAAACATACTTGCATCCACGCAAGAAAAACCGAAACGTTTTACAACAAAATAGATGATTTATATACAATAATTTTTAAATAAGTTGAAACTAAACTTGGAGATTTCAACGCCAGAGTAGAAAAAGCAGACATGTATACATACAGTATAAGACAATCCATTAAGCACAACGCAACAACCGACAATAGTACCAAACTTATTTATTTATAATCAAAAGAACGCAAAAATAGACTACGCTCTAAAATATTAATACCATTCTAGATCGATCAAAAATGCCAGAAGTTACAGAGATGTCAATTCAAGCTCTGGTCATTATACAAGCAAGAATAAAACACGGAATAATTAACAAAAAAGAAAGACAAATCAAATTTTCTTATTAAAAAAAAAATTAGAAAAATATATTTTCAGCAAACAGTAGAAAAATTTACAAATTCCAGAAAACACTAGTAAAATAAATCAAAGATATAAGAAAACCGTAAAAGCAATTGAGGAAGCATTCATGATGAAAATAACAAAAGACTTAAAAAAAGAAAAAAACTATGTATTGAACATAATTAAAAAAATAGATACATACAATTCAACCGCATGAAAACAAGGTGAAAATGACACTAATTTTTAAAAAATTTCAAGCAAAGGTGGAAACATTTTTGCTTTAGCAATTACTCTATATATACTTCTATCTAAAAACTTCATTTTCTTAAATAACTATAATAAGTAAAACGCGTTTTAAAAAACAAAATATGTCAATTGTAGGATACTTTAACTCTAAAATAATAGCGTAAACGATTTTTCTCTATGAAATATATCGAAACAATTTTGAAATGTGCAGGACATAAACAATAACAAACTTTATTATTTTTAACTACTTTCAAATATAATCTAAGTAGGCCAAAAAGTGACAACTTAATGAAAAAAAATCAGTGTCGAACTAAACATGTGTTGGATAACTTTACGGCGTAATTACACATTTAATATGACCGTTAAAAACATATCAATTCACTCACCTCCATAATTTTCCCAACGTTTTCGAAAGCTCTGCGTTATGAAGTTGTGGATATTGATCAGCCAGTTTTCTTCTAGCCGCTTGAGCCCAAACCATAAACGCATTCATCGGTCGTTTAACGTGCAACTTCCTTTTATCCGAAGACGCTCTTAAACAAAAACAAATAGCGTTACATTCCTTCAAATTGGCGCAGGATTAATTAGTAAGAAATTTAAACTTATTTACTACACAACTGCAGCTGACTATCTAAAATCAGTTTGCTAAAAATAATTGTACGATGGTTTGGTTACAGTGCATACGAGTGCACGTGACTTTTTCGGTTTATGATCAAAGAATCCTTTGTTCTTGTAAATTATGATGTAAGCCTCATTTATTTGGGTGGAAAGCAATGGAATTTGATGGAAGTAATTAATAACAGTAACTCAAAAGAAAGTTGCGCACATGTAGATTAACTTTTTTTTAAAATATTATAACCGAACTACGCTCCAATTCTTATAACATAAGACCTGCAGTAATTTACGAGCGTTTTTTGTTATATTACGAGTTAAAAATTTCTGTCCCCTGGCTCAACCCTAACATAAACCATAATGTAAAAAAATTCTATTTTATAGCTTTTCAAATGACTCATAAAAATGTTTAACATGTGTAGTTAAAACAGAATTAAAAAGAACATTTATAATTATTTGTAAACATTCTTTTTACCATTACAGATTACAAATCTCAAATTCAAGTATCTAAAAATTTGATTTTGCATCACAGAGTAGTACAATCGTGTTACGTTGTCCTCGAAGCGTTGTATTACGTAAAAAAATAGTTTGATATTGCAATTAAAAAGTCTGACAAATCTTGTGGTTAATACACATTGTTAATCGACTATGGATAATAAGAACTAGGTGGTAGAAAATATCCTCGAGTATAGGTTACGTTAAATTAGACTTTATAATTGTCTTGCTAGAACGATTACAAATAATTTACTCAAAACAAATTTTTTTAACGGAGCGTGCAATAAGTTAGAATAGTAAGAGACAAAGAGATGTTAAATAATAGGGACTTTGTCATCAACAATATCAAATAGTAATAAGTAAAAAACAGCACAATAGAAGACGACGTAAGCAATATCTCAAAAAATAATAAGTAAAATGAAAGTACAACAGGAAATTTGATGCAGTAGATTAAAACAAACATTGGAAGAAGAGAAAGAGAAAATACAAATCCTAAAAAAATTTAAAAAAATGAGTATAAAAAAGAACAATCAGAAAAAAAGAAGAAGAATGTATAATAGCGAAGGCTTCCACGACCGTAGAATATACGTCTTCCGGTTTTGAACAGTGTTATTTTTGTAAACGAAGTTGTCAACGTTTAGCCCAGTTTCGTAAAGGGCTTCATCAGGGCGTAAGAGAAAAATCGAAGAACTCAAGCAAGCAACCGAAATCTAACTAAGAACATCTAAAGAATTAGGTAATCAACTTGTGAACTAAGCGAATTTCTAAACTCTAAAAAGGTAAGAAAGATAACGATGAACTTAAAAAAGCAAACGACAATCTAACAAAGAATCACTACAGAGTTAAGTAATCAACTTGTGAACCAATCCAGATTCTAAACTCCTGAAGACGTTTCCATCTTAGTACAGAATAATGTATATAAACACTCCATTAAAACAAAAAAAAAACTAAAAGTAAAAAATACTGTAGGAACTAATTCAAAAGTCTGAAAGGGGAATTATGATAATTAAGGGAGACTGCTACGCACTACAACGAAAAATGGTCGACAAATAGAATGAGAAATAGAAGATTTCCCATATATTGAAGCACGAGGACAATTTGCTATGAAAAATACGAAAGTAGATGAAAGCTTAGAATAGGTTTATCAATTGTTAGAAATAGAGTTAAAAATGGCAAAAATCAAACATAAAGAGAAACAAGAAAAAAGTAGCATAGAAAATAGAAATACAAAAAAGGTAATATCGAAAAAAAAAATGGGAAAAAAATTAATTTTAAGAGAAGAACAGTGAAATGCAATAGATAAAATTGTGGACAGGTGTGGATAGACCACTCTCTCCTATGAGTATGTATGATTTTGACAAAAAAACTGCTGAACATTTAGAAAACGTAAATTGGAAGTTTAGAGTGGACCAAGATCAAATTGTAGCAACCAGATAGCGATAATGAAATCAAAGTTGTCGATTTAGATAAAAACGAACTTCTACTAAATCATGTAAGATGAGATAGTTACGTAATGAATATAATTGCAAAAAATTAAGAACAAATTGTTTAAAAGTTGTTTAAAAAGCTTGAGATTTCCTATTCCAAATAAACTGAAATAAATTATTTACATAAGTACTACAAAATGGTTTAAACTTAAGACAACCCTTCATTTTTACAAGATCATATAAACAGTTTAAATTAACAAAAACTACAATGCAAAGAGTTAAAATACGGAGAAGAAATGTTTCCGCGAGTAATAATGAATTATTTCAGCTAACCATCCAAACATAGCTTTATCTTGAAGTCAACCGAGCAGAAATAGTGGCTATACTTTGCACAAACTTAAAAATAAGATTGCTAGAAAGCCTTGAATTTTTTGTGACAATAGAACACATTAAATAGACTTGTAATCAAAGGATAAAAATTGAGGCAAAAGCCAAAAGAAGATTTTGGAGACAATTTCTTTGATTTTAATGGCAATGGAAAGAAATTACAAAATAAATCTGTAACAGGCACCAGAATTAAACAGTCATCGATAGTTATCAACAAAAACCGAGCTGGAATACATAAAATATTTAAATAAAATAAAAACTTGAAAAATCGCTAAAGGACTGTCATTTTAAAAGAAGTTTTTTTTATCAATTACAATAGGTACATGTCTACTCTCTTCTGCTTCAGTAGAGGAAATGTTTATTGTAGATACTCTTAGCCGGAACTTGCCAATCAATACAAATTTGTAATTTGTAACCACCCAAACAACACATTGGTACAAAAACCGTCTAAATGTCCGTCTAATAAACGTTAATAACGCGTTTAAAAACGTTTAAATGTCTAATAAACGTCTATTAGCCGGACATTTAGACGTTTTCTATACCAATGTGTTGCTTGGGCAGTAGTCGATTACATTTTGGATGATGAAATTGTAATTGGTTAGTTTCTTTCCTGTAATCTCTGTTCTGGAATAAAGATTTAAAAAAAGCTAAACCTAAAGAAACTAGGCGCAAATTCAAGAGAAAAAAGTAAACTAGCGATGAATTTATTAACTGACAATCCCAACAATAAAATCTTCTTGGTAGTTATTAGTTCTTATAAAATTAGACTATTTAGTGTTGCAACTAAAAACAAATAATACAAAGATATTTATCCTTCTAATCGCATGGTAGCAGAGGTGTTATCTCGTTAATATAAAAATTAGATTTTTAAAAAATTGACAAATTTTGTAAATAAAGTCTAGATGGTGTTGATAAGCACGAAATCTACAAACAAAATTTTCAATCTGTTCCAACCAAGCAAATTTTGCGGGCAAAGGCAAAACATGAGAACATCACATATAATTCAATTAAAATTTTACAAAAATAATTTCAGTATACAGCAACAAAAAACAAACACCGATCGTTCAAATATAGTTATTTGAGTTCCTGTGTAAATGGGTCATCCACCCAATTTAGACGGGGACGAGTTCAATACATTTTATTGCTCCATGCCAAGACCGCGCCAAGCGAGGGTACAGGCAGCCGAAAAAGAGTTTACTGAAAAAATACTAATTGTTCCATTTTATTACGTTTAAGATGGTTTAAACTTACTGCTTGTTAATTAAATAGATATTGTTAGTGTTAAGATATTAACATACATTACTTTGTAAACGTTGTTTCTACAAATACGGTGCACGCCGCTTATTATAAACACGGATAATGTTATCAGTTGAGTAATATTGTCACTTTATTAAGAATTAAGAAGAAGAATAGAAGTTTATTTGGTGCATGTAAATTCAACAAAAAAACCAGAACATTTTTTGTTTATTTGTAAGCTCAAGTGAAATCTGATATTTTTCGCTGTAAATTAATATGGTCTGAAGTCTGATTATCAGTTATCGTCGGTGTAGCGACAATGCGGGGTCTAAAATTAGCATGAGCCGTTAACTTATCTTAGTTGATTGCATACATTTTGCAACGGCTTACGCAACATTTTACAACTACATAAGTTGCCAAAATAAATGAGCAATTAAAAATTAACTATAATTAAAATATCAAAAACAGTTTTTGCAGCGTACGTATTTTGACTGACCTACATAACATTCACTGATTTAAACATCTTCGCGTTGCTTTGTATTTTTAGTGTACTCGGAAAGAATGTGCACTTCTTAAAAAGTATGTAGCTCTCATAACTGAATTAAATCTTCAGTCAACGATTAAACATAACATAATTTTTTTTTGTTCACGGTGTCAACAAAGTTGGTTATACTTTATTTATACTTTTCTTAACGAAGGGTTTTTTCTCCCTTTTTGGCATTTAAAAAGCATTTTTTGAATTTCCTACGAATTTGTTTAGCAATTGAAAGGTTTTTTTGGAAGTTTGAAGAATTTAAAGACATTTGAGCATAATTTGAGAAATTTAAAAATGAATTTGAGGCATTTAATTTGGGGGTAATTAAAAGATTAAATAAAAATAGGGATTCTAAAGGTTTAAGAACTTACGTGAGTTTTAGGAAGCGACGTCGACCTGTACTATTTACATTAAGAAATGCAAAAATAACGATTTAAAAAAATCCATTTATTCTTACATTGAGCAAAAACTTCCTGATGTCAAAAGTAATTTTTCTTTAAAAAAAAAGTGTTGCTATTTACAAGCAAAAGAAGAAAGACAATTACAATGCCCGCTGGGCGAAAAGCAATTTCTTTACCCACTAAAAACACCTCGGAAAACGCTTATCCAATAACGAAACCAATAACGACGATTCTGAAAATTCTACATTCTTATCTAATGGCGAAGTTAAGAAAACTCAGAATAAACGACTCCGAAGAAGATACAACATCGAATCGAGCAGGAAATGTAGAAGATTCGGTAGAAGAGAAACAGAATTTTTGCGTTCAGAACTGATACGGGGATAGTCGGTTCTAATGTTGTTTTATCTCCGAATGCAGCTATGAATAAAATTGTCAACAAAATATCCATTCATGAATATGGAGATATATATTCTAAAATGAATAGAAAAAAGCAGCAGCGTGAAAAATCCCAGAAAATCAAACTTTTATATTTGAATATTATCCCTACACCGTAAAAGTACTGCAGATATTCAATGAAAATGGAGGTATGAGACAAAGCTTTAAGGCATGTTAGAGAATTAAAATTGATTCAGGAAACTGACGAAAAATGTCACTCAATAGGGGATGGGTCAAGGAAATTGTGCACAAATTGAAAATGCCACCCCTAATTATTATGACCATTTGAATATTCATCGAGATAAACATGAATACTTCTGATGAACATGATGATAATGTTGATTCAAACATTGATAGTGATTGAATTCTAAATAATGACACAATTAAATCTTCAGTTCCAATAACTTTAACATTAATAGAAGATGACTTTAAAACGCGGTTGCGGAAGCGGGCATAATAAGTTTATGGAATTCGCCTGAAAAGTAAGATTTACTAGAATTCACAAAGCGAAAACTAAAATAGGAAATGCATTTATAATTTTTTTTAGAGATTTTTTTTTCAATAATACATTAAGTAAACTAAGTAGCGATAGATTACTTAGAGCAAAACAAAAACTAAATAACTTATCAACAAATAGCAGTTTAAGTTCTACTACTACGGCTCCACAAGTTACAGCCTTTTTGGAGCTCGGAAGATGGTCCCTTTTCAAAAACAATTAAGAATATCTGTTTGGAAACATTTTAACAGTTTCTCCTCTTAAAAGGAAGAAAAATATCCGTGTTTCTCCTTTAGAAAAGGATAATTCTACCATAAAATGCCTTTGCAATTGGTACATCATTAACAACAACAACGGAAATCTTGATTTATCTTTAAATGGAAAGTATTTAAATAGTTTGTCAAAATATATGATTACCATACCAAAACCCAATCTCAATATTAATAGTGAAATGATCAAGTTCAAATGGTGCAATCACATCATTCTTCAGATTAAAAACATCTGCAGAAATTAGGTAAACTCGGAGGTAAATTAGGTTTCCTCGGATGTTTCTAACATTCCATTTGAATTATCGTATTGTTCATCGTCGAGTTTATTTGATTCGTCATCACAGAGCTTACACGATACTGCAGATTTTTTTGATACTGATGTTGAAAATTATGATACTTCATTGTTAAAAGTGGTGCAATATTATGCAATCTATTATGATACTGGGTGGTATACAGGTCGCATAATAGAAAGAGTGGAACCCCATATTTGGAGAATTAAATTTTTAAAAGATGTATTGCGAATATTCGAGTGGCCTCATGACGATATCAAGCTAGTTGCATCTGACTACATTATACAGTAAAACCTGCGTAAATTGACCACCTTTGGGACCATCACACAATGGTCACTTTGAGCAGGTGGTCATTTTAGAAGAAATAATGTTTTAGACACTAAAATTTACAAATCAACACTTTCTTATTTTACATTATTATCTTTAATCTAAAGAAATGTATAGAATAAAACAAAACAAGATACGTACGTATCTAACAAAAACACATCAATACTCAAGAATTATTATGTACATATAAACAATTAGTGTTAAGATTATTGTGTTCATCATAAATTATTTCGTTAAATTTATTTTTAACCCTATATAAGTACGCCAAATTTTCAGGACAGTTCTGAACAGCAAAGTTGATCAACTGACTTAACATACTGAAGCTAAGTTTAAGAGTGATTTTAGTTTCAGTACTACGGCTGTTGGATCAGTATCGCCATCAGTATTCCTAAGTTCATCGTCTTTCAAGTTATTCTTTCATTGGTCTTCCAATACCATTTTCAAAACCTCTTCAGCATTGAGCTCTTTAAAAACACAGGAATTATTAAAATTAAGCGCCCAATTCTCCTATGCGACCGGTTATTATCTATAAATTTATATAATCAACGATACAATGTTTTAACAAAGGCAGCTAACTGAATTGAAATAAAAATCGATATTTTCACAATGTGTTTTCTGTACTGAAACTTTGGTCAGAATATACAAGCATTTTTACCAAAAGTATTTGCAGTGAAAGTGGTCAATGGTCACAAAAGGCAGGTGGTCAATTTATGCAATGGTAATTACATTGAATTTACTATTTTCTTGAAGGGACTGCCTGAAAAGTGGTCAATGTGAGCAATTGGTCGGTTTATACAGGTGGTCACATTTACAGGTTTTACTGTATATGGCCTAATTTCTTTGATTGGAAATGAGCGTTTCATAATTTCTAGGCGAAATCGGGAACAAAAATATGTTTTAAATAAATTGATTTTCATTTATTATTTTATAGTTAAGTACGAAGTTAAGTTCTATATTTTAGACATAAAACTTTCACCATTAAACATATTAAAATATTTTTAGGTTAAATGGTGTATTATTTATTTAGAATAATATAAATGCGAGCTTTCGAACTTGATCTAAATTTTTCGTCAGGCAAAATAAATTTGAAGAAGTCTTAGTGGAATTTGGGGAATTCTTCTTTCTTAAGTATAAGCCACTCGGGTTGTGCGCTCCTATCTTTCTTAGAATTATTATTTATTCTACCACCTGCCTCTAGACCACTGCCGCCCCTAGGCCGCGGGCTATAACCTAATAATAAATCCAGCACTGCATGTTTCCATGGTTCAATGCTTTTGTTGAAAGAAGTTTTTCTAAGCTTAAATTAATAAAAACATATTTAAGAACTATTATGTTACAAGAACGATTAGCAAACCTGAGTTTAATCGGATTGATAATAAAATTTGGACACATCAAATTTAATTAATGAATTCGCGCTCAAACAAATCAAGAAAAGTGAATTTGTAGGTAAATAACATTTACTACATATATAAAATTTTTTTGTAATAAACTTTTTTTCACTTATAAATAAAATTAATTTTCTTTAATTTGTTCAGTATTAGGTTATCATATGCTGTTATTAGTTTTGTATATTTTTACCTTTGTTTTATTTTAAAAATATATGTAAGCATGTAATAAATATTTACTACTATTTATTTTAAACTAAAATAATTTAAGCCAATTAGGGGCACCAACGGACCTTGACGCGGCTCTAGCTCCAACATAGATTACGAGGCTCCTAAAATCTCAAAATCTCTCAAAAGTAGTTTATTTATGTTGCCAAGTGCGCAAAAACAGTCAAAGTTGACAAAAGAAAATTTATAAACTAAATCTATATATTTATAATTGAATGTTATTATCTTACTACCATTTGTAAGATCATTAGTAAATAAAACTTTTTTTTCTTCGTAAATAATGCGTAAGCGTAAGGAATGTACTGTAGCAACATAAAGCCTAAGCACAAATTGTGTAGAGTAAGACCAATCAAAAACATTAAACAAATATATTTGCTGTTTTTATTATTTTAAGATTAACCGCATCTTTTTTTTAGTGAATTTTTGCGCGACAGCAAAACCTGAAAATTATTCCACTGCATAATCTAATAGTCAGCAAATTGAAAACGACGTATAAGAATTTGATGATGAACTTATAAAAACATAAACACGCAATAAGTTTGCGTAACAAAGTAAACATTAGGAAATGTGAACGATAAAAATCTTGCAAATATGAAGAATATCAAAACATCCACCGCCAACAGCAAAAACAGATTAAATTCTTTATACATTCTTCAATTACCTCAACAGAAAATAAAACTGATATGATATAGTATTTGTTATCAACACACGTTCAGCAAATCACTAATTATTTAATAAAATTGATAAATTCAATGCCTCAAAGGCGTATCGAATTGCATTGCTTGTGGGCAACAAAATATGTAATTAGGAGATTTCTTCAAATACACGGTTTATTGGAGAGTTGAATACACTATGATGTCATGGTGATAATTTCAATGCATCATGCCCAATTATCTGCACCATTCGTTGGTTTGAGGTTTTATTTATTCCTTTTGATTTCAATATATTTAATACGCGAAAAAACTAAAGAAATATTTCTAGAAATACAAAAAAAATTAAAATGAAAGTAAATAATTAGTTTTTTATAAAACATTTTAGAATTTTAAAATAAAAGATGCTGCTAGAGTTTCACGTGTCTATACTTTACAATAGTCACACTATTGAGTAGATTCCTAGAGCGTAAATAGGAAAAACATAATTTATTTGGCAAATCGTCGGCGTAAAAACGAAGAACCACAGGTACGATTTCTGACCGTTGTGAAATCCCATTGAAATAAAGAATCCTGCAAGAATAAATTTTTGAGTTTATTTATGAACAAATCCAAACTTAAGTTCAAAAATCCATTCAACATTTTCTAATTCTGTTTTTATTGTTAATTGACAGTAAATTAAAGCTGCTGAATGCGTTTAAATTAAGAGAAGTTGAAACGTACATCGTAATCTTTTTTATTGCTTACATTTTGTTCTGTTCAAGTAGAAAGCTAATTTATCATATCTTCAAGAAATTTTGTGTGACCAAAAAATCGAAATTTTTGTGGTGTTTTGGCTTACAATAGCTGTTTTTTGTGTGTCTTGTTGTTCAGGTTAAAAGTCATTATCACAAGAGGCAACTTCAGACATATACTAAAAATGAAGTTTAATTCTGGCTGACTGAAGTTAACACCCTTACATTTAAAATATAGATACTACTTTCAATTCGAAAAAACCCAAAAATTTTCTCATAAAAATCCTGCAATTGCCATACAAATTTAAAAAACAATAATTTTCTGAAGACGGTAGCTTAATAGACGTCCTATTTACATCGATTCTAAATATCTTTAAAAAAGAAAGAGAATAATAATTGTTCATATTTTCATGAACATTTTTTATCTCACTTTTGTTTCTTCTATGTTAAATACGAAGTGAGACGTCATTGATAGGTTTTCCAGTGCAGCAATTGGTCAGATTCTAAGGATTCTCGAGTTAAAGCCTTGTCTGCACAATTATTTTTCAGGAAATTGCTGAAACTTGTGTTAAACCCCTCTTAGATTTTTGTATTAAACAAAATGTGTAGAATAAATAAATTGCAATTGGGGGTATTACTATTTTTTTGTTATACAATGGTACAAATCATTCCTCGACTATTTTCTTTAGAGTTAAGTAGGAACAGATCATTACACATATTTCGAATTAACTTCCTAAAAAGGATTTCAATGCTTCGATCTTTAGGTCTCTAAAGCATATACATATAGTATGTATTTGTTTTATACAAAAATGTTTTAGTCATTAACTAGCGATGACTACTAATGATATTGCAGTAATACGTGAATAGCTTATTTTAATTTGTAAAATATAATATTTAACGTGTATAAAATGTAGACATAAAACTTCAATCAATTAGCGTTTTAAAACGAGTATTTTCTTTTAACTTTTAACAGCTTTCGTCCGAGGTTTTGAAAGTTGATAATTATTCTTACATCAGCATTGTTAAACAAATTTACTTAACACATTAAACGAGATAGTTTTACTACTTAAACCAAATTTGTCAATAAAAATCAAGACTATTTGTTCTAAACAAAAATTGAGTAACCCAACCTAATTCACAAAAAGTTAATCAAAACAAGGAAACTTTGAAAATTAACTTACGTAATAGTTTTAATAGTTGAACATCTGAAGAAATAATACGATAATACATTACCTCGACGTTAAAAATATTTACAGTTTGGTTTTGATAATAAATATCGCGGTCATCTACAAAATGATTGCACACCATAGTACAAATAGTTTACATATTTTTTTTTGATGACGTTCAAACTTTTAATTATGGTAGAGGTTAATTTGACAACCTCACTGCACCAGATAACAATCGAAAATGCAGAGAAAAAAATACTAATTTAATTAGCGAGTAGTTTGATATTATTAAATAAAGAAACATTTATATACTAAAATATAAGCTTTCATTATAATTTTTTTGCAAATATGGCAGTCATATTTATAATTATATAAACTTCACAACTCAAAACTAATAAAAAGAAAAACACAAGAATACTGTTCGAGTTCTATTCAATTACATTAATAACTAATACAGTACAATCTGCACCTACATAATATTTTAGTTTGCAAAATTAAGAGAGATGTGTAGATCTTCAAAAAACATGTCCCATGCACGAAATATTTGAAAACCAATTGTATATATTTCTACATATTTTTCCTAAATAAAAATTGGCAAATTTTTAATGCAGACGAAAAGGTCTGTTTTTTTAATTAGCCCCCCAATAACGTTAAAATTCAAAAACGAGAGGCAGTCAATTATGTCTAGAACAATAAAAATAAAACTACTTCTAATAGACAAATTATAACACCCCAGATGCTCATCATGTGTCTTTCCGTCGCTTATCAATCTAATAAGATAGCTTAAACATCTTCAAAAAATATTTTAAGTGGTTGGGATAGAGTTAATAAATAAAAGATGAAAATTATTTTTTTAATACATAACTGCAAGCGCATCCTAGTCTACAGAATTCGACGTATATCGAGTTGAGCTTTCTACTTCAGTTACTAGATCAATGTATTTCTAGACAAATTATTTCTTCAAAAGAATTAATTAAAAATGTCCACAAGTTCGTAATGAAAAAGAAACTGCTTAGGCATGACGGTTTTGTCCCTCAAAAATTTTAACGTTTTGGTGAATCTCTATCTCATTGAAGAAGAAAATGATTTTCTTTTAAGTGAATAGTTACCAAACATCCAAGATGACCTAATAGTGGCAACAAGTGGAACCAAAAATAAACATCTAAGTGCAACGTTTTTAAAAATGCTCAAAAAACTTGTACTGCATATAACAAAATTATTTGCAAATTGCACTTTAATCCGTTTCATTATTATAGACACTAATGTTCTAATGTGTTAATCAAATCTAAAAAAATGGTATTTGTTAAACTGGTCAGACATAAGGATTTTGGCATGGCATGCTTTATTAAAATTACGCAATTTTATCTAATTATTAAAAATCTTTGTAATTAATGTATTAGTTCGAAGTAGATAAAATTTAGTACTATAATGGTTCGTCATGTTAATCTAATATGTTAACGCATATTCTAATATGCTAATTATTGACTCATACGCATATCATAATGATTCTAAGATGGTAATTAACGCAACCGACTAAGAATTTTGTCAGCAATTTAACATAGATGTACAAATTAATACTTATAAGCAGAAACAACAGTTACATACTTAACAAAACAATTCAAGAAAAATTAACAAGCACCTATTAAAGATTAATTTTAAAACGTTTTACCAATATAAAATTAAATAATAAAAGAAACAGGTAAACAACGCAATAAAAAAATTCGAACAAAAGACTCCATCTTGAACCGTATCGATTAGAAGTGAAAGTTAAGAAATCTGAACAGAACAAACCTAATTAATAAATAACAGAACAAAGAAATTAGATTAAAAATAACACTTAACTAAATTGATGGATGTAAGTATAAGAGAAAAATGAATTAATTGTGATGTAGAAAGCGCCCATAAAACAGAAAAACTGACACTCACTGTTGAACTGATTCAATCAGTAAAGATAAACTCAAATACCCATGTCTATGTCAGTTTTGCAAATAACTATTTGTATCACTAGTCCAAAAAGTGCTATTTTGCCAGTATAAACATGCGAATATTCGCAAAATAATTAAAAAAAATTCAGAATGTGTGATACACAAAATTTGTTGTTAACCTTACTACTATAAATTTGTTAAAAACAGTTATTTAAGTATTGATTTTTAATAAAATTTAATAACATATGTTGATAAAACTGAAATCTGTAATGACGAAACTCAATTGTTTCTGTAAATGTATTTGACAGTTACATAATTTCATCACAATTTAACTTATTTTAAAATAACATCATTATTAATAATTTCTTTAAGGTAAATGGTGTATATTTAATTTAAAAGCTTACAAACTTTCGAACTTGAGCTAAGTTCTTCGTTAAGCAGTATAAATTAAAATTAAACCATAAAAACTCTAGACGTAGCTTTAAGTGTAATTGGTAGAAAAATTAAGAAATAACAGGTAACCCGGTGGCAGATAGTTCGAAATAATTGTCTCTGTTGAAATGGTTAGAAAATTTAATAATTTAAAGTGCTTCTCTAATCTTTCTTGATTTATTGATGGTTTTTCTTTAGATGATGTAAAGATAGAAAGAAAACCAGATTGTACATTACTGTACATTCAGTTTATCGAAAACCAACACATACAGCTCAATACATAAACGCAAATTCTTACCATCACCCAGCTCACTTGGAACTTGGAACAATTCGCACATTATATAACCGTGCAATGATAGTTTGTCACAAAGATAAATCACAAGAAGAGTTGGATCACCTTAAAAAAGTTTTTATAAGAAATGGTTTTAAGAGAGAGTAAATTAGGCAGTTTCTTCGACCAATGACAAGATCTACTTCAACAGATGATTCAACTATAAATCAAAACTTTGCTATTCTACCTCCCGTTTCCAATATAAGTGACAAAACTGGAAGAATACTAAGAAAACAAAATAAAAGTTGCTTATAACACTACTTGTGGAGTATACGAAATCCCATTCACCTGTGGCAATGTATATATTGGTGAAACTGGTAAAACTAAAGATACTAGATTAATTATCAAGTTTTCTTACGATTGATTGTTTCTAGTTACTTTTGTTTTATAATTGTCATTTTAATTTATACTGTCTGACGAAGAGCTTAGCTCAAGTTCGAAAGCTTGTAAGATTTTAAATTAAATATACACGATTAACCCTATAAAATTATCATTATGTTTCATGGTGAAACCTTGATGTCTAAAAAAATTAAATAATAAAAAATTATTGTTTTTGCAATTTTATAATTTATTGTATTTGTTAAAAAAAACAATAACACAGATATTTATGTTAGTGATAATGAATCTGACACAAATGACAGATGACTTAAATAATTAATGACAAGTATGAGTACCAACTACACGGAAAAAAAGGTCATGCGGAATTGATATATATCATGCAAAAGGCTGTTGGTTTTGAGTCAAGCCGATGTACGCTTGAATTAAACTTCTATTTTATTAGATTGTCGCTGTAATTGCATTGCAATAAGAGATTTAGTTTAAATTTTAGTACATTTACGTTGAATGTTATTTGAACGTGGATCAATTTTAGAAAAAAAGCAAATGCTTTAAATATGAAATCGTAATGATTAAATTCAGTATAATATTTCTCTCCGTGTACTAGTTATAAAATTCCCAATTTCCAAATTTTTCAAAACTGCAAAATAAAGATGAAAATTTGTTTGCTTATTATCAACAAAAATACAGATGAATACATACTAATACAGGAGCAATTTATTGAATTATCTAGAAATGAGGAGAGCTGAAGCCAATGTTTAAACGAGGATACCATTTCTGGTTACAAAAACAGATCCCAATTTTATATCCAGCATTATTGTATTATTGTAGAGGAGCTGTTGATTGATTTTCCGTCTTCCTATTTAGTAGAAAGTGGATTCAGTGCCGTTATGAGCCTCATCACAAAAAAATAAACAGACTTGAAATTAGTACTCGTGGGGGTTTGCGGTTGCTACTTATGCTAAGTTTAAACGAGCTTAGTAACTAATGCTTAGTACTTGTTACTTAACACTAACACCTTGCGTGTAAACACGTTATTGAGTGCTTAGTATTAGTGAAGCTGCAAGTGCGAGTGAATAGAAACCGATCCTATTTACTATGCAACAAGTAGCTCCCCCTACCACAATTTAACTAAGCACTTGCCTCTTGCCGAATCATGTGAACACCCACAGCAAGCGTTTAGTGTTTTGTCGTTGAATCGCCGGTGTAACTTTTTCTAACAAAACATTGAACTCCTCGGTTGACATTCTCATAAACATTTTGTATTCATTTTGATCTTCGGTTGCTAGCTCTCTTAAAAGGTGTGCTGAATTGCCAAAGTTATCTCTTCGCAGCAACCACGGTCTTGTCCACAGTCGTTTTTCTTTTAATGCTTCTTTTTCAAGTTGTTCTATCATTGCTGATAAAATAACGTTTGAATAGTGTTTGAACACATTTCTCAAAACCAGGCGTCGGCGGTGATCCATTCCGAACGGATGTCTTGTGACTAATACCTTTTTTTAACACCAACGTGTAAACAGTTACTTCTCACTTGTCACTAAGCAGCTTAGTACTAAACGGTAAGTACTAAGCGTTAGTTACTAAGCTCGTGTAAACTTAGCATTACAAACATTGAGCCGCATATGAATACATTTATAGCATCATATCAGGTTCATCCAAGTCATTGAATTTTTTTTCTGATATTTTAAAACAAAAAAACATAAATGACATTGGGATGAATTGCCTTATTTTTAAATTTTAGTAGAGAAAAAAATGACATTTTAGCAGTTTTTTATCATTTCGAATTCGCCAATTTCATTTTTTATGTCTGAAGAAATTAAATCAAAACAAATATGTGCATACAAGATTTTCTTAAAATGTTGTCAAAACCACGAATTAAACGAAAAACGATCCATACATACATTAAAAATATTAATATAAAAAACCAAATTTGGCAAATATTCAGAATAGACAGACAAAAGATGATCCGGTTAACTAGATGGGTAAGAAATTATTTTTAACTTTCAACAAATTTATTTGAATCAAAGTTAATTCTTTTTTTAACAAAAACTTTTTTTTTAATTTCTACCAAAACACAAATTTATACTATAAGTATTGCGGCTGACACAATATTAAGAAGAAGAAAATCAAAAAAGAATATACAAATCATGAAAAAAACCTAACAACAAAACGTGAAACGTCTATTTGTCCACTTCAGTATTTTTAGTCCTTTTATGTTTATGAAATATAGAAGCAAATTTTTTATTTTTTATTTTCATTGCCGTGTACAAATGTATAGCTCTACAGACCACTTGAAAGACTTAGGTAAACATTAAAAATTCAATTTAAAAAATAGTTGCCTAAAATATTTCTTTGCTATCACAAAAAATCCAATTTATACTAAGAGATGGCTCTGTCATCATATTTCACTCATCTCTAAATATCTTTCACGGAAGATAAGACGATAAGACAAATATAGGTTGCCTCATTCAGATAAAACAAAGAATCAAAGATATCACATTGTTTATAGTTTTTTTGCCAAATGTAAAATTAATTAAAAATGTTTGAATTTTGCATATCAAAGTATAAAAATGAAACAAGAAAAAACAAGACGAATAAAACTAATCAAAATATACAGAATAAGGAGCATACAGAAATTTAAAAAAAATAGAGTAGGTACTAGAAAGTCACCAAGTAATACAAGAGACTGAAGAAACAGTAAAAGCAGTAGATAAACAGTAGTGCTAAATTTTTTTGTTAATATTTAGAAAATTATCTGTAATAAACATTAATCCTTTTGTATAGTTACCATTAAAATTTGAAATTTATTTAAAATGCATTGTAAGCAGTAGCGTTACTAAGAAGTGATGGTCTTAAAATGTAGAATTTTTAAAACCACTATATTAATTATTAGCAATATTTAAACGTTTCAAAAACACACGATTACAGTTTTTTACTAACTGTAAAATAGAATTAAACAGTAGACAAAAAACTTGCACGGTAAGTAATTATAATAATTTTCTAAAATGCCTTCTTTGTGTATAAAAATTCTCTATCATCACTAATTATGATCAATGACTTAAATTTTATTCCACCTTTGCTCTAAAATAAACAAAATAATTTCCAAAATAGTGAAATTAAATTTCTATTTTTTAAGCTCGGTCAACAGCTTCCCCCTTTTATTTTTTTAATAAATTTGCAGTGTAATAAATTGTGCTCGCTTTGTGCTAATATTATTTTTAATTGTGCTTAACTCTAAATTAATAAAAAGTTCAAATAAGTCCGGGGGCTAACTTGACCCATAGTCCCCCGTTTTTTTTTTTTACTTTTTTATAGTATTTTAGTTATTTAATTGTGCTTGTTTTGTGCTCAATTGTGCCGTTATTATTTTTAACTGTTTAAATTGTTAATAAAGTTAAAACAAATCCGGGGAATAACTTAACCATCAGCCCCCCGTTTTTTATTCCATTTTTTACGATATTTTAGATTCGTCTAATTGTGATGGTTTTGTGCTTAACGTTGCTAACATTAAATTCAATTAAACTTATTTTCAAACGAATAACAAAATTTAAACAATCCATAGACTCATATGTCTGCGAACCCACTGTTTTTTAAATTATTTACACTATTTCTTTCTTATCTAATTATATTTGTTTTTTACTAAATTGTGCTAGTATTATTTTTAATTGTGTTTAATTTTAAATTGATAATAAAATAAAAACAAAGTCGGGGGCTAACTTGACCGCTAGCCTTCCGATTTATTTATTTACATTTTTTTGCTTATTTAATTGTGCTTGTTTTGTGCTAAATTGTGCCGTTATTATTTTTAACTGCGCTCAACTTTAAATTGTTAATAAAATTAAAACAAATCCGGAGACTTACTTAACCATTAGCCCCCCGTTTTCAATTCATTTTTTTTACAATATTTTTTGCTCATCTAATTGTGCTCGTTTTGTGCTAGATGTTGCTAACATTAAATTCAATTAAACTTATTTTAATAGAAAAAAATTTAAACATAATCCGGAGACTAATTCAATTGTGCTTGCTTTGTTCTCGATTGCGCTATTATTATTATTTTTTTCTGAACTTATGGTTAAATCTGGAAATTTGTTATTCTGGTTTAGCAGTCGGTAGTTATTTATTTTTGTAACCATTTTATAGTAATAATTAAAAAAATAAATACAACTTTACATGTATTTAAGTTTCCTCTATTTAACTTTTTTATAATATTTATTTGTTAAATAAATAATACAATGATATTGAATAGAAAACTGGGGAATGATGGTTAAATTATCCCTTGGATTTGTTTTAATTGTATTCACAATTTAAAATTGAGCACAGATAAAAATAATAACGAAACAGTTGGGCACAAAACAAGCACAATTAAAGAACCAAAAAAAATTGTAAAAAATGAAAAAAAAAAACGGGGGGCTAGCGGTCAAGTTAACTACCGGATTTGTTTTAATTTTTTTATTAATTAAAACAAAAAACAAATTAAAATATTTTTTTTTGTAAATCCGTTCCGGGTACCTACAGTCATAAATTTCAAATTATGTTTCTGATTATTTTATAGAAGCAACAGACTTTTTCAGACTTCAGTCATCTTATGAGCCCCCTGTCACAAGAGGCCTCCCTGCAACGCGGGCCCAGTTAATTTCGTCACTGTTTGTTAGTAATTTATGGTGTACTAGCTGAGAAGAACTATTAAAAAATAGAGACAACAGTAGACAAAATATGATGCGAGTAAATGGATAGATAAGAAATGATTACAGATTTTTAGGAAAACTAATTTTACTTAAAGATTAGATTTTTTGAACGAACAAAATTTTAAATGATTGTCAGGAAACTGCGTAAGAAACTTAAAAAATATACAAAATAAGTACAAGATAAAAAGCAGAATATATAAATTATAAACTTTAAGAAAATTAGAATTATTTATGCTAATCAATAAAAATCATAAAATATTTTGTTTACGTTAAAATTATATGTTATTAACAAAGCCAAAATTAAATATTATAGAAAACAAATAATCAGACAATAAAAAATTCTGTTAGCAACTTTTGAATTTTAGCAAATTATTATTAGTTAAAATCGTCTTTTATTGTATTCAAATAATTAAAAATGTTTCGTGATTTTACAACAAATACATTGACTTAAAACACTGCTCTTTACACATGAAACAAATTGAATTTAAAAAAAGTACCATATGAGTTAGAAATTCTGTTTTTTTTTGTAAAATAATCTATTTTTCCATTGAATTATTATAGTAATTAAAAATACTCCATAGAGAATACTAAATACAGAAATAAAAAAAAAATGAGACAAAAATTCTAGGAATACCTAAATAATAAACAAAAACTCAGTGACTTTTAGCAGATTCAAATATGTATAACAAAAGACAGACAAAAACGATAAGAAATTGTCTTATTACGAAATTAGTTCCCAACGCGGGCAAAAATATTCAAAGCGGCTCCATGGGAAAAAAACTTTTTCCATAATTGAAAAGGTCATTTCTTTTGGCGGTATTCGTATTTATTTTGTTAGATTGTGTACCGAAAAGAATAAATTTCGGCCGACGTTTATCGAACATATACCCCGTGATATACCCCAAAATAAAGTTTCATAAATAACACATTTAAAAATGTTTTTTGTCCCGAAATCAATAAAATCAACAAAAAACTTACTATTAAAAAGTTTATTACGTTTGAAAACCAACACGTAACCAAGAAATTTTAGAAACTTAAGAATTTAAATTGGATAGTTCTCTCCCTAATATTTTAGATTTTTTTACAAACATTAGAAGTAATGGTTAAACAACCTGCTAATTATTGACTCATACGGATATGGTGCCATTTCAAAAACTGCATTCAACCTAATGGACAAGCATTGTCGGCAATTACAGCAAAACTTAAAACGTAATTAGAATGTTCTTAAAATCCTACTAAGTAATTCGTGTCGAAATTGTACAAATAGCGTTAAAGCGTAAAACGCACCGCCAATTACAGGTGATTAGCGAGTATACTTAAATTAAAAAGAAAAATTTAAAACGCGCTGAAAGAATTTCAATTATTGTTTTAGCAATAGCGAGACACATATTTATATTAGCCGCTATCGTACTAGTTTATATTTAACTATTGAAATTATAGTTTTTTTATCGTTTTGGATACGATCGGGTCAATGAATTGTTGTGTAAATTATTTTTGACTGATAAAATTTAGTAACCGATTAGCAAATGCATACTTACTTGGTCGCAATTGGCACTAATGTCCAATCGTACCCTCGCAAAACCTTCGAAACGGCTTCATTTATTTCCGTTTTGTCCAGTTGGGTATTTTCATTAACCCCTAAAGAAGATACTGTAGTTTCATTGATGATTGACGCCACCGATGCAGCGGCTATTGTTGACGCAGTCGACGCGTTAATTGGCACCGGCGAAGAACGCACGATATTATTACTGGATAGCATTGTTCTTTATGAAAATACTACGACTTCACTAATTTTCAAATTTAACGAAGAAATTTATGAATGAATTTCACCAACCACCTGTTTAATACCGTATTACGTGAAACAATGATCAACTGTTTGGAGTAACATCGCTTCAACACCTCCACCAACAAACACAAATCAAAGAGTGCTTTGAAATTCTTAAAACAGTTTCATATACCACGCGCCAGTTAAGATAAACTATATATCTTAAGTTACGTTTAGACTTTTATACCCATCTTTGTTTGTGTCGTTCGTTAGAGTAAGTAAGATATGTGACGTGTCTCAGGTTGGTCTTTAAGGAACTGTGACATATGCAGATGCCAAGATGATGATGACTGCCAATGGCAAGAAGGCCTTCTATTTTAAGTACGCCTAGTATAATCTTATTGGTGAGCGAATTCATCAGCATTTTTTTCTTAATTATTTTTATTAATTTTATTTTGACATTATGGTCGACGTTATCAATTAGCGTGAGCCGATAGTGCACGTGAATAATTTTTAATAATGCAGGAAATGACGTATACGTTTTTTATGTTTATTCGTTATAAACCATTATTATCGCATCGATTTCAAAAAATTTCAAAATTTATTATGCAATTCTGAACCGTTAAGTAATTATATCTTGATTTGACTGAAGCGTCAACTCATTTAGTGAAATTAGTGATAACCACAGTGTCATCCATATTGTGAATATTTTCTTTCTTCAACGAGTTGGATTTAAAATTGGCAATATTCTAATTTTTTTTATTTCGCTCCGACGAAGACAACCACATAAAATCGCGATGTAACTTCGAATGACTTTTTAAGTGCTGTACAAATTTTGGTAACTAAAATCAGTGTTAAAATATTTGGTTTTCTATTTTAGTTCTGACTTTTTAGACCTTCGATGTTACAAAACATTTTAATACTACGGTCAACAAGTGTTTTTCGTACGAATAGTTTTATTTGGATAGAACTCTGAATTCTGCTTTAATAAAACTAAAACAAGACAGGTACCTTTCGCATTGAATAAAAACCATTTAATATAGAAAATATAATTTTTAACCAATTATTAATCTTTCGTATGGTCATAGTATTTATTTAAATGAAACAGCTATTCTTTTAACATTGCAAGTGTTCTACTACTTAAAATCTATCCTACTCAATTTTATTCTATTGGGTCGATATAAAACTACAATAAACAACGGGCGTTTTTGTTGAGTTTTATATAGCAACAAAAAACGGTTTTCAGGTATTTTCTCGGTATAATGAACAAATGGTTCATACACGTATTCACGCGGACGCGACTGTAAAACTATGCTTTCTTGCCAATCATATAGTCGTTAGAAAATTTTTTTTCTTGTTTTGACCGAGTTTGAATTTGTAAAAAAAAGTTGCCAACATTGCCCCAAACCATGCTAAACAGAGACCTACTGTGATGAAACGTGTTCAGCGCTATTATTTTATTATATATCTAAGAAAGCTGCAGACAATCTTCTAACTTTTTTAGATTATTATGTTTGAAAATGGAGTTGAGTAGAATTTGTTAGATTTGCTTTGTAGATAATATCGCTACCCTAAGCTTTAAATGTAAGTTTTGAAGAAATGATACGGGTGTCAATAAGGCTACTTATTTACCCCCCAAACAATTTTTTTTATTTTTTAGTGATTAAAGAACACAATATGTTTATTAAGAGCAATAAAAACAAATGTATCGTTCTTCTTTATATTCTTTCGTAAGACTGACACACTCATCTTATTAGCACTGGCAAATAGAGCATAGATGCATATCTGCCACTCTAGGCTGCTTACAAGCCTTACAGTGCCAACTGTTTTTGTTATATTCTTTCTTGGTTGATTGAGATTGACAATTTTTTTTGTCATTTTTTTTAATTCCTATTTTAAAACTCGATTTTTATTGCAATCTAAGTTTTCGTCGCTACTTATGCTCTACTGTTAATGCCTGGTTTTTGGTTCTTAGTTGTAGCTTTCCGCGTCATATCCGATGTCTCTAGCATTTCGAAGAACGAAACATTTTCAATTGACCTTTTTTCAGACACTGATTAGTCATTGTTACTGAAATCACTGTAATTGTTCATACCATGTTGCGCAGGACCGACGTTTTGTTACTCTTTTTGTGAGCCAGGTTGAACCTTTGATAAACAAAGCTGCGGTAAATTTGGCATATAATTTTCAGCATCCAAAGCTTTCTGTGAGTTATGTCTTACTGGAGGTCTTAACTGGTGACTCCGTTTGGAGCCAAAAAAAAACTTTAATTGGTATTTTTTCTGCATTGAAATGATAAAATCTATGTGTCCCACATTATTGAGAAAATATCTCCAAAACGTTGTTTAGCTAAGGCACGATCTCTATATTTAGCAGAAAACTTCTAAAGTTTATCACTCCAATCGAATTCGAATGAGCGGAACACAGTCTAACTCATCTGCATTTCTGTTATGAAAGGATCAAATCAAATTTCTGTAGTCACAAATGCCCCATCAAAAATTAACAAACAGGCCCCATTTTATCTAAATTGCTCAAAATTAGAAAGTCACTGTTTAAATTCTTTTATTGTCAAACTAGCTTTATTGTGTTATTATACCCTTTCTGCCAACTGGTAAATAATCTGCCGGTTTTTTAGTTTTTCTTAAAATTAACAAACGAGGAAATTTTATTGTCCAGTGCGTTGCCATAAAAAATAAGTGTGACATTTTTGGTATGTTGCTTGGCAAAAAGATGTACTTTTCTCGCGTTATTTTTTGCAAGAACACGTTGTTGATGATACAAACGAAAACAGGACTCTTTTTTGTTCATATTGAAACGTTCGAGAAATTATTCTCAAGTTCTAGAACGTTCACCAAAAGATATAGAAAATTCTCGAACGTTTGGCGAAATATATAAAAGCAATACAAATGAATCATAAGTTAATTATTCCAGTAATTTAAAGATTATTTAAGAAGATTATTCAAGTTTGAATAAATAAGTGATTAACGCGTGTGTTTGAGATAAATATACGGAGTATAACTTTATACGTGACTTTAAAGTAAACAATAAGTGTTAAACTAAAGTTATCTGCGGATTTTATCTTCGTGTGATAGTTCTATATATAAATAAGTGTAAGTGTTTTTATTAAATATCCTTAGATTTAATTAGTTCGGTTAGTCATAAACGTATAAATAGTTTTAGTATAAATAAATACATTAGTTTTAATAATAACCGTTACAGTGGTGCACAGGTGCCAGGTTCGCGATTTTTAGTATAAATATCATTAAGTAATTTGATATAGTTCCCGTAATAAATACATTAATAACTTAAATAAACAAAACTTTAGTTCGCGCTTTGCGTGTTTATTTATTCCTTGTAAAATTAGTCTGTTTCAGTTTGTTAAAGTAGTGTATTCAAACTTTTTATTCGTGTTATATATAATTTATGCCGGTGACGCGTTTGCAAGCAGTTAAAATGGATTCAAAAATATTTGAAATACTCAAATCCATGAATAAAAATATCGAAAAAAATAATAGAAAAATGGGCAAAATTTCTTAAAAAATGGAAAAAAATTCAAGAAAAACGGAAGAAAAGTTTTACAAAAATTCGCAGAAAATTGAAGAATAGTCTAGAAAAATGGAATAAAAGCTTCACGAAAATTCGCAGAGAATAGAAGAAAATTCTCAGAAAATTAAAGAATAAGTATTTAAAAATACCCATAAAATAGAAGAAAAGTTAATGGAAAATTCTAGACGTTTAAAAGAAGAAATACAAACGAGCATAGAAAATCAAATCAAAATTGTTCAAGAAGAAACCAAACAGCCATGTTAATTTAAAAGGAGAAATTTGCGAATCTGTTAATGACAAAATAGAAGAAGTAGAAGACAAATTAGAACAAAAGCTAGATACAAAAATTTAGAGAAAAAATACAATTGCTTGAAGTAAGAATGAACTAAATGAATTGTCACGGTGAAGGAAACCTCACGAGTGAAGATTTAATAATGGACCATTGGGAAGAAACCACTCACAAGTTCAAAGTACCTCCGAATTTTGATGGTAAAGTTTCATGGTCGGCCTACTACAAGTAGTTTGAAGCCGCAGCTACAGCTAATGGTTGGAGAAACAAGCAGAAAGCGACGTCTTTAATAGTGTCCTTACGTGGAGAAGTTCTTGGAATATTGCAAACTGTTTCTGACCACCTTCGGGTTCAGAAAGCTGCCGAAAGTCTTCAAGAGTTTGAAGCTGACATCGCCAGACTAACACGGCTTGCGTATCCTACAGCGCCAGATACCTTCTTGGAACAATACTATTCAAACCTTTGTAGACGGCTTCCCAAACAGCAAAACGCAGCAGACTCTCCGGTTAGCTCGACGAAAGACATTGGATGACGCTTTGGTGCATGCTTTGGAGTTTGAAGCAGCAAAACAAGCATTGCAACGAGACGGTCATAGACTCTACTGTGCTGCAGAAGTACCTGCGCAGACACTCAAAAGCATCGAGGAGATAGCGTGACGAATATTTCGTAAAAAAGGAGTGACGACTATGAACTGCGGTGAAATAGGCCATGTACGACGATATCGTACTAAACTCAAGAAGAAGACAAGAAGAGAACTCGAAAACTTAAAACAAGTTGACCAAAAGAGACAAAAGTTAATCTCATCTAGTCAGGCCCGAGATTACCAATCAAATGGCATCGCCGATGGAGCAATTGAATAGCATTTATCTCTATGGCAAGATCAATAGAAGAGTGTTCAGTTACTGGTCGACATGGTAGCGACGAAGACCATCATTCGTCCTGACATGTTATTGGAAAACGAGAAGACATCACCAGTAACAGTACCACTTCGAACGGCGACGAGTGAAGAAATACCTAATCACGGAGAAGTCAAAGTAACCATTGGCTTGGAAAATGGAGTACTCGACTATCAAGTACTGGTAGCCGACTTCACGGAAGAAGTTATCCTGGGAATTGAAGTTATAAAGAAGTATTGGTTCCATTTGGATATAAAGATCGATGTCCTGAAGATCGACAATAAAGAAATTTCGTTTCATTCGT
Organism: Aquatica leii; assembly: GCA_035610365.1. Taxonomy (NCBI): domain Eukaryota; kingdom Metazoa; phylum Arthropoda; class Insecta; order Coleoptera; family Lampyridae; genus Aquatica; species Aquatica leii. The sequence continues at coordinate 44,465,509 of CM069435.1, read as the reverse complement.
CAGAGAAGGCAGCCGTGCGAGTCTTATTGAGTGAAGACGTACCTGCCTGCAAGGACTGAAAGTGTGGTGATGGCACGCCTGGATGGAAACTTCCGGGAAGGCTACATACGCGAGATTGAACCAATGGAGGGCGACTTAGTTGAAAAAGGACTACTCGTTATCAGAACTTTAGTACGAGTGAAAAACACGATGCCAGTAAGGATCTTAAATATCAACTTAGATCTGGTAACGTTGAAAAACAAGACCGTGGTAAGCCAATGCACGCCAGTATCTAAAATTGTGAGATGCGTGAAGTCTAACGAAGATACGTCGCCAAAGAAGTGTCCACAACATCTAATGGACATTCTTACCATCAAATGCCAAAACCTCAGCCTAGATCAGCTGGCTAAAGTTAAAATGTTGAATAAAAAGTATCAATATGTGTTCGCGCTGGAGAATGGTGCCACAGGGAGGACTAACGTGGTGAAACATAAAATTAATACCAGAGACGCTCGGCCGATACGACAACATCCACGCAGACTTCCTTTGGTGAAAAGAGAAGAAGCCGAGCCAATGATTACGGATATGGAGCAAGAATGCGTGACTGAACCTTCAAGAGAGAAACCTATTTTCTATAGGTCAAACAATGGACAAAGGTTACATATTCAAAGCTAATAAAAACAAGTGTTTGTTTGTGAAAGACAATGTTATTAAGTTAACGTGTAAAAGAACAGATCGAGGATTGTATATCCTAGATATGCGTGTGTGCTTGCCAGAAATTGCAGCTGAGGTGTATGTTGCGTCGGTGTCAGACAACGTTTGTGCCATCAAAACAAACGACATGTACAAAAGTTGTTGAAACTGCAAGGAATCAGTGTGCAAACTAATGACGAATTCTGTGATGCATGTGTTTCTGGAAAACAGCACAGAAAAGGTTTTAGTGCACGAAAGAATAAACCATGTAGCAGGACTACATGGTGCATTAATTCATACTGATATATGTTGATTAATGCAACAAATCTCGTTGGAGGTGCAAAATACTTTACTTCTTTTAAAGACGATTTTACAAAGTTTAGGCATGTGTTTTTTATTAAGTCTAAAGCAGAAATGGCTGGATGCTTTAAAATCTTTATAATCGAAGCAAAAATTGCTGGAAATGTAATAAAATAATTTTTAAGTTATGGTGGAAAGTTTCATAATAGTAGTGTACATGAAATTCTTTCATCAAATGGCATTAACTACCGAATAACAATGCCATAATGCCCAGAGCAAAATGGGGCAGCAAAACATCAGTCAACAACATCTTCAAGTATTACATTTGTACCAAAAGATGCAACAGAAAGCAGTATAAGATTAGAAAATTTTGTTTTAGAGGAAGCCGAAACAAGTAAGGTTAAGTGAAGCAGAATACCTGACGTAGAAAGAAAAACACGACAAGGGCGAGAAGTTATTCTTATCTAAAAGATTATGTTTTCCTTGCTAATGACTCAGCACCAAATTCCTATGATGCCGCAGTGAAGTCCGTTGACTCAAATCAATGGTTACAGGCTATGCAAGAAGAGCTCGAGTCATTGCATAAAAATAAGACATGGGATTTGGTCAGTCTACCACTAAATCAGAAAGTGATTGGAAGTCGGTAGGTTTTAAAGTTAAAATATAAACCTGAGCAAGAGGTTTTTCACAAATAGAAGGTTTGGACTACAATGAAACGTTTATTCCTGTAGTGCGATTTGATACGGTGAGGACTATCTTAAGTATTGCTGCTATCGAGAAAATGAAGTTACTGCAGTTTGATGTGAAAACAGCATTTTTGTACGACACATTGAAGGAAGAAGTTTACATGTATCAACCTTAGGATTTTAATGATGGCAGTAACAAAGTATGTAGACTAAACAAAAGTCTATATGGTCGTAAACAAGCACTACGGTGTTGGAATACACGCTTCGTCGATGTCCTGACAAAGTTAAACTTTGTTCAAAGTGTTGTGGACTTGTGTTTATTCATTAAAAATTCAAAAATATATATTGCATTAACGATGGACTGGTAGGTAGCAATGCAAATGCAGACTTGACTAGTTTTGTGAACGACTTGACAAAACAGTTCGAAGTGACCATCTGTGAAATGAATTATTTTTTGAGGCTTAAAATTTTAAAATTGGCTGATGGTTATATCTTTGTAGGACAAAGGAGTTGCACCATAAAAATTATAGAACGTTTCAATATCATATCGGCAAATTCGGCGGGTACACGATTTGAAGTTCTTGTAATTTAATCGAAGATGTTCCTATTGAAGGAGTAACATATCGTAAAGCTGTGGGAAGTCTGATGTATCTGTCTGTGGCAACAAGAGCTCATATTACATATGCTATGAGTATGGTATCAGAATCCTTGGCAAATCCAACAGTTTGAGATTGGAGGAATGTGAAACGAATGTTTCGTTACCTAAAAGGAACTCTTGAGTAAGAAATTACGTATAAAGCAGAAGGTGAACAATATTTACTTGAAGCGTTTACCGATGCCGATTATGTAGGAGATCCTATCACAAGGTGCTCTAGAAGTGGGATGGTATGTAAATTGCATAATGGGGCAATTTCGTGGTTGAGCCAAAAACAAAAATATGAAGTGCTTTCCACCAAGGAAGCAGAGTATATCGCAGTAAATGAGGGTGTCAAAGAATTAGTATGGCTAACAAGACTTCTAAAAGAGATTTCAAGATTCAAACGTGTACCTTCATTGCCAGTGCAGTAAAACTTTCTAAAAATCCAGAGTTTCACAAAAGGTCCAAACACATCGATGCGTTTTCACTTTATCAGAGAAAATGCTAGTGAAGATGAAGTGTCAATCCAACACATTCCAGGAGATAATCAGGTGGCCGACATATTCACTAAACCTTTACCTCGTCCCAGATTGAGCGCTATGCTGCAGTGATAGTATTATAGTAAATAAACTCAATTTTTTTGTGCGTTTGTGTGTACATAATTTCCTTTTAGGGGAAGTATTGTAGATATTTAAAAAGAGGAAAATTAGTACCTTTGACTGTAGTTGGCAATATTGAATATACGTAGATGTATATAGTATACAGTGGAGGTAGATTTTAGTTAGTTCCATTTATAGCATCGTTGTAGCCGCAACTAAAGTTTATAGTTTTGTAAACTGATTATTAATTTTAGTTACAATAAACGTTATTCTTAATTTCAGTTTTTGTCGCTGTATTAAAACGGCTCCTACTTCTTTTTTTTCCTTTTAGGGCGACAACTCTAGCAATCTTGGATTGTACAGTGGTGATACCGGTTTTGTCAACATTATAGACTCTTAGGGGGTTGAAATTTATCTGCTCCATAGATGGTTCCAGATCATAAAAAAAACGGTTGATGTTTTCCGGCTTAAAACTTTTTATTCTTTTTGAAATCCAATGCGATCGATTTAGGAGCCATTACCTGCATTACCATCTCTTTTTAAAAATGGATGGGGAAGGTTATTTCTTATAGCAAGCTTGCAAATGTCTGCAAATTTTAGACCATAATACTTTCTGCCCATTTTCAAAAAGTAATGTAGTATTGTTGTTTTCTATTTCAGTTGATAACACTGGTTTTCGGTCCAATTGTAGCGTGCGTTGTTCTAAGGGTTTGACACGTTTAACATATAGCTAGAGGGCTGATTTTGGAACGTTTAAACACTTCGATACGTTTAAATATCCCATTTCCTTACTTTCAACAACATCAATGGCATTTTTCATATTTTCTAGAATCTCTTATTTATATGAATGTCCTTTTTTGGGCATTTTATAAAATAAATGTTTAGACAAACATTTTTTGAATCATATGTATAATTAGATTTCTAATTTTAGATTGTAATTAGGACGGCATCCCGGCGGCTCGTCTTGGGAGCGACAGTCAGGCGAAAAATAGTTTATTGAAAAAATATTAATTGTTCAATCTTTTATTACGTTCTAGATAGTTTAAACCTACTGATTATTAATTAAATAGATAAAACTTTAAAGTATATGATATTCTTATGTACGTAAACAGATACTACAGAATTATGTCATTCGTAACATTGTTAATGTTAAGATATAAAATTGAATTATTAGACTCAAAGTCTTTTCCACAAAATATTATATTTTAATTTATTTTATCTTAAACATGTTTCGACATTTTAAAAATGTCATCGTCAGTAATTCTACAAATAGTAAAAACATTAAAAATATAGCTAACAAATTATAAAAGAGCATACCTATTAATATTATTAAATTGACAAATGTCAAAAATAACAAAATTGAAACTATTAATAAACAAACAGCCAGAAATGATAAAAATAAATTTAAATATAAAAATTGAAAAGCAAAGTTAGAATTTAGGATTAAGAAGAGGAGAAGTGCTTATATCGAGAATTTCATTGAGACACGTAGAAGAATTATCATTAGAAAGACGATGAATTTCTAAAATTTCAAGATTGTTGAGATAATGGCCTTTATTACAAAAATGAAGACATTTAATATTAAGATCAGGAGAAAAAGAATGACTAGTAGACAAAATGTGATTAGCAAAGGCAGAACAGGTGTTAGAGATATCAGTATTTAAATTTCTATTAATAAAATAAATATGTTCTTTTATTCTAATTTTGAACTTTCTTCCAGTTTGGCCGACATAAGAAGAATTACAAGAAGAACACGAAATTTTGTAAACACCAGATTTATCTAAAGAAGAAATAGGATCTTTATTATTGGCAATATAAGATTTTAAATTATTATTTGTAGAAAATGAAATACAAACGTTAAATTGTTTAAACAAATGTTTAAGGAAAAGACAAGAAGGACTGAAATAAGGAATAGAACGGTAAATATCATTACTACTGGATTTATTGTATACCAAATTTTTAAATAAATGGCGAAAACGAGTTCTATAAATAACAGTGTTTAAAATTTGAATAGGATAACCATTATTATATGCAAGTTGTTTAATAATGTTCAATTCTTTATTAAAACTAGTTATAGAAAGAGGAATAGAATAAAGACGATTAATTAAAGAACGAAAAGAAGCAATTTTATGATTATACGGATGATTAGAGTGAAAAGGAATTAAGCAATCCGTATAAGTAGGTTTACGATATATTTCAAAATTAAGTTTTTCATTATCACGTGAAATAAGTAGATCTAAATAAGGAAGAGAATTATTGTTTTCAATTTCGTAAGTAAATTTTATTTTGGGATGAAGTGAATTAATGAAATCGTTAAATTTACTTAGATCGTCTAAAGAACCATTAAAAAGAACAATACAGTCATCTACATATCTAAACCAAAAAGTAATCATACTAGAGAAAGAACAATTAGACAAAATTTTATTTTCAATATTATTCATAAATATTTCAGCAGCAAGGGGAGAAATGTTTGAGCCCATAGCTAAACCTGATAATTGAGAATAATAATTGTTATTAAATTTGAAAAAATTTTGCTTGAACACTAAGTCAAGAAGAGAACAAACATCTAAGATTTGGTAAGTGTTTAAAGAACCGTTAGAAAATAGTAGATTACGAATGAGAGATACACATTCTTCAGGAGGAATAGAAGGAAAAAGATTAACAACATCAAAAGAAACAAGATAACATGAAGAAGGAAAGGGAATATTTTTAATCTTAGAAGTCAAATCATAAGAATTTAGAATAGCATATTGATTAGTAAAGTTAGAATAAGTTCTAATTACGTTATTAAGCCAAGGAGCAAGTTTAGCTACAGGAGAATTACAATTTATTGAAGATATGGTTTATTCAGAAATGTTTAAAAGAGCATCTTACACCTAAATTTGTTTCAATAAAATCAAAAATTAACTCTGTGCAGTCTAGAAAAGCTTTAGAAAATGGTAGAAAAACTTAGCTAAAAGAAGAAATTAAATTACTCTACAAAGAACTTAACAACATAAACATAAAACTTTATATTCTTCGATCAAGTTTATCTTCTTCGTTACATCAATGTGAGTTAGATACATTAGATTTAAATATTAGAGATTACGTATTATTTATTGGTAATCGTATTCATTGTAATCTTTGTAAGAAACTAATTAATTTACGCAACTGTCAGCCGCTTCCTTTATATTCTTCTAAAACTTATTTTCCAACACATAATAACATTTCTATTTCTTCTATTTCTGCATCTTTACCTTTAAATCCCAATTCTCATAATATCAATAATAATAATGATACTTTACATAACTTTCATTCGAGACTTCTTAACCTTAGTAATGTCACTTTTACTTTAGAAGAACATAATTTGTTGAACTCGGGTCTTAAATATAATCTTCCAATTAATATTACTAAAAAGCATGTCGAAGCTCTAGCAGTTAGTTCAGAAAATATTATTCAAACTTCAAATTTGCCTGACAGTGACAGAATTAGGTATGAAATTCATAATAAATTAAAGAAAATTTTAAATAAAGGTAAATTTAATCCTAGTTTCTATTCGATTTATAAAACTTGCATTTCGATAAAATCAAAAATTAAATCTAACAATTTAACTATTTCCAAAGCTGATAAAGGAAATTGTATTGTTATTCTTTCTCGTTCAGATTATATTAATAAAGTTAATGATTTTCTTGATGCTGGTGGTTTTAAAAGGCTTTCTAAAAATCCTATCTCTATTTTTTGTTCTTCTTTTATATCTTGCCTTCAGTCTTGTAAATTAACTCTTAATTCTCTAGAAAATCGTAACATTTATCATTTCAAGCTTATGAATCCTTCTATACCGCTCCTTTATGGTCTTCCAAAAATTCATAAGCCTTCAATCCCAATACGCCCTGTTGTGTCCTTTTGTAATTCTCCTGTAGCTAAACTTGCTCCTTGGCTTAATAACGTAATTAGAACTTATTCTAACTTTACTAATCAATATGCTATTCTAAATTCTTATGATTTGACTTCTAAGATTAAAATATTCCCTTTCCTTCTTCATGTTATCTTGTTTCTTTTGATGTTGTTAATCTTTTTCCTTCTATTCCTCCTGAAGAATGTGTATCTCTCATTCGTAATCTACTATTTTCTAACGGTTCTTTAAACACTTACCAAATCTTAGATGTTTGTTCTCTTCTTGACTTAGTGTTCAAGCAAAATTTTTTCAAATTTAATAACAATTATTATTCTCAATTATCAGGTTTAGCTATGGGCTCAAACATTTCTCCCCTTGCTGCTGAAATATTTATGAATAATATTGAAAATAAATTTTTTTCTAATTGTTCTTTTTCTAGTATGATTACTTTTTGGTTTAGATATGTAGATGACTGTATTGTTCTTTTTAATGGTTCTTTAGACGATCTAAGTAAATTTAACGATTTCATTAATTCACTTCATCCCAAAATAAAATTTACTTACGAAATTGAAAACAATAATTCTCTTCCTTATTTAGATCTACTTATTTCACGTGATAATGAAAAATTTAATTTTGAAATATATCGTAAACCTACTTATACGGATTGCTTAATTCCTTTTCACTCTAATCATCCGTATAATCATAAAATTGCTTCTTTTCGTTCTTTAATTAATCGTCTTTATTCTATTCCTCTTTCTATAACTAGTTTTAATAAAGAATTGAACATTATTAAACAACTTGCATATAATAATGGTTATCCTATTCAAATTTTAAACACTGTTATTTATAGAACTCGTTTTCGCCATTTATTTAAAAATTTGGTATACAATAAATCCAGTAGTAATGATATTTACCGTTCTATTCCTTATTTCAGTCCTTCTTGTCTTTTCCTTAAACATTTGTTTAAACAATTTAACGTTTGTATTTCATTTTCTACAAATAATAATTTAAAATCTTATATTGCCAATAATAAAGATCCTATTTCTTCTTTAGATAAATCTGGTGTTTACAAAATTTCGTGTTCTTCTTGTAATTCTTCTTATGTCGGCCAAACTGGAAGAAAGTTCAAAATTAGAATAAAAGAACATATTTATTTTATTAATAGAAATTTAAATACTGATATCTCTAACACCTGTTCTGCCTTTGCTAATCACATTTTGTCTACTAGTCATTCTTTTTCTCCTGATCTTAATATTAAATGTCTTCATTTTTGTAATAAAGGCCATTATCTCAACAATCTTGAAATTTTAGAAATTCATCGTCTTTCTAATGATAATTCTTCTACGTGTCTCAATGAAATTCTCGATAAAAGCACTTCTCCTCTTCTTAATCCTAAATTCTAACTTTGCTTTTCAATTTTTATATTTAAATTTATTTTTATCATTTCTGGCTGTTTGTTTATTAATAGTTTCAATTTTGTTATTTTTGACATTTGTCAATTTAATAATATTAATAGGTATGCTCTTTTATAATTTGTTAGCTATATTTTTAATGTTTTTACTATTTGTAGAATTACTGACGATGACATTTTTAAAATGTCGAAACATGTTTAAGATAAAATAAATTAAAATATAATATTTTGTGGAAAAGACTTTGAGTCTAATAATTCAATTTTATATCTATATATTCCACTTTAAGAATGGATTACTTTAACGTTATAAAATGTTAAGATATTATCATATATTACTTTACAAGCGTTGCTATTACAAATACGGCGCACGCCGCATATCTGAATTACGGATAATATTCTCAGTCGGGTAATGTGATCACTTTATTAAAGAAAGTCTGAAGTTTGATTATCAGTTATTGTCGGTGTGGCGACTGTCTAAAATTATCATTCTCGAAACGTCAACTCACTCACTAACTTATCTTAGTTGATTGAATCAATTTTGTTTTAACATTTTGCGATGACTGACACAGTACAACTGTCTAGAATGGACAATTGTAAAACAGTATTTTGTATTTATTTTTAATTTTGATGTCAGCAAATTACTAAAAAGAAGTCTTAGTTCTTAGAAATAAATTAAACATTTCAACATTATTTTTAATTTTTTTACGGCGTCAATAAACTTAGGAGACTATTTAATGCAAAAAGTCCATAATTTTCGATTTATTTGGCTCAAAATTTGCTTAAGTTGAATTAAGCTTAAATTAACACAAAATTATTTACAGTAACAAGAATGATTAACAAACCTAAGTTTAATGAGTATTGAAAGTAAAATAGCTACAAATTTGAACACATCTAATTTAATTAATGAAATTGCGCTCAAAAAGGCAACAAGAGTCAATTTTGAACTAACGTTTATTATAAGTATGTATATAATTTTTTTTATAATAAACTTTTCTTTACTTATAAATAAAATAGATTTTCTTTTACTTGTTCAGTATTAATTATATGCTGTTATTGGTTTTGTATACTTTTAACCTTTGTTTTGTTTTAAAAGTATATGTAAAGTATGTAATAAATATATAATTGTTTTTTTAAGATATTAAATCTAAGCAAAAATAATTTAAGCTGATTAGGCAACTTTTACCTGACGCGGCCCTGTATGTAATTTTAAGACATTTTTATTATCCAAATATTAGGCAACTTTCTTCTACTAATTAGTAAGAAATAAAATGAAAATAAACATTAAAAAAATCTAAAAAAAAGGCTGTAACAACTGTTCTTTAATAAAAATGTAGAAATTACTAAAACGAGACACGAAAGAAGTATATAAATGTTATGACTGGTATTCTACACACGAAGCAAGTAAAAAAAAGTTAGTTTTCTTATGCCTTGGACGGACGGGCTACATTTTGCAGAATCTTTTTATTCATACTTATTACAAATCTAACAAATATAAAGAAAATGCCAGTTTTGGTTGATTCAGATTGTTTTTGATAATACATACAATTTCTTCAAGCAAAAAGTAAAAGGCAAAAGAAAATTATAATGAAATTAAGTCAACGTGTCATTCGAAAAGAAGCAAATGATGTTTTACTGTGACTTCAAAACAAAAGAGCAAAACAATTTTCTGTATCTAATGCTGCAACTGCAAGGATTTTTTTTGCTGACAGTCTATGTCTTTAGACAGCCACAGCTTATGCCTACTTTTAAATGAACATACCTTTTTTTGTGCTGGCTTATTGGAAATAACCAAAACTAATGTGATTTTATTATATTTACTTTTAGATTCCACTCACTAATCACAATCGCTAAACAGATATTTTATAATTAATTGAAAACATACTAGAATATAACTTGTAAACAATTGATACAGTAGCAGTCAGAAAAAAATGAATTTAGACATTAGAGCAAATCAAAAAGTGAATGATTTATTTATGAAAAGCCAAACATGTACTATTTTAAAATAGTCTTACGAACTGAAAGCCTTTGGTACGTACCATCGTTTTGTTTCATTTCTCAAACATATTGGAAGAATTCCTTGACGTTAAGTTATAGTTTGTACTTTTTATTTTAAATAAACGTAATATCATCATTATTATAAACTACGGAAACTTTTCCATCAGTTTAACAAATCTTGAAAACTCTTTTCAGGTCATCGCTCGCTTATCTTCCGAACTCTTCCATGAAAATATACGTGCAACACAATTTTTTACTTGCAACTATACAGATTACAAAGTTCGTAAAAAATTGATTTTATTGTTAAAAATCCTAAATTAATTAATGCATTCTAGTAACATTACTTTTTTTTTATTAGTTGTTTTATGCGATAATTTTTAACTTTTTGAGAAGCTTAAATTACAATTCGCTCGCCGCTCGCTTCATTATAGATCCTCTAGGTGACAAAAATTTTTCTTTTCTGATAGGAATGATGTATTTCAAATTTTATATATGACTTATAATTTTCTTTCTGTAAAATTATTGTTTTTAATTTCTTTTGATTAATTAATTGTGTTTGTGGTTTTTGTTTTTATCAAAATTTCTAACAAATAAGCATTTTTTTCTGAATTTCGGATATTGTTATCATACGGTTATTGTTATCCAAAACCTCAAGTCCCAACGCGATTCTGTTAAGCGGCGTGCACTGCAAACGCAGGCATTCGGCCAGAAATGATACCCAGCATTGCCTAGAATATACTAGATCCTAGATGTGTTTTTATTGCGTCAATAAACAGAAACATGTAAAATATTTCTGTTTATTGACATAAAACTAAACCTTTTTGTAGATTACATGGTGATTTACAAGTTTTGTTATAATTGTATTATTATCTATATTGCTACAATATTTGTACTCCATATTCATCAACATGAGTGCTTCTAATTTGTCTTCATCAAGCGTTAAGAACAACCAATTTTTTATATGTATCAGTTTTTAGAAACTGCGCACGCATGAAATTTGTGTTATTGGCAGTGTTAAACATTATTTGTAACAAGTGAAGATAAGGCTATATGCTTATAGGTTATATTTTTGTAGAATTAGATAGCAACAGACTAGGCAACCTCTGCATGTCTTAGTAGATACAAAACAATCTCTCCCTCCTCCTCGTCAAAATTTTCACTATTTAATTCCGAATGTATTTCGCCTTATTCATTTAGATAACTCTCCTGATTTTTTTTAGTGAAATATATTTTGAAGTAAAATCTATCACTTTTTCACGAATTCTTGGTGCTGTGGCATCTCGGTTAAATTTGTTAACTCGTTTGCTTATGAACTCAAATGCTAAATCGGGGAAAGGAGTTGGTAAAAGTTGTTAGGATGGAACCATGCGATTTCAGCAGCAATTATCTTCGTTTTATGCTGTTTGTCAATATATCAAAGACTTGATTGTGTACTTCAATTTAAAATTTTTCATTTGCATCTATTAAGCACTAGTCAGTTGTGGTTTCCTCTGGCATCAATTCTCTTTTTCTTGGTCGTAGTACGGCTAGAGAAGCACAAAATCGTAATTCTGTTCTTCAAATTTCTTGTTTATATGTAAAACAAAATCTATAGCAACAGCCTCTATAGCTTGTAGTCGCGAGAGATGCCTAGTGTCTCACAAGTCTTCTCCATCATTTTATGAGTTTTTAATATATCCAACCCTTTCGTTTACAGGTACTTTGTAAGAGACATTGTATATTGAAATATTCTTAGAAATATTTGAGCAGTTAATACTGTTTTATATGGCAGTAACCTTGTTATATAGGACGTCGTTTTCAGTCTGGCGTCGCCATTAGCTGTGTCTTTAATCTTAGATAGAGCTATGATAATCGTTGGGAATAATCACTTTGAGGAATCATTAAAAGAAGCAAATGTTTTTCCTAAGGCAGCATCTTTACTTCACCATCTTGTACTTCCAACGAGACTTCCAATGACGTTTAGTCGTTTAAATTCATTAATCTTGTAAGTTAGTTCTTCCGAAGTATCCATTCTTTTATGTGACTCTTTCATAAACACTACTATGGAGTTTCGTAAATAAAATAAATTGGAGATTTCTATTATTTTATAGGTGGAATCTACCACTACAAGATTAAACACATGTGCATAACACCACACGCGTATTTGCTCTGGAAATAAGTTTGCATATTTGCAGCGCCATCTCTCGAATTACCGATTAGATTCTGTAAGTCAGTCCCATAGTCACCTAGTGCACCACAAACCACATCTTTAATTTCTGCTCCTGTAGTAGACTTGCACCTCATTATAGAAAATAGTCGTTCTTGGGGGCAATTTTGAGAAAGTGTAATGTACCGAATAATTAAAAACAGTTGTTCATAGACGACTACATCTTAAGTGGTATCAATTTGTATAGCGAACATCTCTGTATTTTATAATCATTCCAATTATGTCGATTGTGGTATTAATTGTCGTTTTAGACAATATTGTTAGACGAAGATATTTTGATTGTTTTCCCATTTTGCACATGTCATTAATGTATAAACGTAAATTTTTATCATACTTCGAAACTAGTAACAAAATCTCTAAAAAGTTGCCGCGGTCCAGATCTATATCTAAGAGGAACTTTGCACTTTCATAACGCTTGCCTCTGTAGCTTAAGCCACGCTTTTCAATCAACTTTATTACGTCGACAATGATGGACACAATATGACGGTTCTTTGAAATTTGCTCGTTATGTATTGTTCTCTGCTTACCTAACAAAAGCGAATTCACATTTTTAAAATTGAATTGTTATCCAAAGGATTATATAAATTCCACAAATTGTTTATGCTGATATGTTATTTTCTTTATTGGTAAGTAGTTTTTACTGTTTCATGCAGCTCTCAGGGCTCTGGGTCTACTTTCTGCCGCGTCGGTCCATCGGCCGTGCGCTCTCTTAATGGGACCGGCCCGGTGGCTCTATGGCTTATGGTTGTATTTCTTGACCTAGTAAACATATCAAAGATTAATGCCCTAATAGCCTACAACTTTAACAATGCTTCGGGAGAACTACCTCCTAGACAAGAGTTTTTACAAAATTGGACATGGGAACTTTAAAACTTCAAATTCTAAGCCAAATCAAAATTCTTTTTATTCTAACGGATATAAACAGAAGAGGAAGATATCTTCTTGAAATCGAAGAAACTCTCTAACTTAAACGCAAGTACAAGGCAACAGTAAAAGTCGTTGCTTCTTGTGACAGCTAGAAAAAAATTGTAAAAAATGTGGACGATATATATATCATGATTCTTAATCTATTGCTTATACAGAATGTTTGGAATAGTGAGATGAGATAAATATATTTTTTGTAAATTGTTTTTTACAGAATGTTACCACGTTTTTTCATTTTTATCTATTACAGCATTAGCATTTTTTTAATTTTTCAAATAATAAAAATATAAATTATTATTATTTAATGTTTTCAATCAGAATGCTCGGACAGGTCAATTTTACTTTTTAATTGACCATCTTATGACATAAAATTTTACTTATGACGTCATGTATCATAATCATAATTAAACCTCAAAAACAAACGAAATTAGCGCAAATGTTCAAATTGCGCTCCGTCAACCATTTGACACTGACCGATGCGAGTGTAAACACTTTGTACACCTAAAGACTTTAAGAGTAATGTGCGTTTTTGCAAATTATCGTTATCACATCTGTATCATTTTTGACGGGTGAAACAAAAACTACTCCTAAATTTGACATTACTTGATTTAGTGGGAGAGTGAAAAAAGTAGCAAGTTTTTTAAAAACGAAACGCCGTTAACAAAAAATGGCACGTTTAACTGAACGGGAAAAAATGATTTTTTTAATAATGGTTGGATATGGTGAACACATCAGGAAACATGTGAATTATTCTACCAAGAACATGCTAATAGACCACCTATTGCAAAATCAACAGTAAGTAAATCGGTTGTCAAATTTACTGAAACGAGATCCGTCCATGATTTGTCTCGGCAAGGTCGACCTCGAGTAAACGAAAAATTCTTATTAGATGTGTTTAACCTTAACCTTCCAATTACCATTGGGGTCTTTTTTGACCCCAGACGTGTTGTTTTTGTTGTCTTTTCTTAAGTTTTTTTTACAACTGTCCCAATATTTTTTTAGCTGAGTTTCTTTCAACAATGTTTAATAATATATAACAAATTTTTCAATTGTTATTTGTTTTGCGACGTAAAAAAATATTGTCGTTGGGGTCATATTTGACCCCACTTGGTAACCGACGTTCGAAAAAGTAATTCTAATATTTTGTCTGCATTTGTCATCTAATCTGCTTGTTTCAACGTGTTATTCGTCTGAATCATGATTACTACCATTCCGTCTTTAGTCATTACATTCGGTGAGTTTGTTCGAATCAGTTGAAAAGCGTGTCTGCTGTTTTATTACATTTGATTGGAAATAGTTGTTGTTGAATTATGGCTAGAAAATATTTGTCTCAGCGTGAAGTGGAAGAAATATTTACTGAATGAAATAGAAGATGAAATTTTATCTGACGATAGTGATGCCGAATTTGAAGAAGTAAGTGTACCTGATGTAAACCCGATTGAAAGTTCGGAAGACGATGACAGTGATGATAATTCGCCCAATGATAAAGATATACTGGTGGGTAAAGATGGTTCCATATGGAAAAAAGATAAGCCTCACGTTAGAAGACAAAATATTCTAAAAACACCGCCAAGATTAACAAAATTCAGTGAACATATCTCAACATGCCTAGACGCTTTACATTTAATGATCTCGGAAGACATTATGGACATAATACTTAGAGAAACAAACATTCGAGCTAGAAGAATTGTAGGCGATACGTGGAAGCCAGTAGATGTGGATGAGTTACATGCATTTTTTAGATTACTGCTTCCAGCTGGTGGTTTGAAAGCACGCCAAGAACCAATATTGGAGCTGTGGAGTACGAAATACATACCTCTCCATAGACCAATTTTTTGTGCTGCAATGTCTCGTAATCGAATGAGAGACCTTTTGAAATACATTCGATTTGACGATATGGACACCCGAGAAGAACGACGGGCAACAGATAAATTAGCAGCTATTCGTAACATTCACGATATTCTCGCTGCAAATTGCAAAAAACCGAATAACCCTAATGCTGAAGTATGTATTGATGAACAACTTGTTCCTTTCCGTGGAAAATGTCCCTTTCGAGTGTATATGAAGTCGAAGCCAGATAAATACGGAATTAAAATCTGGGCTTTATGCGATGTTAGTAACAGATATTGCTGGAATTTTCAAATATATATACTAGAATGGTAGACCACGCTCCAGAACGGGAACAAGGTAAAGCACAATTTTATTGTTTTATGCACGAGTATAAAATTTCATTTCTAGAGAAGCGGGTAGTTTTGGATTTAGTTGAGGGTTTGAGAGAGGGTTATGGTATTACCACAAATAATTTTTTTACGTCTATGTCTTCGGCGAAGGAGCTACTGCAGCAATCATTAACCTTGACCGGAACAATTCGTAAAACACGTAGAGAAATAGAGACACAATTTTAGTATCTTACGTACCTAAAAAATATAGAAGCGTTATGCTACTTTCAACGCAACACCAAGATTTGGAATTGTCCGGAAAAGACCTTAGTTACAAACCGCAAGTTATCTTGGACTATAATAGCTGCAAAGAAGCTGTGGACAGCGTCGATAAAATGGTGAAAGAATACTCATGCAGAAGAAATACAAATCGCTGGCCTCTTGTTCTATTTTTTAATTTCCTTGATATTGCTGCCATGAATGCATTTATTCTATACACTACGAAATTTGAAAATTTTGAAAAAAGGAAAGGAGATTATTTTTTCAAAAACTTGGGTTTGAATTAGTAATCCCACGTATCAAAAAACGTACACTTCAAGGATTACCAAGACATGTGCAGAATGCAATAGCGATGGATTTGGCAGACATAGAACCAGAGGAAGCAAGACGAAACTATCGCTCGCCCAAAAAGAGGTCGTTGTAAGATATGTGCAAGAGCAAATGACAAAAAATGTTCGGAAACCTGTGAAAAGTGCAAACTCTTTGTATGTAAACAACATTGCCAGAAAAAACTACAATAATATGTAATAGTTGTTGCCCTCACTAATTTATGTTTACATTTTATTTTTATATTTTTATTAGTTTATATGAAATCTAATATTATATATCAAAATATTAATAAAGGTTAACATTTCAAATTAATCGGCTTTTCTTTACAAAATAAGAAAAAAAACTTGGGGTCAAATCTAACCCCACGTGGTAATCGGCGCCTCAAAAATTGCTTGGTAATCCGAAGGTTAAACAATGATCCAGACCACTGCCACTGCTTAGAGATCCCAGTTTTTTGGTCAGTGCCAAATGGTTAATAGAGCGCAATTTAAACATATGCGCTAAATTTTATTTGTTTTTGAGGTTTAATTATGATTTTCTTTCAATAAAATTACATTTTTATTTCTTACGGTAAATGTGTTGTTTTGTCAAAAAAAATAGTTATCTAAAGTACCAACTTTTTTAAACCATAATTTAAGGGGATTCTTTCCTATGTAAAATCAGGCAAAATGATCCCAATTTTTTGATAGACTTTGCAACAAAACCAAATCACCAAATGTAATAGAAAAAAAAACACATGTATGGTAAGTATAACTGAAGGTCGCTAATTGCTTGACTTGGCCACAAAAGTGATAGTTATTCCTACAAAAAATCACGAAAATACGACAAAAACACATTAAAATTCACATTTATTTTCAATGTCTTCTGTTAAAATTATTAAATAAAAATAATCAAGTGACTTACATTTAATCTTTATTAACAAATCTGCATCAGCACTAAGACGAGCATTGCATTTTATGTCGGCAATATCACTTTGAAAGTACCCCTTATTTTCTCAAAACGCAACGTATAAATGCTGTCTCTCTTATCTTCCGTCTTTGTCGTGTAAGCTAGAGCAAATTCTTTGGCCTCTATTTCACTGGAGATGTTGGTTTACTTTGACAACGTGAATGTTTTCTTTACGGACCAGAGTATGATTTGGATTTGTAGAATAAAGAAAGAATCGCCTTAAGTTGTTGGACCATCTAATAAAAAGCAGCAAAAAAATTAGGCATGTCATTGAAAAAAAAAAACAATGATGACGTCATTGTACAAAAATACATGACGTCATAAGTAAAATTTTTATGTCATAAGGTGGCTACTTAAAAAGTAAAATTGACCTGTCCGCGCGTTTTGCTTGAAAACATTCAGTAACGTAATTATAAATTTTGTTCCTTACTTTATGACCACACTGTATAATATTTGAAAAAAACAACAAACAAGCGTTATTATAAGTACAGTTAAAGTTTGTTTTATTTTCCTTAAAAAAGTGTTGTGAAGGAACTAATTAATTTGTTGTTGAAAAGATACTAAATTTACCTATACTTGAATCGATCATTTAGTAAAAAAAACAACACACCATTGGTGACAACCAAAGAAATTGTGACAACTGTTAAAATATACCACGCGAGTATCGCAGGGTTAACTCCAAAAGCAAATGAAAAAATCATAATAAAAATGTGTATGAACATAATTTTGAAGAAAAGGCATTAAATATTAGTTTATAATTTGTTTTTTGTATATTCGTTTCAAATTTAAAATTACTTGTTTACTGTTTTGATAACAAAATTAGTTTTTAATTTCATCAGAGTTATTGATCTTAAAGCACGCCTTGCCTGCTATCAATCACGTCTAATTGTTATTATGAAGAAACTGTTTAATTACATTTTTTCCTCTATTTGTCTTGACAGATCAAAAAATTGAGACGCACAGCTGTACTTTTTCAGATAAAGGGAATATAGATAGCTCGCTTATCAAAGAAGTTGATTAAAATTTTATACTAACAATTTTACCAGTGCTTTCAAAACGTTTTTCATCGACGTTGCTTTTTAATAAATAAAACGGAAACGGTTGAATATTGACATTTATTTAACGATACATTTACATGGTCTTTCACTTATAAGTCTTGCTTCTCTTTAATTGCGTATTTATTCTCAAATAGTATGCGGTTATACCGATTTATATAATCCGACAAGAAAAATGATGCCATTAAGATAAAGTAAATATGATGTACCTGTACCATTGTTCAAAGCTTCAAACGAAGTGTTTGCATTTACTTCTGTTGGTTATGCTATCAGTTAATGCCAAAAATTACACTAGGCGTAAACAAATAATTTTTCCAAAAAATTTAGCACGTTAGACATCTAATGACTTTTCTGGCGGAATAAACAAAGTTCGTTGCCTAACTACGCAAATTAATATTTTAATTTAGCTATTACAAAACTGAAGTCATGCTACAAATAAAAAAATCGACGCTTAAAATTATCACACTGTCTGGGATCGGTGGGATGTAATTTGAAACTGCCTACATAAGAATTCTTAATGATAAACTGTTTAAAATACAAATAATTAAATCCGGTAGTGAAGCATTTAAAAATAATTTTCAAGTTGGTGTTTTTTTACAGATTAGGTTTGCAGCTGATATAATTAAAAATGTTTGCTTTGAAATTGTCCGATAATATCGTGCTACCTCGCTTGACGTACAGAAGTTCCCAATACAAAGTATAAAAATATAAAGCTTTGTAATCAATTTGTTGTGTCAACGTTACAACTGATGACGCAATGTATTGCGCTTTTACTTTTGAAGGTTCTCATAACCACGAGTACATTAAAGAATTTGAGTATGTGAACCTCAAAGTCAGCAATAAAATATTTTTTTAATTTTTACAGTTTCAGAAGATACTATTACACTATGTTTTTGGTTATACGGGATTTTTTATCACACCAACACTAAATATGTAAGAAGATTGAGTTTGCATTCTCTTTTGTCAAAAAAAAATCAAATGTTTTTATTGTTACGGTTTTTACGGTTATAACTAACACACTCAAAATATAAGGGCTTGGAAACGAGGTTAGTTGGTCGAAGATTTAGGTTTAGAACAGTGGCCGCTTCTCTATTAGGTCATTTGGTCAATGACCATCCAAAAAGTTGTTTTATTATTAATTTATAGTTGCAAATCTGTAACGTTTAAATTCACAATGAATGCGCAACATATTCGAAAATTAGCAAACTTGCTTAAGGGTCATAGTAACGAAGTAACAATGCATTTTTTAAGATGTAATATTGAAATGGTCCTCCTGCAGCATTGACTACTTACCGTCACTGGTTTAGAATTGGTTATAGATGAGTTAGACAAAATGTACTTATTCTATTCTCTATTTGTTTCTCACATTTTTAAGCTCGATCAAGTAAGCCCCCCACTTTTATTTTACCTTTGTCTGTTTAATTATTCGCTTGTGCAATAACCGGGTACCCAGGTGTCCACATATACAAAAATTATATTTAACGAATTCAAACTACAATAAAAAAAATATATACATGTTAAAAAATTCATTTTAAAAAATGCATACTATACAGTTTGTTATTGTTTTTGCATGTTCATCCAAAACAGGTTTGTTACAGTTTGTACAGCATTTTCGAGTTCTTCGTTTTCTAATGCTACCTTTGTAACAAATCTAACATGATCCAACAACTTAGATTCTTGCTAATGAATCTAGCTCTATTTGTGAGGTACTTGGTTGCGAAGTACCTTACTACACACTACGCAACAACGTTGCTTGGTTGAAAAATTCTTCCATTTTTTTCTTACAATGTATTTATATTTTTTTCACAAGATAATAAACAAAATACTTAAATGTTACAGCTTAACTAACATTAAAAAAGGCAAAAAATTTCATTTTATTCAAAGTATAACACAAAAAAGTAAATTTAACGCTGTCGGGTAAACCTGTTCAAATTTAAAAAGTAACGAATAAGAAAAATGCATTTAGAATTTACAACTTGAAAGAATTCACGTTTTTAAGAAGAAAGTTATAAATTAAAATTTGATCGTTTTCATGAACCCTAAGGTCAAAGTAGGTAAGTGGGTACCCGGGTATTGAACAACCTAATTTTTTTTGGTTATTGACATAAGAGTTAAATAAAATTCCAGTGTAATAAATTGTACCTTGGTGCTAAATTCTGCTAATATTATTTTTAATTGGGCTTAACTCCAAATTAATAAAAAATTAAAACAAATCCGGGGGCTAACTTGATCCCTAGCCTCCCGTTTTTTCACTTTTTTATAAATTTTAGTTTCTTTAATTGTGCTTGTTTTGTGTTTGATTGTGCCGTTATTATTTTTAACTGTGCTCAATTTTAAATTGTTAAGAAGATTAAAACAAATAAGGGCGCGAACTTTACTAACCATCAGCGCCTCGTCTTCTATTCTATTTTTATTTGTTTAATTGAAGCGGCTTGCGAATTAGTTTTATGTTAAAATACGCGTTTAGTAGGCGATATACTTGTTGACATGGAAACGAGATATAATTAATCATTTTTTTGTAAAAAAAAGTAATATGTAATTCAATTTCTAATCAGTCTTTTTTTTCTAATTTTGGGGCATTTGCATTCGGCCTCAACATTTGGTTCTTCGAACGGGATCTAGTTCTAAAACTAAAAATTGCATCGGTGAAGAGTAATTATATTCTCTACACAGTCATTGGTGGTTCGTCACACTTGAACTAGTCGTTGGAATAGAAGTCTTTTTCAGATATCAAGATTTGGAATTTTGTTTTCAAGAGTATTATGAAGCCGTGACACGCTGGTTGATGTCAAAAGAATCGGAGTATCAAGATCAGTAGTGGCGCGCAAAGAACCTTCTTGGAAACTAAGATCTGTTAGTTGAATTGCTATCAACTACTAACATAAAATAAACACCTTTTTTCTTCATTCTTTCGGTTTATTAATATAACAATTGGTGTAGCATAGCAGTGTTCATTTTTTTATAATTTATTGTTCATTATCATATTTATCAATTATAAACATTAATATGTTCAACCCGTTATTAAACCGTTCTTTGTTAAAGGGCAGATTAACACGTTTCAAAAATTTTGTGAACGGAAAGAAAGCGCAGCTAGAACAAGATGAACAACTTTCTGAATTGGCACAAGAAGAGATTAAGGTCAAACTAGAGCGGATAATAGCAATTTTTTTTGTTTGAGGAGTTCTGTGCAGGTGTTCTCTCCAAGCAATTCGCAGAAGAAATGGAACATCAAAGTCAGATATTAGAGGACAAATATGACATGTCAGTTGCCATTGCAAAATGTTTGTTACATTTAGGTAATCTAGTTCGTAGTGTCTCTGGGGAGTCTGTTAAACATGTTCAGACAAGCATTCGAATAACAGCCTTGAAAATGTAAATGTTTTTGATAATCATTTGTCTAAGGGTTCGTTGCTTAAACTACGCTCTGTTAATATACTTATTACTGGTCAATAGCTAAATTTTCAAAAACTATTTATTAGTCTAGTGCATGAAAATGATGCTCTGCCTGACTCATTAAATTATATTATTTAAATAATGCTATATCTGGACAAGCTTTAGAAATTATAAAATATCCTAATTTAACAGGTGATAATTATGCAATTACTTGGAAAACTTTATGTGAAAGATATGACGATAAAAAATTGTTAGTTTTTTACTTTTTGCATTTAATGCCAAATAGGACCTTGCAGTCAAGAGTTGAGTAAGTTGTTAGATCACAGTCGTAGATATGTTAGAGCATTGGATAAACCTGTTGATCCAGCAATGCAAAGAGATCGTTTTTGTCATTCATTCTTTGTGGTCTAAACTAGATTTTAATACGGTACGAGATTTTGAAAGAAAGTCGTATGATTTTCCTATGGTCGATGAATTATTTCAGTTTTTGAAAAGACGTACTTCTATGTTAGAAACGATTGAAAATCGTACATGCAAACTTGTTGTTGAAAAATCTAATAGTCGTGTTGAGAACACAATTGATCAATTTAAATTTATTTTGTGTTCTGGTGCTCAGTCTATCGTAAGTTGTGCTCATTTTAAGCAATTAACAGTTAGAGACAGAATTTCTGAAACAAAAGAGTACACATTATTGTTTAAATTGTTTACAAATAGGTTACTATTTATTTAACTGTAGTTCAAAAAGTGTTTGTCGTTTTTGTCGCAAAAACCACAGTCTTATGCATTTGGAAGTTTCGGTTGAGTCATCAAATAATAAATCTAACTCAATTTTTCCTATGATGTCTTGACTGTTACAAAATTCTGCAAGCAATGTTTTAAGTATCTTATCTACTAATTCGTCTCGATCTTCTATGGTTGAAACAACAACTAAATATTATAACATTGTGAAACATTGAAATTGGTTACGAGATCTACAAACCAGCCTCTTTTGCGAGTAGGTAGTCAAAGTTCGTTTGTTAATGTTATTTCTGATCTTTACATTAATTCATTATCTAGTGATTACAAAAGAAAAATTACTTATTTTGTTTTGAAGACAATCACTTCAGTAGAAGTTGATTTGTCGTATATGACACTTCTAATAGAATTTAATTTAGCTGATCCATCGTTTAATGTTTCTTCGAGAATTGAGTTACTATTAGGAAGTGGTGTTTTTTGGATGTTATTGCTGCCACAACAATTTAGTCTGGGTCAAAATATATTATTTTTGCACAATACGCTTTTGGGATGGATATTGTCTGGTCCACTATTTTCTAATCCAATTGCGTCGGTTTTATCTCGTTGCCATCATCTTCGTACAAAAAAAATTGTGATTTGCGTGAGCAAATGGACAGATTTTTGGTTCCCAAAGAACTTCCTTCTAATAATATTGTCGATGCTCATGAGCATATAGCTTGTGAGAAGATTTCTTTAGAAAATTTCAGGAATTATTAGGGCACTCGTACAATCTAGCCAAATCTCGTTTTTTTGTCTTTAGAGCGTCGCTTTAAGACAGATATTTAAAGAAAAAAATACTTTTGATCAGAGTATTCTTTAGCTGAACATATGTCTCGGTCAAATTCGTTGGTGGATATTTCCTAATATTTACCACACCATGGTGGTTTAAGAGAACAATCAGTTTTTACAAAAGTTTGAGTGGTATTTGATGCTTCCCATAAGAACGACAGTAATTATTCATGGAATAATTTGTTGAGGGATGGTTTAGTTTTGGAGCCAAATTTGTTGTTTACTTTGCTAAGCTTTCGTGGTTGTCCTATTGCTATTGTGTCAGACATCAAAGCAATGTGCAGACAGATTAAAGTACAGCCGCTCAAAGGTGTTAGCAGCGAATTTTATGGCAATCGTCTACTGATCAACCTCTTGATCCTTTCGAATTAAATACAGTTACTTTTAGTGTTAGTTCGTCTAATTTTCTTGCTATTCGGTCTGTTCAGTAATTGGTTTATGATTGTAAATGATCGTTACCTCATATATCAAACATAATCTTAAAGGATATCTATGTGGATGATATTATTACTGTTGCGCGTTCTATCGTTAAAGCACAAAAAATATTTAAGAATTTATCAAATGTCTTTAGTTAAGGACAGTTTGAACTTTGTAAGTGGCTTTCAAATAATCCAGAAGCTTTAAAGGATGTTGGGTCATCTTTAGTGTATCCCTATATCTAAGCAGGGAAGAAAAGATAAAGTCGTTGGGATTTTCCTGAAATGTCTCTGCTGATTTATTTAGATTTTCAGTTTACCACCTCGAAAATTGTTCATTTAGTAAACGTAAAATTCTTTCGGACGTATCTAAATATTTTGATCCATTAGGATTTATTTTCCCTTCAATTATATTGGCAAAGATTCTTTTTTAAGAACTTTGGTTGCCCAAATTTTTTAGAACGAGCCAGTTTCAGAATGCGTTGCAAAAAAATTGTTGCAACTTCCATCTGATTTGTCTTATTTAAAATCGCTTAAGATTCCTCGCCACGTAGTTTCTTTTCTTGTTTGTATGTGTCGCTTCAACTTCATGGGTTTGTGAACGCAAGTAAGGCAGCTTATACGACTTATGTCTATATATGCAGTTGTGGTTTGGATAATACTCATTCCAGCTTGTTATGTGGTAAAACTAAGGTAACGCCAAAAACCATCTTCTATTCTTCGTTTGGAGCTCCTAGCAGCTTATCTTTCTCGTTTATTGTCGCATGTAATTTTTCATCTTGATATGTCGATTTCATGTGTTTTTTGTTGGACTGATTCATCTGTAGTTTTAGGTTGATTGAAGATGCCTCCTCACAAGTTAAAAACCGTTGTAGCAAATAGAGTAGTTTCAATTGACTCAAAATTACGACTGCAAGCATGTACCATCAAATCAAATCGCGGCGAATATTGCTTCAAGTGGGGTCGTTTCTCAAAAACTTCTTATTAATTTGCAGTGATGACATGAACCTCCCTTTCTTTGTTCTGAGGATTGGCATCAGCATAAAATAATGGCTTCGGATCTTTTTGAGTTCGCAAAAGCAGAATCTAAGTGTTTGGTTGTGCAGAAAACTTTCTCTGATTTGATAAATTTTGAACAATATTCAAAGTATAATGGTCTAAACCGCATTGTAACTTTTGTTATGCGGTTTATTACAAATTGCAGGTCTGGTTTTGAAGCTATAGGGTTTGGTTCTTTATGTCTCGATGAATTGAAGAATGCGGAACTTATTCTGGTCAAATTGTCACTACAAGATACTTTTAATCATAAATATAAAATTTTAAAAGACGGTAAATTTGCAATTATGTCGTCACTTCGTTTTTGGAATCTTTTTATCGATACAGATGAAACTATTAGAGTGGGTGGTAGAATATCAGAATCTGCTACTGGTAAGCGCTATCCATGGTTATTATCAGAAATGCATCATCTTTTTCGTTTAGTCTTAGAATCTGAGCATCGTCGATCATTGCATGCAAGTCCGCAGGCAATTTTAAGCTCTTCTCGTGATCAGTTTTGGATTATTTTTAAAAAGTGTATCGTTTGTTTTTGACATAAACCCAAAACATTTTGCTTCTAATGAGAGCGTTACTTGCTGAAAGAGTAAACTAAATTTATTCATTTTCTTGCACTGGGGCAGATTTTGCGAGTGATAAAGAGAAGTAAAATTCGAGGTAATAAAAGAATCAAGGCGTATATTTGTTTGTTTGTTTGTATGGCCCCAAAATGTGTACACTTAGAGCTCATAACGGATATCACTACAATTGAGTTTTTATCGGTATTTCAACGTTTTATTGCTCGTATAGGAAAACCTAAGGTAATGATGTCCGATAATGCGAAACATTTTGTAGGAGCTGCTCGAAAGTTCAAAAAATTATATTTACTTTTAAGTGCTCAATCGAAAGAGTTCTCTACTTGTCTTGCAGACGAAAAAAATTAATGGAAGTTTATTACACACAGAGCTCACATTTTGGCGATCTTTAAGAATCGAACATAAAGTCATGTAAGAATTTATTGGTCAAAATTGTTGGTAATTGTTGTCTCACTTATGAAAACGTAAATACTTTGCAATGTCGTCTCGAAGCGGTTCTTAATAGTCGTCTGTTGATCAACAGTCTCAACGATTTAGAGGTGTTTACTTCCGGTAATTTTTTAATTGGTAGAAAACTAACGGATCTTTCTTTTTCAGAGGGAAACATGAAGCCGCCGAAAGATCTGCGATGTTTTTATAAAATCATTGAATTCGCTTATCAACAATTCTGGAGAAGATGGTCGACTGAATATTTGAACGAACTGTGAAAGCAGTCAAAATGGTTCCAAGAAGAAGTGGTGCCTGCTCAAGAGTGGATTCGTACTGCGCCTAACAAAGTAGTTCGAGCCCCTTTATGTCCGTTGCCAAACTGTTCAACATCTGACTCTTAGTATGAGAAGAGGAGGAGTATGAAACGGCTTGCAAATTAGTTTTAAGTTAAAGTATAACTATAGTAAGCGATATGATCGTTGACATAGAAACAAGATAAAATTAATCAATTTTTTGTAAAAAAAAGTAATATCTCATGCAGTTTATAATCGGTTTTTTTATTTTTATTATTATTATTTTCTATGTTTTAAAAGTACTCATCAACAACTCCAAAAATTTTTTATATTTGTATTCTTCCTTCAAGAAATATGTGCTCATGTTCATTCCACAAAATAATTCAGCTAACATTTTGATTATATATGATCTTGATGTTTACTTATAGCTCAGCTTCTTTGTTTTTGAAATCCGTTGTATCTTTTTACAAATTGTTTTAGAACTATTGCTGTCTCTTTGATCTGTTTTCTAGTGTATCCAACTAAGCTTCTTTATAATGTTTTAATCATGTTTCCTTATTATTTGAGAAAAACTATACCGTCGCTCTTATCTTCAGTATTTTTATGTATTTTTGTATTTAACTCAGTAACCTAATACATTTTGCCTTACATGAAATACAGTAGTAGGTTTGTTTTTTTAATATTATATGTGATAGTACCGAGATGCCAAATCCAATTTTATCGACCTCGGCGAACTTCCGGATTACCACCATAAAGCGTAAAAATTAAATTTTCTACAATTTAAGATCAAATTGGTTACAAAAGGCCTAAGAATGTCCGAGATATGGTTCTTCAAAGCTCGTCAAATCCTCCATCAATTTAAGTTGTAAGCTATACAATTGAGTCAAATCTTAAAAATAAGAACAGAATAGAATTTGTTCATTACAATAACAAAATTTTAGTTTCATTCAAACCCCATGTTTTTTATAAAAAAAAACCTCTCGTAAAAGGTTCATGTTGTCAAGAGGAATTGCTAAAAAATATGAAAAGGTAACAGGGAAAACACGTTTCAATTTTGTTTAAACCTCTTAGGATTCCTAGGTTCAAGATATTCTTTAGATTCCGTGTCTCTGTTCTTTTGTATTTTTTTAGCCTCATCAATGTCGTTATCTAGAATGCTGTCAGTATCTACAAGCAGCCCATCTAGCTTATTGACATTTAGTAGATCTTCGAGCTCCGGAGTACGTCAACGATGGTATCTGGTCGATTCTAGCAGGAACGTCCAATGCATTGGCCACATACAATAGAACACTTCAAGCTCTATTTTCCGAAGCTATATACATAGCCACATATCTTCTTACAGTTGCAAGCGATCATCAGCATGAGGTGTGGAATTCAAACGTCAAAATTTTTAAGTATGAAGATATATGTTCATATAATGTAGTCAACATGTTCTAGCGTGACTAATAAATAGACAAGTTTGAATAAAAAGCAAGTTGTAATGTGGCATTATGAATTCGTTTCGTATTTTCCAAGTAATTTTTGAGTGTTTGGACATTAACAAATAGTTAATTACCTAAACTTAAACATTATTAAAATATTTTAAAAATATTATTGATGGTTTGAGACTAATATTGTTTAAAACTTAAAAACTAGCATTGATAAAAGATTTGACAAACTTCGAAGAGCCAAATCTCGGAGATTCTTAGGCCTATTATAACCAATTTGGTCTTAAATGGTATTTAATGTACTTTTATAATAATTATAGTTGTTTCTCAATGAAAAAGTGCTGCTTCAGGGTCAAAATTGGCCAAACGTAAAAAAAGAGCAAAATTCTGGGGATTTTTAGGCTTTTTGGCGCTGATCCGGAAGGTCGCCGAGGTCGAAAAAATTGGATTTGGCATCTCGATACTACAATATAAAAAAAAGAAACATATCACCCAATTTCATGCAAGGTAGACCCCGTTTTTGATGACAAGGTTACTGTGCTAATTGTTTTTTTAAAATTTTTTTTAACTTTGACTACATATATTGCTTTGTTGTTGAATTTATTTCTTGTAGCTTAGTAGAAAGATCAATGACTTCAACTTTTCTTGAGTAAATGCAATGTTGAGAATATACACACCGAAGCATCCAGGTTTGATTCTGAGACAATGTTTTTTCATGTTTAACGTTATTATGTCATCACTAAAGTATGTGTTTCACTCTGGTTCTAATGGTAAAGCTTAGAGGCATCGGAAAAATATCTTTATAAATAAAGTGGGCAAGAGAAATGGCTGGAATTTATTTTATTCGTAAATTCACAGCTAAGGGGCGTAGTTACTATATAAAAACATAAAGTTTAAGGTATCTCGAAAAGTTGAGCGATGAACCATATTCCTAGCCTCTGCAATTAGAAATGTCCAATTTGTACCCTTGCAGTTTTTTAAGACAGTTTCCGACAGTTTCGTCTTTGGAGTGTCTGTCATTTCAATAAAAACTAGGAAACCTTCACAAACTTTTATGTCTTTTGTTTTAACGTACCTCAAAAAAACAGGGAACTGTTCTTTCCTACTTAAATCGGGTGTGCAATCAAAAATTAATGCATAGTGTTCGGCTCCTTTAATTCTGCTAGTATTTCTTTTCTTACTTTGTTTTCCATCAAAGTTAATAATTCATTTTGTATGTTTTTGCCAAGTATGAGAGACATGTTTGTTTTTCATGTGCCAATGCTCTAGATATATGTTCTTTTAGTACGGAATCAAATCAACAAACCCTAGAAAATTTCCATTGTCTTTTTTGTACAAGGTTTCATTTGCTCCTTGGAAAGCCATTTGGCGCTGGATTACAAATTATGTTATGGCAAGAAGTCGTTTAAGAACATATTGCCATCGGTCTTTTTCTTGGAAAATCGTTTTATGGTTTTCACCATCAATTATTTTACCTGTGTTCAATCTCATCTTGGCTTTCACCCACCTCTCATAGCACTTTAGGTGATTAGGGGAAGTTTCATGACGTGTTAGTATCGTTCTAATGTGCCTCCAGTCACAGTTTCCACTTTGATTTGATAAAGTTTTATTAGAACGTGCAGTACTAAATATCTTACAATAAAAACAGTAAACACTATTGTTTTGTTGAGAATGCAGTAACTAACGTCTCTTAACTTTTTCACCATTTGTAATAGTAAAATACGTTCAAAAATAACCTTTTTGTTCCATCTTTGAAATATCTCTATGGCGAGAACGGCCCTTGAGCTATAGTACATTTCCAATAGTTTGGGTTAAGAAGTGTAAGCCATGTAGAAGGATCGTTTAATAAAAATGAAACTGTTACATCCGCCAAACTGCAGCCACCATTTTCTTGTTTTATTAATGAATAAGTTGCTATTCAGGTTCTTGACCTTGATCAGTTTTATCAGCTTTATTTGTTGCTATTTTATGAATGCGAGTGTCAGTTTCTACACTATCTTTACACTCTGGTAGTTGTAGTTCTTTTCCCGTAGAGTGCTCACCTTTTTCACTAAGATTACGTTCGTCAGTTATGGATATGTCATTCGTAGCTACATTTTCTCTGTTTTGTGGCTTTCATGAATATTTGCACTGTAATTTAGCACTGGCTTCCGGTTCCTTTAAGGGTTTAGCTTTTCGCTTCTTATTTTGACGTCCAGAAGGTTTAGAAAACATTTTTCACACGGCTGCCACCTGTTGCAGTACATAAGATAAGCAGACGTGCAAACGTAATCGTCATTGCAAAAACAAGAGTGGTAAATGAACGATCGGTTGCTTGAGCTGAACTCAAACGCCCACGCGCCAGATAGACTAAAGAAGCGATAGCGTTTGTGACTGAAGATTTGCATCTAACACACCTGTTCAGTTCTGTCAAAACAGCAGACAAACGCTTCGTATGAAGCCAATCTCTTTACTGTACTTTCAACCAATATTTTATTTGCTGATCAAAAGTTTAAAAGTATACAAATGACTAATTTGCATTCAAAATTACATGAAAATTAAAATTTTTACCATATTATTTTTTAAATTTTTTCTCATTTTGGCACCCCTATCAAAATCGCATGTGTGCTTTCACACACGTCGCACACACCAGGCATTGAGTTCTACCCATATCAACTAATTTTCCTGGAAACATCCAACTGCACTATAATACCATAATAATAATAATAAATAAGTAGATTTTATTGAATTTATACAGAAATATTAATTCAAAGTTTAAATTTCAACAGCAATAAATGTGGGATTAAATTGAGTAAACAAATTTCTGTAAATTAAATATTTAAAATTATAGCTAAATAAGTAGTTATATGAAAAACATGCTTAGAACGAAAGTTATACAATTATTTATACTGAAATTTCTTTGTTTGAAGAATTTTTTGATCAAAAAAGCTATTTTTAGTAAATGTCAAAAATCTATTTTTTGGGTGCCATTTTTTAAGATGGGTCCTAAATCATAAATTTTTATTTTTATGAATGAAAGGTAGAAGTTGTTGGTTGTATGTGGGTCGTGAGGTACTTAATAACGTGGATAAATAATCTACGTGTTCTCCCTCGGAGCGTAAAATAAAAATTAATAAAATTAAATACTAAATAATTTGTCTTTGTCTTTTCTATACGTTTTAATTCTTTGCTTCGTTCGAAATCGTAGAGAATTCTGTGTCAATTTTGACCAGATCCACTGTTCTTCTCAGAAAACTCCCTGTTAGTACTTTTTAATTAGTTTTAGTAAAACAGTTTGATATACCTCGTAACGATATACGTTCTTTTCTGCCTAAAAATCTTTTGCTATGTTTTTGACGTTATCGTAGTTTCGTAACCGTTTCGCACGATCACTTCTATTTTTTTAATTTTAATTATTTACAGTGTAAATCAGTTGAAATTCAGATTATGTATCAATATTGTGATCAACATAGTGCCAAAATGTAAAAATTTGTATAATCAAATCGATCCCTTGCCTCACTCGTAAAAATTTAAATGTCAATCATTTTTCACTGAGCCTCATAAATGCCAAATTGTGTAAACCTTTATCAAAACGGCTATCAGTCAGTTATTATACAAATAAATTTAATTTAAACTGTCGAGTTT
This sequence comes from Aquatica leii, assembly GCA_035610365.1. Lineage (NCBI taxonomy): Eukaryota > Metazoa > Arthropoda > Insecta > Coleoptera > Lampyridae > Aquatica > Aquatica leii. The sequence continues at coordinate 44,434,661 of CM069435.1, read as the reverse complement.
ATAAATAAACGAAGTTCCGCTTTCTAATCATCGAATCATAAGGTGATTACAGGAAAACGTTATTGTAAGTTATTGAAAGAAACTAAAAGATGAATGATACGTTTCCGTATGTTGTGGACAAAACTTATGGTTACGGTTATGGTTATTAGAGAGCCTATTTATATTTGCAGTGTTGAAGTAAAAGGCGTACTGAAAATGTAAAACGGAAGCTATCAAAAGAGACCGACGTGAACCGCAAGTGTCAAAAGTGTCTACGTGGGGGGCTCGAAATGTCAACTTGAAATCTACCATTTAGGTATTTAAAATTGACATATTGCACAGAACGTGTCATAAATTCAACTGGAAGTAACTTTTTCAGCAAATATTCGTTTGGTCGTTTTACAATAAACTTTTGTAAGATTAATAGATTATATAGGCGTTATGAAATGGGTTCAATTTTATTGTTGCATTTTATTTTTAAATGCTTGTTTTTTCAACGGTCTACTAAGCGTATATTAGATTTTTGGCACAAATACTGCCGAGTTGAAAATTTGTTGAGATAACTATAAAGATAAAGTTTGTTTCTATTTAGATGATCATTAACGCGACAGATTCGGCAGGTAGATAGCAAAGCATTACGACGATATGCGTCACGGCGTACGTTATGCCTCATGGATGCCATGTGTGGCAACTGATGTTGATGTGAAGACCCTTCTCGCATTCTTGTCAGCAGGAACTACTGAAATTTTACCGTCATCATTTGCGGGAATTCTGACAACGTGAAAATACCTTTTTATTCGCTTTCGCGTCCTTGACGTTAATTTGTGCATCTTCCTTTTTGGAAGCAGCTCAATGAAAACATTTAAATATGAAGGTCGTTATTAAAGCTAATTTTGTTGTACATATTTGCAACTACTGGACCTTGTCTGCTTATATAACCAAATCGCATACCCAAATGATTAAAGCTTTTATAAAATTGTCTAAAAGTACACTAATAATATGTACCTACTCTACAGTTATTTGTAAATTTCTATTATTTATCACGTAATTTTACTGAACTTATATAGAAACGAATCTTTTTACTGCATGCAAAAGTAAAATAAAAACTAGTTAGTATACAATGTAATGTACTATACTAACAGAAACAATTCAATTTTAAATTTACATACATATGTACTATATAACTAAAAAAGATATAAACTCAACATAAAAGAACGCGGTTTTTCAAAAGTGTAATAAAGCAACTATATTTTTATCTAATTAATTTAGTATAAAAAAAATTAAAATAGAATAGACTATTAAAACACGTTTTACATAAACAATCTGTGAAATTTATATATAATTTATTATTATTGTTACAATTTATAGCGTTCTTCTACGTCTTACGTTTCCCATTTGTCATAATTTTTCCATGGCTCCAGGAACCAAGCTCTAAGTTCGCTCAGAAATTGTTCGTTGAATATCATTTAACCATGTTGTTTTTGGCATCGCTCTCTCTTCCTACGTTCTAATGGTATTCATTGAGTAGTACCATTAGTAGTTCTTGCTTCGGGGTTCTTTTTTCGCCCATTCGTGGAATGCGGCCGTACCAACATACAATTGTGGTTTCAGCGTTCATAGTCAGTCCCGCGCCGTACATAAGGGCAAAGTCGCGTGGTGCACCACGCCGAGGCGCCAAAAAGCTCAAAACTCAAAAGTAAAAAAAATATAAAGCAACAAACAACATTTTCAAAACAAAATGTATAATGATAAAAAAACCAGTAAGGAATTGCTAGCTATTACATTGTTTTTTATTTGTTTGTTTTTTTATATTTACTCTTTTAGACGAGGAAACCGAATTACTTCTCGAAAATAATATATTTTGCAAATAAGAGTACGCAAATAATAGCATTTATTCGATCGAATACGTAATACGTTACATGATAACATGAGTTGTGTGAACTCAAACAAATCTGATTTTATTCATGTTTGAGCTTGAAATTTGGCTTACAACGAGCCAACGAGCGAACAAGCGTTTTTTTCCTATCTGAGCTTGCAATGTACGAAACTTTATACATTTAAGCGCTGCATCGGTCGCGATTTCATTTGTTGCCTGACGCCCGATCGATAATTAACTTAGCGAAGTGAAAAAATGCATGGGGTAAAAGATATCTGCTTTTGAAACTTTAGTTTTTTGTAGTTTTACAGAATTTATAGTGATGTGTTTTGTGTTGTGAATTAAGGTTAGTTTATCTAAAATTTATTTTTTATTTTAGATTTATTAAAACATTAAAAGCCAAAAACTTGCACCTCAAAAATCCTTTAATATTTGATTATATAAACATCATTGTTAATTAAAGTAAATTCAAATAGAATAATTGATTTGTTTACTTACGTATTAATTTCTTTACAGTATACAAGATGTCAGAAAAAAAGAGAAAATTGTCTGGATACCAAAATTTGCTGAATAAAAGAAGAAGCGAGGAAGAACTGGAAAACGTCAAAATTACGAATTTTTTTTTTCAAAACCCGAGCCTACGTTGCCAAATATTAACAACAACAATAATACAGCTGAATCCCAATATTCTGAACCTGTACTTGAAACAAGTATCAGCAGCTAACAAGAAACTGATCTTCTAGAAAGCAATCCATCAACATCTTCAAGTTCCGCTGATAATGAAAAATCAACACCTTCAAAAATTACCACACCGAGAGAAAGGTTTGTTTCACAGAACACTAAATTTATTACTCTAAAACAAATTGTGTAATTGAATATGGCGAAATAAAGATAGTGTTTAATGAAAATAAACCAGCAGTTTGAAACATATTTTTTAGTTAATTTTAGCATGTCTTTGTTTCAATTTAATATAAATTTATATTAAGAAACTGCAATATTTCAGATAATATAATTAATTGTTAAATTAACTAATATTTCTTTAATGTAACTAAATGATCTATTCACCATAACAAAATATTTCCTTGTTAGAAATACAGAAAGACTTGCATCACGTGAGAATATGTTTGTCACAAATAAACTAAACCCTTCTCCGAAATATATATAAGATTGCTTTTAGTAAATATATTTTTTTTAGTTACATGAGGTACATAATGGTTACATCATCTTATCATACATTAACGCATGGCAACGTTTAGCGCATATAAAATTTGAAGAATCTAACTATAAATAATGAAACTGGAACCGCTGGAACCCAGATACAAAAGTAAAAACACATTTACTCCATTATTGCATCATGTGTTCATTCATTGATATGCCAATTTTGGAAATTAACATTAGATAAAACTAGCTAATTATATAGTTGCTCACACACGTTATTGTTCATAGCTTGAATAACTGTACATAAAAACTAACGCACAAAATGATTCTAAAGTTAAAACTTCACTCACAGAAAAATACAAATTGCAATGGATTTATGCTATTTATGCATAATTAATATTTACGTTATAGGCACGTAGGCACGACATTATAAGTAGTAAAGATACCTATGTTTGTAGCTAATAAATGGTTTATTGTGAGGATTAAATTATTTTGTGGTGTTATCAAACCGTAGTTTGTTTGGCTGAATGTGAAAACTTCATGATTCAACGTTATATTGGATAGTGTAAAGTAAGATGCTGTTGGTACAAAACAACTGCTCTAAATGAAGGGTTTCGTAATAAGAAATAGAGCAATTGTCTTTGTTTAATAAAATTTCAATGCATCTAAATAAAAGAATAATTTTGCCAATTTTACCATTTCAAAATCCGTATTTGTTTGTTATAAGAATTGCATTTCTCTCAGTGCAGAACGGAAAATATGAGTCAACTTTCAAAAGATGCACTATGACCAAAGAAATTCCGTCCCAATAATATTGAAGAATTAGTAGAACGTGGCGCCGCTCATTATCCACACAAAAAGGTTATTTATCCGAGAGATAGTTTTCCAATAGTTACTTCTTTAGAATTTTACCGAACAAAGAAAAAAATGAGCGTTTTGGGTTGTATTCCGAAATAAGAAATTCACTTTACTGCTTCTGTTGCAAAATTTTTAATGACAGCAATTTTAAATCTGTTCGCCTTAGTGATGAATCTGGTTACATCTGGCAGCATTTAAGTAAACATTTAAACATTCTTAAAAAGTGCAAGTTACATATCGAAAATGTTCTAAAATTGCTAGATCTTTATAACCGTTAATAAGTAATTGATTCTGAAATTCAAAATGTAATAAACAGAGAAACTAAATACTGACAAGCTGTTATAGAAAAAAATTTCTACCTGATTCAGTTTTTAGGTCAGAAAAATTTAGCTTTTCGTGGAAGTAGTAATAAGTTGTTTGAGAAAAACAATGGTAGCATAGAAATCATTTCCAAATTCGACTCGATTATGTCAGAACATACAAAATCCTCTCAAATAAAAGATCACAAAAGCTATCTCGGGGATAAAATACAAAATGAAGTAGTCAACTTGATCGGTGAAAATATCAAATCCAAAATTTAAGAACTAAAAAGGCAAGATATTATTCCTTATTATTAGACTGCACTCCTGACTCTAGTCACCAAGAACAAATGTCAGTTTGTATAAGATTTGTTAATTTAAAGAGCACGCGAATTAGCATAGAAGAACAGCTTTTATTATTTTGTCCTATAGATGATGTGTGGGGTGAAGGCTTGACAAAATTTCTTATGTCGGCGTTAGGGAAAGAAGGCGTAAATATCAACGATTTCGGAGTCAGGGTTACGACAATGTGGCAAATATGCGATACAACAATTATAGCGGTCATACAATTTTTCGATACCATTTTTATAGTATGATTTCTCTTTAGCCTTGAAATACGTTTTAGTTTCGGCGATTACCTTTTCATCAGTGCTAAGTTTCTTTCCAGCCAGCATTCTTTTGAGGTCTGCAAATACAAAAAAGCCACTAGGAGCCAGATCTGGAGAATAAGGTGGATGGAAAAGCAATGCTATGGTTTTCATTAATTTGTGACACGCTGCATTGTCTTGATGAAACAGCACCTTTTCCTTCTTCAAATGAGGCCGATTTTTCGTGATTTTTTCCTTTAAACGCTCCAACAACGCTATGTAATACTTGCTGTTGATGGTCTAGCTCTTCTCGTGATAATCAATTGATTAATATAATACCATACGCATAACAGAATACTGATGCCATAACCTTGCCAGCCGACTGTTGCGTTTTTCTACGTTTTGGATTCGGTTCATCGCGTTCAGTCTACTCGGCTGACTATCGATTGGACTCTGGAGTGTAGTGATAGAGCCATGTTTCATCCATTGTAATATATCGACGGAAAGTTCGTTTTTATTACGGTTGAACATTGCTAAACATTGCTCTGTATCATCAAAACGGTGTTGCTTTTGATCGCTTGTGAGCGGCATCCACTTTGCACACAGATTTCGTAAGTTCAAGTATTCATGTACAATATGTCCAACAGGTTCCTTTGATATCTTTAGAGTCTCAGCTGTATCGATCAACTTTACTTACCGATCATTCAAAATTTTGTGAACTGTTTTGATGTTTTCGTCAGTAACAGCCTCCTTCGGGCGTCCACTGCGTGCATAGTCTTCGATGCTCATTTCGCCTCGTTTGAATTTAGCAAACCACTTCTCAACGGTTGACTTTCCTGATGCAGAGTCCGAATAATGTTTATTAAGCCAAGCCCTGGTTTCAACGCTTTTTTTGGTAAAAAGCAATGGTTCATTAACACACGAAATTCTTTTATATCCGTTTTTTCACAAGAACAAAAGTTGCTTCACTCACAATGCCGTATCTCACAAACCAATTGCCCAACATCTGTCAAATTTGTACACGTATCTTTTGAAGGTTAGTACTATCTATAAAACATATGGATTTCTTCTAGTGACGCCATTTTATGTGACAGCCCACCAAGTTTTTAGCCTAACTGTTACATAGAAAAAACATTTTTTATAGTAATTATAGTTTATCTTTTCAATTTTCTTCTCAGGTTCGTTTCTATACATGAACAATAACCTATTTTGCATAATATTTTTAATCAAAGTTTATTTGGTGCATGTCAATTCAATTAAAAAGAACATTTTATGTTTATTTGCAAGCTCGGATCTCTTTTTCTTTGTAAATTAATATGGTCTGAAGTCTGATCATCACTTATCGTCGGTGTGAAGACTATGTGTCGTCTAAAATTAGCATGCTCCGAGCGTTAACCCATTCACTAACTAATCTTAGTTAATTGAATACATTTTGTTCTAACACTTTGCAATGGCTGACGCTACGGCAATCGAGAGACGTGATCTTAGCCTTAAATAAAAAACTAACATTTTACAACAATATGATAAGTTGTCAAAAATAAATGAGCGGAATGCTGCTGCGAAATTAAAAATTAACTATGTACCAATAATTAGAATAATCAAAAATATTTCTGCATGTTTAGCTTTATTTTTGCAATGTACGTATTTTAACTTATCTACGTAACATTGACTTAATTTAACTACGTCTTATGTGATAACATTATTTTATATTTATTTTAATTTTCGATCTTAACAAATTACTGAGAAAAATGTGTAGTTTTTAGTACTAAATTAAACATTATAACATTATTTTTAGTTTGTTTATTTCGGTGTCTACAAACTTAGAAGACTATTTAATGCAACAAATCCGTAATTTTCGATTTATTTGGTTCAAAATTTAGATTTTTTAAAATGTTTTATTAGAACCTTTATTTTGTAATTTTCTTCTTGTATTGATGCTATACTTATACTTTCTAGATTAATCAATTACAATCTATATGTATTTACACCTTTCTTACCAATAAAGATGTTTTTTTCGAATATAGTATTTTTGTTAGTATTCAATTAGGAATGCTAATACAAGATATATAGCTCAATCTTTTATAAAAAAATAAATCATCACAAAATTTATATGATCCAGTTATTTTGTATGATCCAACGTAAATGTAAATCAATTTTGGCAAATACATATCTGAGTTAGTTTTAACAACTAATCTGATAATGAGCTAAATTAATCCGATATAAAAATATTAGATTTATGTGACGAAATTGATATTAATATACATTAAACCCGGCATGAATTCATTAGCAGTTTTGTATTACATATATATTTTTAAATAATTTTTCTTCAATGTTTCCATAGTTCAATGTTTCTGGCAAAAGAAGTTTTTCTAAGCTTAAATTAATAAAAAAATATTTAAGATCTATTATGTCACAAGAACGATTAACAAACTCGAGTTTAACTTTTCTTTATTTACAGTGTTAATCATATGGTGTTATTGGTATTGTATATTCCTACCTTTGTTTTGTTTTGAACATATATGCAGAGTATGTAATCATTATATTAAATTTAAACTAAAATAATTTAAACCCATTAGAAACGTTAACTTTTACAAATTGGTGCTATAGAGATCTTAGCATGTTGGTAATTGGATTTGCTAACCGCGAAAAGTCGAAAATCGTATCGAATATTAACACGATTGCAATCCACCAACGACCATAGCGAAAAGTAACTATATCAGTACAATTGCAAAAATTACCACCAGAGAGAACCAGTGTACGGCCGTTTCACCCTTTCAGGGATCATCAGCACTGGGAAATACTATCTGATGTATTTTCACACTTATACTAACATATTTCTATAGCTTATATTCATGTTTCGTTCTAATAACATATAAAAGTGTTGTGGGTGTCGCCATCTCGTGGTTAACGAGCCCACGTATAAAATTTTATGAATTTTATTTTAGTTTTGTAGTTCACTTAACTATATCAAATAATTTTTATTTAGCAGTTGATGATGGCGTTAACATCAAAGGAGTCGAGATCCCCGCCATCGTCTTCCGAAGTAGGACAGCATTTACGAAAAAAATCAAAACAAAAAACTACGTACGCGCAAAAATAGTCGAACTGGGATGACTTGCCAGAATTTAAAGAGTGGTTTAAACCAAGTAGGAGAGGACCAACATATGCTCATTGTCAATGTTGCAACAAGGAATTTGTCTGAGAAAATCCAAAACAGAAAAACACTCGAAAGGCAAGAATCACACGGTTAAGGTGAAACATTTGCACTCCTAACCAACTTTAACTTCAATGCCCAATATTTCGAAATTAAGTGAATTACATAATTAAGTTAAAACAGCAGAAATCAAACTAAGTCCGTTTATTGTCAAGCACAATCTTCCATTTAATATAATATTTGGGGGCTCATATCATGGCATTGATTTCAAGCAGTAGCACCGACTTAGACGAATGAGGTTTATTAGAATTAAGAAGATGTTTAGATTTTTATGTAGAAAGTTGTCTAGAAATATATAATAGATTGAGATTTAGGGATCCAGTTCAAATTACTTTAAAACTTCTTAACATGATTTTCCCTGAAGAAGTTAAAAGGAAAAAGCATATACTATCTCTCGCACCTTTAGCAGCAAAATTTCCAAACTTAGTTGCGGAAGAAAAACTAAATGAACTGGATCGCGAATGGCGGCTATTAAGAAACTTCAATTTTACCGACGATTTTGATTATCTCGATATAAAAGAATTCTGGGTAAAATGCTGAAAGTTAAAGTTAGGTGACGATACACCAATGTTTAGTTTACTTTAGTACAACTTTTACTAAAATTTATTTCTGTGAATATGTATGAAACCGAAGATAGCGATTAGTTATATACTTTGTAATAATAAAAGAATAAACCAATTTATTTTAGCGTTTTGTAAGTAATCTAGAACATATTGATAACTAGAATTTTCACTTTTTAATTTTCTTCTTATCGCAACTTTTGTATGAAAATCTCAATATTTATTATTTAGAACTTTAACCTATAATCGATCGGTAATACAAGTTTTTATAAAGCATGCTTCTTTGATTACCTCCAATATGTTTTTAGTTTGGCACTTAAAATCGAAAATGTTTCAAATTTACCGCTCGTTAAATAAAATACCAATACTTTGACATTTAGTATGTTTCATTGTTTAATGTTTTTTTCCACTACTAGTTGTATACGCTTGCATTATTACGTATAATAGAAGGCCGTGAAGTTGTACTTTTTTAAACGCAGGTAAATAATATTTCATTATTAACTAGTAGTTAATAATGAACATATTTACATTTTCTGATAATACTACAACAGTTTCAAAGAAAAAAAGTTTACCAAACTGCGTACCAAGAGCAAGAGATTTTATTTAATGCTAATTTAAGTTTTCAAATCGCTCAATTAATAAATTAATTTGATTTTAAAAAGTAAGTTATTTGAAGTTCGCGCTTAATTAAATGTGAATATTATTGAGTTAAATATGTTTTAGATATAATCAATGCTTAAAATAATAATGTTTTTAAACAATTTAAACAACTTTAGTAATAAAAACTTACGTTATCTGTTTATTTTTGTGTTTTAAATCACAATTAAGAATTACGTCAAAATTAATTCTATTAAACTAATGACAACTGTCAGAATTATTAACTTGATTTTTAATTTAAAATGAATATCTTAAATTTTAAATTTGATTTAGTAACAGGTAGAAAGGTTTTAATAATTTTAGTAGTGGAAAAAATTGTATATATAACACGGTTGAGAAGTTCATTATAACCTAAGCGATAGATTATATCGCGAGACGCGAAGACGCTATAATGATGCACTTCTCAACCTTGATATATAATATACTATTTTGTGTCTTTTTTTTAAATAAATCTTTTATAATCATGTCTGCTTTTTAATTCAACCGCCAAAGAGCGGTATTGATTTCAGTATTTAAATTCAGTCATTTCAGATTGCAATTTGAATGGATACAATTCAATCAAGCGCATCCGCTTTAATGTCAAACTTGTCTAGAGAAATTTACGGACCATTTGGCAATAAATCTAAGAAAACTCAGAAGTTTTAATTTCGCATTGTAATTCACAGGCACATACCTAATTGTCATCTACTCTGAACAAGAATGCTTTTCCTTACTACTAATAATAGATCGCTAACTTAACTATCAGCTCTATATAAAAAAGTAAAGCCAAAATCAGGCAATTGTAATGTAAGCTGTTATAATTTTATAAATACTCGGAGTAGGTAAATTATGTTTATGCTTTATTCAAACTGTTCTACTACATTCGTGTGCATCATCGACCTGGCAACATCGGAAAGCTACGTTTTCTTCTGGACGACTAATCTGTATACTTTTGCAATGTGTTTGTTTGTCTTAAACATGTAGAAAAGGAAGTGTATTTGTTTATGTTTACGGTACGCACTACTTGTCAATTTATGTTGACATCCCACTATGCAAAATATCATCTCATTACCATTGGTACAACGTTACCAAAGTAACCTGTGACATTGCGTTTTAACAATCCTTACTGTTACAGCAACGTAATAATAAGCTCTTATGTCAGGATAAATAACATTGTGGTATTAACGTTACAGTCAACTACAGTGGTATGCTGTTATTTTATAAGTTAATTTTGTAACGTTGATGTGCTGTTATTTTATAACGTTGACACACTATTATTTTATAAGGTTGACATATTGTTGTTTTATAACGTTGGCGTACTCTTGTTTTATAACCATGAGATTCTGTTGTTTTATAAGGTTGATATTCTGTTGCTGTATAGAATTTATACACTATTGCTTCATAACGATGTGGTGATAAGTGTCACCTAACACAATTCTGTACATGTACTACTTCAGTATGTTAAGTTCACATGACTGATCGAGATATCTCAGTAATTTAACGTAATTAAATAAACGTACTGGCACTCAGAATGCTAGCAGTAGACTCATTTGAAGTGCACCGCCGGTAACCAGGTGTCACACCGACCGATATATTGCCAGTTGAATCTTCCCAATACAGAAATCGCATTGAACCAACAATAATTACGTATTATACCGTCACTGGAGACAGTAAACGCATCGGCAAGTTAAATGTGTACTTTGCCATCACATAAATAGTGCGCAGTTTTAAATGTATTGACAATGTTAGTAACTGAACACAGGTTAAATGCATTCAATGCGATTATCATTTTTAATTTAATTAATAAAGTAATTTGCAAACTTAATATGCAATGTCCATATAACAAAATTTTTTTTCTAAATATAGAAAACGTATTTTCATTCATTCTGTTTATTAGCGTCTTTTTTGTCCACTTCCTCTGGCGTTTATTTCGTGCTTTAAAGTTGCACCACAGTTTGAATTTTTTCTTATAGCTATTGTGAAATAAAAATTACATTATAATGCTACTTGAATAACTTATACAGTTTTTGTTAGCTTTATCAGCAATTTCTAAACTGAAATATGAAGCTATTGAAGTAATTATAAAAAAATCGTTTATAAAATGTTTACAAAGTAAAAATTCCGACAGTCCTGTTATAAGTCAATAAACCACTTGTAAACTGAGTCAATAAGCTACTTGCAAACATAAATCATTTAGTGAGCAAATTCAAAAGATGTTCAAAATTCCTTTCTGATAACATTTTCCAAGAAATTTTTAAACATTTTGTATGTAAACATTCAAGTAGAATAGAAACTTTCTATTGTTAAAGGTTTAAGACTAAATATGCACCTAAAATAGTTATAACAGGTTTTAAAAATTTAAAATAATCTACTCTTTAATCTACATATTAAATGATTTTAAACCTTCCATTCTCTATAGAAACAATTATAAATTGCAACAGTTTTGCATATGTAAAAATAAAAACTTTTTTTAAAAAGTAATTATGTCAATAATCGATTGAGTAACTTACTAAACGAATTACACTATACAAAAGGTTTATTCTACTAATTATTACAAAAATTACAATTATAGAAACCAAAATAAAATGTTGATAACACGAAAGTCAAGTTTGACAGTAATGAATTTGAAATCACATTACGATAATATATTGTAACAAATATTAAAACTGATTTGAATTGAATTGAAAAGATTATAAATCCGTTAAGACTAGAGAAAGGATTCACGTTAAATTAAAGTTCATCTCTTTAATGCTTCGTTATAGTCAGTAGCGTATTTGTTTAATATTAATAGGAGAAAAAAATGTAGAATTGCTAAAAAAAGAGAATTTAATAAAAAGGCATGTCAATTATTTTGAGTCGCGAAATTATTGCGAGTCCAATCTGCTGTAAGTCTTCTTTAGATATGACAAGGAATCGCGAACGCGACAAACTGTTGAAAAACATTCAATTTTTAAACTGTGGATGCACATTTCCAAAGATAAAGTCTCCACTTTGCAACTTTTACATCTGAAAGGATGTGGCAACGTAGCTCGAATCGTGTCATAATCTTAGAAGCTGTAGAACTGTGAACCGCCATAAAACTCGGGTAAAATCCAGTAATTATTTAGTTTTATTGTTTTTTAAAAAATGTGCATCAACTAGTTAGAGTGTGGTGAAGCAATTGTCAGGAATCACGCGATATAAATTGTTTATTTAATCATTAAATGATTTATTTAATCCAAGCGTATTCAATCAAAGTCTGGCTAAATTTCTAAAAGTTCCACTTTGGCTCTAAAATTGATTGTGTCTAGAGGAAATTTTACATTTATCCGAATGCTCTCAAACTTATCTAAGGTAGCAGAAAATGAGTCAGTAGACGTGAATCGCAGTTTTTCGACCTTTCCTCGCATAACATGCTTATGAGCGCAATATTATTTGTTACAAGCTTTTTGCTATTTTACGAACCTGCACGGCCAACTCACAATAGTCGGTGAGAGGGGAGGGTTCCTAGATAATAATGAAAAGATATTTAAGGGCGCCAGAGCTTATCCCAAAGTCACTTCTGTCCCGCTCAAGACAGGTGGTATCAACTTGTAACAAGATGTTAGGTTCGTAATGCTGAAAGAAGCGAAAGAAAAAAAACTAAATCGTTAATAACAATTTCACTTTAATTCCTTTATAATGATAAATAGATTAACGTTCGAATTGATAACAATTGGATAACATGACCAAGAATAATTTTAGTTCGAGTATAACTAAATATCCGAAGTATCGGCAACACACAACACATACGTAGATTACATTGACATGACCAGCGAAGAGTAGATGGTAGTAAATTTCGTCTGCATACAATATGCGAAGTACCCAAAATAATTTAGTAATATGGCATTACTGACAATCAAACCCAGTGATAATAAATTATTACGTTAATGTTAACTTATCGTAACAAAGCGTGCGGAATTAATATAGCACTAACGTTAATCAATCGTTGGTAGTACACAGCATGCGCAACTCAACATAAGTAAAATTTACTACCTAGCTGGTAAACAACAATATCGATAATTACAGACTAATAGCAAAAGTTTCGTGAGTGACCCGGTTGACTACGAAATAAAACATATAAAATCACTTACCATAAACACAGGAATTTCCACTGGTGTGAAGAAAGTACTTTCCCCGACACGTAATCCTGTAAGCAATTTGAATCGCAACTCGTGTCAAACTAATGTCTCACGAAATCAACATCTACAACAATCGTTACTTAAGGTACAAGAAAGTATAAATAAGATAACCCGGTTGTCGAATGCTGTGGTACCCCTTTTTCTGTAGTTTAATTAGTTATAACCATAAGCCTTATAAAGAAGAAGTTAACATCGTCCCATCTCTTCGTAAATTGGTATCGACTACTGAATATCGTTGGAACACAAACAGGTGGTTAATACCCCACACAGCCAAAAGTAACCAAAAGTCGTAATAAAGGTAACCGCTTTGGATTGGCAAATGTGATCATAGAGTATCCAAAAGTACACCCAATGGTGAACTATGTCCCACTTAATCCCTCCATAGGATACTCTTATACTGACCTTGCGTGTATGCAACGGTCAACCTTTTAGGAGAACCCGAAATTAACCGAAACGGACAACTTATTGTCCACTTTTAAAGCTACTCTAAAGATACTTCTTTTTAGTTATTCATTGGTCAACTTGTTGGGCTAACCTAAAGTTAATCGAAATGCCCGGTGCATAGTTGAATTTTAAAACTACTAAAAAGATACCATTTTTTGTTTGCTCAACGTTCAACCTGTTAGGGTAATCTAAAGTTAATCGAAAGTGATTGTTAATGGTTGGTATTTAAAACTGCCTAAAAGATACTAATTTTTGTTTGCTTAACGTTCAACCCGTTAGGATAACTTAAAGTTAATCTAAATGGGTATTTTACTATTTAATTTTAAAGCTGTTTAAAATATACAATTTTTGCACTTATTCAAGAATCAACCTGAAGTTAATTGTAAAAGACGTATAATTGTTGGATTTTAAAACTGCTTAAAAAATACTATTTTTTCAGTTGCTGAACGATTAATGGCTGCTTAACGGATATCTTATAGTTAACATTTGAAAATAAAACACATTAAAGTAAAGGTGCAAGTCTTGAAAAACAGATTTTATACGATACGATATAATACATATATATTTATTATTTATTTACAAATTTAAAAATATCTAAAATAAATGTCATCGCCTTTAACCCTTTTTCACACTTTTTCTCAATTTTCTAATCCACGCCTTTGTCGCCACTAAAACGTCCATTTCTGTAGTTGTGGAAACTATTCATTTTACGGAAGCTGAAATTAGAAAAAATACTTAACTAAACCACTAATATTTATATTTGATTTGATTTTTTACAGGGTTCCCAGCGATCTAGAAAATTGTAAAAAATCTGGGTATTTTAAAATCAGGGCAAACATGTAAAATTTAGAGAAAGCCTGTTTCTATGTCTTTTTGTATACTGACCGTTCATCTGCAATTATGAATTATGTGTTCTTTTGTGTCTGTTAAAAATATGTATAAAGATGTTTTACCTTTATAACTGGAACTTTTAGTATAACACAATTACACGAAGTTAACACTCGACTTGTACAACACGCACATCAACAAAACTTGAACGATTGTCTAGCAGGTAAGAGATACGACGTTCAATTTTAAACTAGTCTTAAAAGAACCCGGGGGTTATTTAAATTACTATACCCGTTCTCTCCCACTTCAACAACATAATTTTAAATTTTACAAACGGTGGGCGTTTGTTTAATGTTAATTCAATGATTCTTGAAATCTATTTTTGTTAAGTTTAAATTAACCCCGTAACGTGCATGCTCGAGTTAATTCTATTACGCTAAATGGGCCAAAATAGGCACGCTCGAATTAATTCGAGCGCTATCGCTATAGGAAACATAAGAAAAAAATGGTCTTTTTGATTTTTTTTATTTACATCTGTCTTGTAAGCTATAAAATGTTAGAGTAATATTACTTTTCGTCCAGTTGTAAAACAAAGAAACGTTTTTTTTGAAAATTATTATTGATTTAGTAGTGAAAGACTTTTTTTGTAATGTAATATGTAAAAATTATAAAACTGCAAAGATAAGTGTTTATAGACAGTTATTTTGTGTTTTTAGTTATTACTTTTGGCCAAAATAAAGTTCAAAAATGTATTTTCTTAAATTTAAAAAAATGATTCTTTTGTGGTTTTTTTTTAAAAAAAAGTGCTTTAAGAGGTTAAATAAGAAGTTGAGAATAATCAGTACAAATGTCATATCCTTATTGTTAACTGCAACATGAAAACTTAAGTTACAATTTTTTTTACGAAATTTAATTTTTTTTTAATGATGGCTACATAATAAAAAACTGTTGAATTAATTCCAGAAAGTACATTTGAAGCACTAGATCAATTATTGTATTGTCACTTTCGACATTAATAATACTTTTTTACCGTTTTTCGCAAATAAAGTATCCTTTAATAAGAAACACTAAAATTTGCCTGTATTACGTTTTTAAAATTGGATATTGATGCGCATATAGCTCCTTTATGAGTCACAATATTAAAGAAGCTTAAATACAAAACTTGTTCGGTATGTCTGTTTGGAAAAATTCATTTTTCTTATTTGCTATCAAGAGGCCAAGTTTATATTGTAATTGTTTAACGGATTTGTTAAAGCAGAAATGAATATTAAACTCTGCTCAAAGTAATAACAAATTGTTTTAAAAAAATTTTGTCAGCATCGACAGAATAAGATTCTTTAAATGAATTTTCCGTTAAAACTGCAATATCTAAGAAAAAGACCTTGAATGGTCGAAGAGACCGACACAGGGATTATCCACAAAGGCTATTGTTTGGTGCCCAGTTGACACACAGCCGCAATGCAAAACAAGTTCTTAAATTAATCATTTACCGTAACGGATGAAACAAAAACGACAAAAAAAGTTTTTACAATCAACATTAAGATGCCATCGCGTTTATTAATACTTTCTCTTTAACCTGCTAAACGCCTTTGAAGAAAAATTTGATATTTTTTATCGATTTAAGGGCGATAATTTGAACTATTGTCAATACGATTTTGTATCGATCCACATTACAAACTATAAAAAAGTTTGTTTAAAAAAATAATTTTTAGGTTGAAATTAAATTTAAAAAATCATTAGGCTATAAACAAAAAAGAACAATGTTTATGACGATAATCGGATTAAAATAGTACATTCCAAAAAACTATTGTGCGAGGGTAATGGTGGAACTAAAATAAAGTTTACTTCTAAAGATTTTATTGTTAGCCAATTAGATTTTTATTATAAATGTAAGCAGTAAGTAAACCTACAAACACTAATTAATAATAATCAATTACACTTACAACTCCACTTAAATGTTTTTTTTTCAAATACAAGTTTTTCTAAGATAATTAGTCTCAGCGTATACAACTACGGATCCTATATACTTATAAGAATTACAACAAATAATTAGCGAAACAATGACTGCAGGTTCCATCTGCAGTGCTTTTAAATATTTTTAAAATAAGTGTTTGTCTATTTAAAAAAACATACCCTTGAATTTGTTGTAATTAGAGCTTACGGAGCGACTAACTAAATTCTGACGATTTTAATCAATTCTTTAAAAATTCATAATCTGAAAACTAAGCGGTAATGCACAAAAAAACCAAAATAAAGGTACTTTTTTGCCATGAGAATCACCAAAAATCAGAAACGCAATTGGTAAACTCATTTCTTAGTTCCTCCTTGTAAGTCGTAATAATAGTAAGAGGTAACTATTAGAATATAGAAAAGTAATTTTGGTTTAGGGTGATTTTTCTTCCGAGGACGTTTTTCCGCGATACAGTCTTATTCTACACAAAAACATTCTACTAAAAGGTTAATTTTTAGGATTAACATAAAATTAACTTTTTAGAATGTCTGTTTCACAACTTTTATAGACATTGATTATAAAACTCACCGAAAATAACATTTATGTGGTTACTAAAAAGACATGTAGTCTCATTCTGTACTATAAGGCTACTAAAAACTTAATTTTTAGGATTAACATTAAATTAATTTTGTAGGATGTCAGTTGTATAACTTTTTCAAGACATTAATTAGAAATCTCTGAAAAGATATCGAAAAGTTAACTTATAGGGTTAGTAAAAAAGTAGTCTCATTTTATACTTGAAAGCTCTTAATAGGTTAATTTTTATGGTTACCATCAAGTTAACTTTTTAAAACGGCTTTTGAGTAACAATTAAAGTTGTCTATTGAAAAGTTATCCAAAAGTCAACCTCTGTGGGTAAGAAACGAGATAGGTCGCCATATTTTATACTTTAAGCTTATACAAAAAGTAACCATTACGTTTACAATTTGGCGTATTATTAGGAATAACTATTTGTTGTGAATAAGTTAACCATTAAGGACACGCGGTAGAACTAACTTTTATGAATGACTAAAAGGCACGATAAAGATACCACATGCTTGTCAACTTTTCAGGTTAAAGTATGATCACTTTTTAGACAATTAAGGTTAACTTTGGTTATGTGGGACAAGTCACGGCGTGTCATCCACGTGTAGCACTCTTTGGCCTGGAAGGCTCCGCCAGACCCCAATTTCGTGGCGTGGAAATCGCCTTACGCTGGTGCCCGTGTACGGCAACGTGCTGACATATTTAGCAGTCGTTTACGATAGCCATTTATCGATAAGGTACCAGATGTAAAAGAAAGGAACGCAAAATGGCTGTTAAAAGGAAGACAGAATTACGAACGAAATTGTTACTAAAAGACGACAATAGCTTACCCTGTAACGCGTTGAAGCAATTTGATCGTTCGCTAATTATAATTGGTTTTCTAGATGGTAATAGATAACATAACTATTCAATGCGTCCAGACCATTTTATATCATGCCCGTGTGACGAATTTCCGTCAAATGAATCGCACCGAGAAACGAACGTTAGAGGGCGTAAACCCGAATCTAAATTCACGTTGAAAATACATAGGCGTACGTAAAGAAAATTTCGTCCGTAACAACATAGGCGTACGTAAAGAAAATTCGACCGTAACATATTATTTGAGCTTTGCGAAGGTGACTTTTCTCTTGAAAATATTTTGTGTCAAATAAAGTTTGATGATTTGAGATTTTGTTGCTTGCTTTGTGTTTCTTACCGTACATCACTTGGAAAAGAAAACCTAAGCGTTACAAACACAGCCCAAATACCCATTTTTGTGATTCTCTAGTAAAATTTTCTATAAAAGATGTACCTTCCAGTTTGCAATCATTTCGCACTAAACTATTATATACTGCTAATGCTATAATCGGAAACAACAGCCGGGAGTGTTTGGATTTAGAGTTTTTAATACTAATTCAATACCGAGCACAATTTGCGTTCCTCTTGGAGAGATAAAAGGCAAACAAATTGAACCTCATAAATAGAAAAAACTAGTGACGTTGGCCTATTTACATGCCATGATGCTTGTTCGAGTGCATGGATTTAAAATAACGCGATCGGGTTTCTCTTAAGATATGTCACTGGAAGCTATGTTTTATCAGCTCGCAGCAATTCTTGATAATGAACGGTCTTGCTCATAATTTGTTGTGACAAAAAATTCTCTATAAGTCATTGGTGTTGCTGATTCATCATCTTCCAGCAATGAAGAGGTTATGGGAAACAATTCTCAGGCATTTCATGGACAAATGTTAAATACAAACAATTGGTGAATTATCATACGACTATATTCTCGTTTAATATGTACCTAGAATACTAGTTATTTGTGTTTTTTATTTTTTTTATTATTTATGTATGCATTCTTATTTTTGAAAATTGTAATAAGCCTTGTTGTTACGTAGGGAATATTGTATTTGTTTTCAACACCATCCGATAATTGCAAGATTTGCGATATCTGTGAATTTTTGTCTCTTCATTCATTGCTATATTGTTTAACAGAAAGTGAATTATGTAATCGATCTCAGGGTTATTTTCAGATTTTGTTTTAAAATATGATCTTGATAAAGCGTCAGCATTATGCATTTCTTTTCTGATAAATATACTACTACAATTTCATACATACATAAAATTTTTTGCAAATATAGGAATAAGGGGTCTGTGATCAGATTGTACTAGTACCTTACGATTGTAAATAAAATAATACAATTTCTCACAAGCAAACGCTATCGCAAACAACTCCTTTTCTATTTGTAATGACAAAATTAAATTTTACATTAAATTCCAGGGCTTTTTGATAAACTGCATGTAATGCTATATCATGTTCCAATGTTCCATGATACAATAATATCATCATGATATCATCAAAGTAGATGTCAACATTTAGAATTCTTCCGAATATCTCACAGTTTTTCCTTTGAAATATTTCTGAAACAGATAAAATGCCAAATGGTAACCTATTGAAGTTGTACTTTTTTAAAGCAGTGTTGAAAGTACACAAGTCTGAACTACTTTTCTTCTGTTGTATTTGCCATCTTTCTTATATATCATGTAAATTTCGCGTTTGATATATCTATTAAGTGGTTTTGGATCTAAACATAGACGCAATTATTTATTAGGCTTTTCAATTATTATTTAACTATTGAGTCACCCAGTAGGATAAGTTACTTTGTCTATAATATTTTCTATTTCAAGTTTGTCTAAGCATTCTTTTAATTTATCATAGAGAAATAGTGGAACCTTTCGTTCACATTTAATTACGGGTTTTGCATCAATTTTATAAAAATCTAGAACCTTACCTAGCCTTTGGAATGTCTCTACATACATCTGTTGTACTTTAGTTTTTGGTAATGTAACCGTATTTTCCAGAAAGTTGACTTTCAAAACCAATCCAAATTTTATGTAATCTTTTAGACATATAATGGGTTGAGAAACAAAGTTTAGATTTATGAATTTAACATATATGTACTTCCAAATCATTAAACTTACAAAACATCTTTATCTTGCTTATAAGCTTAATCTTAAAATTACCATATGCAATTAATGTTACTGAAGTGTTTCTTACTCTACAGAACTGTTGATTAGAGTTTTTGGTCTTATCTATAAAAAAATACACTATCATTATATTTCCCTTCACGCACTTGTACTGTGTTCGACTCTGTTACAACGTCTGTCTTTTTTTGTTTGACTACTCGCTGGAGAAAACTACGTCAAGAAGAGGATGAAGAGGCATGACGAAGTAAATAGCAAGCGACAGAATGAAGACCAGACAGATATGACGTTAAGGCACAAAACAGTTGGTTTCAACCGGGCGAGATGGTGTGGTTGTATAATCACCAAACAAGACGTGGTTCATCGCCGACGCTGCAGAGGCAATAAGAGAGCCTTTATAAAGTTGTGCAGCGTATTATTGACGTCATATATTGCATCCAAAAACTACCCACGCCCCAGAGACAAGCCAAAAGTAGTTTACATCGATCCCCTAGCTCCGTTTGCTGACGATAACAGCATTTTTCAAGACTAGGTCCAAACTAAGATAATAACGAGTAGAACCAGGAATCAAGTTAAAGGAATAGACTTCGATAGGTTTATGAGCATGTACGGGGGTTCTGAAAAGTCTAGGTTTGGAGTTACAACCGAGAAACAGAAAGACGTGTTCCAAACACGGAAGGACTACGCCATTGCACAATGCGTGAGCAAAGATCATGAGATGTCCAGAAGTCGCAGTCGTATTTAAGAAGAAGTTCGGATGGTTAGATAAACTACGAAGACAACGGGCAAAGTCTTAGAACTACAGGATTATTCTATTTGGTCACCAAGAAGTACTCACGGGCAAAACCGTCATACAAAAACATGTGGCCAGCAATATAGAATCTCAAAAGAAAAATAAAAAACACATTTATTTTCTGAATTAAGCAAACATTTTTATTTCAACTTAAAGAAAAATAGTTCCGACTAAGTTTCCACGCCTTGTCATTTCTCGCTTTGGCGATCAACATTGGCCACCAAGTTCGTGCGATTTAACTCCGATGGACTTTTTTCTTTGGGATTATTTTAAGAAAAAGGTGTATGCGCATAAGCCTGAAACAGTTGAACACCTTAAAGAGGAAATACGACGGGTAATTGGTGAAATACAGCCTTATTTATGCGACAACGTTATTCAAAATTTCAACAAAAGAATAACCTTGTGCCAGAGGTTTCGAAGTGGCCATTTGCCTGATGTTAGTTTTCACGTTCAATCAAAACTATTTTTCTCAATTTCGACATAAGAATTAGCGATTCTTACACTAAAATCTGTGTAAGAATTATCAAATTCTTACACGAATTTTAGTAATGTTAGTTTTTTCAAAATTGGTATCTCTGTATCATAAGTTAACGTTATATGAAAAAGAAATTAAAATTATTGTAACTAATTGTAATTGAAATTGAAATGTTGATGCCAAGATAAAATAAAGCCATCATATGAATCCAAAATAATTTAGTTATAAAGGTATAGGAGGAAATTTCATATGAAATTTTAGGTTAACATACTACATAAATTTCAATATGTCAAAGTGTAAGTGTTGCTAATTCAATAAATTAGTAAAGTTTTCCAATGAGATTTGAAAATTAAAATTATACGAAAAATATGACAATTGAATCGAAACAGAGAAATTAGTATAAAACACACGTCATAGAATACGTTTCAGTCACTCTACCGTTTCCTAAACTCGCCGCTGCGCGGCTCATGTATGAAACCCGGTCTCGTGATTGAAGTCCGTTTATTCTGTAACTTGCGTTTTAATATACTATTCTTTATGTTGAAATAAAAATGTTTGCTTAATTCAAAAAATAAATGTTTTTCTTTAAAATTAAGTTCGGCGTTCTTGTTGGGACACCCTTTATAATGCCGTGAAGATGTTGACATAAAGAGATACCAGTTTTAAACAAAAAAAGAGTGCGGACAGTAGTGATAGTAATATATACATTAATGTAAGTTGTTTTTTTTAAATACCGTTGCATTTTATTAGTGTTAAAAGTAATGAAATTAAATCGTATAAATATTTCATTTATAAATAAATAAATTTAAAAAAATTCGTAACACTATTACCTTTTCGATAACTTCTTTTATGCAAAAGCTATGGTCATTGCAGCATCGTCCAGCTTCAACTGTTTCTCTTCAGTTTTGATACACATTTATCGAAACAGTTCAAATTACTAGTTATACAAACTTTTCGTGATTTGTAAAATAAATTGATAAAAAACTTGATCGCCATCCCAACGAGGTCTTTGGTTCAGCATTTGCATAGTAACATCAGATTGATATTCTATCTTATGTTACTTGAAATTTGAAAGTTGTCACCCTCATTGAGCCAGTTTCTTCAACGACTTGATCCTCGTTGTTGTTAATTAATTATAACAAAGTAACAGCGTTTTTTTAATTTCTCTTCTACTTCGAGTAGTGTTTGAATTCTTAACTTCTGCACCCTTACAATTGTCACTTATTACTACTTCTCTACTTCTTTATCTACTTCCTTTTGCTTAAACAGATCTTTCTTATTTCTAACTAATTGCTCATTTGTATCAGTTATTAAATCATATGACCTATTTTCTTTTACCCCTACTACATCTGCTTGTTGTAACGGGCTATTTTTACCACTTAAAACTACCTTGTCATTGGGTTGTAACTCAGTTAAGGGTTTTACACCTATCCTATCATAGTAATATTTTTGAATTTCGGATTTATTTTCTAAATTTTGTTTAATTTCCAAATTTTGATCTTCGGGACCCTCTAAAACTGGTAACAAACCTCTAACTTTTCTATTATATAAAATTTCTGACGGTGATTTAATATCGTGAGCTACAGGAGTATTTCTTAACTCTAATAAAGCTAAATAAGGAACTTTCCCTTAAAACTTTGCCTTTTTCAACATATTCTTGATAGTCTGTACATTTTTCTCAGCTAACCTATTTGATTGTTTAAAATATGGACTTGAAAAAATATGTTGAAAGCCCCAAAGTTTTAAAAATCTCTTGAAACTACTACCAGTATAATTGGTTCCATTATCAGTATATAACTTTTCTGGAATACCATGTCTCGCAAACAATGATTTCATTACATTCACTGTGCATTCAGTTGTTAAGTTATCTAATTGAATTACTTCTGTATACTTAGAAAAATAATTCACCACTAAAAGATAAGTTTTTCCTTCAAAATAAAACGTATCAGACCTTAAATCAATCCACGGCTTACTTGATGTTTCCCTAATTATCATTGGTTCTTTTTGATTTGACTTTACCCCTATTCTACTACGTGCTTCACACTTTGAAACTTTATTGACAATATTGTTATTCATGTTAGGCCAATACAGAGTTCTTCTGGCTCTTGATTTACATTCTTCTATACCCATGTGATTAAAATGAATTCTTTCTACCATTTCTTTTCTTAAGTTTTTAGGAACTACTAACGAATTATTTCTAAATATTAAACTATTCTTAACAAATAACTCATCCCTGATATTATAATATGATTTGCAAATTTCGGGAACATTCTCTTTAGTTTTAGGCCAACCCTCAATTATTAACTTTTTCACACTATTTAGTTCAAAACAATTTTCGGATTCTCTCTTAAATTTCTTTAATTTTTCTTGTGAAATAGGTAACAATGAAGTAATTAACTCAACATGAGTTTCTATATTACTATTGTCTTCAAAACACTTACTATGATCTACATTTCTCGACAGGGCATCTGCCATGAGTAGTTCTTTCCCTGGTTTATATTTTACGGTCAAATCATATTTCTGTAATTGTAACCGCATTCGTTGTAATCTCAACGAATAATCTGCCAACGATTTTTTAAAAATATGTTCTAACGGTCTATGAAATCGAGTGCAACCATGTAGAATGGCTAACATCTCTTTTTCGATCTGAGCATACGCTTGCTGTGTTTTATTTAATGCTTTTGATGCATAACAGACTGGAAGCCCGTCTTGCAAAATACATGCTCCCAAACCGTCTTCACTAGCATCAACGGACAACACACATGGTTTACTTGCTTCGTAAAATTTTAGTATTGGTTTACACACTAGAGCATTTTTAATTTGATTAAAACGCTGCCTATGTTCTTCAGAAAAAACAAATTTTGTATTCCGTTTTAGTAATGACCTTAAATTACTATTCAACTCACTGCATTTCGGTATGTACCTAGCTACATAGGTAATCATTAGGGTGGAGCGAAAGTATAGGTGTAAATATTTTTTTCAAAATTTATTTGGTCCTATATGCGGAAAAGTGGTCTCATATACAGTGGATTGTTTTAGTAAAATTTCAGTTTTTTCTGATAATAGTTAGCGGTGCCCCAGAGACCATGAATAATTTTTAATTTCGGAAAATGTATATCAAGGATAATAATAATATTGCATTGATATAAAAATAATGAAAAAATTCAAAGAGAATGCATTTATTAAAAGAAAACTTACAAAACATACATTTTGTTCTATTAAATAAATCAAAACTTACAAAGTTTTGAAAAACTCGGATTTCGTATTGAATTTAGGCATTGCGGTGCGAGATGAGATTCGTGCTCTAATAAAACCATCTCTTGCTTCGGCACCACACACTAAGGATGATGCTTCCGTTACCAATTTAATACAACGTTCCACAGCTTGGGTATGGCAAGGGAATTTTAAAATCTCTATTTCTTCTGGAACCTTTGCAATCATGCTTTTCAACAGCTGATCAGAAAAGTGTTTGGTAATTGGCGGCTCAGTTATACTGATAGTAGTGTGTTTGTTATGCCATTCTATCAGTTCTGTGTAATTAGTAGCATTAAAATTAATGTCAGGTATTTTAAACTTTCGGAGAGTGACAGATGTTTGAGACCGACATTTCAAAATGCGCCTTATAGCGAGTTCTCGAATATGTAACCTGGTATCGCCAAGCATTGCCAGCAGCAAGTTTTCAGGATGCGCAAAATATCCATTAGTATGAATTGTTCTATCAACAATTGTTCTCAAATTATGTGGCAAAAATCTTAAGCGTCTGATTGTGTTATACAAATGAAGAGGCCCATATTTACACGATGACTGTACTTTAATGTCAAACCAAGTGGGAATATAAACTTTTTGAGTATATTCAGCTAAATGCACGAAGTTTTCTGATGGATTACTTGTGGCCACATATAAACGCAAAATTCGATTAGCCGTAGTTAACCACCGCGAATGAGCTATTTTACCAGGTTGTCGGTCAGCTAAACCGCTTAGAACTTTTCCAGATGAAACAGCAATACTAATTTCAAGCATATATTTCTGATCGCTACTCAAAATACTAGGGTCAATATTTGGCAATTCATTAGTAATCTTCTGAAAATTTACTACAGGCAGTTGTTCACAAATCTGCAATTTTTTTCCAATGTCTCCCGAAAATGCGGAAGGTCCTGTTGTTTTGCCACTTAAATGTTGTATTAAATGCCTTAGCGGAAGCTCATTGGCATGCAATAAGCAAATGAACCATTGCAGTGGTCTGTTCAAGTGGACTTCTAAACGACGAATTACTCCGTTATGGATACCAGTATTAACTGCCGTACCATCGCAGCCTACAGCAACCAAATCTAATAAATTTGTGTTTGTTTGCAAAAAGATAGAAGACTTTGTTCAATATTTTCGGCAGTTCCGGATGGTACCGCCAAGTGCCCAAAATATTTTGATCCTGGTTCAGATAGCAGTACAATGTGTTCTTCTACTACTGTTTTCTTGTAGTATTTGTTGCCTCTCTTTTCTTGGAAAAGTGTGCTGTCTTTGCGACCGTCAAAATAGATTGCTTTTAGAGGTTTACTTATGGTCTCTGGTTTTTTACACTCGTTGTCTCTGTTTTTCTTTCTTTCTCTTCTTACTTTGCTTCTGTCTATTATTTTTCAGTTCTATCTTCGTTGATTAAGCCCAAATCTTTCAGCACTGCACTGACAATAGTAGCAGCCGATCTGTCAGAAACGCCCGTACGATCGCAAGCTTGAGCTAAGCTAGGCAGTTTTACACGCATTTGATTTGTATTTTGGAGCGAATCACAACGATTCGCTTCAATGCGACTGTTGTTCATTTCCACTTCACCTGAACTGTTTTTGTCTGAACTTTCATTACCTGAACCTTCGTCAATAAAGCCTTTTGATGTTGAAGGCTTTGGGAACAGGTGACATTCATTCAGGCCAGACGATCTTGCTGCAGTAGTGGTCTCCGTCGCTTTTCTGTATGCAGCACGTTCAATTCTTTTTGTTGTTGCCCGATCAACAGACCCAATTACCATTTTTCGCTCACTTCTTTGGTCACTTAAAAAGTTCATTCTCTCACTGGAACTTTTATTTCGCAGCTACATAAAGAAATATTCTTACATTTGCACAAGGAAATGTCAAAAGTTTGTTTTCATAAACATTTTTAAAGTTGTTCAGTTTTGAATTCAGGTGATCTGTTTTGCGATTTTTGATAGGTTTTTGAAATTTCTATATTTTCTGTGGAACTCCTTTATCAAATGCAAAATTTGTTGATCTGACACGATAGGAATAGAGGACTTCGACCAAATCACTTTAATTTCGGTTAGTAAAATTGAGGAAATGTTTGTTATTGTTGGCTCTGCTTTGTTTGCTGACGAATCTAGCAACATTTGCCTAATAAATAAATAATTTCGCATAATGTCGGCATAAGTAGGAAGCAAATTGTCCATAAATGTACGAGGAGCTCCAAATATAGGACACTTGACCACACTTCTAGTTTTGGCATTTTTATTTAATTATTAGCACAAAACACCAACAATAAATAATAACTGTACACCACTGTTCAGAAAAATTTTCAAGATAGTCGATCCCGAAACGTCAATTTTAAAGTTAACAGCGATATAAACACGTCCGAACTCTATTGAATACTAAACGGATACTAAAACAAACGGCCGGCGCATATAGTACTAATGAACGCGTGGCGTGATTTTCAAAGTGGTGGGGGCACCGCTAAATCATGTCCGATCGAGTTCATTTTTTTTTTGGTGCAATATCTTATAGCTAGACCACTTTTCCGCGTATAGGCTTAATCAAATTTAAATGTAAGGTTTTTCGCTCCACCCTAGTAATCATCCCTAATAAAGTTTCTAACTCTTTTTTATTAATCGGTTCTTTCATTTCTGTTATTGCTTTAACTTTTAAAGGATCAGGCGACATTCCCGATTTACTAAATACATTACCCAAATACTTAACCTTATTAATACCAAATTTACACTTTTTAAAATTAAATTTAACATTATAATCTTGAGTTCTTTGTAATACTCTCTCTAAGCGGTTATCGTATTCTTTTATATTTTTCCCCCAAACGATTACATCATCTATATATATTTCGCAACCTTCAATTGAATCGAAAATTTGCTTAAAGCATTTTTGAAAAACTTCTGGTGATGTTTTTAAACCATAAGGGAGTCTCTCAAAACAATATCTCCCAAAAGGATTTGCAAATGTAGTTAATTTCTTACTCCTTTCTGTCAATTTTACTTGGTAGAATGCACTTTGTGTATCTAATATGCTAAATATGGTAGCACCACTTAATTCAGAAGCTATCTCTTCCATTGTAGGAATTTTATAATGTTCCTTATTTATATTATTGTTTAGATGACTAGGATCTAAACATATACGAAGTGTTGCATCTGGTTTTTTAACAATTACCAATGCACTAACAAATTCTGTAGGTTCATCCACTTTTGATATTACACCACTGTTCACTAGTTTATCAAGTTCAAGTTTTAAGGATTCAGTTAACGAAAATGGAATGTTTCTACACGGTTCTAATTTACCAACATGATCATTTTTTAATTGTATGTCATGTAATAGTAGTTTTTGTGCTGCCAACATTGCAAACGTCAATATTCGTTCGTTAGTGTAGTTACGTAATGAACGAAAAAAGCTCTAGGGTGGCAAAATCAAAACTAGGAATCCACATAAAAGTAAGTGTTCAAAGTCAATTAATATATTAGAATGAGTATGCGACAGGTGGAAAAATCATTTTAAAAATCTTAAAAATCAGTTAAAATTGAAGAAAAACGATGTTAAAGTTAATGTCAAATCTGACAGATTTAGTAATAAATTTAGTACCAACATATTATATTTCTGTTGATTTTTTTTAAACTACTATTACGTAACTAGAGTCGAAAGTAAGAAATAGCATAACGAACGTTAATGCGACGCGAGGCCGCACGGCCGAGCGTTGCATGTGAGTGAGTTATGCTATGATTCTTTCGACGAGAGTAATGTACATTATTTTTTGTGTTGCCTTTTATAAAATTACATTCTTTTTTGAAAAAATAAAAAAAAATTAACAGAAATATAATGTTGGTACTACATTTATTACTAAATCTGTCACATTTGACATTAACTTTAGCATCGTTTTTCTTCAATTTTAACTGAATTTCAAGATTTTTAAAATGATTTTTCCACCTGTCGCATACTCGTTCTAATATATTAATTGACTTTGAACACTTAATTTTATGTGGATTCCTAGTTTTCATTTTGCCACCCTAGAGCTTTTTTCGTTCATTACGTAACTACACTAACGAACGAATATTGACGTTTGCGATGTTGGCAACACAAAAAACACTTTTAATGCATGTTAACCTAGTGCTGAATACTTTACTAAATTTTTCAACAAGATTTTCTGCTGTTAATCTATCATTGCTTTCATTTTTAATTAACGTATTAACTTGTAATATATTTAAATCTATCAAAGTTGGATGACCTATCACAATTGGTGTTTCTTTACAGCGTTTAACAAATTGAAAACTTAAATCTGTTTGTTCAGTCTTCAATTTACATCTTAATTTTATTTCACCAACTGTATCTATTTTACTGCCATTATAGTTTCTTAATACAACACTTGTTCTCTTAATCTTATTAGAAAAATTACTAACTATTTCTTTTAATTTGTGCAATGGTATGACATTACAGTCTGTTAACGCCAAGTACGTCAATTTGCACTTTCTCCTCCTTTCATTGTTTCTTATCCTTATCACCACATTCCCATTGCATTCGTTTCCTAGTTTCGACATACAACGCATCGTAATTTCAAAACGAGAACTTTTACTGTGCTAACGATATTCCGCCGCAGTGAAATATTAGTTCGGTGAATTCGCTTCACGTGTGTCATCTGGCCAGATTGACCAAGAAGACTGCCACCATTCCGAGCCTGTGCGGATTACTCGTAAGTGATTTAATATCATTAATTTGCGACCACCAGCGCAACCTTATTCACAAACATATTGGTCCTCCGCGCCGTATAAAATTTATTCTGTAACCTCTGAATCCTACATAAACTACATTGCTACCTGTTTGCATCCTTAAATTATACTCTTAAATTAATATTGCAACCAAATTAGAATAATCATTCAAAATTTATTCGTGCATACATTTACATACGATATAAATTCATACGATTATGGCTAAAAGCAACGTCGAATCAATTGCAGATAAGCTATCGAAAACTATCAGCAAACGTTCAAGCTTATTTGCAAACGTGACCTTTATTTACAACAAAGTAAAAGATTATACAATTGAAAAATTTGAGGTATTGGAAGCCTACAACGCTAAATTAGATAGGTACGAGGCAGATTTCGAAAGTTTTCAATATCAAATTGTTGAATACAACACGCTTTTAAAACCCGAAGAACAATTAGATGAAAACCAATTGTATCAACCTCATTGCGCCTTTGACGAAATTATTGCTCACATTAGAGCTACTTACAATAAACTTAAAAAACAGCTTCCAGTACAAACAGAAACATCTTTATCTTCTGTTCATGACTCTTCCTCGCCCGCGTTCACGCTTCCAAAGATATCGCTGCCTAACTTTTCTGGTAATATCGAAGAGTGGCCTGAATTTATTTCATTATACACTTCGATTGTACATAACAACAGTTCATAACGCATATCTCAAAAATTTCAATATTTGAAATCAGTACTGTCTGGAGAAGCTTTGTCAGTAATATCAGAATTTCAACTTATTGATGATCATTATTCTTTAGCTTATCAAACCTTACACGAAAGGTATCAAAATAAAAGACGCATAGCCACCATGTATTTAAATAAAATTTTAAATTTTAAAGTGGCATCTTCAGCTACACTACAAAGTTTGAAAGATTTTTTAAACGTTCATCAAACTTGTGTACACGCTATAGTCATTAGGTATTGACGACTTAGCAGATTTCTTATTATTTTCGTTATCGTTAAAGAATATAGATCCAACTACTAAACGTGCTTTCGAAAATAAATACATTTCCAATGAGATACCGTTGTATGAAAATCTAATTGAGTTTATTACTCAGCAGATGCGCAGCTACGAGTTATCCGAACCTTATTCTAAACCATTTAATGCTTCTAATAAAACCAAAAGTAAATTACAATTGCCATCAAAATCTTCGCACTTTTATAATTCGTTGCACTCTTCACAAGTTCGGAATTTAACATGTCCTCGTTGTAAAGGCATACATTTATTGTATCAATGTCCAGAATTCATAAATTTAAATTTGTCAGACAAATACGACTACTTACGTGAATCAAATAGGTGTTATAATTGTCTGGGAAATCATTCTCGTTCAAATTGCAAATCTAAGTCGGTTTGTAGAGTTTGCGGCGGAAATAAACATCACACTGTATTGCATTCGACGCAAAAACCGCTTCATCTTGCTTCAGTGCATGCTAACGTTGCTTCCGAATCAGTAAAGAATGCCTTGCAAACTTCTCATGAAGTTCAACCGTCTACTTCACATAAATCAGATATTTCTCTGTTTACCTCAACTTCCTTATCTAGTTTTGCAGCACCTCAGGTAAAACAAGTATTGTTAGGAACTGTTCAGACTTACATTGCTGATAAAAATGGTTTTTTTCATAGAATACGCGCCCTTATCGATCCCGGGTCACAAATTTTCGCTATTACCGAATCTTTAGTAAAGTTGCTCGGGTTAAAACCGCAATTAGCTTGTACAGAGCTATCAGGAATCGGTAAGTCCACAGTAAAGTCTCAGAGTATTGTAAATTGCTGTCTTCGTTCAAAATTTTCAACTAATACAATGTGTCTTCCTGTGTTAGTTTTACCTAAACCTTCTTCTCAGTTACCTGAAAGTGTCATAGAACAGTTTCGCCACTTGAACTTAGCTGACGAAACGTTTCATATTCCTTCTTCTATCGATTTGCTATTAGGTGCCGACGTATACCCTACCATTTTTAATCAAGAAGGAAAAGTATATGTTACTGGTTATCCCTCTGCGGTAAACACTTATTTCGGATGGACAATTATAGGTCCCACAGATTTTCCCAATAATGATCAGACATTGCAAAGTATGCTTACTTTTTCTGAATTATCCAAAGATTTAAAACGGTTTTGGGAAGTTGAAGAAATTTTTAGAGCTCCACCTTCTGATCCAACAAATTTGTATGTTGAACAACATTTTATAAAGACTCACAAACGTGACGAAACTGGAAGATATGTGGTAGCGCTTCCATTTAAACCTAATTCGAGCCCTTTGTCCTCAAACTCTTCACGAGGTTTACGGTCTTTGTTAAAATTAGAAACTCGATTACGCAGTATCCCCGAAAAATTCAAACAATATAATGATTTTATGCAAGATTACTTGATATCAGAACATATGTCAATTGCTTCTTCTCCTTCCACGTATATAATACCGCACCACGTCGTCACTAAACAATCAAGTTCCACAACAAAAATTCGCGTTGTATTTAACGCTTCCGATCCTGATTCAACAGGAGTTTCTCTCAACGAGCGATTACTGCCCGGACCCAAACTACAAACAGACCTTATTCAAATCTTATTAAAATTTCGTTGTTATCCTGTTGCATTATGTGCAGATATACAAAAAATGTACCGTCAGATAACAATTCGAAAGGAAGATAGAGCTGTAAAACATATTCTTTGGCGCGCTTCCTCTGATGGCAATGTACAGGAGTTTGAACTCAATACTGTTACTTATGGTCTTACTCCTTCCGCCTACTTGGCAATACGCGTATTACATCAACTTGTTCACGATGATGGCGCACGATATCCAGATGCGTCTTGTGCCATCATGAACTCTACATATGTAGACGATGTGATAGCTGGTCATCAAGATGTATCTTCTGCTATAAATTTACGAAACCAGTTAACTGATTTATTTATGGACGGAGGTTTTCAACTCAGAAAATGGGCTAGTAGTCATCTAGAAGTTTTAGCCGAGTTACCTGAAGATCATATTGAATCGCAATTGGATTTTTCTGACGAGCAAAATTCTTTAAAAATCCTAGGATTATCTTGGAATCCAAACTCTGACTTTCTTCTATTTCGAGTGCTGCCTTACGATGATAATATTACAAAACGAAATTTGTTATCGTATATCGCACGAATTTTTGACCCGCTTGGGTTTTTGGCACCCGTTGTTTTTTCGATGAAAGTTCTACTTCAACACTTGTGGTTAGCTCAAGTTGGTTGGGACGATTTGATTCCACCAGCACTAGAAAAAAAATGGTTATTATTTACAGAAAACATTTCTCTTCTTGCTACCGTTAAAATCCCTAGGTGCGTGCTTCCACAGAAACCTACTCTAATTAGGCTTGCGGGATTTTGTGATGCTTCAGAAAAGGGTTATTCTGCTGTTCTATACTTATGCGTCCAATCAAATTCAAAATTTTTTTCCTATTTTTGGAAGGCAAAAACCAAAGTAGCACCACTCAAAATCATGTCTATTCCTCGTTTGGAGTTGAGCGCAGCCGTTTTATTAGCCAATTTAGTCGAATCAGTAGCAACTGTTTCTTTGCCATTTTTCATTGAGTCTGTTCACTTATTTTCAGATTCAGAGATAGTTTTATCTTGGATTATGACTCCACCACACTTATTAAAAACGTTTGTGTGTAATAGGATTGTTACGATAACAGAAAAAACTTCAAAGTGTGTTTGGTCTTACATTAAATCTGAAAACAATCCCGCTGACCTTCCTTCGCGAGGATTAACTGTATCTCAATTTGTTAGTCCGGATATCAAAATATTTTGGTTTAATGCTCCTTTTCAAATGCATAATAAGCATTCCTCTTTGCTTTCGGAAATGAAACAAGACTTCAATTGTTTACTTACAAAGCATACAACCTCAAATCCGTTATTAGACAAAATAAATAATACCTCAAGTTTCTTAAGATTACGTCGTGTTTTTGCTTGGATAAGACGTTTTATTCACAATTCAAGGCTTCGAGATGGCGTACGTATTTCTGGATCGTTATCCGTGGCAGAATTAGAAAGTTCTACATTATCCCTTACAAAAATTACTCAAAATCATTATTTTCATTCTGAAATAAAACAAATCCAAAATAAAACGAACGCAAGTCGCAACCTAGCATCGTTATCGCCTTTTATTGATTCATTTGGTTTCCTCAGGGTGGGCGGAAGATTACGTTACTCCGCTTTGCATGAAGCAGCCAAGCACCCGTTATTGCTACCCAAAAATGCTCATCTCTCTAAATTAATATGTTTTTATTATCATCATCTGTCATTACATTCTGGTCCTAACACTGTTCAAGCTCTTATTAGAACAAAGTTCTGGATTTTATCGCTTCGTGGTTTGCTTCGAAAATGCATACGAGAATGTTTTACTTCTTATAAATTTCGTGGTATTAATTTCCAACCTCCAATGGCTGATCTTCCTGCTTCTAGAGTTTCTATCTCTCGCCCTTTTTCACAAGTAGGTGTAGACTATGCCGGGCCCTTTTCAGTAAGATCTAACCGCTTACGTAGACCAGTGGTCACTAAAGGTTATTTATGTTTATTTATTTGTTTTATAACTAAAGCGGTACATCGTATCTGAGTTGAGCACTGATGCTTTTTTAGCTGCTCTTGATAGATTTGTAGCTAGACGGGGTTTACCATCAGTTATTTACTCTGATAATGGGCGTAACTTTATAGGAGCTTGTAAGCACATAACGGAAGTTTACAAATTTTTAGTTCTTCATGTCACAGATATTTGTGATTTTTTATCTGCACGACAAGTAAAATGGCAGTTTACTCCTCCATATGGCCCTCATTTCGGAGGTTTGTGGGAAGCAGCTATCAAATCTGCCAAAGCTTTGCTTTATCGCTTGTTAGGTAATGCATCAGCCTCATTCGAAGAATACGCTACCTTATTCGCTAGAATCGAAGCTGTTCTTAACAGTCGTCCTTTGTGCACCTTATCTGAAGATCCATCGGAGTCTTCTGATTATCTGAGTCCTGGTCATTTTTTAATAGGGTCACCTTTACTTTCTGTACCGGAAAATCCTATTCCCGAGTCACGTAACATGCGTAACCGTTGGTTAAAACAAAATCAGATTCTTCAATCGTTTTGGAATCGTTGGTCGAAAGAGTACTTGAACCATCTGATTCAACGCAATAAGTGGACATCTAACACATCGATTCCAAATGTTGGGGATATCGTGTTACTGAAAGGAGTTGCGTCGCATCCTTTATCTTGGCCTATAGGTCGTATTGAATGTTTGTATCCAGGTTCAGACCGTATAGCTAGAGTTGCTTCAATTCGTACAGGTAGTGGTACCTACACTCGTCCAGTTGCAAGCCTTGTACCTCTGCCGGTATCCTCAAATTAGTTAATAGTTAAAATTTATTTGCTTAATTTTTTTTATGTTAGTTACAGTTTATCTGCAATTAAGTTTTGCTTTGCTCTTAGTTTAATTTAACCTTTTTACATTATATGAAATTATTCTAATTTGGTGGGCGGTATGTTAACGCCAAGTACGTCAATTTGCACTTTCTCCTCCTTTCATTGTTTCTTATCCTTATCACCACATTCCCATTGCATTCGTTTCCTAGTTTCGACATACAACGCATCGTAATTTTAAAACGAGAACTTTTACTGTGCTAACGATTTTCCGCCGCAGTGAAATATTAGTTCGGTGAATTCGCTTCACGTGTGTCATCTGGCCAGATTGACCAAGAAGACTGCCACCATTCCGAGCCTGTGCGGATTACTCGTAAGTGATTTAATATCATTAATTTGCGACCACCAGCGCAACCTTATTCACAAACACAGTCACTACCGGTGTCTAATTTAACATTTACCTGCTTTCCTTCTATTTCTATTTTATACACAAACTTCCCTTTTACATTTTCACCATTTAGGGTACACACAAAAAACGACTCATCTTCATTTTCTAATTCATCACTATTGTTATTTGCCATTTCACTTTCGCTTATATACTTCACTTTTTTGTACCTGCAAGCAATTGCAAAGTGATTATATTTACCACAATTTGCACATTTCTTGGAAAAGCCTGGACACTGTTTATATTTAGGTTTTGTGTTACACCTGGAACAATTATTGTCTACTGCTCTCGACCAGGATTCTTTTGTCTTTATCCGTCACGTGCCTATTTTTTATCTTTTCCACATTTTTCTTACTTCGTTTTTGGGTTATCGCTTGCACTGTACTTGTACTTCCCGATGCAATAGTCTGTAACTGCAAAGTGGCTAATTCTGCTGCTTTACAAACTGAAACACATCCTTTTCTTTTAACAATCTTTCTTTTAGGTTATGATCTTGTATGCCCTTTATTATTTGATCATGAATAAGACTATCCCTTAAAGTTTCAAATTCACAATCGACACTCAATCCCTTCAGTGCAGTTAGAAATTCGTCAAAGGATTCGTCTTCTTTCTTTTCTCTAGTGAAAAAAATATGCCTACTTACGGTTTGATTCTTTGGTGGCATGTAATATTCCTCAAATTTATTTAAAATAGCATTTGCGCTTTTCGCTTCTTCCTCGGGTAGTTTAAATGTTTCGTAGGTCTCGTATGCCTGCTCGCCAATACAATGTAACAAAAGATCTACCTTTGCTTCTTCTGATAATCTTGCATCTGCTCCACTTGCTTTCACATATACCTCTTTTTCCACCTAAGAAAATTGTCTGCCACGTTCCCATTTGTATTCAATGGACCTAGTTCTTTTAGCAACACCATTTTGAATTGTATACGTCACGTTTCACGAAGATATTTATTATAAATTTTTCCACTAAGGTATTATATTTCTTTTTTTTTCTATTATCCTACCGACTGCGCCATGTTATGTTTCTTATATTCACCTAGTGTAGGTTCGTTAATTAATTATAAAAAAGTATTTTTATAAACTTTTATTTTAACACTTGTGGCCAACGCCTTTGATTTCTAATGATCTCTACAGTGTTGTCTAATCTAGACACTCGTTTTGAACCCAAGTCAGCGACAATCGATTTTCTCGTTGCAGCATGTCCGAATTTCTAAATTTCGCATGATTTTGCATCAAGCAGCAGTAAATTTCTAACTTCATGAGCGATCTTTGTACAGACTGTACGTGGAAGTTGTACTGATAAAAACCGCGGTCGTTCTGTCGCCGCATCAGCTTTTTCGGCAGCGACAGATTTGTAATGCAATGTAATCTTGTAACGAAAAACAGTAATATGGATAAGTTTTGTTTGAGCGTAAATCTGCAATTCTTTTGTTAATCTGATCGGGTTCTTTGTTAGCTTTTGAAAATACGATCTCTTTGCGAGGACACTATTATATTACCAATGAGATTGCTAGCTACTTTAAAATGTTTGGTGTAAGTCTGGTTTTTCTAAAAAGAAAAATCGTAGAATAGAAGTAAAACAATTTTTTATTAAGGTTAAAGTTTTAACAAGTTACCACTCAGTCCGACTTCGCATGTACAATCACAGAGCTTAAATACATAAGGTATTGTCAGGCTGCAAAAATATTCTCTACAAGGATCTTAACAGGCATTTTCGCCTGTAAATATTTACAATATTTGGAATATGAAAACGATATAACCGATAACAAGCCGCATCAGAATTATCGTAATCATCTTTAAACCGCAGATCACTTTTCAATTTACAATTTGTACATATTTCGTTAAACTGAAGAGGCAAAAAGATTGATATAGTAAAAACATATTGCTAATATTGTACTAGCAATACCAACAAAATGGCACAATTATTATTAAAAAACATTGGAGCAAACAATTAACTACGTTTTCTTGGAATACGCCATTAATGGTCTTATGGTGTATGAGGCACAGTTCATCATTTCCTAACTGCTACATTCCTTGTTCTAAGTAAATCTAAAAATTGAGCTAATCTACTAGTAGTAATGTTAAGTATCTACATCTTTCAGATCTGTTCTATCTACACTTTTTTTAAAATTAATTTACACTTAATCTTAATATTGTGTAATGTATTTTTCAGTTTGAAAACAACGATGTTGTTTCACCATTATTGTTATAATTTTTTTTTAATTAATAATATTATTGCGGTGTGGTTTGAAGAGTAAATCGAATCGATTTCAATCTGAAAATTTTAACTTAATATTAACTTAGAAAAATGTTTAGTTATTGAAATCAGTTATTAAGTAGAAACATTATATCCTTAGAATTAACATTTGAAATACTAAGACAATACTATGAAACTGCGAGCACCATTAGAAATTACAGGCGTGCATTTTACAACTAATTCACAAAAAAAAAACTCTAATTATTTAACATATAAGTACACGTGACAAATACTTGAAATTATGACTATATGGCTATTAGGCTAATAAATTCTAGCTCTCACTAGAAGTAGTAGTAGAAACAGTGATAACAATTTAATGCCTAGAACTAAATAAACTAAACCGTAGTAGCAGAAATGATTTATGATACTATAGGAAGTAATCAATAAACTATAGTATTAGTTTTCTTAATTTCATACAGTTAACTAACTAGAAAGCAACCAATTTTCATTCACAAAAAATATATTATACTATTTCTTACTTAAACTAGTTAATAAAACAGCTATTGCAAGTTTCTGCGTAGAATTCTTACGCCAAGTTTAAAATCCGGCTTTCATTAGTGTTTGTATATCGGCATCTTCTTCATCTATTGAACTGTCGGTGGGCGATGGCGAAGGAGATGATATTAAAGTTGTACTTGACGATACCGTTCTTTGACGCTTGATTTTTGCACGTGGTGTTCTCGATCTAGGTGGTGGAGGTAACCATGACGTACGCCTGCTTGATGTACTTAATAGGTCTTGAGGCATTGTTTTACGGGTTATCGATCTAAAATATTTATC
Organism: Aquatica leii; assembly: GCA_035610365.1. Taxonomy (NCBI): domain Eukaryota; kingdom Metazoa; phylum Arthropoda; class Insecta; order Coleoptera; family Lampyridae; genus Aquatica; species Aquatica leii. Next base: position 44,396,448 of record CM069435.1, on the reverse strand, counting down.
ATTACTCATGTGTGGGATTAAACACTGCCTAATTCTAAGAGCATGTGTAACTGTTATGCCAACATAGGGAGTACAGAGATTATAAACATGAATACATAATTGGTTGTGACACAAATATATTGGCGTGTCAGTTTTAAGTCCACTACACAAAATAAATCTGAACCAAGCAAAAGTAGAAACCGTTTGTAAAATTATTTAAGATCTGTTTAAACAACTTTGCGATTATAAATAGTAATAGTATTGATTGTATCTTCGATTATTTATTGACGTACTTCTTCATGTAGGTTTAATACGTTCTGTTAATAATTCTTCTTTTATTTTGCTAAATATCCATTTCCCAACAAATTCGTTAATCCCGACTAGGAAAACATATACTTTAGGTTACTCGAAAACGACACAGTTTCTTGGAATCATTTTTAGAAAGTAGGATAATGTTATCAACACTATCTTTTTATTGTTTAGCTTTTTAATTTTGATAAATTCGTAAGTTTTATTTCAAAAACAATGCAATGAATTTAAGATTATGTTATGTTGATGGTATAGTCTTTTTCGAAAAAGATATATACAATTATTAGCAAATAATATTTAAGTATAGCCAGCTTGCAGAGCGATATAACATGCAGATATACACACAAAAACCAAATTAACAAACCACTACTACGTTACAAATTATTATATAATATCAAAACCATCTACCAAGTAAACACAGCAACATTGCCACATTGTGACGGAACTCCAAACACTAACTTACACCAAAGTAGGTGTAAGAAAAATCAAGCAAGTGCTCTGAATACCAAAGTAACCAGCTAGATTTAACATCAAAATTGCAAAATCAGGCAAAACGCGACTAAGATGGAAATGGAGAGTGTCTATAGAGAGAAAGTTGACTGTTAAAAGAACCGTCAAATACATGGAACTAATCATGAACATCTCCATCTTGGAGCAACTAATACAACTTTATAATGAAATTTAAATCTAACAAAATAGTTATTTGAAAGAACTTTGCAATATTTAGAACTTTAAAGAACACTGTATGTTCGATATATTCTGTTTTATTATTACAAAATTTTTCGAAATCATTGTATTATAGTGATTTTTTTAGTTCTTGTGGTACTATCTTTATGAGATAATCATACACTAATGCTTCTTCTTTTATTTTTCTATGGTTTCTAAAAGTCTGTCAATATTTTTTTGGTTTTTGTAACATTCTCAGAAATCAACTTCTTCTTAACCTGTTTAAATCCATTTTTTGATGCCGACAAAGAATATATGATAATTAATCTTAATAATATTATTATTCAAATTAGATACGTATTATTGTTTCTTGGGTGCAGTCTATTAAAAAGTGTTCTCAATCATCTTTAACTGTAATAACAGCGGTAGCTGGTGGTCAAAGCTGCAAGAGGGTCATTACAATATTAAACTTCAAAAATGCATGATTCCTTTTATAAAGCTTAAACTCAATTTTTTTATCTTTGGAATAACTAAGCAAAATAAACCGTTACATATTTGCAATTGTAAATTAATAATAAAACAATTTTTAGTATTTTTCTAGAGGGTCATTGACCAAATGACCTAATGGAAAAGCCGCCACTGTGTAATAATAATAGATGATTTGTATTTTATTAGAACATTCTTGACATAATTTATTATATCTTTATTTTTTCTTATTTTGATGCCATTGTTATTTTTGATTGAGTAGTTTTAGTTCAAAACTCTTTTTTTTGTTAAATTTAAAGCTTAGAATTTTTAGTAAAATGATTAGCTAATTTAAATAATCTTCACAGGGTATATGTTACTTTTTAGCTGTATTTTGTTAAACAGTTTTTTGAAAATTATAATAACAATTGACGATTATATCACTTGAAAACGTGGCACTATGTACGTGATTGTAGATAAATCATTGTTTGAGTTTTCAGTTGTTCTCTATTTCTTTTAATGTAACGGCGTTATCATTGTTGAGTCTTTTTTATTCATTTGTTGAATTTGGCACTCCTTTATCTTGTGCGATGTTTGAAAATAATTGCTTATTCTTCTTTTGTTGCTTTGTTAATTATTATAGTTCTGTTGCCAGTATTCACTACGATTGTCTTTATCATTAATGTTTTCAATATTTAATCCTCTTCGACGATATTTTTCAACTCAATTTCTGATGGGGTGTCGTCAGTAAACCGTTAAATATTCGTGTTACTTTAAATTTCAACGGACGAAAAAAAAGCTTTTAATTGTTTTGAATCAAAGCTTTTTGAGTTTTCTTTGTTTCCTAATTTGACATCTTTCTAATTTTGTATACTCATCAAAGCAGAAAACTTTTCATCTTGCAACTGTACATGAAAAAAATCGATTTTGTCATTTTGAGAAATATAATAAATTGTTCATTTATACAAGCTAGCGTAGTAGATAATTGTTATGGGCTCGATCTTCTAACTTGTAGTAAAAATGACGATGTAAAGCCCATAATTAAAAGCATAGGTAACGGAAAAGTGTAGGCTAATTTACAAAAAAATTTAAACAAATAAACTTTCTTATTGGTTTGATTTAAACAATAAAAAAATAGTCAGCTTAGTTCTTTTGATTGGTTCCGATAATTTTTTTAGATAAACCCCGTGCTTGATCGAACTATTCTCAAGTATTATAAAACTTACGTTGATGGTTACTTGTCTAAAACTATTGTTATGAGCCAACCCAATAAGCTTCGAGTAATTTGTGGTTTAACATATGTGTAAGCAATGAGTAAACAACATTTAAGAACATTTTTTTAAATTTGTTGGCATTTCAGTAACACTTATTCTTTATTTCTCAAAATCTCTCTCCATCTGTTCCATTTAAGCCATTATCTAAGTGAAAAAATAGCTGAAACCAGACAACTAAGCAAAGAGGATCATTCAGGTACTTTTTGTATTAAACTTGAAGAGTGTTTATTTAGCTAAGCATAGGACTATAAGTATGATAAAATAAAAATAAAAAGCGTTTTATCAGTTAATCTATAAAGTGTAGTACTGTAGAAAATAAATTTTAACTTACCTGCAGATAATTTTTTAATAAATAATTTGGTATGGTACACCAATAGTAAATTATAAAAATGCGTTAGCCGATTATGAACAAACCCTTTTTAGTTACTTAAATCGATTGATTTAAATGATGTATGTAACAAAAAATGCCGAATGAAATGTGTAATTACAACCCAATGTAAGTGTTTGTGTAGATGTTAGTGTTAATTGCTAACAAAAGAAAAAACGTAGAAGAATAAGCAAAATGGAGATAATACTGCAACTAAAAAAAAATTTAATAAATCATAAGTTAGTCTTCTACCTTAGCCACCAATCACCATACCGAAGTAAGTAGGTAATTTCCAATCAAAACTGGTGCAGAAGAGGAACAAAAACAAACAAAAGAAAACCTTCTTACATGGGTTGTCTGTGTATTATTGTAACTGGTATCATCAACACACCCAGTAATTTCCAACATCGAACCACGACGAACTTGTTTTCTTGGGTTTGGAGTTTGTGGTGCTTGCGATGTTGTTGGTACTGTTGATTGTCTGGGAAGAACTCCAAGCGGATCTGAAACATCTTCCTCTATTAATATAACAGCATTTGGACCTGTCGAACTTCGCCGTTCTTTTTGCGGAGACGATTCATTGCTGCTTATATGACCCGACGCAGCGCTATCTCTTCTAAACAACCCTATAACCGACGACCTCGTATTTTCAAGGCCACCTAAAAAATTAATTTATTTATCAGTTTTAAAAAAGCTTTCTCGTTACCTAAAAACGTAGCAGATGGCGAGTTGTAAGCCAGGTACTCTTTATTGGAAGCCCACGCAGGAAATTCGCATTGCTGTAGTGGTGCTGAACATTCGTCTTCATCATCCCTTTTCCAAGGCAACATGGTTTCTGTAGCGGTAGGAGTCGTAACTCTTGTCGATTCTAGAATTATTATTTTATCAATACGTTGTAGAAATATATTTTTTCGGAAACAGAACCAAAACTAAATGATAAAAAACTATTAAAAGTTTGTAAATGCAAATAGAATAAAACTTATTTGTGAACTTGATCATAGTGGGCTCTAAAGCAACACAACCTCCTAGACTTGAAGGTAAAAATCTGAATATGACGTTAAGTGTTAACCTTAACCGTATATAATAAAATGGGACTCTAGCAACAATGTATTTTTTACTTGAAAAAGCACAAAAAACCATTATGCTGTCAATAATTCATATTGAAACGTTCTCGAAGATATTGTCAACTTCGAGCACGTTCATGAAGTTACTGTCAACTTCGAGAACGTTTACCAAATGATGTAGAAAATTCTCGAAACAGATAACAGAAATATATTAAAACGGTTCAAAAGAAGCATACGTCAGTTTTTCGAAATCGGAAGTATTAAGAAGACTGTTGAGATAAATAAGTGATTAACGCGTGTGTTACGATAAATATAACGGCGTTCAAGCGTACGTGCATTCAATGTAAACAAGTATCAGTTTTAGATAAACAAAAGTTATATTAAGATATTATTTTTCGAGTGATTGTAATATATAAGTTGGTGTAAACTGTTTTTTTAAATATCATTAAAATTAATTCGTTACGTGTAGTTATAAACGTGTACAAATTTGCATATAAATAAATTAGTTTTAAAAATAGTTACATTGGTGTCAGTGTAGAGTTCGCGATTTTAGTGTAAATATCAGTAATTTAATATCGCTCCCGCAATAGAAACGTGTGATTAATTAAGTGATCGCGTGTGTTTGTATATATGGTGTTCCAGTTTGTTAAAGTAGTGTATTTATAAGAAAGAGCGTTATTAAAACTTGGTTTATTAAACTTTTTATTCGTGTTTAAATTTATGCCGGTGACGCGTCTGCAAGCAGTTAAAATGGATTCAAAGTTATTTGAATTTCTCGAATTAATAAAAAATGGCCAAGAACCGATGAATAAAAATATGGAAGAAAATACTAAAAAAAATGGAAGAAAATTCTAGAAAAATAGAAGAAAAACTGTCTGAAAATTCTCAGATAATAGAAAAAAACATTTTTAGAAAATTCTAGAAGTTCAAAAGAAGATATACAAGTTAGTATAGAAAACCAGATTAAAATTGTTCAAGAGAAAGCCCAAGCAGATATGTTAAATTTTAAAGAGAAAATTTCACAATGAAACTGCTTGAAAGAATGAATCAAATAAATTGACACAGTGAAAGAAGTGTTACGAGCGAAGATTTAATAGACCACTAAGCCACACACAAATTTACGATTCTAGTCCCAAATTATAATGGATAAACTTCTTGGTCAACGTACTATAAGCAGTTTGAAGGCGCAACTACAGCTTGTAGTTTACGTGGCAAAGCACTTGGAATATTGCAGACTGTTTCTGACCACCTACAAAGAAATTACGACATCTTAATTTCACGTTTAGAAATGAGATATGGACATGCTCATCTTCAACAGGAGAACCAAGCCCAAATAAAAAGTCGAGTATAGAAAGTCTTCAAAAGTTCTAGGCTGACATTGCCACATTAACACGGCTTGCGTATACTACAGCACCAGTTCTTGGAGCAGTTGGTTATTCAAACTTTTGTAGACGGACTCCGAGACAAAGAAACGCAGCAGACTCTACGGCTAGCTCGACCGAAGACATTGGATGACGTTTTATTTCATATCTAGGAGTTGGAAGCAGCAAAACAAGTATCGCAACAAGACGGTCATAAACTCCGCTGTGCTGCAGAAGTACCCGCGCAAATACTAAAAAGCATCGAGGAGATAGCGCGACGAATATTTTGAGAAAGAGAAGTGACGACTTTAAACTGCGGTGAAATAGACCATGTACGACGAAATCGTACTAAACCCAAGAAGAAGACAAAAAGAACGCTCAAAAATTTGGAACGAGTTGACCAAAAGAGACAAAAGTTTATCTAGTCATGTTTCGGAGATTACCATTCAAATGGCATCGCCTATGGAACAATTGCATAGCATTTATCTCAATGACAAGATTGTTGGACGAAGTGTTCATTTATAAGTTAACACGGGAACGACGAAGACCAACATTCGTCCTGACATATTACGATAAAATGAGATGGCATCACCAGTAACACTACGACTTTAAACGGCGACGGGCGAAAAAATACCTACTCACAGACAAGTCAGAATACCCATTGGTTTGGGAAGTACTGAACCATCAGCTACTGGTAGACGACATTACGGAAGAGGTTATTTTGGCAATGGACGTGATAAATACGTATGGGTTTCATTTGGCAAAAAGAGAAAAAGCCAAACAAATAATTACGGATACTGAAAGAAAAGGTGTGATTGAACCTTCAAATAGCCCATGGGCGTCCCCAGCGGTACTCGTAAAAAAAAGACGGATCAACGAAGTTTTGCGTAGACTACAGAAAGTTTAATGATGTGATCAAAAGGACAGCTACCCTTTACCGAAAATTGACGATACGTTAGATACCTTGTCAGGATCTTAGTGGTTTTCCACGTTAGGCTTAAAAAGTGGTTACTGGCAAGTAGAATTGGAATCCAAGAATCGTGAAAAAACATTTTTTGCAAATAGAACTGGTTTGTGGCAGTTCACTGTGATGCCCTTCGACCTGTGTAACGCCCCTGCAACGTTCCAGCGTTTTATGGAGACCACCTTGCGCGCACTGTCTGGGAAGACGTGCTTGGTTTACCTAGACGACGTGATTGTGGTTGGAAGGTCGTTTTAAGAACATTTAAACAACCTGAAATAAGTGTTTTAACGGCTACTTGGGGCAAATCTAAAACTGAGCCCAAATAAGTGTAACTTATTTAAAAAAGAAATGTAATATTTTGGCCACGTCGTATCTAGGGATGGAGTATAGACCGGCCCAGATAAAATCCGAGCAGTGGAAGCATAACCAGAACCAATCGACAAACATCAGGTCCGAAGTTTTTTATTATAGACAATTTGTACCCGGATTTGCCAATATTGCCAAACGAAACTGACCAAAGGAAGAGCAAAATTTATATGGAACAAAGACTGCGAACGCGCTTTCCATCAACTAAAACACGTCCTAGTCACTTTGCCAATTTGAAGTTATCTAAGAAAAGATGGAAAGTTTGTTTTGGATACCGACGCAAGCAATCTGGCCATAGGTGCAGTTCATTCACAACTGCAGAATGGACAAGAAAAAGTCATGGCGTATTTTGTAACGTCCCGTTAGAGTTCATTACAATTAAAATTCGATTTTGCATTCGTTTATTTTCTGCAACTAATATTGCACGTAAATTTATTCAGTTTGGCAACGTCGCGTCGTATTTCGGAAGCGACTGCGTAGTCGACTGGGTAATAGCTTAAGCTTGCACTTCCGTTTAGCGATCTGTGGTATTTCACGTGAGTGATGCAAGGAAGACAAATTTTCTTAATTATGGCGTAAAAACGCATACAATTTAATTTTTAATGATTCCAACTAAATGTCGTGATTTCACAATGTTACGCAATACAATTAGACAAAAGAATTAAATTCAAAGCCGTTGCTGTAAATGCAGCGGTTTTTTTACTGGGTCTTTTCTTTTATTTCGGTTTTTATTTACTGGATTTTCCGTTATTGAAGTTTATTATTCATTGGATTTATGCATTGGCTTTATGCCTGCTGTTGTGTTTAGAAATCTGCATTCGTTTTGAAGAATCTTATCACTTCAACAAAGAATGTGCTAAAAATAGAAGATATACGATAACGTCAAATTAAATATGGTGAGTCAACTGGAATTAATACTACCTGTTATATTTTGAATTCAAGTAATTAAATTGCGTTATTAAAACTTTTCGGGATACATACTCGATAACAAATCAAACGTTTACTACTTTTGCATTTAATATCAATTAATAATTAGATTTAAGATTTTATGCTTTTTATTCATCACCAATTTAAAGGTGATTGGCGCCCAAATATGTTTTAACCCAAATTTTGTTTTATTTTAATACTGTTTTATTCTAAATATTGTTTTGATTCAAATATTGTTCATTTTTCTTTAATGTAAATAGTGTATTATGTGATAGTTAATTAAAGGAATTCACATCTGTGTATTTACTTGCATTCAGACTCACACCCATAGGTCTGTGATTCGATTGCTGCCGTGGTAAAATAATTATTTTGTTTTTATTAAATGTATTTTCACATTTTTTTATTATACGTCTTTATTTATATTTTTTATTACAATTTTGGTAAAGTTTTGTTCAGGTCAGTAAGGAATTATTGCGTAATAAAAGAGAACTGTTAGCAGTTGTCAAGTTCATAGAACACTTTTACAAATATTTGTATGGACGAAAATTTTTACCAAAAACGGACCACGCCGCTTTAAAATGGCTATTCCAGTTCCGTAACCATGAAGAAGAAGTAGCAAGATAAATCAAGAAACTGCATGAGTATCATTACGACACAAAACACCGTACCGCAAACAGTAATCGGAACGCCGCCTCCAGAAGACCATGTCCGGCAGACTGCAGCTATTGTTCGCAACTTGAAGAAAAAGTCGAATGCCCTTGGAGTACTGCTATGGTTGATGAAAAAAAAAACCTGAGCAGTTGCGTTGCGAACATGAAAACGAAGACTACTTCTAAACTGGAAAGAAAACGGCCGACGACCAACCTGTGAAGAAGCGAGTGCTTTGAGCAGAAACATCAAAGCATACTGAGTGCACTGAAACTCTTTGAGAGTAGAAGACGGTCTTCTTAAGTGATCTCTCGAGAGTGTCGAGGGCACAGAAAGCAGACTACAGTTAGTAGTGCTAAAGAGCCGGGTGTCACAAGTGTTGTAGAGAAAACACTTTGGCGAAAAGAAGACATTGGGGAAAGTTTGAGAATTCCACCGGATAAACTGCAAAGAGGACGTCATGAAATCGTCCAGCAAGAAAGCGCAAAGCGCCGATAAAGCAGTATTACGTGGGAAATCCTTCACAGAATCTGAAACTTTAATTACACTCTACAAACACAGACGAATCGCGAACTAAAAAGCTGTTTATTTATGCAATGTCATTTATTATAATTCAGTTATTTGCGCTACGCACGACCTTCGCAAACGTTTGAATAATTTATTTTTTTGTGTACTCAATCTTTATTTATTTCTTTTTTTGTTTCATTGTTATTATTTTTTTGTTTTAATATGTTTAGTTGTTTAAATTTCAATATTATTATTGCCTAAATTATTTAACCTATGAAAACTTATTTTATTCAATTAATTTTGTTGTAATCCATTTATTTCAATTACGGCAGGTTTGTTATTTAACTTGAAAGTGAAACCTTTCTTACACGTTGTAGTTTTGTTTTGTTTTTTAAGTATAATCTTCAGATTTTATGTTGTTAATTCTCAAAGGTAAGTCCTGAAGCTACCGGACAAGTTTCTTGTTGAATAAAGACTTAGAAGCTATGAAACGCAGTGTCCTTATTTGGCGCCCTACCGATTTAGTCTTTATTTAATTCTCTTTTGCGTCTTTTTGTTTGACATCCAAAGTTTACGAATTTCAATTATCATATCAGTTACGCCTCTCACTGAGCAAGCATATCAAACATCTTTATGTTACGTGCACTTTTACCACGTAGAAGATTGAGATAAATTCATTGTAAGAATAAGATTTTTAATTAGAGTATCTTATAATTGATTACACTATTACGTTAACCGGCTTTGTAAGAAAAAAACGAAGAAAATATGAGTACTTACCATCGATAGAACCACGTGATGTCCGTTTCCCTGTATGTGAATAGATACTGTCATCTGTAACTGAATGTCATTCTTAACTTATTTTTATAAAAGAAACCAGCGTTGCACTAACACAAACGTGTGAACTGTATGTAAACAAAGATTAGTTAGCATTTGGCCGAACAACTCATAAAAGTGAAAGACGATTTTAATGTTTGACGAGTTGCTTAGAAAAGTACAACGCCGGTCCAATTATAACGTAATTACGAGAACTGGAAGAAATGGAAGAGCCATGCAAGTAATGTTTTTGAAATCCATCTTTACCGTATTGAATGTGCGCGCAATCAATAAGGTACCATTAAAAAATTTATAGCTATTTGCAGTGCAATAACAAACTACCTACCACCAAGACGTTGCAAGCATAATTGAATCTTTCTTCGGATTATTAGATATTTAATTTTTCTCAAAAAGTGGTGGAATGGTTGGGTACTACATACGAGCACAACAGCGACACTAGACGCTATGTTCTACAAACAGTTTTTTTTATGAAAGGGAAGTGCTAGGCTAAATAAATCTGACAGATAAGCAATAAGCAAGTATTGTACCGTTCCATTTGGTTCTATCTTGTCGCCAAGGTAGATAACCTTCGGCTGCGGTTGATCGGTACCGTTTTATTCCCAAAAACAGACCAAATTGACTTCCACTTCCATCTGTGCCCGTACTAACAGGAGCTTCATCGCTCGCTAAAATACCACTTTTTTATCGTAAATACGTAGACGGATTAAAAACCGATGCAGGGTAAAGGTACCTCATTATCGTGCAAATTTTTTTTCTTTTAGAATAGATACAAAAAACGGCCAATTCTAATAAGACAATTTTTTAAATACGAACGTGCTGGTGTTACAGTAACACAAAAAGCCAAGTTAACTTACGTGACGATTTTGCAGTAAACGTGATGGGGCTATCCCATTCCTCTTTATTAGATTTTGGCTCGGCGATTTCTTCTTCGCTTAGTACTTGCGTAATGTAATCTGTAACAAGATTTACAATTTTGTTTACAGTAACCTGTTAATATTACCATGTGAAAACTGTTTCGCCGTACCGTTCTGTTGAAATTCGGGAAAACTAACATGATTTTGTTTTCCGTCCTGAAAGGCGTTTTAAAAATAAAACTCGACGTAAAGTTGCAGAACTTACTTTAGCCAATTTTTTACTGTGTCTTTTGTGATGATGCCGTTTACTATCCCCTACCAGTCTTCTCATATTGTAATGCATCTTATAATTGACTTGAGTTGATAAATCTCTATCATTGACAGCATGCCTACTGTAACTTAATCGTCGGTGCTGAAACATATGTGTTAAACGTCTAAGCCCAAATAGACTACGACTTACTCTTTTGGATTGGCATAACTCCTCAGCGAGAAGATGATGGATTTTTGCGTCAGTTAAATCTTTTTTGGATGGATTGTACTCTAACTCTTGCATGTCAACGTTCCAATTGCTCGAGTCTAGCTGACTGAAACTTGTACTAAAACATAAATGGAGGCGGCTGTTTATTATATGTGTCAAAAAAAGATCATGCCACACATATAGAGTAGATTAGTAATATGTATAAGGATAACTTTGCTCATTATTTTAATCAAGCTAAACAAACTACAAATTTTAACATGTTATAAAACATTTTTGAGACGTAAAAAAAAGTCTACTAACACCAAAGGAACATTTAAAACAAACTCACTAAATAAATTACTAAAAGAACGACACATTAAGATGGTTTGATTCTGTTTAATAAAATAAAACTCAGAATATTAATTTAAGTTTGAGAAAATATTGGAACACGTAAGAATATATACGCAAAACCATTGTTTTGTTTAAGGTAGAAAAGAACTCTAGTCTATGTTGATGTACAAAAAAATTAATTAATAATAGAAGGTATCAAAGTTTATGGAAGAATGTTAATTGATGTAGTTATAAAGTTTACAGAAGAATGAAATCAAAAGATACAAAAATACTTTCTGTGTAAAATTTTTTAAAATAATTTAATGGAAACATTATCGAACTTTGGAAATATTTGAGGTGACTTTAGAAACAAATAGAACATTCTAGTCAAGGATAAGACAAACGACGCAAATCGGAGCCAGCCTTTAAGAAGATAATGCGGTGTAAATAAATAAGTGCATATGTGGTGTTTTTACGCGTGTGCCATAGAGATAAATGAAAGTGATTGTAACTATTTTATCAGCGAAAGGTGTTTATATCAATCTACAGTTACAGTGATGTATAAATTATAGTAAGCTCTTGTTTTTATTAAATTGTTATGTTACTTAACTCGCTGTGTTGTGTGTTAAAGTAGTAAATTAGTTATATTTACAATAATCGTGTAAGATACTTCAAATTAAGTTTTAAGTTTGTAACAATATTTGAGAACGTGCTAGAAACAAGAAAAAAAGAATGTATTACTCTTTAGTCGCTTATAAATCGTAATCTTGAAGCATTAGATTGCAAATAAAAATAAGTTAAGAACAAATAATAACTTAACTATCTACTTAATCTTTCCGTTTGCTTAAATAATTTGCTAAAGTTATCCGAATACATTAGAAAACCGAGCTTGGTCACACCTAAATGAGAGATAAATCATAAGTTATTAAGCACATAAAATCTACGACTACTACAGAACATAATTGCAACGTGCATTAAATAGCGTTAGAAGAAAGGTCGGCAGTCGGTGCCTGTGTTAGTTACCAGGTTAATAATTTTTCTTCGCACCTGCCATCCAGATTCCCCGCTGTGTAATTCTTGAATATACCAGACATACTTTCAGTACCAGAAATATTACCAATCGTCGACGCATTTCGACGCATAAACTCCATGGCATCGCGCATTGCTAATTTCGAATACGTTTCTAAAATCTTTGGCTCTGCACCTTGGTAATTGCGCAATAGGAATGGGCGGATGTATTTGTTATCAAAGCGTTTAAATCTATCCCTCACATGGTAATTACCATGTTGGCCTAAAATATCTTCTACTCCTGCCATTAAATGGTCCATTAACTGTAACAATGGTATAAATTCCAGAGCATAATTGAATAAAAAACAAATACTTTTTCATGTATTCTTTCATTCATAGTAGGCTTTCTTTTTTCGGCAGTCTTTACGTTAAGTATTTTTACCAGGGGTTTAATAGTGATACCTTGAAAGAATACGGTAAAGTATACAACAGCAATTGTGGTTGTCATAAACATTGGTTGTAACGGTACTACGTCTTTATCAATAAGAAGTACAAGTGCAAATGCAACAGCACCTCTCAGACCGCCATACGACATTACAAATTTTTCTACCTTACTTAATTGGTGCAATCTAAAGCGATTGGCAAGCGCCGTCAGTAATATCACTCCTAAAAAAATAAACCATTAGTCGATGAATCAATAAATCACATTTAATTTACCTATAGTTCTGTACACCGAACAAAAAATAATAGTAAGTATAACAAACCAAGTGTTCCAAGTATGTTGTTTATTAACCGTAGCTACACCCAAAAACATAAAAATGATAGTTTCGGAAGAACTACTCAACATTTTCATAGTATATTTGATAGTAGTATGAGATTTATGAGATATATTTGCTTCCACATAATTTTTCATCGTTATACCACAAAATGTAATTCTAAAAAACAAGCGGTAAGCGTTTAATTACACATGACGTAGGATTCCCAGCTACTTACGCTAAAATACCCGACATATGAAAAATTTCGGCACATAAGTATGCCATATAGGCCATCACAAATATAAAAATAGGTTCAATGACACGCACTTCATTTGTAAATCTAGTCACAAAACCCGTTGCAAAACCCCAAATAACTCCTATCACAGTACCACCACAGGCTACTACAAAAAAGTTTCCACAACCCGCCACTACGTCCATCGTTATAATGCCCGTGTGCCTCATTGCAGTGTAAGCTTCAAACATGTGATAAAGTACGACGGTAACAGCATCGTTTAATAATGATTCTCCAAACACAACTATGTACAGAATTTCGTTGACGTGAATTTCTTCAAAAACTGCCAACACAGCCACTGGATCCACGGCTGAAATTAAAGCAGCAAAGAGGAACATATCAAGAGGTTCTGTATCCCCACATTGAAACATTCCCGTTTGACCAACAGCCCATAAGGAAGTGCCTGAAACAAATTTTATCAGTTTATAAAACAGAATCTTGGTACTCACCTATAGCTACTGTATTAAAAATAGTTCCAACGACTGCAAACAGAAGTATAGTTCCAAGATGATCAAAAAACAATCTATTGGGCATAAAGTAACCGGCGTCTAGAATTATTGGAGGTAACATATAAATGAAGAACGTGTCAGGTGTCAAAGGCGACATGTGAACACTTCCCGTTACATGGACTAGAATTACGCCTATCACTACACCCACTACGATTAAAAGGCAAGACTCTGGAAAGATTTCACTTAGTTTTGGAGCCATATGAAAACCTGCAATAAAAAAAGATTTATTACTTTACCAATATATCACAAACGCTTATATATAAGTATGTATTTAAGTGTTACTTAAAAGATAGACTCTTCAACTCTTCACAAGGTAAAATAAAAGAACCATATGTTTGATTGGATTATGCACTGTTGTTTCTTTAATTATTGGTACTGTTTTCTTTTACAGAAATTTTTGTCTATCTACTTAATTACTACTAAAGACCAAAAAATTGGTTTTATTTAGTCATTATAGATACTTTCTAAAACTATTTTTGTTAATTTTTGTCATTGTGATGATAATTTAATAAAAAACAACAAATAAAATAAAGCAAAGAAAGCCTTTACTATCTATCTGACTCAAAATAAACGTTTCTCTATCTAGAGGTGGCTAAATATTATCCTTACCTAACCGTATACAGGAGTAATTGTCTATCATCATCAAGCGGTTCGATCATAGTGATTATAGCTGATGCAAAACTTCTTAAAAATACTATTTTTGAACAAGATTACTACTTTTTCCATTCTATCCTTTCCTTAAATTTTTGTTTCCATTCTGTTATTCCCAAAATGTTTGCATCTTCCTCTACTAGTTTCCTCCAAACTTTTTTGGGTCTTCTTCTTTTCTTGGACCTAGTGGGGTCCATTGTGTTATCTTACTCAACATTTTCAACGGAGATCTCATAATGAATCTTATGATACTTTCTTCTCCTACCTCATCTTAAATTTTTTTGTTAGTCTTTTATTCTTTTTCTTCGATTTCCGTTATAATTGCTCCTAATATAGATCTTATTATTTTCAAATCTTCTTCTTCTTGTTTGGTAATTGCTGTTGTTTCTAGAGCGTACGTCAATGTAGGTCTTATCAATGTCTGATATATTTTAATCTTTGTTTTTTAGAGATTGTTTTATTTTTTAGTAGGTTTTTGTTTTTACTATAGGCATGGTTTCCCTTTAGGATTCCTCCTTTTTTCCCCAATTTCCATTAGGTTCATTAGATGTTCTGCTCTTCTTACCCTCATATATTTAGTTTTTTTAAAATTTAGTTCCATTCAAAAATGTTTTGCTTTCTCTTCTATTTTTCCTATTGCGTCTGCTACTGTTTCTGTCTTGTTTCCTATTATGGTGAGGTGTAATCTTATCTTTCGCTTTTGTTTTATTTGCTTTTATCTTTAAGAGTTTTCTGAACCCTTAAGATGTTATTAGTGTGTTTATCGTCTGCATCATTTTTTTTCTATTTGAGTCGAAGGCGCCCTTAAAATATATAAATAGTGTATGTATTTCCTTGTTGTATTTTCTTGTCTTTTGAAATATTTGCTTCAAAATGTGTATCTTTAATCATTAATCTACCTGGTCTGAAACCGTTGTAATAGTCCCCGAGGATTTTTTCTGCTTCTAGTTTTAGCCTTTTGTTTATCAAGTTTGCCAAAATTTTGTAAACGGTGTTCAATAAGGTTATTACTCAGTAATTCTCGCATTGTTCTCTATTTTCTGTTTTATGTATCGGTGTAATTATTCTGTTGTTTTACTCTTCTGGCATTTTATGTCGTTTCCATATCTGTTTTATTAGGATGTATATGTTTGTGCAACGTCTGTCCCCCATCTTTCAAAAGAAGCTCTGTCTCGATTCCATTCTATGCTAAGGATTAGCTATATTTCAATTTTTGTAATCTCTTCTAACATTTCATTTTCTGCTGTATAGTCGTCTTCTTCAGCTTGCTATTTTGTCCCGCCTTCTAGTTTTTCTGTAGCTGATGCTTCTACGTTAAATATTTTTGCGTAATATTCTTTCTAGATATATTTTATTATTTGGAACTCGTAGTAAATTTGGCTTTTGTTGTATTTAGTCCCTTTGTTCTAATTTTGTATGTGTTTGTTGTTCGGTTCTTTATTTTTTTGTAAAATTTATATAAATTGTGGTTGCTCTTCTCTTTTCTTCCATTTAGTTGTTAATCCAGTCATTTTTTTAAAATTCTATATGTTATATTTGCATTGTTGCTTTTTATTTTACGTTCTCTTCTATCTTGTTTTCTTTTCATGTTAATCCATTGGATTCTACCTTCGTGTTCTTGTTTTCTTGCCTTTCGCAGTCTTCCTCATACCAGTCTCTCATTATTTGTTTTGTTATGTTTCTTCCTAACACTTCTACTGCCACTCTCTGTATATTTTGCTTTGTTTCTTTCTATATTTTTTCTATGTCCGCTGTGTTTATCAATTTGCTTATTTTGCATATGTTTCTTGGAATTTCTTCTTCGTTTTCATGCATTGAAGAGCATCTAGGTTGGTTCTTTTTGCCTTTTTAATGTTATTCTTAGTTTAGCTGTTACTAGATAATGATCTGATTTGGTTTGTGCGTTTCGTATATTCTCGTATCTATTGTATTGTTGCTAATCTTTTTTGTAGCTAATATATCGTCAATTTGATTTTCTACCGTGCCTGCTAGATGTCTCCATGTTACCTTATGTTTTTTGGAATGTGTATACGTAATGAACAGGAGAGTCATATTCTATGATCCTGCCAACTGGCATAATTTGTATCCATTATCGTTCGTTGTTTCCTGTATCGTTTTTTTTTGTTTCCCCTCACTTTGTTGAGATATGGCTCTTTCCCAACTTAAGCGTTTACGTCTCCCAAAAAAAATTGTCTAAACGTTGTAAATATTTTAACAATAAATATATATAGATTCAGATTAGCCTTTGACAAATCTATAAATAGTTTTCAAGAATTGAGATCATAAAATATCCCAAAAAATATAAATATTTGAGATAATTCAATTTAAACAAACATCTTGAGGTCATAGGTGGCTTCCTAATAATGAACCCTTCACGTCTTTTATTTGAAGTAGTGTATCTTGGGTCTATGATATACACAACTGCCGCTTTTATGCATTAAAGTCACGGTAGGCTGCGTCTTGAATGGAATCTACATCTTTATATCATTTGTTTAATATATTATTGTGTTTTTATTTTTATATGTGTATTTTTGGCCTTTGTTGGTCTAGACCATTCAACTAATAGCTGGTTTGCTTCCGTGACTAGGACTCCAGTACCCACTGACAGACTGTCAGTTTACTAATTCTTCATTTATTTAATATAATGATGTTTGCACACGCGTTTGTTTGTGTTGGAATTTAAACCTGTTATTATATTTGTGTATTTATCTAATTGAATTAAATTTGGGGTGTCCTAACTTCCCGATGTTTATTGATATCTTTGATATAAGCGGATTGCTTGATAAATCTAAACTATCTAATTATCTTGAATTTACATTCAGTTAGAGGACTTGAAGGGTTTCTACACCTGTGTCTTACCTCCTACTGCGGGTTCCTCTGATCTGAGAATATTTTGGTTAAAATTTAAGTTCTACTTAAATAAAAACCACAATTTATTTTTGCTGTGTGTTTTATTTAACCTACTATAGCTTTCCTACATATCGAGAGTAAGCAGTGTATAATGGACTTAATACAACGTAGAAGATTAGGGTAGGGGTAGTTTGACAATCACAACCTCAGCGAGACCATTGCTATTTTTTTTTGGTTTGTGAGTTTTAATTTTCACATACGAGTGGGTTACATCACATATTATTGTAATAGATCAAATTACCGTTAACTTCTGTAGAAACTAACAAAATTTTCATGTTTATTTAGAAAAATACTAGTTTGTGTAAAAAAATCTACACAAAATTAACTAATCAATGTAGTTACAGTTATTTGTTTTCCGTTATCAACGACTAAAGTATGTCAACAAACGTGTAAAATTTTAAAAATCCACTTACGTAATCAATTTTTACACGTGTAATTAAATTCATTTAGCAAATGGTTTAAAGATAATTATACCTTATCAATTTCAAAAGTTTGAAAAGTAAACAAGAATTATTTGCCTGATAAGACCTATTGTGCATTACCATAGCGATTGAAAACTATAGTAAAACACAAACAAGATGTTTTCGACTGTACATTTTTGATTAAAAAACTAACTAAGAATAATAGAAAAGCGACCAAATCGTGTTAGGTTTGTTAATCATATAGTGTGATTAATAAAAAACAACATTATTAAGACATCAGTAAAATGTTATTGTTTTTATATCTAACCAAATTCAAAAAAATTGTTACCCGTCGGTTTATATAACTTGATTGCACATCTGTAAAAATTTGTGCGTTTGCTGCTTAACGATTCTTTGATATTAGTACTACCTGTGGTACTACTTTTAGCTTTTGTTAAATGGGAGACTTTAAAGTATAAAAAGTGTGTAGTATAATAATATAGATATGTTTGACGGTGAAGCAGAAAAACGAATGTCTTTAAATTATATAAACTTAACACTAGGTGATTTTAATGCTTGAATAGTACACATGCACCTGAGAAAAGTGATCGCTTTTTGCACTAGATACAATATAATCAAACAACGTCATAGTCGCTAGTAATTTGCAAGTAAGTCAACTGTTCACTTAAAATAAAACCGCTTTTGTTTTACTACAATAAGACTTTTAAAAATGTTTCACTATTTTGCATATGCAATGACTACTTTGTGAAACCGTTTTTTCGAAAAACAGTGTCACTAAGTGGATTTTACGTATGTAATTGAATTATTTGTAAGTCAGATGTCAGATTAACGTATTGACTTTAGTTAATTTTAGAAACATCCGAATAATAACATAAATGTCAATTATTTTTAAACTTAAAAGTCGGCAACACAGGAAAAGATGGTCACGGTGACACATCCTGTACGTATGACTTGTCCAACATTAGTGTTAGTTTTAGTTCGTTAATAAACAACACTAAAATACGATTGTTAATTGATTTAACAACATAAAACAACATATATTACATGTTTTATCAACAAATAATGTAAGATAGGGCGAAGTAGAGAAGTAGTATAAAAAAGATGTTATTATTTATTTGTTATTTAATGAATTTTTGTTGAAAAACTTTGTAATCTTACGTCTAACTGCAATTTTTAATAAACTATTTTTTAAATTAATATTGAATTACATTTTAATAACGCAGAAAGCTCTTTGTGAAATTGCGTTGTTCGTGATAGTATGTCAAGTAAAGTTTACTATCGAGATGTCAGTTCTTTACTGTTTAAAGTACGAGTCAGATTGTCAACATTGAGTTTTTATTAGTTTGTCTTTTTTGATAACTATTAAAAAATTAAATTCTTAAAAAAATGAGTAATCATAGCGTAGATCGATTGCTGAAAATTTTAGAAATGTGGAAATAAACTAAAAAAGATAAACGGAAATGCAGTAAAAAAAAACAATAAACTATACCAACAAATATATTTAATACGAAATAACATAATAAGCAAATGGAAAACAAGCTGCACAACACTAATACATTAACAAATTAATAATAAACAAAATGAATAATAAATAGACAGATGAACGATGCGGGTTTAGGACTGATAGAATCAGGACAGTTAATGCAATGTACTTACATAAAAATTGACAGTTGAGAAATATTACTCGTTTAACAATATAAAGAAACTAACGTGATATTGATAGATTTAGAAATAATTTATGACGGCATTTTTAGGAATAAGGTATGTACATAAATAGAAAACTTTGACATAATATTATAAAATCTAGTGTAAAATTCAATAAAAATAGCACTACAAAAATAAACATTATTTAATAATTTTTAATACACTCTGTTTATATTATATATACAGAATGTTAAAAATACTTATTTAATTGTGTCTTTTGGAACACGAAAGACGATTAAGAAGAAGAAAGCAGATATATAAAAAAGTAATCGTGCGTAGCTGAATATTACATAAAACAACAACAATTTTTTATTGTTTCTTTATAATTTTTTTGAGTAAAATCGACTCAAAGTCTTCTCCAAAAATTTATGTGTTTTTTAATATTTTATTTTAAGAACTTAATCAGACATGTTTCGCTAATAAGAATTAGCATCATCAGTATAACTAAAAACTAAGATTAAAAAATTAAATATATAAACAAAGAATACTAACCAAATAAAATTGTTAACAAGTCATAAATTAATATGACAATTAAACGTGTTTCACATAAGGCGGGTTGCACAAAGCAAATCAAAAATGTAACAACAGATTATTTCTCAAAACAATTGCTACATAGCCAATGAAACCACGTTTATTCGTGATGTAACAATTGATTTCAGAAATAATCACTTGCTATATTTTTGATTTGCTTTGTGCAACCCGCCTTTAGTCTACTATATCTAAAAAAATATTTTAAATAAAAACAAATGAAAAATAAATATTATCAAAAGAATAGAAAAATGAAAAGAATAAAAAGAAGAATAAAACTATAATTTTGAACTGAGAAGAATTGAAGGATTTAAATTGAATATTTCATTTAGACAATTTATAGAAACATCGTTAAAAATGAGTTAAAAAGAGATCCTTTATTGCAAACTTGTAAAATTTTGATATTCAAATCTGAAGAAAATAAATGTCCTGAACATAAAATATGGTTGGCAAAAGGAAAGTTAGTGTTATAAATATTTGTGTTTAAATATCTATTTATCAAATATAAATGTTTATTTAGTCTAGTTTTGAATTTTCTACCTGTTTGACAAACATATGAAGAACTACAAAAAAACAAGTAAGTTTATACACTCTAGATTTATGTAAAATTAATATTTGATCTTTATTATTAACTAAAAATAATTTAAGTGTGTTATGTGGTCGAAAATGAAATGTTGATATTATGTTTTTTACAAAGCATTTGCAAAAATTAAAAACAGTGACAAAAGCATGTAAAAACTATTTCATTATTAGTCAGAAAATTGATTAAATTTTTGAATAAATATTTTATACGACCTGTGTGAAAAATACTATCAATTAATTGAATAGGATAACCATTATTTAAACCAATTTCATTTATAATTTTGTGTTCCTTAGCAAAATTAGAAAGAGACAAAAGTATAGAAAAGGGATGGCACGAATTAAAAGGAATTACGCAATTTGTATGTGAAGGTTTGCGAAAAATATGGAAATTAAATTTATTATTAATCCGTGAAATTTTTAAATCTAAATGAGACAAAGAGTTGCTTGATTCAATATCTAAAGTAAATTTTATTTTTGGATATATAGAATTAATAAAATTACTAAAATTATTTAATTCGTCAATGGTACCGTTAAAAAGAACTAAGCAATCTATACCATAAAGAAATTTTGTTTAAGATAGAAGTGTTTGAAAAAATTGTATTTTCTAAGTTATTCATAAAAATTTCAGCTGCTAAAGGTAATATATTTGATCCCATCGCTAAGCCTGATACTTGTGAATAATATTTATCGTTAAATTTAAAACAATTTTGTTTGAAAACTAAATCTAATAATGAAAAAAGATCTAAAATTTGAAAGGTGTATCGACAGTTGTTAGAAAAAAGAAGATTACGTATAAGAGTAGTACATTCTTCTGGAGGTATTGACAGAAAAAGATTAACTGCATCAAAAGAAACTAAAATTAATGATGAAGGAAAAAGTACGTTAAAAAAGGTCGCAAGAACTAGTAATCGCATATTTGTTATAACAAATTTTATCTGTTCGTATCATACTATTTAACCAAGGTGCAAGCTTAGAAACAGGGGAATTAGGAAAAGTAACAACTGGTCTTATAGAGTTACCAGGTTTATGTAATTCAGGTAGTCTATAAAGTAAAAGAGTAGAAGGATTCATAATTTGAAAATAAACTTTATTAGGTTTACCAAGTGAACTAATAGTAATACTACATTTTTTTAATGATGATTTAAATATAGAAAGAAAAGAGCGATAATCAACCTTATTTAAAACAACTACACAGTTGCCTTTATCTGCTTTTGTAACAACAAAATTATTTAGTTTAATCTTAGATCTTAAATTTTTACATGTTTTATAAATAGAATCAAAATTTTTATTAAAAGTATAATTACATAAAATTCTGTTTAATTTATTAAAAATCTCTGTTCTTACAATAATACCTTCTGGTATTTCTACAGAATTAATAACTTTTTCTACATGAATAGCTAAAAATATGAGATTTTTACGTTTTAAATTAACTGGAAGATTTTATTTAAGACCAGATTTTAATATATTTTCTTCATTATTTGAAAAAGTAAAATTACTTATATTCTTAAATTTAGTGTGAAAAATAGAATTAACGTTATGCAGACTGGATAGTGAAGATGGAAGAATATAGTTCAACACTATCGCGCGACTGTAAAAATCGTAAATCGTTTATTTTTTTTACAAAGGTTGTTATAAGAATAAAATATTATTTTAAATAGTAGTCCACTTTGAGTAATGAATTACTTTACCAATATTAAATTTGACTTTAAAATTTGCATAAAAATCGATGTCTTTGAATGAATTTTATTTGTATGTATGCTAGTACGTATAAGAGATTTTATTTTTACACTATATTCACATTTGCAGTTTTCAATCTAATCTGGTAAACAACCCATTAATCTTAACAAAGAATTAGAAATGACGCACCCTGTAAATATAACCCTTTAAATTTTATTTTCAGTTTTAGAATAATTTATATTTCAGTAATTACACGGGATAGGCTTTTTGCGTTATAAAATACCTTAGGGTTTGAAAGTTTAATCAACGACGTTCATTTAACGTTATCAGTTCATGTGTATAAATATCTCATCTTAATTTAAAAAGTAAATTGAAAATTCAAAAAATAAAAAATATATCGCGTTCATACATATATAGTTCATTGAAAAAGTTATGCAGAATTCTATTGTTAAAACAAGAATTAAAATCCATTTTTTCATGTTTCCTTCGCTTTTAAGAATACGTGCCTGGAATTTTTAGATAAAAGTAATAAATAAAAATAATTCGTTGGTTGAATAATAAAAAAACAAATAAGCAAAACCACCTCGCGTTACAAAACGAGTTTTAAAATGTTTTTAATGTTACTCTTTCTTGCATACAAACATTTCTCGTTTATTTTGTGCGAATGTACAGTAAAATTAAAAACAAAAATAATTTGTTAAAACATCGGTACTATGTTGTTTTTATTTAAATTAATAAGCATCCTAATTACAACAAATTGTATTTACCCAAGTTTAAACAAATAAAATTCTAAGTGAAAAGGTGACGGATTGCATCGCTTCTAAAAAGATAAACTTCGATTTGTTTAAAGTTTACATTTGATTTTTTTTATTGCTACTGCACCTGGAGTTAAACCATAAAGTTTTTGCGTGCATAAATCCGATTATTTTACAATTTGTTTTTTGGTGTTATATAAATAAAACGTGAAGGTTATTATTGCGTAACAATTTCTGATACTAAAGTTAATTAAATCGTTCGTTACATTATCTAACAACGTTTTTGGTTTTTCTTGTGTTGTTTTGGTAATTGGAACCCTTTTAATACCACAGGGATGTATAAATCACGTTTTCATTTAATTCTGGAACGATATAAGAAAATTTAAAACGTTTTTGAATTAAACACACGTGTAATTGAAGCTTTTTAATTTTTCCCTCACGTGTGCTGTAATTTCCGATTAATGGTCGACTTTCTCAAGATTTGACTTTAAGAGTGGTGCGCTTATGTTGAAATTTGGCAAGCTAATTGTAAACATCTTTAAAACCTAAATAAAATCGATCAATATTTCTTCAGGTCAGAAAACTAATACTCAAGCATAATCATAGGTGGTTCTGATGTCTACTGTCAACAATCACATTCCATGTTAGAAAATATGAAAAATTAGTTTAATATTGGTGATGCTAATCAATAACTAATTTATTGTAGTTAAATAAGTATTATATGTTTAATAGTAAAACGTTGTGCCTGAAAAAGTTTAATTAGTTTAATTTGCAAAATTAAACAATAAGATGATTGAGAAATGTAATTTAAAAGATTAGAGCAATATTTTGCAGCTAATTATATTAAAAATAATAAAAAAGGTACCAGTCGGTTATTGGAAAACGGGTATACAAAACAAGCGGATTTCATTAAAGTGAGTACATTTCTCAGTTCAAAATAGGTAGAATTCGGTAGATGTTTTTTAAATAAAATAGTATTTTATATTGGAATAAAAATAGCCCTGTGGGTCATCAAAGTATCTAATCAAGACTTTTTATACATACAATGACAATCTAGATTTTGTTCCAGGAAATTTAGCGAATTGTTTATATGAATCGTATCGTATTTATAATTATTAATTAGGTGTACACTTGTCGCCCTCGCGTAAAGGTAATCATGTCAAGATAAAGATTTCACACTAAGTTGTGTAAGTGTATAAACCACTGTTTAGATTTGTCTTGCTGCTATCTAATATTTTGAAATAAAATACCTACCACGTTATCAATATCACTCAATTAAGGTAAGAAGAAAATGTAGCAATTTCCAAATCTAAAACAATCTTGAAAAATATAGTCCGTTAATCTTCGGAGTCGAAATTTGAGACGGAAGCTCCAATATTTCAGAATCGCAGTCGAAGCTTCGTAACATCACGAATCAGTAATTTAGTGAAGTGCGTTCATAATTTAAAATTTAAAAGGGACAATGAAAAGTTAATATTTAACAGTGAATTTAATAAGTGAAATAAGAGTTAATTTCATATTTAGAAATCAATGTGAATGACTATTACAATGCTCAAAAAGGACTGCGTTAATCGCGAAAGAGCTTTTCAAGTGGCTGCTCAAAAGTGCAAAAAGATAAATGAGTTTTTCGGCGATTCTGCAACGAAGAAGGTAAAATACAATACAACATCCAAAGACCAAGATTCGGAAGATGCAAACACAAGCATGCAAATGAACAGTGGCGCAATTGGAAGTAGAAGTGAAACTGCAAACAATTTCTCGGAGAGTTCTAAATTTGATAGACAGTATGAACACGAAATTCTGCATACGTATTTTCCGAGTGAGGCTTTAAATTCAAGATCGGATTCATATAATGAGCATATATCACAGGTAGGGGGCCATTTGATCGAAGCATTTTTATTATCGCTTGTTATTAATGTCTTTCCTTCGTAAACACAAAATTATTACAGTTATTTGAAAATAATAATAACATTCTGAGCCAAACTCTGTCTGTATATTTTAAAAATTTCAACCAATTTTCAGAAGTCGTCCTGGTAATTTTCAGTAAAATATTGTCAAAAATCATAATAATAATTACTTTTGTTGCAATTTATGTGAACGATAAATTTAAATTAAGCACAGAAAATATTATGGTGAAATTTGTTTCATTGCAGTTCTTGAATGTCTTGAATTTTATGAAAACAAATCATTTGAGAAATTTATTGAAACTATAACTGAATAATTTCAGTTTGGGAAATGTCATTTAAGCGATTAAATCATATATTTCTGCAGTAATTTCCACAGAATGTTAAAAACAACCTTCTTCATGATGAACACATTTCAAATAATTTAGCAACTCATGCTAGAGATTTTAGTTTGGCAAAAGAACCACAGTTTGTAATTTCAGATAGAATTTAATTTTTGGCCGAATTTATTGGTTTTTACTGTTATGAAGTGAGAGTTCAAAATATCATATTTTCCAGCCTTGTGATGCTGACCAGCCTGCTTCAGATAGTCCAGATACTCAAATGGCCGACAAAGATACGTAGAAGCAAATAGTAGTTTCTCCGGATGACAATTCATTGCTGAAATGTTTGAAGACCAAGCAAAAAAATTAATTCTGCTGAAAATATCCATGCTTCATCATCAAAAATGGCAAGTGTGGATGTTCTGACTGCAGAGAAGTTAGTCTTCCTAAGAAATACGAATCTTGCCTTAAAATTAAACAAATAACACTTACGCAAGAATGCGCAAAGATAGAAATCAAGAAGTACAGCAAAGAAAATCTGATTCAACAGGCTTTTTTGAAAAAGAAACTTCGTAATAATATCAAATTCTGCAAACAAACAAAAAAAGTTCTAGCTAAGAACTGAACGCGTGTTTCGTACTGTGTACAATTTGGTAAAAAACTGTCGACCATATAAAGACCTTTTCTGAACGGTTGTGATATGGGCACCTCCCACTCAAAAACGACATGTGCGAAAATTGCTGACTTCTTTGGTGTTGAAATGCATAGCAAACTGTTTATGAAGATGTCCAATCAAACGCTAAATTTGACATTATCCTCGTTGAATCAACTTCGCTAAGCCAATCTTCAACAAAGCCTGATAGGTGTAACTTGTGATGGTGCTTTAGTGATGTTTGGAAGAATAAACGGTGTTTCTAAATTGTTAAGGCAGCAATATTCAAAGTTGGTCATCTAGCATTGCTCTGCCCACCGTCTTGAATTGTGTGTTGGAGATACCATGAAAAAACTCAATCAAATAAATCACTTCAAGGTATTTATCAAAAAGTTTCTTGGCCTTTATACTACAAACCTAAAGAACCATCGAGAATTAAAAAAATCTGCAAAGAACCTAGATGTGGAGTTTGTGAAGATATCAAAAATTCTATGCACTCGTTGGATAGCCTCAGGCTTAAGAACTGTCTGTGCTGTCTGCGAATACTATATTGCCTTTTTTACTCACTGCAAAGTAAGAAAGATTTGCTTGTCTGATATTATGTATTACGATACTTAATGATCGTTCATTTTATTAAAAACAGAAATTAGTTTTAAGTTATTTGATAAGTATAAGATTACTTGAATTGTAGCGATATAATTATATCTCTTATTGAGATTTTAAATTACTCTTTTTATTGAGCGATTTATTCATAGATTACCATTTAAATTTTAACGTAGTTCTCAATTAATGTATTAGTAAATAATTTTTAAATAACGATAAATTGTGGTGCTTTAGTTTTTGTTAATTTCACAGTCTGTGTTGTTTATTTGAAATTATTCGAGGAATATAATTTCCTTATACGAATCAGACGGAAAACGTGATGTTAATGACAGAGCCGTATTTGTTGGTTGTGTACGTTTTCTGAGCTCGGTTGAATTCGTCAAGAACTTGATCGTTCGAACTGGAAAAACGTGACATTTCGATTATTGAGAGTGGACTAACCTGGACGTTTAGAATTTGAAGCTTTAAACGCTGCTGGAAAATCAATCCCTTTGCAGGAGAGTAGAGGTCGAAACAGAAATGCTGCAACTGTGATAGTGATACCCCGCGCTCAGTTCTATCAAAGTCTACAAAACAATCTCAGAAAGAGAATGTTTACCGTGAGATCTTCACATGCAGGTCGTAGTGCTGTTGATGAAAGTGGCCATGAACTGCTTGTGGAACGAATCAAAGTGCTGTTTCCGATTTACTGGAACGATAACATCGGTATTCTTTATGGAGAGAATAAAGTTGTTGTACTTTGTAACCGTTTTCAGCTGAATAACGAAACTGTTGGGAGGAGCTTTCGTAAGTACAAGCACTGCAAATGGAAAGTGATCGGTCTTGAACTGAATAATTCGCTGATGTGTGTGCCCTCACGGTATGAGAAAAGAGGTTAAATTTGAATTGGAAAACATGGAATAAGAACACACAATGAAAGAAAACAAACACTAATCGTTTTTCTGAAAGAACGTCAGTTAAAAGCCATGAACACATTCTACATAAAAAAATATTTTATGAAGATATTTGTTCCACAAATATTAGGGAACCACTTATTAGTACCAATAACAAAAGAGCAGCCTTGACTAAGCGTTACGCCAAGAATATACCGTTTTAAACGGCGTAGATAGTTATTGGTCTTATTATTCACTTTACGAACAAGTTTTTTGATTCATTGCTAGACTGCTGTTATAAAATTTTTTGTTCTCTTATGTCTAATTCTTCTTCTTAAAGTATCATCGTTTTTTAATGCTTTCTCTACTTATTATGCAACTAACAGCAGTACAAAAGTGAAATAGTAAACATAAGCAAAGTTGTAAAGAATTTTTTTAGACAATAGTTAACAACCTCCCGGTATTATTTTTACATTCTTATAAAATTAATTGTTCTTTTACAGTTTTGAAATTTAGACAAATTTTAATTGTGTTTATACGTAAAATTGATTTCAGCTTATCCTTATTTTCGCTACATTATTTTTCATTAAATATGTCATAGACTTATTATTACATATAATTTTGTAATAATGTTGAAAATTACAAAAATAAATGATCAATTTTTGATGCTTCATCGTTAAAATCGTGAGATTCATGTACTAAACGATTCAAAAAAATACGATTGTAATAAAATCACATTGTTCGTATAACTCAGTTTAGTAAATATACAAGTAAAAGAAATTTCTTTTTTCTGTTTTTTTGTAAAAGTCTTAACTGAAATTGCAAAAGGCGCAACAAAGAAACGTATGAATGAAAGTGATCAAAAGGATGCTCGTGAATGTCACAAAAGAGACGCGAATGCGACATTTGTAGTAACATCCTCTATGAATCTTTGGAGAATTAGTTTAGCTGAAGTTGCGTCACTTTCTGTAAAATTCTTAACAAATTTAATTTCATACGTGAGCAAAAGACTGAAAGAAATAACTTTTTTAGTGCGCAAACGTTTCTTTCATTACAAGTAATTAGCAAACTATTTAGTAATTTAGAATAAACATTATAAAACAAATCTTAGTTAACCTTAGTTAAGCAGATGAAAAAATATATGCATATCATTACACACTTTTGGAAAGAATCTACGATAGAAATCTATAAAAAGTATTCAAAGGAAGCTGAGGTCAGTTTTTCAAATTAAATCAAAAAAAGACTTTGTCGGTTTAAATAAATTAGGTGTTTAACGCGTGTACTAAGATAACGGCGTGTAAACGTACGTACTTTTAATATAAACAACCGGTTTAGATAAACAGAAGATATACGCGGACATTATTTTTCGAGTGATAGTAATATATAAATTAATGTCATTGTTTTTTTTTAAATCCCGTTGCATTTTAATAGTGTAAGTTAAAATAAATAGTTTACATATTTAGTTTTTAAATAAATTAGATTTAAAATTTGCTACAACTGGTAATACAGGTGTGCGGTAATCGGTACGGTCGTTCTTAAAATGTTGTATTTTGTGACTGTATGTTTTATTAAACTTTTTATTCGTGTTGATTATCTTATGCCGGTAACTCGTTATCAAACTAAAATGGATGCGAAATATTTGAATTTTTTTTTTAATAAATAAAAAAATGGGCGAAGAATCTCAAAATACAAAAAAAATTGTCCAAACATTCTTAGAGAATGAAGGAAAATTCTGGAAGTTTAAAAGAAATAATACGAACAAGTACTGAAAATCAAATAAAGACTATTTAAGAACATATACAAGTTAGTGTAGGAAACCAAATTAAAATTGTTCAAGAGGAAACTTAAGCAGATAAGTTATATTTAAAAGAAGAAATATGCGAAGTTCAAAAAAACGGAAAACAATCTATGAACAATACAATACAAGCAATAGAGGACAAATTAGACAAATCAACTGCCATGGTGAAAAAAATGTCACTAGCCAAGATTTAATGAACCTTCGGGAAGAATCCACTAGCAAGTTTAAAGTTTTATCTTCAAATGGTAAAATTCCATGGTTAACAAACAGTTTGAAGCTACAGCTGGAGCTAATGGTTGGAACAATAAACAGAAAGCTACATCTTTAATAATGACCTTACGTGGAGAAGCGCTTGGAATTTTACAGATTGTTCCTGGCCACATCTAAGGAAATTAGAAAATCTTAATTTTATTTTGAGAAATGAGATATGGAGATGTTTATATTCAACAAGTGTACCAAGTATAAATTAATAGTCGGATTTAAAAAGCTGCAAAAGTATTCAAGAGTTTGAAGCTGACATCACCAGATTGACACAGCTTACGTATCCTATAACACCAGATACCTTCTTAGAGCAGTTGGCTATTCAAACCTTTGTAGACGGGCTCCGAGACAGAGAAACGCAGCAGACTCTACAGTTACCTCGACTTAAGATGTTAGATGACGCTTTAACCTAGGCTTTGGAGTTTGAAGCAGCAAAACAAGCTTTCACCAAGGCAGCCATAAGCTTTGCTGTGCTGCACAAACACCCGCGCAGATACAGAAAAGCGGCGAAAAAATAGTGCGACGTGTATTCCGCGAGCAAGTAGCTCGGGGAGAATAAGTGACGTGTTGGAACTGCGGGGAAGTGACGACGCTGTACTACACCCAAAAAAAGATCAGAAGAAGGTCCGAAAAATTAACAATGTCCTGAAAATCGACGTTGAGAAAAGCCCTTTTCATTCGCCAAAGAAGAAAGCCGTGCGAGGTTTATTGAATGAAGTAGTGACTCTGTCTGCAAGGACTGGAAGTGTAGTCATGGCACGCCTGGATGAAAATTTCTAGAAAGACTATATTCGCGGTACTGAACTAATGGAGGGCGACTTAGTTAAAAAAGGACTACTCGTTGGCAGAACATTAGTACGAGTGAAAAACGCGATGCCAGTAAGAATCTTGAATGTCAACTCAGATCCATTAATGTTGAAAAAAAAGACCGTGGTAGGACAATGCACTCCAGTATCTCAAATTGTAAGATGCGTGAATTTTAGTGAACTTACATCGCCGAAGAAGTGTACACAACATCTATTACACCACCAAATGCTAAAATTTCAGCCAAGACCAGCTGGCTAAAGTTAAAGTGTTGATTCAGCAGTATCAAGATGTTTGCGCTGGAGAGTGGTTCCAAAGGAAGTACTAACGTGGTAGCGCACAAAACTAATACTAGAGAAGGTGTGATTAAAACTTTAAATAGTCCTTACTGGCAGGTATAATAGGAACCCAAAGACAGTGAAGAGAAGGCTTTTACGATTAGAACTAGTTAATAGCAGTTCATAGTCTTGGAAGACGTACTAAGTTTATCTAGATGTGTTCCAACGACTACGTGGGGCAAATTTAAAACTGAGTTTAAATAAATGACACGTTTTTAAAAAGAAAGTGCAATACCTTGGCCACGTCGTATCTGGAGTCGGAGTAAGCGTTGACCCATACAAAGTATGAGTAGTGCAAGCATCGCCAAGACCGACAAAAATCAAGTTCGTAGTTTTCTTAAGTTGTGCACCTATTACAGATGATTTGTACTTGGATTTGCCAAGATTGCAAAGTTTTTAACAAAAATAACCGAAGAAAGAGTAGAATTGACATGAATTGAAAACGGCGAATAGGCTTTCCGACAACTAAAGCAGGCCCTAGTCATTTCGCCAATTTTAAGTTATCCAAGAAAAAATGGAATATTTGTTTAGGATACCGTTGCAAGTAATTTAGTCATAGGTGCAGTCCTTCCGCAAGTGCAAGATCAGCAAGAAAAAGTCATTGCGTATTTTAGTAAAGCTTTGTCCAAGCGAAAAAGAAGTTAATGCGTGACTAGGAAAGAACTGTTAGCAGTTGTCAAGCCCATAGAACACTTCTACAAACATTTGTATGAACGAAAAACGCCCGACGACCAACCCGGGAAGAAGTAAGTGTTTTGGGTAGAAACAACAAAGCGTACTGAACGAGAACTAGAGAGTGTCGAGGGCACGGAGAATAGACTGCAGTTGGTAGTACCGAAGAGCCGAGTGTCACAAGTGTTGAATGCTTTCCACGATGGTACATTAGGACAGTTTGGCGTAAAGAAGACATTGAGGAAAGTTCGAAAAATATTCTATTAAGTGAATTGCAAAGAAGATGTTAGCAAAAAGCGCAAAACACCGATGAAACAGTGTAACGAAGGAAGTCCTTTAGAGAGAGTAGCGATTTATATTGCAGGGCCCTTTTCAAAATCAAATTCGGAAAACAAATACATCTTAGTTGCAATAGATTATTTCACGAAATGGACGGAGACTTACGCCACAATCAATCAAGAAGCAGCTACGGTCGCAGACGTATTACTGAAAGATTTTTCTGTCGGTTTGGAGTTCTGCTGAAATTACATTCCAACCAAAGCCGCAACTTTGAGTTTACTCTGTTTCCAAAAGTTTACTGATTGTTGGGAATTAAGAAAACTAGAACGACGCCTCGCCATCATCAATCTGATGACATAGTTAAATGAATGAATCGAACAATGAAAAAGTACTTATCCGAAATAGGATCCGAACACCAAAAAGACTGGGATTAGTACTTGCACCTTTTTCTGTATGCCACAGATCATCTGTTCACGAAGCACAAGACAAACACTATCCTGTGTCATACTCGGTTGCAACATACGATTACCATGCGGCCTCCCATTTGGACGAAGACCGGAAAAAGAAGTTACTTGAGAAGACTGATTCAGCAAGCTGACAAAAAGGCTAGACCAAGTACATGAAACGGTCCGTAAAAACACACAAATTGTCAGCGACAGAACGAAGACAAGATATGACTTCAAGACACAAAACGGTGGGGGGTTTTGGAAAAGCTAGATTCGGAGTTACAACTGAGGAACAACAAAACCTATTTTAAACAAGAAAAGATTACGCCATCACACATTGCGTGAGCGAGGATCTTGAAATGTCTAGAAGGGTTGCAGTCGTATTTAAGAAGTCGGTTAAGGGGGTACTTAATGAAAAAATTTAAAAATTATCAATTTTTTTTTTATTTTTGTTTTTTAATCTACACTATATTCTGCAAAGAATGCAAAAAATCCGATGTCTCTACAAGGTTTAGAAGTTACTTAATTTCAAGTGTAAACTTGGAAGGACTCTTCTAGCTATGCGTTATATGCCTAATAAATAAAAAATACGGCAAGGAGGTATGTTTCCGTTAACTGATAATGCTAGACCATTCCGAGCAACAATGTTTAGGCTAATCTGCCCATTGCATTTTTTGCACGAAGCAAAAGAATTCACCGCCGCACTCAACGCTCTGATACAAACAATATCGAAAACATTAGTGCTTTCATACTTCAAATATTTTGGCAATTGAGGTTTTATTTTAGAACCTGAAGAAATAGGAGTTTGTGTTGTCGAGCAAGGTTGTGGTGACTCCACATTTACTGAACAAGTTGCATTCGATGTCATTTCTGCAGGCCTTTTACCTGAAAACCGCCTTTTTCTCTTTTTGAAAACCGGACCCGTTCTCGGCATATTTGAAACGAGTAAAATAAAATCTCTACAATAAACACAAGTAAAACAATAACACTACAATTTACGAACAGGAACAAGAACTTTGAAAAGCAAAAACGACTACTAAAGATAAAAAAACAAAACTTTTTTGTTTCTTGCTTCTCCTGAACAGTTGTATTTTTTCTATTTCGGTACACTTTTCTTCAAAACTATGACAGGTAACTGAGTGCGTTTTTTTTTATCTTATTCATGGCGACGCTATTAACAAACGCAGCAGAGCGAATTTTAAAAATCCAGCTGGTTTCTTTTTTACTTTACTTTTAATAAGACAATAAAATTTTCAAACTTTCTAAGTCAATAAAAAATTTACTGTTTCTTTAAATTAAATTCTACCTGCTGTACAGCTTTAAAACTATGTAAAGAAAACGTGTTCAAAATTTCACAAAAATCGATTTAGCAGTTTTTGAGAAAAGTGTACCTCAATTTGCATGGAAAATGGCTCCGTTTAGTACCCCCTTAAGTTGGTCGGTTAAATGAACGAGCATTATGGGATCTCAGAAGAAAAATTGAGTTTCACAATATTAAGAAATTGGCAGTACCGAAGCTCGGTTGTGGCTTAGATCAACTGAATTGAAGGACAGTTCAAAAAATGTCGGAGGTCGTTGTCCGAGGAACAGACGTTCAAGTGTTGGTCTGTAGTTACCATCCAAGTAGAATATCAGGTTAGGAAAAGTCTATTGACCGCTACTTTTATGCTCATGGAAGTTGATAAAATGGAGGGAAGTGGCAGTGAAACGTTTTCAAAGTAATTCCAGAAAATAATTAAAAAATATACAACATTCTCGACGAAGATAACAGAAATATATAAAATGTATTCAAAGGAAGCTAAGGGCAGTTTTTCGAATTAAATCGAAAAAAGACACGAAATAAAATGCACGTCATCACGTGAAAATTGACAACGTATCATTTACGATGTTTGGTGTTGTATGTCGCGTACGTTGTTCGGGCTCTGAAGATGTCCACTGAGACGTGTGAGAAAAGCTTAGCTTGTGCAAGAACGACAACACGGGAATTATCCAGAATGAAAAATTGTATTAATAATGCAACCCGTAGAAACTTGAATTCTACAATAAAGACGATCGTTAAAAAAAATAAAAATGGAGAGTGTTAAAATCAAAGCCATCAATAAGAAAATTAAAAAACAAGAAACAAACAAATTCGTTATAATCACAAACAAACAAAGAATATTACAAGTGATTGAAGGCTTTTACGCTTACAATAAGGGCTGAATATTCTTGGAAAAACAGGAAAAACCCCAGAGAATGCTGTATAACAGTGGAAATGCTATAAATGGATAACAGCACGATAGAAGAGGCAATTAAAGCTACGTTAAATAAATATCTACAAGAAAAATTCCTAGTACAATAAAGATGTGATAATACTATCTAATAGCTTGCTGTCAATAATTTACAAATTATTTATAAAAATTATTATTTATTAAGTCGAATGGAAAGTTGAATTCTACCAACCTAAGGATCAAGCCGGTTTTGACACGTGTGATCACCTGCAAACAAAATGCACCGTGATAGAAAAGTGGACCAAATACACACAATTGCATATAGCGTTCGCAACGGTTCGTAGATTTTCACAAAGCATTCGACTTGATTGCAACGCAATCATTCCTGCAAGGTGTGGACAACGCTAGAATTGATGGAAAATGAAGACTAGGAAACCAAAACTAACAAAATTCCAATACTGCCAGGCTTGCGTCAAAGAGACATAATTTTACCAAAACCGTTCATCTTGGCGCTGGAGAGTTTTTTAAAAAATGAACCCCAAAAAGTCTTAAAGTTGATGTATCATAATTAAGCAACCTACGATTTGCAGATGACGTCGCTTTGTTCTCCAATTGCCGAAAAAAACTTCAAGAAATGCTCCAAGAACTAAAGAAAGCATCAAATGAAATTGGTTTTATCGTGAATATAAACAAAAGCACGTTATAACATTAGGTAAAGAAAATCAAACCAATGAACTAATATTACAAATAAAACTTTTATGAATAGCGAAATTCAAATGGCGTTGGGAAGGTCATGTACCGAGACAATTAAGTTAAGAATAAAAGTGGACGGACGACATCAAATAAACAGCGGAATCACATTAGTTTTGCAGAGCACAAGACAGAGAAGAAGGGAAAAGGATGGAAGAAATTTATGTTTAAGAGGGGAATAATATGGGTCGAGGACGAAGTACATATATAATCTCCTTACTAACATTATTGCATTTTTAAGTCATTTAGTGTTTCTTTAGAGGCGATGTAGTTGTTTATTATATTTTTTTTGTTATTGTTGCTGTTTACATTGTATTAAAAGTAGGATGCAGAAGAGTACGGACTGTGTTAAATTTGGATGTGTTTTTCAAATTTTTAAAAATCTTCTTCTGTAAGCGAGTCGTTACGAAATGAGTTTTGTTCAGCAGTTTTTGTAGGTTCTCAGTAGAGCAATAGAGATGTGATTGCTTTTCTTCTATTTACTGTACTCAATCACTTTTTTGAAGAACAATAAACACTTTAATAGTCTGATATATATTTGCAATTTTAAAAAGTTATTTTTAAGTAAGAATTAATGCTAAAACAAAAAAATAAAAGCATAATCAATTGCAGTTTTCGAGCTTAAGTTAATTTAAATAAAAATAAGTGATGTCGGAACATATCGCTTGTATTAATTTAAATAAATAAATAATATTATAATGTAGGTAAAGCTTTGAGCAATTAAAAAAAATACAATTTATAATACTAAGCCCCATTTAGAGAGAAAACAAAATCCAAAAAAGCAGTAGATTTAATACAATAAAAGTAAAAGAAAACAATTGATGTTTGGATGTAATTTATATGCAGATTTATAAAATACTGTCTTGCTATCAGTTTTTTTATTTGTAAAAAAGTGAATCATTACATTTGTAATTATACATTATTTCTTATATTGATATTATGCTTTATTATTACTGTCTACGTGTGTTTTAAATTATTTTTTGATGGTCGTTTGTTTTTCGGCTAAAATTAAGACCTTTGTGTTTGTTTTTAGTTAAATAGAAATTTTGCTATCTGGTCTTGTATATGTTATTCATGTACATATCTCACGTTCTAGGAAATTAAAGCCAAACTCGTATGCTACAAATGCTTAAACTATGGTTTTAAACGTTGAACTTATCTTATTAAATTCTTCCATCGCTTGACTGAATTTAAATAAGAAATGTTTATAGATACGTTTGTTCTGTGCGTGCTCGTCTGAAAATACTAAATTTTAAGTTTTATACACAAGTAGTAATGACAATACATTGTTGTCTTTATTAAAATAATAATACAATTTAAAAAAACATGAACCCACGTTAGGATTTGAACCTTCGTATGTGGCGGCTATTACTGTAGTCGTACGATTGATGTTACTACACCAAAGTGAATATTACTGATACATTCTTTACATCTGTATTTTAAATTAACTTTTTTACCACGCGATACATTTTTGAAAATATTTTTGATATTCAATTTTAAGAAGTATTATGCAAATTTTCTCTGATATACATTATCATATGTTCTAATACTGGACATATCTTAAAAACACTCTGGGGACATATAAATAGAAATTTTCAAATTCCCCATGTTAATCTGTATGTTTCAGAATTTCCAGGACATATGATATAAACAAGTCAAAAGAATACAGAGACAACGTTTGTTTGAATGTATTAAACAATGTTGCTTGATGCGAAGTAATAACATTCTGCTGAACTTTCATTGTTTATTATTTTGAAACGAATATACACAACGTTTCTATTACTGTGGTATCTACAATCGTCATCAGGTGAATGCATTCAATGATGATGATTACAGATACCACAGCAATCGAAACGTTGTGTATATTCGTTTCAAAATAATAAACAATGAAAGTTCCGCAGAATGTTATTACTTCGCAATATAGAGACAAATTGTTATTTTTTAACGTATAAAGTTTTTTTCTAAAAAAAATCGTCGTAAGCATGATTCGAACTTAAGATTATATATGGAATTTACTTTAAATTTTAAATTAAATATCTAATAAACTGTTAATGTTAGAAAAAACTTTTATTTGAATAAATTGTTAGGAAGAATGAACTCTATGAGAAACTGTAAAAATAATTTGAATAATTTACATACGTACAAAATTATTTAAAAAAACTCTTAAAAATGGCGGATACACCCAGTTCCGGTTTCTTTATCAGACTCATCTTTTGATAGAACCGAGAGAATATGAAAAGCCAGCTCCATACCAAATTTCCAGTTACTAGAACTTTTGCTTCGAGAGTTATCCTGGGTACATCGTTACATAGAGACACAGACACAGACATTCACACAGACACCCAAATTTTTTTGTCAAAAATACATTTTTTCTGATTCAGGAGATCTTGAAACGTAAAATTATGCAATAAACATTTTTTGTAAAAAAATTGCGATCGTTATGTTTTTCTTATAGGAAAGTAAAAATGTAATATAAATTTCAAACAAAAAATTGTATGCTATACAGGGTGAATCCTTAAGCGCGACCCTCAAATTTATCTCGAAAACTATTTGGTCTAGCAATACGGGAAAATAATTTCATAGACTAAATCACATATAGGTAGTTCACTAAAAATATTTTTACTTTTGAAAACCTTTTGGGTGCGGTGCAATCAGGGGGTGATTACAAAAAATCGTAATTTTTTCAATTATTTTAAATGTAATAGTAGGTTACATACCGAGGCGGAAAGTATTCCATTTCTTTCGAGAGAACTATAGTTTACCGAGAGGCATAGCCTCGAGGTGAACTAGTTCTCGAGACAAATGGAACACGATTGCCAAGGTTTGTATACAATTTTATTCACAATCAGCCATTAAATAAAATAAATAACATAAAACTAATAAAAAATGAATGAAAACCTATTTCCAAAATATTATCGTTTATTTCGGTAAAATATTAACACATAGTAGGCACACTTCACAATTGACATATACGTATTTAATTTATGATTGTCATTTTATCAAATTAGTTAAAACAAAACACACACAAATTACAGGTTCGAAAAGTGTACATTACTGACCGTGAGGTTTCATTCCATACTGGTTTTTTTTAACCATGGAAACCGCTCACTTACCAACCTTTAAGAGGTTCGGGAAACTGTACGTTACTAACTGAGTGTGAATAATAGTATATTATATATCAAGGTTGAGAAGTGCATCATTATAACCTAAGCGATAGATTATATCGCGAGACGCGAAGCGTCGAGGGATATAAATCGCGCAGGTTATAATGAACTTCTCAACCGTGTTATATATACAATTTTTTCCACTACTAGAATTATTAAAACCTTTCTACCGGTTACTAAATCAAATTTAAAATTTAAGATATTAATTTTAAATTAAAAATCAAGTCAGTAATTCTGACAGTTGTCATTAGTTTAATAGAATTAATTTTGACGTAATTCTTAATTGTGATTTAAAACACAAAAATAAACAGATAACGTAAGTTTTTATTGCTAAAGTTGTTTAAATTGTTTAAAAACATTATTATTTTAAGCATTGATCATATCTAAAACATATTTAACTCAATAATATTCACATTTAATTAAGCGCGAACTTCAAATAACTTACTTTTTAAAATCAAATTAATTTATTAATTGTGCGATCTGAAACCTTAAATTAGCATTAAATAAAATCTCTTGCTCTTGGTACGCAGTTTGGTAAACTTTTTTTCTTTGAAACTGTTGTAGTATTATCAGAAAATGTAAATATGTTCATTATTAACTACTAGTTAATAATGAAATATTATTTACCTGCGCTTAAAAAAGTACAACTTCACGGCCTTCTATTATACGTAATAATGCAAGCGTATACAACTAGTAGTGGAAAAAAATATTTATTAACCTAAACATTAAAATCGTCTATTACGAAATTTCTAAATCTACATGCTAAACTGTTAGGCGAAGACATAATCTTTATAGACAAAACTGAACGTATTGTCGATTAGAAATGTTTCATATCAAATAGTTTGTAACTGTCGTATAGTACGGAAGATTCTACATTAGAAACACCATATGGCACTTTTCTTGAAATTTTCTTGTTAAATTGGTGACGCATTTTAGTGATGACTCGCAAATGTTTGCAATTAAAAAAAAAATAATTGAAAGGCATAATGAGTTTAGTATAGTTGCAAAATACATGAATCAGCAAATCTATTATAATAAATTTGAACTCTCTGCCATTGGAAGAACCGGAGATATGACAAAATGTTTAATAATGAAGAATTTTAGTACTTGCATTTGTTGTCAAAAAACATTTAGTTTGCTTTTAAAAATGTGTTTATCGACATTGTGCATTGTGTTTCTATCTGAACGTTGTTAATTTT
Source organism: Aquatica leii (assembly GCA_035610365.1). Taxonomy (NCBI): domain Eukaryota; kingdom Metazoa; phylum Arthropoda; class Insecta; order Coleoptera; family Lampyridae; genus Aquatica; species Aquatica leii. The sequence goes on along the minus strand of CM069435.1, from coordinate 44,357,008 downwards.
TGTGTTTTATGTTGCTACATACTTGAGTTTTGTTAGTCTTTTATTTGAACCTTATTACTTCTTTATTGTTGTTCTCGTTTGTTTTCAAATACTGTGTAAAAGATGGTTTTTACAAATTCTTAAACATATGACATGTTACGGATATATTTTCAATGCCAAGAAAATGAGTTAATTGCTTCATGATCTTACAACGCTATGTATCCAAATCGAGAACGCTAATGTATAAGGGTTTTTCATCGATTGGCATTACGATTACGCACCACAGGAAAATTTAAACACTTTTGCGATTGATGGTTCACAAAAGACAGTTTTAGATATTTTGTGTCATCTCTCTCGTTCCTCCAATGAGGAATGATTTGGTAATTCATGTACTTTACAACTATACTAAGCTCACTATGCATTTTCATTTGATTTTTTAAATAAAGTTTCACTAATTGAACAAATACATTTCAAGAAAAGTGCCATATGGTGTTTCTAATGTAGAATCTTTCGTACTATACGACAGTTACAAACTATTTGAAATAAAACATTTTTAATCGACAATACGTTCATTTTTGTCTATAAAGGTTATGTCTTCGCCTAACAGTTTAGCATGGAAATTTAAAACTTTCGTAATAGACAATTTTAATGTTGAATTAGATAAGCTTTCAAACCAGGTAAGTTAATGTATATCTTTACATTGAGAAAATTACGGTTTTTTGTAACCACCCCCAAAAGGGTTTTAAAAAATGAAAATATTTTTAGTAAACTCCCTATATGTGATTTAGTCTATGAAATATTTTTCCTGTATTAGACCAAATAGTTTTCGAGATAAATTTGAGGGCCGCGCTAAAGGACTCACCCGGTATAAGATATTCCAAGATAAGAACTCAACAGTTCATTAAACAAAATTGTTTACATTTTTTAAATTGTAATGATATATTTAAACTTATTATTAATAGTTTATTATTACTTCAATGATCACAGCACACAAATAAAAAACCGTAATTATTTTATGATTTAAACATGCACACTTCCAAAAGTGTCATACTAATCTCTCTTTTTATACTAAAGTAAGACTAACTCAAATGCACAGATATTTCTTCATTCCACTGTTTAATCAATAAGATCCATTACTGGCAAAGCTTTAATTAAAAAGCACGATTATAAATTTCATCAAAACAAAAAGTATTTAGTGTAATTAGATTAAAAATGTTTATATAATCTAATAAAATCGATATAAAAGATTGCAATTATAATACATCATTTAATATGCAAAAGAGAAGTAAAACACCATTTACAATATCCACAAATTAATTATAAGATTTTGTTGCTAAAACCGATTTATATAGTACTTTAATTGGACATCAAATAGAATGTTTAAATACTGTTTATATATTTTGTAGTATATAGTATTATGCATATGATGAGATTTCTTTAGTTGAAGTTAAGTTTATTTTATGCACTTTTACTGACGTTATGTACTTCTTGTAGTTGAATGTTTGACATAGCTAAGAAATTTTTTATACTTTAAGGTGTGAACTATTAAAAGCAAAATTGGTGTGTATAAAGTGCCTTAAAAAGTTGCGAAAGTAATAAAAACGTTTGTCTATTCTGCACAAGAGTACAATAAAAAACGCTTTGTGTGATTTTTGTTTTGAAACATAGAAGAACAGTAAAAACTTTAGATTACTTCTCTGACTTATAAGTGTGTAGTTTGGCTTGCAATGTTTAAATGTTGATATTTTCAATTATTTAATTTACTCAGCATTTTCGTATTTGTTAAACATTTTGCATTAATAATTTTAATTTTAAATTAAATGCACAACCATTCACATTTAATTTTTGAAATTAAAAATAACATTATCGATTTTTGGTGTGAATAACAGCAGACAACGAAAACCGAATAGTTTATAAAACAATCGTGATAAATTATTACAAAAAACAATAATAACAATAAAATCGTATTAATTATACAACATTATACTTTCAACCTATACAAGAAATAAAATCTAATGAAGTTTTTATAAGGTGTCAGTATATATGGTACCTTGGCAACAAACAAAAATGTATTAAAAATTTTGTAGAGAAAATATACATAATATACAACTCAACACAAATTTAACCAAAAACAACATAAAAACGTGAACTTTGTCGAGCACCGTCGTGCAAAAACAAAAAATGCTCTTCGAAATTTTTCTACCTTGCACACATTCAGCTTAGAATTTTTCAAATTACAACCATCGATTATAATAATAATAATTTTAGTAGAATTCAGGTTTCCACGGAATGCGTTCGCATTACAATTTTTCATTCTGAATAAATCTCGTGGAGAAGAGATCGGGTTACAGCGCATCTGCCATTCGGAAGCACCTAACTCTTACGTGATAACCTCCGCTCTAATTGTGACCAGGATGACTATTGGAACAATCCCGGCTACAACCTCGATTTCCTCAAAGGACATGGTTTTGTAAACCGAGGCCGCACTAATAGACAGTTTGCGGTGTAGCTTTTCCAACTGGAATTGCACGAAATTAAACCTAGAAGCTTCCCATCAGATATTAGCTGCGCACAACGCCACGTTAAAGGATTAGACGTGTTGGACATTAAAGGCCTTAATTTATTGCGCTTTTAATATAGCGTGTAAAGCTATGACGTCGCGCTGGACGGGTACTTCCGTCACGTCTAGATTTACGCGGTCGATGTTGAGCCTCCGTCGTCCGGTAGCATACATAATTTGACTTTTAGACTTGCGACGTTTTTATGGTTTAATGCGTTAAAGATCGCGGTTCTGTTTAAGGAGTTAAAAGCCTCTTTGATGTCAAGAGATACCACTGAGTAGTATTTTCGTCTCTGTCCTTTACCTGTTAAGGATTTGATATTGGTGATGATTTGTTTTAAAGCGGTTGTTGTGGAATGGGATTGCCGGAAACCATTTGAACTTTGGCAAAAGTTGGCATAGTGGAGTCGGTCTGGCGGATATGATTTTTTCGAATAGTTTTCCGGCGTGATTAATTAGGCATATTAGGCGAAAAGAGTGGAATTGGGCTTAGGAATCAGGATCAGTTTATCGGATTTCCATTATTTGGGGAAGGAACCAGAGGAAAGAAAAGGTTGAAAATATTCACAAAGATGTTTAGCAGAGCCCTCGTCGCATGGATGATGATCTCGGCTGGCACCCCGTCCAGACCAACGGCTTTTTTAAGATCCATATAGCGACAGCCTTTAACACTTTCTCGGTGGCGATGAGCTCTGCCAGACAGTCTCTAAGCAACTGCCCCCCTTGACTCACGGTCAAGTGTGTTTCTAAAATATAAGTAAAATTGTCCCTTCTTAAACAATAAAATAAAATCACGTAAAAATTGCCCTCCCCTCACCTAAGCAATATAGGTACAATCACACAAATCCGCGTCTATATATAGGAGTGTCAAAATGCAAGTTACGTTAGGAATAATTGCAGACTTGTTGAAATACAATAGTTGAAACGCATCACAACAAATGACGAAGCCTTTATTATGAATACAGAATAATGCTGAAATGCACGTAAGAAATTGGATTTATTGTAAAATAATGAATAATTATTACAATTTTCGTTTTTAAATGACACAGCTTTATTTTTTTCATTGATGAAAATTGATAAATTGAGAGTTGTCCATATAGAATAAGTGAGGTTCTAAACGAGAACTTTTTACAGTACCCAACAAAACTTTATCTTTAAAAATTCAATTAGTGGGAAGTCTAAGTCAGTTCATACTTTTTAAAACAGCGCAGAACACAAAGTCAATTGTTGAAATTTAACTTGTCTGTTATTTCCCTTACATATAACTGATTCTTCTTAAATGTAACCAAAAATTTCAAACAAATATGTTGCTAGAGCAGTTTCACTTCAACTTTTCAAATTTCAAAAATAAATGATATAAATTAGAATTAGTAACAAATGATGCTTTTTAAGAATTAAAAAAAAATATTTTATGTGAAACTATTGAGCCAGGAGTGATTCAAAATAGGTGAAGTGCATTCTTTTGTAAATTACATATGATTTATATGTATTGTCGTTTAAGCCCTGACGGCAATTAATAATTTTCTGAAAATTGAATAAGAAGTTGTTTCGTCATTATATGATAACGCTTTTAGCTTATGCCTTTGTTAACTTTGCATTTGAGAAGTTTTAAAGAATTTCGGGATTTTTATTTTGTCTTTTGATATTAGTGTTAACGTTCTCAGTTTGAAGGTTCATTTATAAAATTCTGTAATATTTTTTTGAGTCTAAAGCTCGGTTGCATAAAGCATTGTTAACTTTGACGATGTGGTTAACTACGTGGTTATGTGTTTAAACGTATAAAATCAATTGCTTTGCTGACGACATTATCAAATCAACAGCAACGATTCAGTTAACATGTTAAGTTAGAAAATGTTGGTATGCTTTCTCGCGCTGTATGAATTTTGCCCAGTCGTAAATGTCATCTACGACCTGGACGTTACTGATTAGTATTTCCGTTTCGTATGCTAACGCCATGCCCAGTGATATCTACGTTTTAAGTATCTTGGAACATCCGCGCTACTGATTTGTAAATTAATTTTGATTTTAATGTGTTACATGTGACAGATTTACTGGGGTAAGAATGTATTTTAATATTACGGTGCAGTTTATATATCCTCTACAAATAACTACGAAAATCGGTTTTAATTTGTCGTATGAAAATCTTTGTAGTTAATTTGTGATTCTCTCTAACGGGTTAATTTTCAGTAATTTTAGGGGATGTTTTAGATATGCCATTAGCTAATCGCATATTAGGAACGCTGAGTAAGTACCTACCGCTAGAAGTCGTAGAGTGGGGTGGGTTATCAATAATCAAAGTAAATGTTTTAAGGCACCAAGTTGCTGCTACTATAGATTATCTGACCGGAACTATCGACCAGCAACAGATACCTTTCCAACGCACCGGATAAAATTATAACAGCGGCGCCAGCACAGGAAAATCCTAGATGAATAAACTCATAAAGAATCACAATCATCTAAATTAATTATTAACACAAAAAAAATAGAATAAAAAGTATTAACATAACAAAATTTAGAATTATAAATTACATACCCCCTGTATGGTTGAACATAAGTTTTTAATTTAAATGACGATACGTCACTGGTCTGAAGATGTTACACTTAAAGATTATGTAGTTAAATTTTGTAAAGACCGTTCATGAGATTTGCTCTGATTACAGCAGTATACAAAGCTAAATTGAATCGCGAATTAAAACAGGTAAGTTGAAAGTATAAGTTTGTATAACAATTATTAATTTTAAGTGTTAATTGACCTGTAACCCAAAGCAAATTGCGAGACAAAAAACCTTATAATTATTTTTTACATAAGAATTTAATAATATTCATTTATATGTTGAGTGACGGATTTAGTACCGTACATGACATGAACTTACAGATTAACATACAAAATAGATTATGATAGTGGTGTTGTACGATGCACGAGCGTTGCCTCCGTAAAGAAATATAAGGAATAATGTGACCTGTAGCTTCCGTAGGTGTAGGTATTGATCAATAAGCTTGTATCTGGGATGTTTGTAATCATCCGGTTCGCCTCTAGGTATTTCCTTAATTTTCGCAGGTGATACCGTAGGCCAAGTTATTGTTACATCGAATAATAGCAAGCATCCTCCAAAACGGGAGAATGAATTATAGTAAACCATCCAGAACAGAATACGAAGGGAAGGACAAGGAGAAGAAAAAAAATTAAAACCACTAAAAGAAAATAATGAATTAGTATCGTTAGTTTCACCATTTTGTATACCTACCAAATGTTCCTATCAGCCCAACAGAAATTCTGTGCCCCGAATTTTACCCCGTAAAGCACATAAATTCTTTCGTGAGTAAATTGTAAAAAAAAAACAAATTCCAATCAAACGTAGAATTTATAGAATTATTCTTACACAACGACTGTCCAAACCAGCATGTGCTAATAAGTAGAAAAAGAAGTAAATTCCGGTATTGCCAATTATACAAAATCCAAAAAAACCATAGATAGAAAACGCTAAATTGAAAATGTAATTAAGTTGTTTATACATCAGGTTTTAGAGTGTGAGTAAAAATTCGAAATTATATGTTGAAATCGCTGTAATTTCGTAAGAATTTATTTTTTTTTGGTATTCGCTAACTTTAATTTATTGAATGCAACGCTAACAGCCGTATTCATAGACGATCGCCGGCGAGTCGCTAGCAACTCGCCGGCGATTTGCTGGCGGTTTCGCTGGAGGTTTCTCCGGCGAACGGCTAAAACATAATTTGTGTTGCACAGTCGTTCTCCCGCGGTTCGCCACGCCGGCAAAAGTTTGTCTTACTGATCATGCGCATTTCATTTCTTTACATGAAATGCACGTGTTTAAATATATCAAATTTCTGCAACTGGTTATCTATGTACGATAGTAAACATATTAATTGTGTTTTTACGATGAAAAATTTTTTTTTATTCAAATTCAGATAGATAGCAATTAATACAAGAACCGGTAATCCTCTATTAGTAATTTCGTTTGTGGTCTTTTATTATTGGTAGTAATATATCAACTACTATAATTTTTCTAAATCTGTACCGTTTTTAAATTGATCATTATAAACTTCTAATGAGTTTTCCATGTCTCGAAATGAAATAAAAATATAAAGAAAAACATTATACTGGTTTCTTTATTTGATACAGACGAGGTATGTAAATTTGCAGATCAAAAATGTCCCTGTTTGAATTATAAATTGTATTTAATTCACGTTCCATTTTATTTTTAAAAATAACGAAAATTCGCAATTGCCAAATGCTAGAGAATTGCCGGAGATGGTATCGACTACCTCCAACCGTTCGCCAGCGACTTGCCCGGTTTTCACTGAAGTTTGTGGTAGAACGCATGCGCGTCGTTGCTGGCGAACGATTATGCATTGAAATTTCTTTCTGGCGAGCGGAGAAACGCCAGCGAGTCGCCGGCGAACGACTATGAATACGGCTGTAAGCCATTCACTGTTTATGCGTGTTACACTAAAATCCGTGTAAGAGTTAACAAGTTCTTACACGGATTTTAGTAATGTTAATTTTTTCTAAGTTGGTATCTTTGCATCGTAAGTTGACGTTATATGAAAAAAAAAATCAAAATTATTGTAACTTAACAATTGAAATTCAAATGTTTATGTCAACATTAAAATAAAGACGTTCTATTAATTCAAACTTATTTATTTATAAAGGTATAAATAGATCATTTCGTATAAGATTTTAGGTTAACATATAAATTTCAATATGTTACCAATTCAATAAAATACAATGTTGTTGTAAAACTAAAATTATAAGGGAAATATTAAAATTGAATCAAAATAGAGAAAATAGTATAAAACACACGTGATAGAATACGTTTCAATCACTCTACCGTTTCATAAACTCGCCGCTGCGCGGCTCGTGCATTGTACCCGATCTCGTGAGTGAAGCGCGTTCATTCTGTAACTTGTGTTTTAATATACTATTACAAAAAATACCAAATAAATAATTGTAATTAACAAAACAAATTAAAAAAATATATACATATTAAACTTAAAATCAAAAAAGACTGAAACCATAAAAATTTCAAAATATTTTAGAATTTTGTTTTTGATTTCGCTTACAATCCATCTTTTAAAAAACAAATTTAATTGCATTTAGAAAGAAAGCACATAAAAAATATTTCAATTACAATTTTATATTATTTACAACAAATTCACAAATTGAGTTACAATTACTTTGTATAAATAATTGAATTACTGTAATTAAAACAATGATCAACTGTTATTTTAAGTTTTTCTTTAGTCTGCCGTCCAATACCAGAAACTATCATTTAATAAGTTTTAATTTTATTGATATGTTTTGTTGTTATTTCAGTAATATAAAAATTACAAAATTACAAATATATTAAATTTTGTTTAATTGGCAAAACCTCTAAATTATAATTTAAAAGTCAACAACATAACCTTTAATAATTTACTCTTAAATACACTGCTACCAGCTTTAGATAACATAATTTAATACATTTTATCTCGGGAAATTTAACTTGACCCCAATCATTTTGGCTTACTCCGTACATCTGACCGCTCAGTTCCGAATCTCCTTGTATATAATTTATTTTTATATCTGACAAATCATAATTAAAAAATATTTTTTTTTGTTTTTTCTAATTTTGCAGACTCATGTCCAGTTGACTGTAACTTTTCTACGAGATACGTTGTGGCTAGTTTTGTACTGGCACGAGAAAGTAAATGACGCATTTCGCGTTTTTACATTTTCTTTGTAATAAAATTTTTATTTAACGTTTTTTTGTCTTAAACATTAACTTGAGCGTATTTAGAACATAAAGAGCAGCCATGAATAAAGTAGCTTGAACTTTAAATATATTATAATAGCGCGTAGGCAGTTCTAATCTCACTGACTCTAAACGCAGATTGAAGGTGGAATGAATTAAAAATTATTCTAAAAATAAATCATTAAGCGTAGTTAGTTTTGTGTTAAAATATAAGTCTGATCAATGGTTACATACATTTTTTGTAATTCGATGTCGGCCATTAATATTAATATTCTTTATACCAAGTTTCGCAAGGTTTTCATCAAGTAACATATTAATTATTTGCTTTAATTTTGTAGCGTTCAACGTTTAATACCTTAACAAACTTAATTATCTTAATTATCAATAATTTATTGTTTGTTGCTTTTTTGACAAATTAAACAAAGTGCTTAATTACACTCTGTTTCGATTTATAAATAACATTTTTCAAATATAAAAAGAGTAATTTTGATAACAATATCAAATTAGTAATAGTATAGAAATAAAGTATAAATAAGACACAAAATCAATGAAAAAAACTATTAAAAGACAAGAATAGATAAAAAAAGCAATAATAACAAAACAGTTGTTGCAAAAGTCTTACAAACTTTAGAAAATGCAAACTTATACTAAGTTTGTTTAAAAAAGGTATCGTAAAGTGTGTCTACTTCAACACTGCACATCTTTCGACATTAAGAATAAAATTTAGGACAACAAAAAATGTTTATAACCTCTGATCTTTAGGATTACCTAACTACAATAAAACATTAAAAATATCTAATAATGTTATGTTAGTTCCAAAAAATATATAAATATTTGGTGTCCAAATAGCCCCGTCGTTGGCGCTTCTTGAGCCTTTTTTTGAAATCTCTTTCATTACATGTTAAATGATCAAGTTCACCCGTAAAATGTAACTTAAGGATTAAGTTTACTTTTACAGTTTACTTTAATATTGAAGCGTTTCTAAAATATTTAAGGCGATTGTCAAAATCGATAGAATGTTCTAGTCTCGGATAAGGTGAAAATATAAAAGACATCGGAAATAAATTGAAACCAGTCTTAAGTGCAACGTAAGTGTTAAAAGAAGCACGTGCAGGATTAATTAAATGCAACATCAGTGTAAAATAAATTGTGACTAATTATCTTAAATGCGGATGGTTACAGTGCTATATATAAGTTATATCCAGGAAATTGCAATCACAAGAAGCAAGATTGCAGAATTACAGATAGTGTGATTATGCAGAAAAATTATATATTGTAAGCTTTTGTTTTTATTAAATTACTGTTTTGTTATTTTGCTTAGTTAGTTGTATTGTGTTTTTAGCTTAATTAAAATTAGTCAGGTTTATAATAATCGTTAATAGCGTAAACAGTTAAAAATAAATTAAATTTTAAAATTCGTTACTATAATTTAATTAAATCACATTTGTCTTAATAACTATTTACTCTGGAACAAAGTCTTTATCTTGATCGCTAGCATCAAAAATTTCTACTTGTCCCGAGTTTTCGCAGCAAGCGCAGTTGTAAAATGGATCTATGTTTTAGTTTTTACAAGCACTACACATCCAGTATGTGCATTTTAGACTCTGTATCCAGTCAATCTTACTACTATCGCCTTTAAACTTATGCAAAAAATACTGCAAGTGGAGTCAATTTTTGAGAAAGAAGGCTGATTTTGGTTTCTACCTCAACTTCTGTAGCAAGTACAGCAACGGATGAATTTGTACCTGATGGAATCTTCTTGTCTTGCTTTATTTTTTGTTTTTTGCCACTTCCTCGGTGCTCCTGGAACAGCTCCAGCAAATTTGCATCTAAAACTCTTCCTCATGTTTCTTTATTTTCACTGTCAACTAGACCACCAGTAATTTTTTTCAACACTTTATTTTGATTAGAAGAATGCAAGCCAATTGCTCTAAAACCTGATTTCAGATTTTGATTTACCGTGACGCTGATTGTTTTCCAGAGTCTATTTAGCAATAGAAAGAACTGTTATTTTAGAATGTAACCAGAGTACCTAATTTACCTTCTCCAATGATCCAGTATCTCTTTCAACTTTTTTTATAGATACAAAAACCCAAATTTTAAGAGTTGCATTAAGTAGGTGTCATTTGCGGAAAATGTCGTCAAATAGATGCTTCGATTATTTTTGGGGATAACAGGCTTGCTAAATTGTCTCTCTGCGTTACAACTTTATCTTCTTCAACAAGCGGTAACAAGATTTAAAAAAAAAAATGTTCAAAAAGGTTCAAGGCAAAACATTCGTTTGAGCTACTTGCATATTTTAAACCAGTTAGTTTTTTAAGTACAGTTTTTATAGATGTCTTGTGTTATATATACTACCATGGAAAGACATAATTCTCCATTTGCGTTTTGAAAAATCATAATGCTGATTAAAGCCCGACAATACTATTGCACTCTTTTGTTTCTTTCTGTGTTTCTTGGTGCTATAATTTTTTTTAACTACAGGGTCATCAGCAATATTTGTCTCATCGCAATGGTATAGATTACATCTTTCATTGAAGAAAAGACAAGTTCAGCTTCATTTAAAAAATCATTATGTCAACGCGGTTGACTGAAGACCGCTTGATGTTTAATGCAATTTTGATGAACAGGTTGTTTCTGGCAATAAAAGAATTGTTGAAATGTGGACCAGAAGTTTTGTCCTGGAAAACCTGATCTTGCTTGCCTTGTTTATGTAACATGCTGTAAGTAAGTAAATAAGAATTTTTTTATACGTCAGAACAATGTTTCAATTCAGTTAGTCAAGAATTCTTAATTTAAACACTTCGGGTTTCATTGCAGTGCTTTCTAATGTTTCGTTACGACTTAGATTTTTGGACATACAGTCAAGAAACTAGCTTGGTCTAAAGTTTATTGGAAAATAAAAGTTTAATTATTACCTAAAAATCAGTAACTTTTTCAATAATGAGACAAACTTTTTTTCTAATTTTTACCTTTTTCAGTCTCTTACCTTTCATCGTAATCGCTTGGTATTGTTTTTTTTTTAAGTTAACATTATACATAACTGAAATAATCCAGAAATTAAATACTACACTAAACATCATGCGTATCCGTATGTTGACCTCAACTACTTGCCAAAACAACCTTTCTTTGCACAGACTCACACATAACTTGATCAAGATAAAATAGATAGATAGACTAAGAAATTGTAAGATCCGAAAAGCAAAATCAAAATGACTGACCCAAATAGACTCTAAACGTTATGAAATTCGTGTGACACAATTTGTAGATGGTTCTTTAGTTAAATTTTGTAATACTGTCACTGGTACGTCAAACAAAATCAATTAAACTTTGTGCTGTACATATTAGCTCCATGTATGTAAAAATCAAGAAATTATCACGCTATGATATATTTTCAAAATTATTTAAACATACTAAGATGAGAACGTTTTCCAGGTTTGGACCGTGTCATTGCTGTAATTGAAGTTGCCAACCTTTCGTCCACTTCGTAAGGGGTTTCATCAGGGCGTAAAAGAAATCGAAGAACTTAAACAAGCAACCGAAATCTACCTAAAAACTTCTCAAAAGTTTTTTAATCATGTGAACCAAGCCAGATTCTGAACTCTGAAAAGGTAAGAAAGAAAAAAGCTTAAAGAAGTAAACGAAAATCTAACAAAAAACCACTACAGAGTTAGGTAAAAAACTTGTGAACCAAGTCAGATTCTAAACTCTATAGAAGTGACTTACGAATAAGTTGTCTCCGTTTATAAAGAAGAAGTATCGTCATAACTGGTTGGGTTTGCGATAAACAGAATGGCCCGTCCGTCGGGCTTACTAGTCATAAGAACGTAGAGAAATGGTAGAGAACCATTACTTTTGATTTTCATAGTAAATTTGATATCTAAGCGTTGAAACTTAGACAATTTGAGATGACCATGAGACCAAACAATAAACGTGTCGTCAAAATACCTAAACCAAACTTTAGGTTTTAATATTGATGATTCCAAAGTAACCGTTTCAAAAGATTCTATAAAAATTTTAGCTACAACAGGTGATAGAGTAGAACCTATAGCAACACCAGAAACCTGTTCGTAAAACTTGTTATCAAATTGGAAGTAAGTGGATGATAAGCACTTATCAATAAGAGGAACCCAATTCAAATTCTTGTCATATTGAATCTGCTCGATGATAATAAACGAATCCTTAACAGAAATTTTAGTAAAAAAGTGAAGTGACATCAAAGCTCACAAGAAGTTTTTGCGGTTCAAGTTTTATAGTTTCTAAACGTTGAATAAAATGATAAGATTATTTAAAGTATCAGTCTACCAATAATAAAAAATTCAATCTTTCAAAATGTATTTAACATATGTTTCGAGCTTGTAATTATAAAGCTCATCTTCAGAAAACTACAAAAAATATTATTAACAACTTATAAAAAGTTAAATTACAAAAATTTTTTAAAAAACTTACATTTTTTGAAAAATGTCAAATATGAGAAATTGTAACTAGATATTCAAAAAAATAAAAAATGTAAGTTTTACAAAATGTTAAATGTAAATAAAAAGAAGATGGTGCAATTTAGAAACAAATCTAAGAAAAATTAAGTTTAAAATCACAATTGAAATTGGTTTGATCGTTCAACAAAAAACTTTTATCTGTATTTTAATATAAATCAACTCTAACAATTCAAGAATTTGTTTGTTATTAATGTTTTTAAAAAGATGAAATAATTTGTAAGAACAAAGAGAATGACGATTATCTAAAACATGTTGCGCAAATGTAAATTTCACTGAATTTGGATTATTAATATATTTTGAAGTATTTTTTAAATACCTAAGATGTTCATTAAGTCGAGTTTGGAAAGATCTTTGTGTCATACCAATATTGGTATTGGTATTTAACATTTTGTAAAACTTACATTTTTTAATTTTTTTGAATATCTAGTTACAATTTCTCATATTTGACATTTTTCAAAAAATGTAAGTTTTTTAAAAAAAATTTGTAATTTAACTTTTTATAAGTTGTTAATAATATTTTTTGTAGTTTTCTGAAGATGAGCTTTATAATTACAAGCTCGAAACATATGTTAAATACATTTTGAAAGATTGAATTTTTTATTATTGGTAGACTGATACTTTAAATAATATTAATAATAACCAATAACAATGTATCCCCTAAACAATTTAAAAATGGCAAGAGGATAATTTTATACAGAAAATATTCATACGACGTCAAAAAATTTTATTTGAACATTTGGTTTCTCAAGACTTGTCTGAATTTAAATAAACAACCAAAATTTACTAAAATTAAAATTAATATTAAAACCAAAACCCAACAGTTAGCTTATTATAATTACATCACAACATACATCAAATCGGAAATAAAGAAATGGTACAGCAAGATAAATGATACTCGTTTTAAACTTTGGTATCTACATTCGAATATTTCTTCAACAGTACATCCTGCAATTTGGGACTCACTAGATTATAATGTTAGAAGTAATGTGGAACAATTTGGTAACATTTTATATATTAAACTTAGTAATAAGTTACAAAATTTAAATTGTTTTCATAAACCACAATTTAAATCTAAATTTAATTCTTTTCTTTTTCAACAAAATAATTTTTGTTATCATTTTGATAATAATATAAAACCAGCTTTTGAATTTCATAAAAATACTTTAAAGCTAACTAATGTCAATTTTACACAAAATGAAATAGAACTATTGAACAAAGGTCTTAAATTTTCACCTTCACTACCATTAAGTGATACTTCTTTTAATAATTTTAAAGCTTCTGTTGAGTTTATTTTACAATCATTACCTAATTTAGATTCTTCTAATCTTGATATTTCTAATATTCCTAACAATTTAAATTCATTTAAACAAAATTACATTAACTTCAATCAAATAAGTTTAATTAAATCTATTAAACAAAAAATTATTGATAATAAAATAATAATTACTAAAGCAGATAAAGGTAATTGTACAGTAATTCTTAATAGATTAGAATATATTAATAAAACTTTAAATTTTTTAGATTGTACTGATTTTGAAAAATTAAAAAGATCTCCATTAACTAAATTTGTTACTAGTACTATTCATATTTTGCATTTAACTGAAAACATGTTTAATTTTTTTAATGTTCATTTGTCTAGTTTGAAAGTATCTAATCCTTCTATCCCTTTACTTTATTGTTTACCAAAAATTCATAAACCCAATTTTCCTATTAGACCAGTTGTAAATTTTATTAATTCACCTACCTATAAAATTAGCATATTTTTAACTAAAATATTTAATTTTGAAATGAATTTCATTTCTAGTTACTCAATAAAAAATACACAAGAATTAATAGATTCTTTAAACAATTTAATTTTTTCTTCAGATACAATCTTAAATCTTAATATTGTTTCTTTTGATGTTAAAAACCTTTTCCCTTCAGTTCCTCCTACAGATGTATTACTTATAATCTCTAATCTTCTTTCACTTTCTGATTTTCCTGATTTTGTAACAAATGATTTATTAAAAATTACTAAATTTTGTTTAAATAACGTTTTCTTCCAATTTGATAATCAATTTTTTAAACAAAATCTAGGTCTTCCAATGGGTTCTCCTTTATCACCTATTTTTGCTGAAATTTTCTTAAACAATTTAGAAAGTAAATATATTTCTAAAAACCAAATTTTCTTACAAAAAATAATATTTTGGAAAAGATATGTTGACGACATTTATTTTTTGTATTTTTAATGGTTCTAATGATGATATTCATAACTTTTTAGATTTTTTAAATAATATTCATAATAGAATAAAATTTACCGTTGAATTTTCAAAAAATAATAAGTTGCCTTTTCTTGATTTATTAATTTCTTTAAATAATAATAACACTTTCAAATTTGAAATTTATAGAAAACCTACTACTACTAACCATTTAATACCGTTTGACTCAAATCACCATATTTCTCATAAACTAGCTTCATTTCATTATTTTTTCAACAGACTTCTTACTATTCCTTTATCAATTCAAAATTATAAAATTGAATTAGATATTATTTTTTATTTAGCTTATACTAATAATTTTCCTTTAGATATTATTTATAATGTTTATCACAAACACTTATATAAACATTGTATTAAATCTTACACTAAATTAATACCAATTTCAACAAATTCTACTAACAAAAAAATTTTTTTGGTTCCTTTTATACCAGATTTTCTTAATTTTTTTTTTAAATTAAGTAAAGGTAACGATTTCAAAATTTCTTTTTCTAATGAAATATCTCTTCGGAATCTTTTTTCTTGTAATTTTCTAAATAATAATAATAATTTAACTAAAAGTGGAGTTTACAAATTAATTTGTTCTTGTCAAAAATTTTATATTGGTATGACACAAAGATCTTTCCAAACTCGACTTAAGGAACATCTTAGGTATTTAAAAAATACTTCAAAATATATTAATAATCCAAATTCAGTGAAATCTACATTTGCGCAACATGTTTTAGATAATCGTCATTCTCTTTGTTCTTACAAATTATTTCATCCTTTTAAAAACATTAATAACAAACAAATTCTTGAATTGTTAGAGTTGATTTATATTAAAATATCAGATAAAAATTTTTTGTTGAACGATCAAACCAATTTCAATTGTGATTTTAAACTTAATTTTTCTTAGATTTGTTTCTAAATTGCACCATATTCTTTTTATTTACATTTAACATTTTGTAAAACTTACATTTTTTAATTTTTTTGAATATCTAGTTACAATTTCTCATATTTCACATTTTTCAAAAAATGTAAGTTTTTTAAAAAATTTTTGTAATTTAACTTTTTATAAGTTGTTAATAATATTTTTTGTAGTTTTCTGAAGATGAGCTTTATAATTACAAGCTCGAAACATATGTTAAATACATTTTGAAAGATTGAATTTTTTTTTTTATTATTGGTAGACTGATACTTTAAATAATATTAATAATAACCAATAACAATGTATCCCCTTAACAATTTAAAATGATAAGAGTTGAAGATGTGAGAAGAGGTTTTACCCGTAAATTTGCAAAGAATGTTAGACTTAGCTAGCTTGTAGGTAGAAGATTGGATAGAACTGACGATAAGTCCAGAGAGAATACTCTGTTTGTGAACTTTGGGAAGTCCGTATAGACGAGGTGGTTTAGAATCTGAAACGGTAAGTCGAAGTTTAGTTTCATGAGGTAGATTGGAAGATTTGGCTGATCTCACGTTTGATCCTCGAAGTGAGATTACGAGTTAGTAGAGCGTACGCTTCCTTAGACAAAATAGAATGGATTTTCGCAACATAAGCAATTTGGTTCAAAACGACAGTAGCGTTGCCTTTGTCGGCTGCTGGGTAGAGTTAAACGGTGTCTCGCAGCCTAGTCTCTCAACGTATAGGCGCTTTTTTAAAATATATTTTATAATTTAGCACCACAAAACTTACGATTCAATCACCAGAACAACTGAGTTACTCGTCGCTCTCTTAAGTTGCGAGAAAAACCACGTAACACCGTTTTGGTATTTTCTAACTCCCGTCGAAGTGGTTCAAATGGTTCATTCCAAACTTATACTTAGAAAATGATCGAGGTTGTCATTTTTATGCGTCTTACAGCAATTCTATTCGATTTGAAGTTAGAGAATATGCACGATTGTAATTTTGCAATACATCATTATTGATATTTAATGTAACATATATAAACAGATGTAAACAATGGCGTCAAAATTGTGGTTTCTTATAACCTTACGCAGAACGACAATCACCCTTACGACAAGCATAACAACCG
This sequence comes from Aquatica leii, assembly GCA_035610365.1. NCBI lineage: Eukaryota > Metazoa > Arthropoda > Insecta > Coleoptera > Lampyridae > Aquatica > Aquatica leii. The sequence continues at coordinate 44,339,950 of CM069435.1, read as the reverse complement.
TCATGTTACAATAATCTACATGTAATTTCGATATGTTTGTCGATTTAAACGGCGCGCCCTTTACTATGATGTCTTTTAATTTTAATTTGCATTTTGACCGGAATTGATCGAAATGATTCAAAATAAGTACCTTGAAATTATGTTTATGTGGAATTATTATTTTTGATTTTATAACATAATTAAAAATACCTAAAGATTTTGCATCCACATAAAAGATTAAAACATGAGTATAAATGTGAAATGTCGTTCAATTTATTATACATATTAAACGCACTATGTAAAAATAGCATAAAATAAAAAATAAAATCAATAACCTTTGATTATGATTAACTTATTTATGTAAAACACGGAAGCGACATGAAATATGATGTAAAAAATAAAAATCTATAAAAACTATATTTAGAATAAAAAGAATTTACTGTTATTAATCAGTTATAAGAAAAAACCCAATTAAATTTTTACAAAAATTTGTTAGAAAATTGTAAAAAATATAAATAAAAATCAAGAAATTCAAACGTCACACGATTACATAAGCCTAATGTTAAAGGTTAGTAGAATAAAAAAAACAAAATTAGTAGAAATACTAAATTATAATTTATTAAAGATGTGTGTGTGTGTGTGTTATTCCAAACTAGTATAAATTATAAAATAGTAATCACAAATAATCTAAATTGATTTCTTTGTAAATAATTTAATATGTGAAGCACCGTCTCTAAGTTTATCAACTTCATTTACAAGAAATTAAATTAACAAAGAAATAAGACAGAACAAAATAAATTGCTGTTGACAATAATAGTTATTTATTTCGTTTTACTTATTCCCTTCTTCAAAATTTAATTAAACAAGATTTTGATTACGGTACATAATAGATACTTGTAAACTGTTACGCCATCTTCTAATTTTACTTTGGGTGTCAAAAACAGGTGAAAAGTTTATTTAAAAAAATAGAGAACGAAATGAGTTTTATTGTTTTTGTAGTTAATTTAATTATGCAACAGTAAAATTATTTGCAATTAAAGTTTTATTATACTATTATATTTTTATAGTTAATCGATCCACTGAAAGTGAGTGATGGCAAATGATTTATGAATGCCGATTTTAGTTTCTGAAATAGTTGCTACTTACCACATAGTTACAACAATAAGTTTAAACATGCTTTATTTTAGTTTTTTATGTACATCAGAAATATCTAATGTTATTTATCGTTTTAAACAATAATAAGCAAATCTTCTTAAACATCACATTTTTAAATGCAAATATAAATATACAAATAATGTCTAGATATAATAATACTATAACATTTTGCTTAGTTGAATACGCAAATTGCGTTTCTTTTGATCAGAGCAGTTACATAAGTATCATTCTGTTGCAAAATGTTTAACAAGCAAAGTTAAAAAATGTGTTTTTGTGTAATTAATGTAACTGAAATCTTCAATGTAAATTATTACAACCCAAGCGCATAGATTATGTAGCGAAGTGCACCAAAGAACACAAAACTGGCGAGTTATAATAATATTCTGAACCGTGGTCTATATATAATTTTTTTTCTACAATTAGGTTTATTCAATTGTTATAATATTATAATTTGTAGCTATTTACGTTACTAGACCGGTAAAGACCTCTAAATTAGCAAAAGCCATAAAAAATCTACCGATGTAGATTGGCCCCGACGAAGTAAAACGGTTTAGTCTATAAGCGTGTGTTAACCGGACTGGTCGTCAACGCAATAGACACCTAATACTAGCACAGTATACTAAAAAAAAATTTTTATCTTACCATACCAATATTTAGGGTTTATCAGTACTCTAGTGCTTATTGATATGATACCTATATTGGCCTAGGCGGATATTTTTTTAGTTTTGACCGATTTTTATAATCTGAAACTGAAATGAAAAGAGCAACTGGTTTGCTTGAAATAATGATTTTTTTCATTTGGGCTTGTTACTACAGAAGTAGGAATCTCTTAACCAACGTCATAACACCGATATGTAGCAAATAGCAGAAAACATTGAAGTTATAAAATCCAGGCTTGCATTACTACTTACCTGTGCATTTACCATAGCAATGGTTTAAAAAATTTGACACGATGAAAGAAAATAGAAGGTTTGTTAAAATTTCTCAAGATATTCTAGACAAAACGGCTGCAGCAAGTAGTGACCTATAACCCATGAAAACACGGAAACGATACATAAAGGAAGATGAAGCTTGTGGAGTAAGACCAAAAATGTGCGTGGCATAAATGAGAAAATATTGCTGTGCTATATAACGAAATTATCGAAAAAGTGTGCACCGAATACTTTATGGACTAAAATATCTATGCTAAAAACCTATTTGAAGCTTTATGATAATGTAAACATTTTCAAACTATTTGTTCTTATTACAAGTTCCCGTTATGTTCTTGCAGATATGAAAAAGTTTTTACTGTGCTACGTAGAAAATCTAAATGTTACAAACCAAACAAAGCAAAAATATTGACAACAGAAGAAGTGATAAAATATCTAATCTAAGCATCGGACGAGCAACATCTGTTAGAAAAAATTATTACTGCATTTAGAATATTTGTCGCTCACCGCTGTGAAAAACTCTTTTTGTTGTGTCTGGACAAAACTGAACTTGTAGAACACAAAAAACAAATCTACAAGAAAGTCAACTATCACAGAAGACGATACACTTTTTCAAGGTTGTACTTCATAGAGAAAATACGCAGCACTTCGACCGTAAGGTTTAGAAAATCAGCGTGTTATGTGCACTATGGGAACAGCAAGTGCACAAGACCATTTGTGGGAATTAATAAACTTAGAAAAACTCCAAGAAAAATTGCAATTTTTTTTAATTTGAAAAAATCTGAAAAGTACGCAGCTCATAGTTTCACAAGATCTGCTGCTACTATATTGGTTGAAAATAGAGGTAATATTTTGACGTTGAAGAAATTTTGGTGTTGGAAATCGTCCACAGTAGTATTCAACCTTAATTTCAACATTAGAATAGTGCAATGATTCTTCGGTTACAAAACAAGAGATTTCTATTGCTGTAGTACTAAACCTTAATAAAAAAATTAAGAAATTCATTATTTCAGGCAACACCAGTTGCTCTTTTCATTTCAGTTATTGTTCTCTTACTAAATAGATTTGTGAAATTATAACTTTGTAATTGACATGAATAAAAATTGATTAAGAAAACACTTACAATTTTATTGAAAATTTGCCAAAATTTAAAAAATTTTCGCCAAGACCGATATAGGTATTATATCAATGAGGTTGTTGTACAGTAACTAAAGGTCGATATGCTATGATGAAAATAACTTTTTCTAGCAGATGTTGCTCATCCGATGCTTAGACTAGATTTTTTGTCACTTTTGTTATCAATATTTTTACTTTATTTAGTTTGTAGCATTTAGATTTTCTACGTAACAAAATAAAAATGTTTCCATATTTGCAAGAACATAACGGCAACTTGCAATAATAACAAACAACCTAGCGTAATACCAACCTGAAAATGTCAACATTATCATGGAGCTTTAAATAGGTTTTTAGCATAGACGTTTTAGTCCATAACGTATTCGGTACAAACTTTTCCGATAATTCCGTTACATAGTACAGCAAAATTTCCTCATTTATACCACACAATTCTAAAGTTCTTAAAGTTTCATATTCTTTTATGTATCGTTCCCTTGTATTCATAGGCAATAGTTCACTACTTTCATCCGCATAGTAGATCCGCCACAAAGTAAAACCAAGCCGAACTCAAAAGTTGTATAAAAGGCACCTACACGAGTTTGGAAAACAATTTGCTGCCGAGATCTAGTGGTTTTTGTTTCATTGACGACCACTGTTAACTGGACCGCTCAAACGACTTGGAGATTTATGTAATAGCGAAGTGGATAACTTAACTTTTGAGAAGTTCTTAGTTAGATTTCGATTGCTTGTTTGAGTTTTGCGATTTATCTCACGCCCTGATGAAGCCCCTTACGAAAGTGGGCGAAACGTTGGCAGCTTCGGTTGCAACTATGACACGGCCCAAACCCGGAAGACATTCTAATGTTAGACTTGGAGATTTGTTGATCATGACTATGCTGCGACTCACCCGGACCGGCTTCATTAATTCACCGTAAATTCATTAGTCATTATTACTGAGGCGCACCTCATATTCAGTAAGTGCTAAATTTGTAGAGTCATGTATCTGTTTATTCTTGTCGGTAGTCAAGTGTCGACTACGGTTATTTCGACTTCTTAGTAGTTGATTATAAGTGACTTTTTGCTTAAACCACGACCAAGCCTAAGTCTGGGTGTTTAACTATGACGCGGTCTAAGCCGAAAGTCGCTTATAATCATAAACATAATAACCGCGAAAGCTTAAGATTTTATATTCTTAGTAGTTATATAAAAGCCCTTGCTTGAAACTACCAACTCAAGCGAAACTTGTAAAATAACCTGTTTAAATTCTTTGAGTTCACTGCTTTGATTCATTTTATTTACAATTCAATTTAACATTAGCGACTTTGATTTTGTACTAAACAGCGCTCTTAATTTCATTAGTGGTCCGATCGATCTCTTCTCAATTAAAAGTTGTTCACAACAACACTCCGCATTTGTCTGTAAAGTTTTATAACTATTAGTGATGAAATTAATTCATAAAAGATTGTTAAATTAAGAAACACGGGTGGTCAAATTCCGGGATCGAGTTTTATGATTCTTTAGTGCTCACTCGTGTGTTTCTTGGTTTTTTTGTTATTATGCGTTCCCACCGATTAATTTAAAACCGTGGCTGGGTAATCCCGGTCCAAGAATTTATTAGTTATCTAATTTCATTTTTGTATGTCAAACGAGAACTTTATGCAACTGGACGAGGTAAAAAATAAACAGCTACCGTAAAGCTTCAATTTGCTACCGTGTCGCGACACTAAATAATTATCAGGTACTTGTTAAAATAACTGTTTAAATTCACTGAGTTCATTGCATTAATTTATTTTTCATTATAACTCAATTTAACGTTAGCGACCTTGATTTTAAACGTAAACGGCGCTCTTAATTTTATTAGTGCTCCGATCGACGTCCGCTCCATTTAAAGTTGTTCACAACACCACGAACTTGCGTGTAAAGTTTAGTAATTATCGGTGACGTATTTAATTAAGAAACACGGGAGGTCAAAATCCGACGTTCGTTTTAATATTTGCTCGTACTCGCCTGTTTGCTTTCTTGTGCCTCTTTAGTACCCAGTCTCACTAATTAATTTAAATCCATAGCACATAAGCATGGACCTAAAACTAACTCTTAGAAAGCAAAAATTAAAAGGTAGTAAAGTGACGCCATATTGTAACTTTGTTTTAGAACTGACAGACGGCACTTGTCGCAACCGCCGCTAGAAGTTAGGATTCTTATTTATCAAGTAGTAATTGTTTCAATCCCAATAGCAGGTCGTGTGGTGGGTAATACATTCATTTGCTTTGGATATTATTACTGGCGACGTTTCGCAAGCTAAAATATGTCTGCTTCTTCGGGCCAAATTATCCTGTGCAATAATTACATGAAATTTTCAACTGCACCGTTTTGAAGTTGGGATCCAAATTATGTCATAGTTTACCCGCTTTCCATTCAAACACAAGTTATCATTATACGGTAGGATTATACAATAAAGGAAAAATGAAAAATATTTTTCAAAAATGAAAAGTACCAAACAATTAACTGATGAAGCTAATATTTTTATTAACGAAAAAATTGATACTTTTCAAGAGTTTACTGCAAAAATGTATGGCGTGAATCACAGCACCAGAGTTAATAATGCATCAACTAAAATTTTTATGTAAGACATTGTTGAAATGACGGAAAATGATGACAAATCTACCGAATTCGAGGATCAAAATTTTACTTCCGATGAATCAGATGCAGAATAATAGTTATTAATTTAAAATATTTTTTATTAATATATTTTTGTATTGTATTTGAATATAAGTGTATTAAACAAATAGGTAAAAATAAATAGTATCGGCTTATACTTGCCAACCCAGTAGTTACGCCAGGAAAAAATAGACAACCCAACGTGTGTATATTCTATAGGCTTTATACTCTCGGTTGGTATTAAATTTATTCGTTAAATTCATGACCGCAATGTTGAATAAAAATTCATATCTGAATTTCTTATTAGTTACAGTTTGGCCAGGAATTTTTTAGACAACCCACTCGCCATATATTTTCTAACATACCAAATTTGATATAAAATATTTTTTATCTATTAAACTGACGGGTGAAGGTCCTTTCTAATTTGGATCTTAGACTATAGTAATTTTTTCTCTTTAATAAACCCGTATCTCCTATTAAATCACTGATTTTATTTGGAGAAAAAAACTTTGGTTACGTTTTTACTATATATTCACTTCCAGTTGCTTGAACATGACGCAGAATAATGTGAATTTGAAAGTACCCGATAGTATACTCTCCGGTTTCGAGACGTAAATAAATTGATTTTTGGGTTCTATCCAGATCGTATACTAAAATCTAACTAAAATTGACAGACTGTGATGAACCCTTGACTTTTCTTGTTTTACAATTTGTAACCCAAACTAAGTATAAACCTTTTAATAAAATTGGTAATATGTTTGATTACAGTATATATACGAAAAATCTAGCAAAACTATTTATGTTGATGTCGACATTTTCCTCGCAATTAATTCAAGTGTCCTACAGACAAAAATTGTAAATTAATGAGTGAAATTTAAAAGCAATAGATTTTATAATACCGTGTCAGTCGCTTACCAAAATACACTTTGCATTTACATTAACGTTGCAAAGCAAAACAAATTTTTTTGGTGATAATGTAATAAAATGCGTAAAGAAAATTGAGATCACGCAAATAGAGCATTAAATAAGTTATTATTAACTTCTTTTTTTTTCTTCTTCTTCTTTTTCTTCTTTATAGCGTTTTACATCCACTTTCGGATATACGCTTTTTCTAAATTGTGTCTGCAGTTGTGTCTATTTTGAGCTGTCTGCATCCAATTTAGAGCTGCAGTTAGTTTCAGGTCATCTACTCATCTAATACTCGGGAGTTTTCTGGGTCGTTTGTGTTAAGGATTTCATGACAGAATTGCTTTGTGCTATTTTTATACATTTCCTTTAGTTACATGGCCTACAAAGCACCATTTTAGTTTCGCAGCTTTTTCCACCACATCAGTCACTCCAGTCTTTCGCCATATCCACTCGTTTGTTCCTTTGTTTCTTAGCGAGATTCCTAGAATTGACCTCTCCATAGTTCATTGAGTCGTTTTTAAGACGTTCATATTATTTTTGGTCATTACCCAATTTTGTGCGCCATTTGTCATAACCGGCAGTACACAGGAATCAAACACTTTGCTCTTTACATGGGTGTTAGTGTCTTTATTTTTTAATATAAAAGTTAATGTACCATACGCAATCCATGCTAGTTTCGTTCGTTTTTTAATTTCTTCTGTTTGGTTCTCTTTTGTCCTAGATATATGTAATCTTTAACATGTTTAACTTTTTAATTATTTATTGTTACTGTGCCATGCCCATTGAACATCAGTTTTGTTTTAATTTCATTTGTTTTTAAACCAGCTTTATTTGATGTTGTGTTTAATTCGTCTAGCATCTATGTCAGTTCCACGAGGCTAGATGCTGTTATAACTACATCGTCTGCATATCGCAGATTTGAGAGGTATTTTCCATTAATAGTTATTCCTTTATTTGACCATTCTAATTGTTCAACTATATCTTCCACATCAAGCGTAAACAGTTTAGGCGACAACGTATCTCTTTGCTTAACTCTTTTATTTAACACAGTTTCGTTGAGGTGGTATGCTGTGCTCGATTGGGTCGTGCTGTCGGCAATTATTTGAATGTACCTGCTATCAATTCTGCAGTTAAGCATAGCTTTTATTATGTTTATATGCTCTATCAAGTCAAACGCCTTCTCCTAGTCGACGTAAGCAAGAAAAAGTGGAATCTAATATTCGGTGCATTTTTCAATTAAAATTTTTATAGTTAAAAAAGCACCAGCTGGACTAAAGTAGCCTTTTCGAAATCTTGCTTACTCGTAAAGTTGATATCCATCGAGCTTTGTTGCTAAACGTGTAGCAAGCACTTTTATTAGGAATTTGTGGAGATGCGTTTGAAAACTGATAGGTCGATAGTTCTTTATCTCTCTTTTATCTCCTTTTTGAAATGTGATGATGTTTTTTGATCGTTTCCATTTACTTGGTATTTTCCCTTCGTTGAGTAATTGATTAAATAGTTTCAATGGAATATAAATTAGTATTTCTGAACATTCTACGATCATATCAGTAGCAATTTCATCCTCATCGGGAGCTGTTTCTTCATATCTTTAAGGTTTTGCATTATTTCTTCAAATGTAAATCTTTAGATACCACATTTATTAATTTTTCGGTTGACAATTTAACTATAATATCATACAAACTAAATCTAATACAGTCGTGGTTTTATTCGTGAATTCTACGTTCTTAAATTTACCACAAGAAGCGAATAAAGATATTCTAATTGCGTATTTTGTTGAAAAGATTTCTTTAGATTTATAGCATCAATTTATAAACGTTCTTAGTTAAAGACTTTTAAAGCTTCAACACCATGGTCAGTGCACTCGGTGCTTTACAAAGTATTTTACCAATAAATAAAAATGTGGATACCTCTGCATACAATGGGGCTGTAAAAGTGACTTCCCCTGAAACGTCAAAATGACGGTTATGTAGTAAGAAGTTTTGAGTTTTATCAATAGATAATGTGAATACATTTCTAGAAAAAGCTCCTGATGCCAGTTTTCTGTTTATGAAAGTAGTGTTGGTAATTGCTTTGCATAAGGCATGTTAGAAGAAAGAATCACGTTTACTAAACGTAAATGGTAAATGGTTTACAATTACATCGGAAGATGAAATAAACAGAATTTAGCTTTAGCTAAGTGTTTGATTTTGAAGTAAAAAGATTTGGACCATTTCAGACTATTTCTATTATTATTTATAGACAGAGCAAGTGCACAAAGCAAGCAATTGGTACGTTCTACAATTTACTAAAGAAAATAGAGCGAGTTTTTTGGCCCACAGTGGACCTAACATACAAGTTTGAAAAAAACAACTGCCGGCGTAGTAGTGTTGTTGCAGAAGTCTGTAGCAAAGATAGCATCAATAATAAAGTAAAAACTAAAAAAAAATTTTTAATAGTTTTGACTGGAGAGCAATCGTCGGTTTCTGAGATGTCAACATCAATTCATGCTAATAAATAAAATGCATAAAAAAACGAAAATAGCGAAGAAAGTAACAAAAAAATCCTACTTTTCTTCACGATCTTTAGTTAAACAATGCGCCACTTTTTTATCAAGTAAATACACGGAATTTTTTTTGTCGAGTTGTTTAATCTGATATAGCTTCGAACACAATATTGACACGGCTAATCCCAAAAGTCACTTTTATTTTAGTATACTTCTGCGGCTAATTTGAGTTAGAAATGTTTTAATATTTTTTTTCTTCGACAAAATACAAAATATAATTGTATATAAGTATAAAAACTTTGCGACACATTTTAAAAATCTTTTTCTAAGTTTTTCATAAAAAAAATCATAACTACCTCACTTAAAACTAAATTTTAAAATCAATTTACTAATCTAGTTTATCTATTACTCTATATTTATATACACTCCTTTAATCAACATTTTTCAGTTGAGTTTATACACAACTTAAATTAGTTTGTTTGCAGTGTTTTGTATTTCGAGATCATTTAATTAAAGTTAACTGTTTACTTAACATTACTAGAATTAAAATCAAGGAACATTAGTCAAATGAAATGAGCAATTTGAGTTTGTGCAGAACATGTACTATACGTCTACTTTAATCAGCAATATTGCATAATTTTGTAATAAGAACATAGACCGTGTGGCTACTGTTCTAATGGGGTTAGATCGTTATCGAGTTTATACAAGCAAAGTGTTTTAAAGTAACATAAATATTTTGGCATAGAATGACGCACAGAAAACATCGTTTAAACGGGTTGTAAATTGAATAATAATGTAATGTGTTAAAACGTGTGTATTTCTCCAAAGACAATTTCTACGCAATAACGTAATTGGTGTAAGAAGTTACTAACGAAGTTATAACTTGAGCGACGCCACCACTCAGACTTGTCCTTAGACAATAAAATTTTGGTCTTTGAATATTGATCAAAAAATAATCGATTACATTGTAAATTATAATATTGATAAGTTGGTAATAATACACAAGTTTGAAGTGTCCACAAATCCAAATTTTTGATTAATTTTGAAATTATTGGATTTAATTTAAATATAACATTATAGCAGTTGTTGCCAAAGTTTCTCTGTAAATAATTTCTACTCTATAAATATTCAATTATACACTAGGTCGTAAATGATTCGTTCTTTATTTGATAAATTTTGTTAATCGACAACGTTTCATTAAGTATTTAGTAAATATTCTGTAAATATAAACTGTCAGAGCAGTTATTTATAAACTAACTGTTACAGCAATTAGATAACAAACATGAAATATGACTAAAAGTATTGTCTAAAAGAAGCTTGAATCAATATCAATTTTATTCTATAACATAAAATTGAAATAGTTTCTTAAGTTTCTTTGTTTGCAGTCACTCAGAATGTCACTGCATATGACGTGTATTTTGTAAGGTTCGATAAATTTTTGTGAAACGGAAAATGTATTCTAAGTTAAGATAAACAAAGATATGCTAAGTCTTCAATAACTTACAACAGAACCATGAGTAGCAATAAAATTTTGTACGTTAATAAAAAACTAAAAAGAATTCTGTAATGCCATTAAGGATTTTCCAACAATCCGACTAAAATGATTTTACGAAAATTCTATGAGTTGACAAAAAATTACTAGTGTTTACTTGTAATTTGTTTAATTTTATTACTACGAGTAAAAATAATTTTTTTATTTCATAAGCACAACTCCAATTTTCATTTTACAAATGTTATTGATCTGTTCTTAGTTATTTGTAATATTTTTAAGTCAGATAATTCTTTAAATTAGTCATTTAATGAAAATGTTGATCATTTAATAGAGATAGAAGACCAAGTTGTACTAAAATAAGTTAAAACCATTTGTACATTCTATTAATGTTCAACTGGCAAATAAAATTTGTGCTATTTCTTAATTACGAATTATACATTTGCGACTCTAATCTAAAAATTTTCAATATGAACGCGAGATTTTCAGAAAGCACAAAGCTTATTATACTATAATATTTAGCATTAATCAAACAGTTTTAAGAAATATCCATGCCGCTGGAAGAAAGGATTATTTTCTGTTAGGTGACTCCAGTTACTCTTTGGGGACATGGTTATTGACAGCTTTTACTGAAGTGGTTGATGGTATACCAGAGTTTCGCTATAACCTCGTTCACAAAAACACAAGGGTCAAAATAGTGTTGTAATGAAGTTCTAAAAGGAAGATATCGATGTTTGCGTTTATTAACGACATTTGAAACAAAAATAGTTAAAAAAACGGTGTTATCACCACTCCCATCGCTGGTCAAAAGCATGTCAAAATTGTCAAACAAATGTCAATTACAAACGCCTCTGGTTTTAATTTTAAATCATATTTGCCAACAGCTATAAGCCCCAATCTCTATTGTTTTTTTACTTCTGAAATGATATTTCTGACGAAAATTGCTTGTTCAAAACATAAAAATGCAATGTATGTTAAAGTAAATCAAAAATTAAAAAAAAACCATTTAGATCATGTACAATACAAATAATAAATACAAACTTAGAAATTAGATAAAATTGAATAATTTAATAACAATAATCTAAGAAAAAACTTCTACAATTAAATAATAATCAAATATCAATATTAGATATAATGAAGTAAAGATTATTTTAAAAATAAATACACAAGAAGTAATAATAAATGACAATAATATTTTAGAAAATGCTAAAAGATTCGATCGAATTTATGATGATGTATTATTAGAATTTGTAATAAATGTTTCAACAAGAAAACTAGTGACCTGAAAAATATTAAAATGAAAAAAAAATATCTGTTATAGATAAAACTATAAAAACAAACAAGGAAAAAGTAAATTATGATACAATATTATTTTGTCATAATAATTAAAAATAAATGATAGATAAAAAAAAGTAAATATAAGTATTTTCTGTGACATGTAAAAATTAAGCGTGTTGTTAAAATGATTTATTTCTTTAATTATTTTCTACCAAAAATAATTTTTCTAACGAAAATAAATACAAATATTTATTAATGAAAAAGTAGTTCAAACTAAAATAGCGTAGAGTGAGTATAGTAAGAAGCCTCAACTTTACGTTAAAATCGTATTGATTGAAAATGTCGTTTTATATTTTACTCACTAGGATACTATTCGAACAATAACCTAGGTAAATCTTTTTTTTTTAAATATTGTTATGTGTATGTATGTTTTTTTGTTATAAAAACTTTATAGTTGTCACAGTTCGCGTCATCCCTTTTCTTATACATTGATCTCGTAAAGTATGGAATAAATTCATTATTTCTTAAATGATAAAGTTTGAGGATATTTCCACGAACACGTCGATTTTGTTTGTTTAAATGTCACTTTTTTCGCCATTGACATTTTTTGACCGTGTTTTGTTTTTGAGTTTAACGTCATCATTTTTTTTCAACGGATTTTGATAAAGTTGGTATTTGGTTCCAAAGTTTAAAAAATGTAAGTAAAAGTGATCTGGTGGATCATGCATTTTAGTGTTTTAATTTAGTGTACTATATATTTTTCTACTTACTTTCAAATATTTTAAAAAATCGACAAAGTTTATTAAAATCAATATCAACAATCAACAAAATTTATTGAAATCTACAGAAAATGGAAATAATAATGAAACAGACATGCACAACAAAAAATCAAAGTAAATGTCCGAAGTGACTTCCCATCCGTCACTGAAACTCTTGAAAAACCTACCAAGAGTATCGCCTGGCATTGCCAGCATTTTGTTACGAATTTTGTCTTATAGCTTGTCAATGGTATTTGGTCTATTAAGATAGGGTTTGCTTATTAAATACCCACATAAGAAATAGTCAAGGGGAGTGAGACCAGGAAATCTAGGAGGTTATTCGATTTTCCTACGACCGATCCATTAGTACTTGCTTTCAATATTTGCGAACTATTCTCGCAAAATTGGGTAGCGCACTATCAGATCATATTGTGTTATTAGGCAGATTTGGATCTTCGTCATTTGGGTGAAGTATTACAAGTATAGGCACTAATTTGACTATTAAAAGTTCAAGATATCTTTCACTTATCAACGCACTCTCAAAAAAAATGAACCCAAGATACCCTAATCAACAACGCCATCCCAGACAATTTTTTGTGGAAACTGACTATGAGTTTCCATTTTCTAGAAGACCAGTATCTCAATTTTGGCGGTTTATTGTGACGTCGAGTTATAAGGTAGCCTCGTTAAAAAATACAATACTCCGCAAGAATTCTTCGTCATCATTCATGCGTTGAAACAAAACTTTAACCTACGGTCAGAATCATTTTCGCTTAGTTTTTGGCCTAAAAGCATTTTATACGGGTGCCACTTAAAATACTTAAAGACGAAACTTTGAACCATTTGACGGACCGATGGACGAGCTATTTTAGGGCGACCTTTCACATTGCTCACTTCCCAAATTTTCTTCTTGATCTTGCCAATGGTGGATTGTGTTATCTGTTTGTGTGCGAACTCTGTTTCAGTAACCGTTCTTCATCAAAATTTTTATTCTTTTCCTTACGTTTAAACGGCGGACCATTTTCAAATAGTTCAGGAAAAAATGGATTTAAAATACTATTAATCAATGATTAATCAGCAAAATACAACATAAATTTTTGAGGAACAAGTGCAAAATTCTAACAACTGCCAAAATCGTTCGTTTTTTTCCAGTGTTTCTTTGATAATTGATCTTATCGCATAACTTTTACTTGCATTTTTAAAACTTTAAAACAGAACATCTAAGAAACTTTTGTCTTCGTCACACTTTTTTGACATTTTCGTATTCAGAAAAATAAATTCTATGGAAATCCGTTAAAAAAATATTAGATGCACAAAAAATTTCAATGACTGAACAAAATAACGTTTAAATCAATGTGTTCGAAAAAAATCCTCAAACTTTATCATTGAAGAATTAATTTTTGATATTTCTATACATTTTTCATCCGTTTTTGTTTTGTTTTTAATCAGGTTCTTGTTTTTTAATTTTTAGTCTTTGTATGCTTTAATAGTCTCTTGATATCTCTCTCTCTCTCTATATATATCTTTTATTATTACTGTAAGTAATCTCTGTTATGTGTTCATTTTTGGGTTTTATTTCAAAATTTCGATATAAATCTATCGTTAACTAAATGTATTTATACGAAGTGAGTATCGCAATTGAATCTGTAAGTCTACAAAATAGTAAAGATAGCCAAAGTATTTAAAATTCGTTTCTGCGCAGTTGAGCTAAAAATCAGTGCGCTGAACATTGCCGCTATGGCTAGCATTCCCTTATATTTAAGACAATGAGTACAAGAACAATAAAAGTCCAAGACTGATGAGTCTTTTACTTAGTGGTTGCTCCTGCTTTCCTGTGCAATTTATCAATCATTTTTCTGTAATTTACAAAGAAAAATGTCTGCCAGTGACAGTAGTAATAGTGAGGCAACTGTTACGGTCGAATTTTCTTTATGCACGCCTATGTTGCTACGGACGAAATTTTCGTTGCGCACGCCTATGTATTCCCAACGTGGAATTAATTTACGGTTTGGACGCCCCCTAACGATCGTTTCTACGCGCGACTGTCATTTACGACGAGTTCTTCAATTTGAAAACTAGAGAAAATGGCCGGTGAATGGGCGATTGAACGTTGTCTAAACTTATCCACCGTCTGGGGGACCAATCTATAAGTGTATAACACGTATATTTCGTTTGCGTCGTCACCGGGTAAGATTATAACTCTTATTTAGTAAAACTCCGTTGTAATTTCTCGTAATCTGATAGCCGTTCCCACCACGTGCGAGCATTTCGTTCCTAACGGTTAATTGTTAATGAGGGATCCATTTCGAATAACAATTTCGTCAAACAAATATTCTCTGAGGCATACGACATATGGCAGTAACCGAATGTACCGAGTGTAACTAAAAGCGGTCGAGATTCTACTCAGGCAGCAGATACCTGTGTAATCACAGAAAAGGGGTTTGCATCCGATTTCGGGTTGTGTTATGTGTATGCTTTAAAATTTAAGTAATGATTTTGTAGATTTGGATTTCGTGAGATATTAGGTTGACACGAATTGCGATTCAAATTACTTGCAGGGTACGTGTCGAAGAAAGTACTTTCTTCACACCAGGGGAAATTCCTGTATTTGTGGTAAGTGCTTTTATATCTTTTCTTTCGTCGTCAACGAGGTTACTCACGAAACTTTCGCTAATAATAATTTCGTACTGATTACCGTAATTGTAATACCATTTAGTTAGAAAATTTGCTTATACTACGTATTTAATGTTAATGCCATACTAATTATTTTTGTCTTATTGTCAGTAATGCCATATTCCTAATTATGTAAACGATATTTACTACGTACTATTCTGCGCTACTTAGTTCATTGGAATTTATTGATGTGATGTGTGCTGCCGATACTACAGGCATTTAGTTAGAAAATTGCTGATGTACTTCTTAATCAAAGTGTACGATAATTATTAATGTGAATCGTTACTCATTGTAGACTTTAAGGTTGGCGTATAAGCCAAGTGTGATAGGTATTAATTCTACCTCGAATATATTAACAATCATATCTTCTATTATTATTCCAACGTTAAACCATTAAATCGATTATACTTGTTAGTCTTTCTTTTTCTCTTCCCTGCTCCTGTGATTATCGTTACCGACTAATTACTTTTGACTACTCGAACAGCTGAGTAGAGGAATTACGAACCTAACATAGTGTTACAAGTTTTATACCGTCCTGTCCTGAGCAAGACAGAGAATTACTTTGGGATAAGCTCTGACGCCCTGCAACATCCTTTCTGTATTTAGTGTGGACCTCCCCTCTCTCCGAATATTGGGAGTTGGCCGTGCAGGTTCGTAAAACCACAAAAGCTTGTAACACAACTATTTATGGTAGCAAGAAAATAAAACAAAATTTTAAAGCTTAGGAAGACAATAATAGAAAATTATCTTGTCTTGAAAGTTAGGTGTATGTTACCACGTCAGCGAAACAAATTTAAGCAAAAAAATTGAGACCTTCAGGCAGGTACGTTGTAGTAAAATGCTAGTTATAAAAAAATATTATTTTTTTAAATAGATGTAAACGAAAATGCATACACCAGTATAAGAACAAAAAAAATTGACTATATTAACAAAGTTGTATGGCGGTAAACCAAAATACAAGCAAGATATGTTTTTACAAAGATTAATCAAAATAACGCCAGTTCGAAGTCGACGATAGCGTGTGAAAGATCGTTCTAAACCAAGATCTTAAAATGTTTTTTATTTTGTTTTGAAAACATCTGAACATCTTCCTGTATGCAAACAAGCAGTATCACATATTCAAGTTGAGCGTTTAACTACACTGCTTACTTCAGGCCAATCACCAAAATACTTAAGAGGGTTACATAACAATAGGCAACGTGCCAAATCAGATGAATTGCTTCCTAAAATAAAAGAAGATATTAAGAGATTTCCAAGAAAGACTTTGCATTATTTCTCCAAACATGTACATTACTTAGATACTGGATTAAACAAAAAAATTTATTAAAAAAAACAGAATTGGAGGGTTTCATTAAATACAAGTACTATCTAAAATATTTTTGTAAAAACCATGCTTTTAAGTTTGGAAGACCACAAGTTGACGTTTGTTTATAGTGCAAATTCTTAATGACAATGCCAAAAAAAGGCGCCGCTGCGGAATGGCTGGCACAAGAAGGGTGAACTAATAAATTCTACACAAAACTAAAATAAGTAACGAAAATTTGTGAAGAACGAACAGAAGTTGCAAATATTACATTTGACTACATCTAAAGCCTACCCATTCCAAATATACCCGATCAAGAGATCTGTTACATTTAGGACAGAACCGTAATAATACAATGATTTGATTTCTTTTGACATTGGAAATAAAAAAATTCAAAACAAAATTACCTTTACCCCTCTGTGCGAATTACAAAAGAAAAATTGCTGACGCAATGAGAACTAGTCGTTCTATAACCTTTTCTTTGATTGGTACAACGTTTTCGCCCTTGGAATAATGCGACTTATGCTGAAATGACATCTTTCTAACACGTTAGCAACATAACACATCGAGTATTCCGCATTTAGTCGAGTTATTGCTCTTACTGCCTCCTCCACCAATAAATTTCTTTGGTGATTTATGTTTTTAGTATTAAAGACTTGTATGTAAACTTTATAACACGTATGCACATGATGCAATATAAAATAATTAAGTAGTACTTTGCCTTAATCAGCAGTTTCTCAGCAGATTTTTAATTAATTTTGGTCAAACATTACTTTAATTGATAATTATTATTTTAACATAAACAGCAAAGTGTGAAATGTCAAAGTAGGTCCAAAACCTACTCGTAAGACAGTTTGTAGATTAAAAGTTATCATTATCTCTAAAAATTAAAAAAAAATTCCAGTGGTGCGTTAATTTTGTCTAGGAGGTTATATTCATTTATGTATTTAGTATTCAAAAATAACAAAACAATTAATTTAATTCTACCTATTTAAGTTATTTTAATTTAGAGATGTATTAATTTTAAATGCATGATTTTTATTGAAAACTTATTCGACGCCAAAATTTCACGATCTCTTACCGAAGGCGCCACTGAAATTTAAATTGAAACAAAAACGCGGAAAATTTTGAGCCAGAATGGCTATCTTACCTAAAATTTAAATAAAAAAAGAACAGATCTTACCCGATTACTTGAATTTACACGATCTTACACGAAATTTAAATTTGAAAAGTTGCGCGCGCACCTGAACACACAAAATTCAAGTTTTTATTGAAAAACGCAAGAAAATGTGATCTAGAACCGGCTACTAATTGTCAGAAATATCACTGTCAGGAAAATAATGCAAACATGAATCTAGAAATTGTGCTTTTAACCATTTTTTTGTAGTTATTGGCTTTTCTGTAAAAAGTTTTAAATTACAATTTTAATACAGATTTATGGTTTTTTAGCGATTGACATTGTTCAGAATCTTTTTTACTAAAAATTTCTATGCTATAAGCTTTTATTTTATACAAAACTTTTAAAAAACATATATGTGTAGTGAAAAGATCTCCATTATTTTTTGATGAAATTGAAGGCTTAATGATTCAATTTAGGTCAAATATGTGCCGTTTCGTTCGATAACTTGTTGCCATTTTAAAGGTTCATGAGGTTTTTTGCGTTAACTCGTGTAGCACCCATACATGGAGCTTCTTTTAGTATTCAGCCTTATTTAAATGGTTCCAAACGGTTTTTTGTGCAATCTTTAGCTCTTGGACAATCAAAAACAGTCTTTTATGTAATGATCAGAATAATAATTAACGGTGTATCATAAGAATCAGTATATTTTCATTATTCTTTAAGATTTATACGAGTTACATCTCGCAAACTACATGTAGAAAATATATTTACGTGGACGGCATTGCAATGATCTTTCAACATCAAAATTTAGAAATTTAAGCAATACCTACCACAAAGACGCTAATTATAAATGAAACGTAATATGTTAACTGTAAATAACTATAACGGCAAAAAACGTTGTAAATTGATTTTACACCGGCATAATTCAAAATAGTTTTGAATAAACGACCGCGCAGTTTTTAACGGACGTCATATTTATCATAATTGTATAAGACGTTACTCTTGACCGCACTTTGTCGTACAAACACAATTTAAAAAAGTTAGCTACAAAAACTAAAACTAAACTTAATTCAAAAACACATGTAGGAAACTATAAAGTTGTTAGATAGTAAATATTACAACTACGTATTTAAAAAAATGTATTGGAATCATAGGCGTCATACTATTCTTAACTGTACTACGCAAGTGCAAAAGTTTGTTTATACAATTGCAGAAACCATCATTAGAGACCAGGTAGAGGTAGTTTCTGCAATTATATAAACAAGTTACTACATCTAAACAACTAAATTTTACCTGTTAAAATAAAAACTTTAATACAAACTATACAAATACAAGAATCATTAAGGTCTACATTGCCAATGGTTTAAATTCAACAACTGTAGAATAATTTATATAAGGGTTCAATGTTAAATCTGGTATTTATTAAGTTGCTTTGAAAAATTAGAATTTAAAGTTCTATAACAAAAATCGCAAGTGCTACAACAATAGCTATCTGAATATTTAGATTTGGTTTACGGTTAAAGAAGTTTCATATTTGTAGAAAAACTCGACAAAGGAGCAACATATTGTACATTGTTACTATAAATTTAAGAAAATAGTTAACATAATTGTTATGGTACAAAAACGAAGTAGAACGAAAGCAAACATTAATAAAATTGTATCTGTTTGCCTCAATATGCATCAATATTAAATACATTAACCTTATTGATATAATACTAAATGGATCCATGAGAAGCATTTCCGGAGTACTGCAAACTACCAGTATTGTGCAATACTACCACGCTAACATTACGACGTTTTTTTTAAAGAAAAAATATAAATAAAACCTTGCATATTAACTAAAACATGGGCATTTTTTCAAAAGTTAATATTGAAGTGTTCCTGAAGTATTTGGAACTTTCAAGACAATTGTCAAAAGAGATTCAAAGAAAGTTGAAATCTAATCTCGTCTACAATCGGAAGAAGAATCGATCGATCTAAATAAACAAGCTAACGCGTGTACCGGTAAAGATAAATACCAGTGAATATAAATAAAAGTGCAACTTATCTGCGGACAGTGTTTGTAAATATTGAGTAATAATCATATATAAATTAGTTGTAAGTTCTTTTTCTTAAATATCGCTAGCATTTTATTAGTGTTAGCTGTACTAAAAATAAGTTACATTTATAATAATCTTATATAATTACGTGTAAATAGTTTAAATAAATTAGTTACAATAAAGATGTAAGATTAAAGTCTAGACGCCCACTGCTAAAAAACTACGCAAAAAAATTAAACAACATTTGAAGAGTGGCTAAAATTGAAATAAACAAAATTGAAGGTTTCTCATTAAAAAGAAACTTAGATAAGAAACAAACTGGCCAAGAAAAATGTAAATTTTTATTACATTGATCACAATATCACACAATTTCTATTAACAGCACTTAATGGAACTTAAGCTGACATCGGCAATCTCACCGCAACGGCATTGGATTGGTTATCAACAACAGGAGTTGGCTTAAATATCTAAAATTTCTGAATTTTGACAACGTTGTCCTTCTGTATTCTCTATTGTATAATTTGTCATCAATTCCACATTTAGTCCCACAAAAATTAAAACTTAAAATAAAATAAAATTAAAAATGCAGAAAACGTATAAAAATATCTATAATGAAAACAACTTACGAAAAATATGTTTTTTAATTTTTGTATACTTTTTTGTATGGTATTTAAACAGTTTAGATTTATAGTTTTTATGTGTTTGTATATTTGTTACTTATTTGGTTTCATTCTTTAAGTAATTGTTCTTACACTAGTTTACTTTTATGTTTTTAAATTTTTTTATGATATTTTTTTGGGTATTCTTATCCTTATTTTTATAGTTATTTGCTTTTGATTATTTTTTTCAACATTTTAGATAATAATTATATATTTTTTAATTAATTAAAAATTAGACAGTTATTTATCTACTAAATTTTAATCTAGTTCAAAAATACTGACTATATGGAATTGAAAATTTAGCAAAATATTAAAACGTTCATTTGATTAAAATGAAGAATGCTGTTGGTGTTATGTTTGTTTCTAATTTTTTTTTGGAGGAATACAATTACAGCAATAATAATTAAGAATATATTTTTAATTAATTTGTGTTCACATTATGTTACGTTTCGCACTACAATTTACAATAATTATTAAAATAAAAAAATTCGATGTTTGAAAAAGCGTAACATAATGTCAACACAAATTAATTAAAAATATATTCTTAATTATTATTGCTGTAATTGTATTCCTCAAAAAAAAAAAAAATTAGAATAAAAACGTTCAGTTCAAAAACTCTGTATTTATTGCACACACTTTTAGTTAGAAGTTACTAGTAGACATTTTTTATGCAAAATTTCTAGATTGTGTTTGAATTGGTCTCACAATTCTTTGGAATTGTTCACGGATCGTGTTGTAAGCTGTGCTATATAAAAACTATAAGATAATTCTAAACAAACTTTAATGCAAAACTCGTAAACGTTTAGAATTTAGAAATCGGTAACTCCATTTTTACATTATAATGAATCGTGTGAAAATAGTAAACATGCAAAACAGTATAATCTATTAGTTCTTCACATCCACAAATCCAATCTGATAAATCATACATAGATTCTTTGTACTACCGCCATTATGAAACAAAAACGGTAATATGTACTTAAACACAATTAATTTTCTTTTAACTTGTGAAAGTCATTGACATTCGTTACAAACGAATATTATCAAACAACTAAAAAATCTCCTGCAAAGTTTGTCGTATGTGATAAGAAATCTGCATTCCAGCATCTTTGTTTTACAAACAGTGTAGCGGAGATAATAATAAATGACCTAGAGTACTTTTATTATTAAATGGTCCTTGCGCACAAACCAAAAATCGTCGTGCAACTGAGAAAGCTATAGGTTTTATGCGATGGAATGATTTATAGAACTACCTGAAAATATACAGTTGAGTATCGCCATCTTAATTGTTTGTTTATATTCACGCTTTTTATATTTATTCAGTTTTTCGCTTATTTTTGTCTTTTATACGCTCTACAAACAGTTTATATCAGTGCTATATTACTGTGGAAATACGTTGTATAGGTAAGTAACAAAAATTTTGGAAAAGTCGGGTTATAATTGTAAGTTGTTTACAAGATGTTTGATACAACTGATTCAATTGAAAATCATACTGCATCTTCGTCTGCAACAAAAAAATGCACATTTAGTAAGGACAGCAGGCAAATAATATAGAATGTTTATTATTTTTTTAAAGAGAAGAATGAAAAAAATACAATGTTCATAGTTATCGTCTTCTGTTGTGTAGTTAACCCTACTTTGTGTACAAAATTGTTTTTCAGTTAACAAATTACGCCGATTATTTTTACTATTGTATTAATTATAACCAAATTTTTCATTTGGTTGTTATTGTATTTACACAGGTAATCTTATTGATACCGTGGTCTAAGTAACAGTTGCTTCACGCACCACTATAATCTGTACTATTCGAGAAAGCAAAGCCGTTGAATTAGGTACCGAAACTAATTTTAAAATACCAGGACAGGATTTCCACAAAAGTTCTCTTGAGAAAAGTGTTCACAAATGTTCTAAAGAGATTATAGGACGTATCGTGCATAATTTTCATCTTACAACAGGACTAACGCTAGCTACAAGTTGTAAGAAAATTAAAGATGATGAAACTATTGGTTTCACTGGAAAACAAGCATCGTTTAGAAAATTTATAATCAAATTGGGTTGCCACAAAATACGTAACGTTTAAATTAAACGATGTTGAGAAGTTATTGCGAGAAAACATTAATTGCATCGATTCAAATCAGTGGTTATAAATATATCGAAAGAGAACATATCCTAAACAATAATTGTAAACCTTTAATTTTTAAAGTAAATGGTTCATCTGATGAAGATGTTAGTGATTGGTCAGATGAAGAATTATGATACAATTTTACATTTTTTGTGTAATGAAAGTTATGTAACATAATGTACCGAATCTCGAGTGTTTATCTAAATAAAATAGGATGTGTTTAATTAGTAAAGTAAAACTAGTCATAACTGAAACAGTACAAACATTGTTTCACCTTTCAAACTAATTAAAAAGGTAATTATTTTAGCAGAGTAGAAGATAAATAATGAAATCTACTCATTTTTGGTATTCCTTGTATATATGTATAATACGTACTGTATATGGCATATGTTTTCATGTTGAACTGTAGACAATCAGTTGATATAACTCGCGCAGCTTGGGACCATCAAATAATAAAAGAGGTCTAAGCATTGCACTGAGTACGCGAAATTGGACTCAGCTGACAACCGCAGAAAGCATTTAGGCATTTAGTTGTCTTTTTCTAATTCGCATAAAATTATATTATGCGTGTTTCACTCTTGACTACAATAACTATCATTTACGATTCGGTTTCGACTACATTATATAATACACACGGACTATAAAACACAACTGCCTTGGGTAAATTCGTAAGTTTTCGCATCTGTTGCGCTTACAATGAAAATTGAAATTTGATTTAAACGCAAATTTTCTGCAATTTGCAAGTGAATAAAATACATTTATTATTCATTTTGGAGGGTCATTGTCCGCATGACCTAACAGAGAAACCGCCAGTGGGTTTGGGGGGCTATTGTTTATGGTAACCGATCACCACTTGCCTTTATTCGAGGCGGTATGACAGTTGCCCGTTATGTTGATGTCCTAAAAACCACTTTACTGTCTTCTATAGATGGTTTCCCACACGTCTTTTTTCAGTAAGACAACGCACACATCCATATTGCTCGTCAAACAATAGACGTTCTCTAAAAATTTTAATCCCCTCGCACATGTGTGGGATGTGATGGAGAGAAGATTGATTGGAACAAGCTACCACATTTTGTCAATGACTGACTAGACGTGTCGGCAACAAATTATTAAGTTTTTTTGGATTACATGTTAAATTTCTTGCAAATGTTATTGTTTCATTCTTTATGTAAGACCACCACATTGTCAAAAAATCAAGGTGAAGAAATTATTTCTTCTGGGTATAACACTTGTGATGTCACTGAGTATATTTAACAAAACTATAATTTTGTAAGTCAAAAATATTCTATTTTTCTTTACATGATTCGAGTTTATAATAATTTAAATTTAGTTTTCTGGTTAATGTAAAATTAATACTTATATGTTTACCATTACATTTAAAATAAAAATTATACGTTTATGGCATTCTTTCTAGTAGTGTTTGTAAGTCTTTGTCAAATATTAGACAAAGATTGTATTGTTGCAGTCCATTGAACGTTTTTGAGGCTTTTTTAAGCAAATATTCTGTAACTTAACTGGTCGTTTTTATGCCAATTTTTTAATAACTAATTTGAAAGCATTTTCTTGAAATATGCTAATTTTTTTGTTGTTATATAAAACAAACACAATTATTTTTTAAATTTGAGTTGTAAATCCAGTTTTGGACTAAACTTTATACACAAGTACTAGATTCAAATGCAAGCATAAGTTTTTACAATGAATATAAAATAAACACAACCTTGACGTTGAATCAAAAATTAATAACATTTAGTTTGCACGCTATAATAATCTATTGATTACCTGTTAGATGAGTTTTATTTTATTGCTGTAATAATACCGCAATATGAGAGGTAGATACCTATTTATTAAATAAATATCAAACAGACATGGATTGTATTGTTTTTGATCACGCTACGCAAGATAAGGAATTTTTCCATGCAAAAACTTAATACATAGCTGATAGATTTTTTTGTCATTGTATTTTTGTATTCATAAAAACGCAAAACGATGTTATTGCATACTATAAGCTCTATTGAGAAAAGTGTATCTATTCATAAAATTTTACATTGTGTTGTTTTTGATCTGTAAAAGCGGATTTAAACTACTTTTTAACGTTGTACAGTCATCGATTTCTTTCAGAAATATTAAAAACAATAAAAGAACTGTTTTTTGTTAAAATAAAAATGTACACACAGCTTTCACAATTATACAGACAACAAATACTCTTATCGATTAATACTATGTAAATGAATATTCAAAAATGTATATTCAGTTTCTTACATATAACAAGCTATTATATCTGTTATATAAATAAATAAAGTCGGGGTTTCGTTATATTCCACTTAGTAAATTGTTACTACGTATCTCGCCGAGATTTAAGGTAGAGCAATAAATTACCTTTTAACAACAATGGCTTTTGTGAAAATTTACTCAAGTACTTGGTCAACATAATATTGTACTCGAGAAAATTTGGCGAAAATGTGGTAACATACCAAAATCAATTGTTTTGTTTACAGACTGGCGCCAGCTACAGTCCCTTAATTTTTGTGTACGAAGTTTGTTACTATTTTAATAATAAATAGAATCATACTATATAATTGGATTCAATATAGAATTTAATGGAATCAGTTTTTATCTATCTCGATGATTTTTATATTAATATTTATGGCTGCAGTGGTGCTATACACACGTACTGAAAAAGATCGATTTTGTACTAATAGTGTAATATTTTCTTTAATGTGAAATATTCGCTTAGACGATACTTCAACAGAATGCATTGTAGATAATAAACTGGTATCGGCTTAAACACATTAAAAATTACTGATGACCACTTTCATACACATCTATGTAAATATTATAGTAGTTGAAAACTAGGACAGAGATATATTGAACGACTAGCAAACTGTAACCTAGTAATGTTACGATATTATAGCAACGAGTTAGGCATTAAGAGTTTAAACGAGCTTATTAATGTTGTTTAACCCAAAATAATAAATCGTATTAACTATGTAAAATGTTTTGGCTTTGCATTCGATTAAACTACTGACATAAATCAGCGAGTCAACATTTGTCGTTGGCAATTTGTTTTGTTGATGGTGTTTTATCTAAAGCTCTAATAGAATATATCATTTTTACTTACTAAATGTTGTTTATTTGTTTCTGTAAGCTTCAAAGTTTTGAATTAGTTGACAACCAAATTTAAAACAATGAACAATGAACATAGAAGAAGCAAAAATATAGGCACAATTACAGTATGCAGCAGATAAACAGAGAACTGCTGGAAGACTTCCGATGTTTACAAGAAAAAAATATTAAAAAAAAGTATTGTGATATAAAAAATCAAAAAAAGAAGCGACACTGAATGGAAACATTAATCTACTAATAGATATTTGTGTAAACAGCAGATAGGTAATACTTCCTATTGACATCAGATACTACATAAGATAAAATTCTGACTTGACAGAAAAATGTGAAAAGTGGTAGATTATATGATACAAAAAAAATGCATGTTACGGTTATTTTTAAAACTAAAGAGGAAAGAAATAAAAAAAGTATTAAAGATTTTTTTAATTTTTACAAAACTAAAAAAACTGGTGTGGCCACCACACGACTTTCCTATAAGACAGACACCCAATTTTTTTTGTCAAAAATACGTTTTTCTGATTCAGGAGACCTTGAAACGTAATATTCTTTAAAAAATTTTTTTTTGAACAAAAATTGCGATCGCTATACTTTCGTTATAGGAAAAGTGGAGTAATTATAAAGGAAGTGAGAAATCCAAAGAATTTAAAATACAGTGCAGGTCGCTTAACAGAATCACATTAGAATTTGAGGTTTTTGATAACAATAACCAAATGATAACAAAACAGTGATGAGCGCGTTTTTTACATCATACATAAAATAGAATTTTCTACGCGTAGAAAATAATAATTTTCTACATGACACATTTGATGTAGAAAATACAAATAAAATGCGGGAAATAAACTATTTAAAAGAAAAGCAAGTTCTAAAAGAGCAACAAGCTTAAAAAAATACATAGTAGCTGTGCCACCAAACATAAAAACATCTGATAAAATCATCAACCTGGCAACATCGGAAAGCTACGCTTCCCTCTGGACGAGTAATCTGTATACTTTTACAATGTGTTTGTTTGTCTCAAACATGTAGAAAAGGAAGTACATTTGTTTATTGTTATGGTATGCACTACTTGTCAATTTATGTTAACATACTTATAAACTCAAATTTTAGAATTGGTTCTAGCAGCATTATTTGAAGTACGTAGATAGTAAAATGAATTGAATCAAACTTTAAACATGAAATTTAAATATAATGCATCTGCAGCTTGTAGTAGGAATATGTAAAAGTAAACAAATACAATTGTCGTTTGACAAGTAGTGCGTACCGTTTGTTGACAAATACTATTTCTATCTCTTACAATGTTGTGTACACTTTGCAGCCTGCGATTACTCGTCCAGAGGGAAGCATGGCTTTCCGTTGTTGCCAAGTCGATGGATAAAATATACTTACATACCACGATTTATCTGCGCAAAATTTTGTTCAAAATTACTTGAAAATTATGTTCAAAATTGTCAAATATTTGTTTATAAATTTTGTCGACGTTTTGGTTTCATTTTACGTTATTATTGGTTATATCCTTTTTACGTTTTAAAACAATATATTTAAACTTCCTTGTGTAACATTTGGTAAGTATATTTTTATTTGATTTATAGCACAGAATAAGTTCCTTACCGTGTTTACAGTATTAATTAGTGATTAAAATGATTTTTTTTGTATTACAGCGTTTTAAGACATGGAAAGCAATTCTTCAATTCTTTTTTGTACATAAATTGTAACTGGTCAGTTCATATATCCAACCGAAAAAGCTGTTCAATTTGCTGCTACTGCAAAAAGGAATTCTGTGAATTCTTGAAATAATCTGATATTACCGCTCAAAAAAAGTGTCGAACAAAATTGAATTAGATCCTTACCAAAGTAATTTAAGAGGGTTTATACATGAAATGTATACTGCTGATAATCAAGTTATACATAATTAAAATATTAGTGGAAAAAATTAAAACAAGAGCACCTACATAGAAGAACATGGAACTTGGAAGTATAATTTCTAATTGGGATTGGTGCAATAATAAACGCAATCTTTTAGTAAAATGGAATGATAAGGCCGAGAAGGTAACGTAATAAACAAGTTACATAATTATAGAAAACCTGCATTTGCCAATTATGAGAAATTGATAAGTTTTGGTATAGTCTGACCAAGACTAATCGATAAGAAGATATTTTATTGTGGTTTGAAGCAATTAGAATCTTTATAACTAAAATATGAAAAGCAGTATTTATAATGATAGTTAAGCAATATACCACATCAAAGTTATTATTATATAAACATACTGTTATTCGGTTTTTCCTCCATCACACACAATGTCTTACATCCAATTTTATTTATATTTTGGCTCATGAAAAAAAAACGTTAAATAATAAAATAGTTATTTATTAATTAAATAATAAATATAAGTTGAATGTTAAATTACTATAGTTACATGTTATGCAAGTACAAATTTTAATAGTTGGTGTGTCTTAAAATGTTTATCTTGAGGTTAACTATTAAATCAAAATATAAATAAATAAATAAAAGTAAAATATCAAATTGTATTTTTTTAGACTGTCATCGACTAATTTGTCATTACTAAAACTATCTAATACTAAGTGTCGAAATCTGCTTGGTACACTTTAATGAAGCTTTTGCTTTAATGGTTTTAGTTTATACAAATGTACATACACAAAAATGATATAATGACAATGTTTACAATTAGAATATGGTAAAACTGAAATTCTTGTTGAAAAGAAGTCTTTTTACATTTCCTTGATAATTAATGGACAAATTTTATTCCAATTCAAAACTTTAGTACTGTCTTTGTGGGTGTTTTGTATTAACTTTGGTAAAGACTTAAATATTGCTACTCGGTCCACAGTAATACATAAAACTTGTAATTATTGCTAGAACCAAATTAAAAGAAGAAACAATAAGAATTTAGGCTCATTTTAATCAGCAAATGTCAAATTCTAACTTCAACAGCTGCTGGCAGATTATATATTTTTAAATGGCACCTATTTCTACATTATTTACGTCATTATCTACATTGTCTACATCTTATACATTATATACGTATTTTCTATCCATTTTCTACGTATACGTGTATAAAATTATTTTATACGTGAAAATGCCCATCACTGTAACAAAATGTGATATTAAAAAAAAGTTTATTGGTTAGAAAAGAGTAAATATATACAGTGTGTATTTGATTAATTTAGAAGGTAAAATTATGAGATTAGTACAAGCAAAAATCTGAAACTAAAAGTTCTAATAAAGCATTTATAGTCTCCTAAGTTTGTTGACACCATGAATAAAAAGAAATCGAAAATAATGTTATGTTTAGTTTAGTTCTAATAACTACACATTTCTTCTTAGTAATTTGCTGACACCAAAAATACAAAATAATGTTATCACATAAGACGTAGTTAAATTAAGTTGCTACTCTAAGAACTGCACATTTCAAGTAGATCAAAAATACAAAACAGCTCAAAGATAATGTATTTGCAAATGTTTAAATAAGGTAATGTTACGGAGCTTAGAATTGCGCTGCAGCATTCGGCTGACTACTTTTTGGCAACTTGTCGTATTGTTATATTATTGTTCTTTTAGGCTAAGATCACGTCTATATTGCCTCAACCATTACAAAGTGTTAAAACAAAACTGATTCAATCAGCTATAATCAGTTACTGAGTAATTTTAGACGACAAATAGTCACGCGAATGATAACTGATAACCGAGTTTAGGAAAGTTTACCGGTAACAATTCATCGCTAGTAGTTCATCCTCAACAATTCAACGCCTCAGTAATTCATTGCCAGCAATTCATCGCTTCAGCAATTTACCGCCATTAATTCCCTGCTAAAAACTTATCGTTCTGTCAATACTGTCGATTTTAAAGGAGCAAAGGGTGCTAAAATATTTGCGTGCGAGTTTTTGAAGTAATAGACTACAACTAAAGTTTTGTAGATTTTTAAGAGATAATGTATTATTTAAAAAATTCACAGATATCGCAAATCTTGCAATTATCGGAAGGTGTTGAAAACAAAAACAATATTACCTACGTAATATAATGAACAAGGTTTATTACAATTTTTAAAAATAAGAATGCATACATAAATAAAAAAAAAAATGAAAAAACACAAATAACTAGTATGATAATTCACCAATTGTTTGTATTTAACATTTGTCCATGAAATGCCTGAGAATTGCTGCCCATATCTTCTTCATTGCTGGAAGATAATGAATCAGCAACAACCAATGACTTATTGAGAATTTTTTGTCATAACAAATTATGAGCAAGACCGTTCATTATAAAGAATTGCTGCGCGCTGATAAAACATAGCTTCCAGTGACATATCTAAAGAGAAACTCAATTGCGATATTTTAAATCAATGCACTCGAACAAACATGTAAATAGGCCGGCGTCACTAATGTTTTCTATTTTTGTAGTTGAATTTGTTTCCCCGTTATCTCTCTAAAAAAAACGGAAAATTGTGCTCGGCATTGAAATTACTATTAAAACTCTAAATAGAAACACTCCCGGCCGTTGTTTCCCATTTATAGCTTTAGTAGTATGTAGTAGTTTAGTGCGAAATGATTGCAAACTGGAGGTTACATCTTGCGCTTACAAGCATGTCCACTGACTTATTTTCTGCTGGCTTAGATAAGTTTGAGAGCATTTGGATAAATGTAAAATTTTCTCTAGACACAATCAATTTTAGTGCCAAAGTGGAACTTTCAGAAATTTAGCCAAAGTTTGATTGAATACGGTTGAATTAAATAAATAAATCGCGTGATTCCTGACAATTGCTTCACCACACTAACTAGTTGATTCGCATTTTTAAAAAAACAACAAAACTAAGTGATTACTGGATTTTATCCGAGTTTTATGGCGATTCACAGTTTTACAGTTTCTAAGATTATGATACGATTTGAGCTACATTGTTACATCCTTTCAGATGTAAAAGTTGAAAAATGGAGATTTCAGCTTTGAAAATGTGCATCCACAGTTTAAAAATCAATTTTTTTTAACAGTTTGTCGTGTTCGCGATTCCTTGTCATATCTAAAGAAGAATCGACATGCCTTTTTATTAAATTCTCTTTTTTTACCGATTCTACAAATTTTTCTCCTATTAATATTAAACAAATACGCTACTGACTATAAAAAAGTATTAAACAGATGAACTTTACTTTAACATAAATCCTTTCTCTACTCTTAACAGATTTATAACGCTAATAATCTTTACAATTGCTTGACTGTTGATACACTTTCAACATTCAAAATTTACTCAAATTTGGTTTTACATACTTTTGTTTTAAGTTGATAACTTTACAGTGAAATCGTTTATGATTTAAACTAGTAATTACTAATAGTTTTTATTATAAAACTTTATAAATCAGATTTATTAAATTATTTCGTTTGCGCATTTTAAAATTTGAACATAAATTATCGGTTTAGTAGAACATGTGTGTTTCGTTTGATTTGCCACCGCGGAATTTTTTGCGGCTAAGAGTAGCTTTGTCGATGTCCTAATATTACACCAGCATCGAAACCGCCACAATTTTTGTATTGAAATGATTTGCTTAATAATTTAAAATAACCAATAAACTATTACCCTAAAACGGTGCAAGATAGAGAAAAGTTATACTTAAACATTTTTATAGAGGACAAAATTTACTATAAAAAAGTCGACAGAAGGGTACAATTACGTTCAATAGTTTAAATATTTTTATACTCTACACCGAAAGGTAAATGAGGTTATGATTATATATATATATATATATATATATATATATATAGTTTAAAAGATACAAGTGTGCGAAGTTGCACGAAAATGTCTTACATTACATTAAAATTCTGTAACTCTTAAACTATTAGATATAATTATACACTCTCGCGGACTTTTGTAGTAAATTTTGTGCTCAATAAATTGTTTATGTGCAATTTCATCTAATTCTGCAATTACTAAAATTATTTTTCATCACTGCTGAGTGAAATTAAAACTTATTATATTTGTAAAACATAAAACGAATCATAAGGAGTATCTTGTTTAATAATAATAAACACTGCATCCAAATAATACAAAAAATGAAGTGAAATTGAGCACCACCGCAAGTTCCAGATTTGTTTCATGTGAGCGTTTCATCGTTCATCATCAAGCATCTTATAAGTGTTTTCAACACTAAAAAAAATCTGTTACCGTTACTCAAAGGACACCACTTGGGGGTCAGTTAACTAAAACCTTTTTTTTGTTATTTTTAATTATTTTTAATATGAAGTAATACTAAGTTTATCAGTTTATGTTTAGAATGTAATGTTATGAGCAATACCACGTAAGTAATCAAAAGTATTCATATCCGCATTATGATATGTACCTGCTTACTCTTTGTAATCGTTGAGCACTGTCACGGTATTTTTTTAAGTTTTAAATGATTTTCTCCGCTTAAATACTACTCTATGCGTAATTTATATAAAATTTGTTCTCTTTTAAACGCTTTAATAAATTTCCAAATATTTAGATGATGTGCTAAAACTCAATAACATATAGTAATCAAAAGTTACAAAACTTTATCCATTACTTAAATACGTGGAATTGCGCATAACATTCTAGACATAGACTGATTTGAGTCTTATTATTATTATTTTACCTAGGGGTGGTCCCAGTATGGTCCCGGCACCGCGACCTGTAGGTCTATTGTGCTCCCCGATGTTTTCTACCCTTCTAGAATACCTGTATCTTTGACAAAGTCCAGGATTTCAGTAGGGCGAATCTTCGTTACTTCCTCTTGTGTAATATTTTTATTTCCAAGTAGGCGTTCCAATGCCCTTGTGAAAGCTTCACAGTGGCAGATGACGTGGTATGGAGTTTCTTCCTCTTCACCACAACCCCTGCATAACGGGCTATCAGTCAGTCCCATTTTATGCAGGTGTTTGTTTAAACGACAGTGGCCTGTCACCATCTCTGTCGCAAGTTTGATCTTCGTCCTACTTAACTTTAAGATGGACGTTGCTGCAATCGCTGCTTTGCTGTCTGTGACTATAAGGATTCTCCTGTTAAAAAGGTTCTCTTTTAATAGTTGAGCAGATGCTGTCAGGATTGCATGTAGGCTTACAAAGATTCTGCAGCCCTGTCCATTGCTCCCGTACACTCCAGAGCCAGTGCCCTTAGTGGTTTTTGAGCCATCTGTGTAATACACGATTCCATTCAGCTTTGTTTTGTTGGAATTGTTCTCCTAGTCGTAACGGGTGGGGATTGTTGTCTTAAACAGTTTAATAGTACAAACTGTTTTAGGTATTCTCTCAGTTATCATACTGAGGTTTTTGTCTTTAGAGATCTCGTCAAAGATGGTTGAATGCCCCACCCTTGACGATCCCTCTTCGCCGTTGACTCTCAGGCGGTATGCCCCTCTGAGTGCCTCCGCCCTAATTACTAGGTGTAGTGGCGGTAGGTCCAGGAGAGTCTCCATGGCTGCCGTCGGGGTGGTTATCATTGCCCCCGTGATTCCAAGGCAAGCTCTGCGCTGTACCTTGCTGAGTATCTGTATGGCCCTCTGGGTGAAGGTCTTATGCCACCACACCAGTGACGCGTACGTAATGATCGGTCTGATCATTCGAGTGTATATCCAGTGGGTCATCTTTATAGATAAGTCCCACTTGTTTCCGAACGCTCGCCTGCAAGCCCACAAGGACTTTGTGGCTTTGTTCGCTATTCTCTCTACGTGTGGTTTGAAGGTTAGCCCCTGGTCTAATGTTACGACCAAGTATTTGCCTTCCCTCACTACCTGTAGCTTGGCTCCGTACATTGCTATGCCCTTTAGCTTTGTCGGGCCTTTTCTTCGTGAGAAGAGAATGAGGTTCGTTTTTTCCGGATTGACCGACAAGCCCTCTTCTCTACACCACCGTTCGACTAGATTTAAGGCTCCCTGCATCACAACTGATACGGTCTCTTCAAATCTGCCACGTACCACAATCACTATGTCGTCGACGTAGCCAACCGTGTTGTAAGCCTGCCTCACTTAATTGCCTCAACAGTCCGTTTACCACCAAACACCACAGTAACGGGGAGAGAACTCCTCCCTGCGGACATCTTCGTGCAGCTCGGACCGCTACAGAGTCATTATTAAGCGAGGCCGTAATGTCTTAGCATGGTATCAATCCATCTACCCACGGTAGTATGTACCCCTTTGCTTTCCATAGCAGTTCTAATCGATTCTAGAGAAGTATTATCAAACGCCCCCTCTATGTCTAAAAACGCCCCCAGAGCCACTTCCTTGCAGGAGATCGCCCTTTCGGCTGCGTCCACTACTCTGTGGACGGCAAGTTCACAGGATTTACCTGATTGATAGGCACATTGGTATTTACTGATGAGATCAGGCCCCAGCACCTCGTCCCTAATGTGTCGCTCAATAAGTTTCTCCAGTAGTTTGAGGAGAAATGACGTTAGACTGATAGGTCTAAACGACTTAGCTAGGGCGTATGAGTCCCGCCCAGGTTTAGGTATAAATACGACTTTTACGTCCCTCCACGCCATAGGTATGTATCCCGGGGCAACGCTTGCCCTTAGTAATGTACATAGTGTGGAGGCTAGCAGGTCTAAGCCTTGTTTGAGTTTGAGTATTACTTTATATTAAAAAAAAAAAAACAAAACAAAAAAAGAATGACTAGTAAGCTTATTCCTACGTGGTGTCTCCTGGGTAACGCTAACAAGCTTTTCTTAAATAATACATTACTTATTAAAAATCAGCAATACTTTTACTGTACTCTGCTACTTTAAAAACTCACACTTCTAAAATTTTACTGAAATAAGACACTAATCATGCAAATATTTTACTACCCTTTAGTACTTTATAATTGACACCATTGACGGAACGACAAATGTTCGGCTGTGAATTACAGGTGGTGAATTGCTAAATAAATTGGTAAGGTGGTGAATTGATGGCGATGAGTTGCTGGCAGTAAATTTTACGGACAATCTGATAATCAGACTTCAAGCTAGGTTATTTAACATAAACTGAAATTGTGATTACTACTTTTTTAATATGTAGTAGCATACGTATGGCACGTTTTTTAACTCTAACTGTGTTGGTGATTTGAATTACTTATACGTGCCGGTGGGGTCCGTGTGTTCCCCTATATATTTTGGTGTATAAATAAAAGGAATAAGGCAGATGACTATTATTTAATAAATAGCATACATAAGAATATGAATAAACAATAAACTTATGGTAATTAAAAACAATCTTTGCAAATGATAGTACTGTGGTCAGGACACACCTGCTTTCCACACTTTCGGCACAGTGTTTTGGTTATTCGGCCTTTGTTTCTTAAACAAAAAGTGCACCCTGATTTGCAAGTTGGTTCTTGATTGGGGAATATAGGTGCTTTTTCTGCGCCTAATTGTTTGCAAATTATTTTCTCACTTTATATGGTTAGACTATAGGCACTAGAAAAGTTCTTCTTTTACCTACATGATTTGCTTAAGTGTTGACTATTATATATCTATTTATACCAGCTATCTTTAGTACGGTAAAGAATATTGCCATAAGCCAAAGTCTTGTCTGTCTTTGCAAAGAAAAAAATTGTGCACAGATGATCTAAACTATCAATACCACCTTTGGTTAAATGGTAATCATTTATTATGTCAGGTTCTCCATGCATATTCTCTGATCCTGATGCATTGTCGATATATCTGACATGATCTGTCTTCCTATTTAATCTAAACTCAAACGGCAGTTGGTGTTTATTAATAATCATTGTTCCTAAACAAGTTCAACGGTATTTTGCCAGTTTATTACATAGTTTGACAGACAAAAATCGATTGTCTGTTGTTACATTTCTATTTGTTTCTCTCAGTGTTGTAACTAACTAAAGAACATCGTTAGTTGGTATTGATAAATTAGAGCCACAGTCTGTTTTTCCCACATAAACGAAAGTATTTCAAAAGAAAGATGCATTACATAGGCACATGATTTTTGAGCCATACTTTAAAGGTTTTTGTGGAACGTAAATTTTCTCTAGACGGGACTAACGTTTTATCAATTGTTACATGTTCACCTGAAACATATGTTAATTAGTAGTTTAAAACGAACATATCCCAAAATTGATCCCTTCCACAGATTTTCTATCATTTTTAGTTTCTGCTTTGTCGAACCGTAAACACAATAGAATAAAAAGAAAACGACTGGTACTCATGGTCGCACGAAAAACAAACTAATGACATTTTCGAGATTGAATTTTATGACGCCGGATAAATGTAATAGTTCTATAAAAGCTTTTAATTCTACAATGTCTGTGTTACTAGTGTATGATGAACATAGTTGCTTCTATTTTGACTAAAATTCACAAATTTTTGAACTAGTATGTTTGAGGAAAAGTTGTAGCATAGCTTCTGAAACGTACAGATTTTAAGCTGCACAAACATCATTAACAGGTATTTTTTTGCATTTCATTTAGACCCGGGTAAGTGTACTACTAAATTGCAACACTTTAGCTGGTGCAACGTAACTAATACTAAGATTACTTAAACACTCAGCGCCATCAGTGAAATACCGACGTAATTACAGAAAGACCTATGAAGCGTGGGATCTGTTGGGACCCCACCGAAACAATTGAAGGTTAATAAAGCAATAACATTACCCTTCTGATAACATTATTCATGATTTCATTAAGCGGCGTACACTGTATAATAAAAATTAAGACAACAGCATCTGTTCATTTTTTCTTGTTCTTCAATATATTTCGGATCTGAGATTGGAAAGAAGCCAAGTGTTAAATCAATCTTTATTAGAAAACGTGTGGTGTAAGTTTTATGATGTTCAGATTGTTAACAATAAATATGTTATCCGTGCTTCAGTTAGAAATCAGAAAAATGCTTATTATAACATACATTTTAAAAGTTTAACGAATATGATAACTTGAATATACCTAAAAGTATTTATTTTATTATTAATTGTGTTTTATGTAAAAATATTTTAAATAAAGTATTTTGTTTTCAGTCGTGTTTACTTTATTTAATTACATGAAACCAGGTTTGCGTAGCTCTATGTGCAACAATATTGTGTCCTATACTTTTTAACAAAAATAAAAGTTATGAACTTGTACACTTTGGTTAGGGAATACTATACAGTCCCGGTCGTTAATTATCGGTAGTCTGTGTGTAATATAATAACAGCTTGAGCAGTAAAACTGTAATCTCAAAGGTATTGCAACACTTTCAGAAATACGTTTACAAAAGGTAAGTCGTTGACCTCTCGCGTTTTATATTGATTTTTCTATGCGTAACCGATCACTGACTACTAAAGTACTTCAACAAAAATTTTAATAAAGACGTAGTTTTTAAAAAATCGTTACTAACTACAAACAATATTTTTTTTTAATAACGTGTTTAAATATCGATTTTGTGCTTCCGTCCGTTGACGTATTTTACAGGCATCATAATCGGCCGGAAATTTTACTATTCGGGCCTAGGCCGGTAAAGTGTAGTAGAATTTTATAACTAAAAGTTGGCACTAGTAATCATTAATTAATTAAACGTCATCTGTCAATTTTTCAGATTTATTAACATACACCATTATATGTGTTATTCTTTAGAGTAGCACTAACAACATTTTTTTAAATAAATGTAACAAATTTGCTTATATCTTACAATTGCTAAAAACAACAATAGTTTTATTTTCTTATAAGTGACATTGTAATAATATTAATTGTCAAATTAATTTTAAAAACAATTGTATTTCGTCATTACAGGTTTCAGTTTTATCAACATATGTTAATAAATTTTATTAAAAATCAATACTTAAATAACTGCTTTTAATTAACTTATACTATAAAAGTCAGCACAAAAAATGTTGTGTATCACACGTCCTAAAAGTATTTTATTAATGTTTTCCTTTACTTACAAATTTTAGTTTTTGTTAAACAAACTGCGACTATAATTATAACAATGGACTAGTTAAAAATAAACAAATCTGAATATCAAACTAAATTTTTGTTACATGTTAATATATACAAACTATTTTCTAAAGATGTAAAATTATTAGTTATATATATAAAGCAAAATGAGAAGAAGCCAAACCAATAATTACGGAAATGGACACAGAAGGTGTGATTGAACTTTCAAATAGTCCATGGGCATCTCCAGTGGTACTAGTAAAGAAGAACGATACACTCAAGTAAGGTTGTGCACCTATTATAGACAATTTGCCAACATTGCCAAATCTTTGACAAAACTGACTAAAGAAACAGCATAAAGAAAGACTGCAAAAACCGTTTTCACCAACTAAAACAGGTCCTAATCATTTCGTCTATTTTAGGTTATCCAAGAGAAAATGGAAGATTTGTTGTGGATACCAATGCAAGTAATCCAGCCATAGGTGCAGCCCTTTTACAAACACAAGATGGACAAAAACAATCATCGCGTATTTAAACAAAGTTGAGAATTATTGCGTGACAAGAAGAAAACTGTTAGCAGTTAATTGTTACTAAGAACCGGCTACGCCACTCTGAAATGGGTATTGCAGTTTCGTAATCCGGACAAGTGGCAAGATGGATCTAAAGATTGCAAAAGTACGACTATAACAAATAACACCGTTAGTTTTACGCTCACAGAAATTACCGAAATTGGGAAATCTACCGTTATCGTCACAACCTTCTCTATCGGTGCTGTGTTTAGCTTCTTGTTTTGGGACAGAACAGTCTTCAGAATCAGTCAGTAAAACGCACAGAAACTTTGAGATCATTCAAGATAATTTGAGGTGATTACCGGAATGTTCTCGAGCCCAATAAAGCAAAAATATAAAAAGTGTCCGAAAGAAGTTTGACGTTAGTCTAGTCAGCAACTGGAAGTTTAAAGAATAACGCGAGTGCCAGAAAAAATAAATACAGCATTGTCTAAGTGAACGTGTTGTTAACATAAACAAATACCAGTTTGGATAAACAAAAGTGCAAAGTTATCCGCAAACATTATTTATAAATATCGATTGACAGTCATATTTAAATTACCTGTAAGTTGTTTTTTTTATATATCCTTGAGAATAGTTTTAAATGAATTAGTTTTAAACAGTATTTATTATAATATAACTCTATTTTAAATAGATTCTACTAAGTGGAGAATAGGCATTAGTCATAAATAAAACTAATCACTAATGAGTTATTTCTGGCTATTTTATTAGGGCAACTTATGTATATTCAAAGTAATTAAAGGACAATTACAAAAGTATCACAGTCATATGTACAAAAGTGATAAAAATGTACTTAAATTGGCAGTATAATTAAAAATTAACTAGAATAATGATTAAAATTACAAAAACAAAAAGATCCAAACAAACTTTTGACAGGATTTTAAATGTTTAATGTGTATTAATCTTAGAAATATTTTATAGCGTTATCAAAATAATAGTAGTTTCAAAAATTAAAATGAAACTGGGTTAAACGTACGTAATTACAGTACATTTTTTCTTCACACAAAAACACGACATAAACCTTAAAGCTCACATGTTTTATGTCTTGATTATTTCGAAAAAGTACTAAAAACAATTGATACGCATATTTTTCAAAAGACATGAGCTGTGAAAGATTTGGACAGATTTTATACGCATGGCAGTTTTCCAACAGAAAATTTATTACCACTAAACCTTTTACTTCAAAATATTATAAATTATATAAATTAAAGTGTAACCATATTATCGATAAAAGTCTAATTTCTTAGTGTAAATCTATAAAATACGACTAAATATGACATATTTTGAATTCCAAATCGTCTATGTTTTTCAATAGAAGTAATGTAATACGTTGTTGACATCACTTACTATCTATTACTACCGGTAATATTTTATTAATTACTTATGCTATAATTAATTTTCTTTGTTAAAACTTTCGCTTTTACAACATTTTAATGATTTTTATTAACTATTTTCCATTGTAATGTTTTACTTTTAAATAGAAATTTTAATTACAAAAATTATACAAATGTGCTTTTAATTAATTATCAATTGCGTAGAATGGTAACAAGTCTTAAAAAACACTTTAATATAAATGACGCGATATAACACATAAATAAAAAAGATGTAATTGATGATACATAAACGTGTCTGATACCGAAATAGATATTAAAATTAATAGTTAAGGATGTAATTACGGTAGAACATTTTTTTTTCACCACATCACGATTATTTAAAAAACAATTTATTTTTATTTTATTATTAAACTAATTATTATTATCTATATTTATTTTATAACAAATACTTCTAAAAAAGAAAAATTTTTGCACTTATTCAGATAATTATTCTTTTTTGAGTTTCTCTATGTATCATTTACCATTAAGCTCGGTTACGATTATTGCTTTCCATCCACATAAAATATAACACCTATTTTTTACTGTTTCTTCAGATTAATATAATTTTGAAAAACGTATAAGTACAGAAAAAACCGCATTTTTTTTACTAATTTTAAATTTAAGTTTACCTACTATTTTTTTAGACATTTAACATAAATAAAATATTTATTGAAACAATAAACTAATAGCAGTATTTTATAACTAAAGCCTTAGTAAAGAAATTATCTCTTAAATAATTGCCGGGTCTGCGGTTTAATCAGGTTTTTACACTTTTTATTACGCTTCTCGTTTATAAGGGTTGTCAGTCTGATTTAAATCCACAATTGCCATTTTTCTGTATTCCATGTTTTATGCGGTTGCTGCCTTATACAAAATTGTTTGTGAAATTTTATTTTTCTCTGCCTTACTTTTATTGAATTTAAATTCTTTGATTTAAGTGCGATTCGAATTTGTATTATTAAAAATTGTGCCAAAACATATTAACGTTTCATATTATTATACAGAGTTCGCCATTACTCCGGTCTCGGTTTCTAGTGACTTTGTATAAATGTCAGCATAAAATGTTTAGTAATGTACTCATTTATATTGAAAAGCTGCATGTTTTAAAAATATTTTTGTTTATACAAGGTGTTTAGTTTTCCTTGGGCCGCATTAAGTTACGCTTTTTTAAATAGCAACCTATCAATTTTTTTATGCTGTTCGATGAAGGCTTAATGAGATAAAAAATACTTTTATTCTTCTTAACTGTCATACATTTTTATTTTTGGTTATTGTAAACCGACTGTTACCATAAACGTCAAAGTATTTTTGAGAGGTTTTGAGACTTTAGTGGCAATTCATTTGTAACGTTAAAAGAAGAAATTAGTAGTTCAATTCGCGAGTATGGAAAATTTCTCGTTAGTATGAAATTTGTCAGGACCTTTCTGTTCTTCTGCCAGACTGTCACATTTTCGACAGCACTCCCGCAATCCATTTGGTATTAGATCTTTTGGCGA
Organism: Aquatica leii; assembly: GCA_035610365.1. Taxonomy (NCBI): domain Eukaryota; kingdom Metazoa; phylum Arthropoda; class Insecta; order Coleoptera; family Lampyridae; genus Aquatica; species Aquatica leii. The sequence continues at coordinate 44,298,866 of CM069435.1, read as the reverse complement.
GTTGTTACTTGTACGCCCGTGCTAACCACCTCCACCGTTAGATTGTGTCACGCTGCTAATTTAATATGCGATTATTTGTCGAAGGTTGAAACGGGGTAAGTGGTATACAATTTTCTTTATTGAGGGTTTAAATTGACACCTACTAATTTTCTATAGCGGATTTTGGTAGCCACCAATTGTTCTGCGTTATCGGTCAAGATAACTAACAGGTGGTCTTATTCGGAATATTCCATGACGTCGAAGTATTGATACGTCCTTATCATATCCACCGTCAAAGGTTGAGAACCACCAGGACAATCCTTTCTTTCACGAAGACAAACATGAAAAATTTAATTGATTAAGTCACATGGAAACGCTGCGCACTTACGTTCGTAATAATTGGATGCTAAACAAACCTTTTTTTACTTGTATTAAACGTATATGCTCGTTCCGATCTGGGTTTAATAGTATTTTTTAGGTACATCAAGTAAGGAGCTTAGCTAATTTTCGACTGAACATACCTGTAGGTATTACTACTTTCAATCTTTTATTTGTGTTTCGAGGACTAGGTCGTTTAGGACCGTACGTGCATGTTAACTTAACACAATTAATTGTATTTTTGTGCTTCGCGAATTTATCAGTTGTGCACATCGAATCTCGAAGGCTTAATTTGTTTGATTTGTCTACAATTTAAACATATGTACTTATAAATTTAGACGCTATGTGTACGTAATTATTTAGTCCGACAAGGGCAGTTTGTTATACGGTGTGTTGCTCGCCACTCGGCGCAACTTCTAATTTAATCAACCTACGTTTAAATGTTGTCAAGAATTTACATTTCTATGCTTATTTCAACTTCTGTGATACAATAAATATATATATTCGGTGTTATTACTTTTGTAGTGTTATTTATTCTTCGCTTACTACGAGGAGAGTTAGACGGTATCCCTCGACTTTAATTTTTCATCGTCTTGGCGCCTTTTTTTAGATTCACGTTATAATCACACATAACAAAGCCTGCGATCCCTCTCCGAAGAAACTGTGCTAGCCGTTGCTTTGTTTGGTTATGAGAAGACCGGTGGGACATTTTATTTTTGACATTTCAACTCTAGAAACCCGAGTTTCTCGTAACACATTTTTGTCTGAATTGGTCAATTTTTTCCCTCGAGGACCTTTAAAACCCTTGTTTCACTCGGGTTTAAAAATGCCCTTTTGGGAAGAAATGCCAATTTACACAGGAGGTCGTTAAATAAATAACTATTTAAATTGATTGCGACATTGCCATTTTAGAGCAATTTCTTTGAAAATGCAGCATCATAAAGAAATGGTCACAAAACTGGTGTTTTTTGGAATTTTGGAATTTGTTTTTGTAAATTCGTAGATGAAAGTCAGAATTAATCTAAAAGATTTTTTTACATAATTTTCAATCTTGATTAATTGAGTTTAAATGACATAGAAACTCGTTGAGCGTAGAAATATCATGTTGCCAAATGACAAAAGTGTCATCAACGTATCTGTATCAGCACTTGAGTTTTAGATAAAATAAGGATAAAGCTTTTTTCTCAAAATCTTCCATAAATATATTAGCAACAATCGGTGAAAGCGGAGAACCCATGGCGATTCCTAATGTTTATGAGTAAAATTTTTTTCGAAAAGTAAAATATGTAGAAGCCAAAACCGGAACCGCCATGGGTTCTCCGTTTTCACCGATTGTTGCTAATATATTTATGGAAGATTTTGAAAAATAATTATCCACATTTTATCTAAAACCTAATTGCTGGTACAGATACGTTGATGAGACCTTTGTCATTTAGCCACATTGCTTTTCTACGCTCAACGAGTTTCTATGTCATTTAAACTCAATTCATCAAAATATTCGTTGTACTATGGAATTAGAAAGGAACTCTTCGTTATCATTTTTCGACGTTTTAGTTAATCGAAATGAAGATGGTTTTTTATCACATTCAGTTTATCGAAAACCGACCCACACAGATAGATATTTAAACGGATTGTCTCATCATCAACCTTCTCAAAAATTATCAGCACTGAATTCTTTAGTGTACAGAGCTATTTCCTTAAGTAAACCTGAAAATCTTCAAGAAGAGTGGAATCATCTAACCAAGATGTTAGTTGCAAACAATTATAATAGAAAATATATTAAACGGTTTTTTACAAAGTCTACGCCTGCCAAACCAAAAATAACAGTGAAATCTATGTCTCACCCAGTGTGTATCGCTTATCTATAATAAGTCAAAAGTACCACGGACCGTATAGAAAAAATGTTGTCTAAACACAACATTGTTACTCGGTTTTCTACTCATTTTAAATTGGATCAACTTTTAAATCCGCTAAAGGACGTTATTCTTTTTGAATCTGACGGCTTTTATAGCATTCCTTGCTCTTATATTCATAGATACATAGAAGTAACCGGTAGAAGCGTGCGAATTTGTATTAAAGAGCATCAAAGATGTAGTCGTCTTAAACAATCTCCAAAGTCAGCTAAAAACGGGCCATCAAATTAAGTTTGAAAATACTAAGATTTTGGCAAATGATTCTAATTACTATCAGTGAAAAATTAGAAAATCCATTGAAATAATATAGTTTTCCTTTATCGGAGATTTGGAAACCAGTTTTATCAATCGGAGTCTGGTTTATAAAAGCGAATCTTAATCAGTTTGTTACGGGCTCTGAAGACGTCCACTGCGACGTGTGACGAAAGCTCAGCGGGGAGAATTATCCAAAATAGATATTTGTGTTACTAATGCAACCCGTGGAAAACTGAATTCTATTAAAATGTTAGTCATATAAAAGCAAAAATAAAAAATAAAAACTTTAGAGTAGTTTTAAAAACTATTTATTGATCAATTAAAATAAAACTCATTACGCAAAATTAATAAAATTTAAGACATTAAGCTATCAACATCTGTAATATCAAAGACTGTAAGCAATTTGTGAACTTCAATTTTTAATTTAATAACGTACCCATTTCAAACGCCGAATCAAAAGTGCAAACTTTTATCAGTTGGATAATGTATTGACATTCGGAACAAAATTGGTTTTCTGCGTAGCCATTCTTTAGTTTTGAAACGACGATCGTGACTTCAATGTCTCAAACAATTTCTGTGCCAGTGTCCCCCCTACAAAAGTTTGATTTTTTGATACTAGAAGCATAACCCCAACGACGAAAATGCTTCGAGCGTCAGTATCAGAACAAAGCTTAAAATCAGACGACGAGAATATAAAGATTTTGATGTATGTCCTTAGCGAGGAAACCAAAGAAGTGATGTTACAGTTTCTAGCGGTCCCTAAAACTTAGACAGCCACAATGCAAGCCTTTGAAAAGCACTGCATGCCACGTAGAAACGATACAAACTTAATAGTCGTGCCCAGTAATCGGATGAGCCTGTAAAATTATTTATTACTTGCTTGCATTGTCTGGCAGCGCACTGTCAATATGACTTTTTAAAAGACGAACTAATAGGTGATCGTATTGTAGTGAGCATGTTAGATCTCAAAATCAGTGAAAAATTGCAATTATAAGCGAATGTAACACTTGCCGATTGCATTATTGCGGTAAAACAAGTCGAACTCCAAGAAAATCAAAGCCGACAGTTGCGATGAAAATCAGTGTAATTTTCCATTACAATCGAGTGCGAGAAAAAGACGCAAGACATTATGACCTCCAAAGCCCAGTTCAGGCGGTACTTGAGAGCACATTTCGAGACGCGGTTACCAGACCTTCGTGTTTTGTCGACATGAAGAAGAGAGAAGTTAAATACAAGAAGGCGCTTCTAGAAAATGTCAATTTTGTTGGATAGTGTCCTGCCAATCAATCGACTTGCCGTTCTTGTAATAAGCAAAAACATTAGGCGATTGTAAGTCGCAGCAAAAAGGTTAGATCTATTCAACATGAGTCTATAGATAATAATGATTGTAATAGTAACCCTGGTTGTACAAATTGTTCTCACAATGATAGTACTACCTAAAATCAGTTTTTAGGGTAAATTGCAATTAGTTTGATTTCTCAGAAAGAATAGTCAATTTCTTTAAAATTTTTGACACACAGGTGCCGATATAACTTTTATACTTGTATTCTTTTTTTTATGAAAATGCCATTTAAAGCTTACATATTATTAACAGAGTAGTAACAGGCCCTTCAAGAATTGTGTAAACCAATTTTGAGTCGCTCTGCAATAATAGGTTTAAAGATCTTGCAATTTGGTGATGGATTTTCTTCAGTTGCCTTAAATACAGCAAACATTTTTTAAAATTTTTGATTAACTGAGTACTTTTAAAAGTGAATTTAAAATTGAGACTGATGAAAATGTTCAACCATTTATACAATCAGTTACACGTGTTGCGCCCATTTCTGTACTTAAATCTTTAAAAGATTAGCTTGAACGCTTACAAAAGATAAACATTATAGAACCCGTTGAATATCATACTCCATGGGTCAGTCCCATTGTTATAGTTCGAAAAGATAACAATAAAATTCGTCTTTGCGTTGACGACACCAAATTAAAGCAGAGAAGCGCACGCATTTTCTTATAGGTAAAGTTGAAAGGATTCTCGCTCAAGTTCAGGGATCTAAGTATTTTAGTCGTATATGTAGATACAACCTCTGGTTTTTATCAAATTCAACGACAATGAAACAACACGTTAAAATATTGAATGAAGTTTTAACACAGATCTATAAAAAGGGTATAACGTTAAATAAAGAAAAATGGTTTTCAGTGTACAGTCATTTCTGAGTCATTCGATATCCCCCGAGCAAATAAACGTTGTTGTCAAATTTCCCGAACCATCTGATAAAAACAAACTTCTACGTTTCTTAAGAATGGTTAATTATTTCTAACAAATCTAATGTTTTAGAGCCATTGATTTTCCTATTAAAGAAAAATGTTTCTTTTTTTAGAATCATGTTCGAAAACAAGCCTTTAAAGAAATAAAAAAATTGCTACAAGAAAATCCATATCTTGAATATTTCGACCCAAGCCAGAAAATTATAATTTCTGTTGATGCTTTTTCTTTTGGTATTGGCTCTGAAAATAAAAAAGTCGTATTTTATGCATCTAGATCATTATCAAAAGTAGAGCAACGTTACGCTCAAATCAAGCGTGAAGCGTTAGCGTTGACGTAGTCAAGTGACAAATTCTTCGAGTATGTTTACAGGTTAAAAGTCCTTATTGAAACGGATCACTACCCATCAGTCCAAGTTTTACAATCAAAAAATATTGATGACTTAACTGCCGATCTTCAGAAATTATGGTTGAGACTTTTAAGACATGACTGTGAGCTTAATTATTTTCTAGAGAAAGATTTAGTAAATGAATTTCCTGAAAATGATGAGTTAGCTCTAGAAACCAATACTTTTGTAAATTTAATAACTACATACTAATTTTGAAATAAAACCCTATTTTTTAGGAGAAATTAAATCCGAGCAAAATAAAAATAGATCCAAACGTAAATTGTTTCTGTATAGAAATGACATTTCGGAACGTGACGGTTATGTATTGTATGGTTCACGCATAATTATTCTTCAATCTCCCCAATCAAAATTTTAAGCTTTATTCATCAAGTGTAAAGCTTTTTTTAAAGAAAAATTTTTGGATCGTGCATGGCAAAAAATGGCACTTAACTTGTCGAAAAATGATGGAGCATGGTACCTCATTATAACTGATTATTTATCCGATTTCTTCAAAATTTCTAAGCTTTAAATAATAACCAAAAAGGTTATCATCACGAAGTTGAAAAAACTGTTTTCTAGGTACGGTTTACCAAAAATAGATAAATTAGATTATATACAACAATTTGAATCTGAATTTAAAAAAAATGCAAACAATTTTGAGTTTGTTCATATCACAAGCAGTCCTAAATAACCTCAGTCTAATGGGTGCATTTAAACGGCAGTCAAAACTGCTAAAAATCTTATTAAAAAAATTATTCATTTTTATTTTTGGTTGGCGGAGCGTACTGCTCGTCTGGAAAATGGTTTAACCCCAACCGAATTATTATTTAACAAAAAGATTTGTTCTTCTCTTCCAGTTTTACTTAAGTTTGTGAATCAAACAGTTGATACAAGCCTATTTCTTCAGAGGCAGAAAGAGTACAGAGATAACATAAAGCGAAATTATAGTAGACCTTATCGAACCAAAGAGCTCTCAGAGCTGAAGTTAATAATAGTGAGACGTTCGAAGAAATAGATGGTTTTTAGTACCAACAAAACATTACAATTTGGTTTATGATGAAATAATTCTTTAATTTAATCATAAATCTTACGTGGTCATTCCTACACTATCATCTGCTAATACAGACCATACTACTAACACTAGACTATAGAAAATTGTATCAATCAAAATGTAGTATATCTACCTATTATACAATTAGATAATAGTTCTGGTGAACGTGATACAGAAACTAAAGTTGAGTCTGGATTGGTTAAGTGTAATGCCGATAATGGCAAAAGTGTTAGAAATACTAGACCAGTGTGTAACGTAAAAGAATTCTCGCATTTAACCTTCGGATTACCAAGCAATTTTTGAGGCGCCGATTACCAAGTGGGGTCAGATTTGACCTCAAGTTTTTTTTTTATTTTGTAAAAAAACGATTAATTTGTAATGGTAACCTTTATTAATATTTTAAATTAACATTAGATTTCATATAAATTAATAAAAATAAAATTTAAACATAAATAAGTGAGGGCAACAACTATTACATATTATTGTAGTTTTTTTCTGGCAATGTTATTTACATACAAAGAGTTTGCACTTTTCACATGTTTCTAAACATTTTTTGTCATTTGCTCTTGGACATATCTTACAACGACCTCTTTTTGGGCGAGCGATAGTTTCGTCTAGCGGTCCTCTGGTTCTGTGTCTGCCAAAACCATCGCTATTGCATTCTGCACATATCTTGGTAATCCTTGAAGTGTACGTTTTTTGATATGTGGGATTACTAATTCAAACCCAAGTTTTTGCAAAAATAATAGTCTTCGAGATGTTTTCCCTTTTTTTAAATTTCCAAATTTCGTAGTCGATCGAATAAATGCATTGATTGGTTTAAAGATGATGAAAAGCAAGGTTTTATTAGAATTGGTTTAGTCTGGAGTAAAAAAATTCAAGACATAGATGGAGAATTTGTGCTCTTTTTTTGTCCAAACTGATTTTTACTATTTTAAGTATTAGTCACAACAATGCAATACTTGAATAAGGTTTTAGCATGAACAAATTTATTTTGGAAGCCAAACTTATCTTTCAGATGATGTTATTATTATGTATTAATAAAGCATCACATCCAGACTTATAGAAGTAGTGAATAATTTAAGTAACAAAAGAAGAACAAAACGAAACAATGTAGAAAATAAGAGAACAAGAGAATTAAAAAAAGAGACATGGTGTTACGATCATTTTGTTTAATTATTCTTATCCATATTTTTCGATGCGTTCGTCATTTTCTAAGCTTTTTTCCGGGACGTGAAACACTATTTACAAGTTAAACCAACATTACGTTATACGCATGCTTTAAGATGAAAATGCATTAAGAGGTAGCCATCTTTATATACAGAACGAGAACAGCGAATTTTTAGAACCAGCTGCATTCTGTTTATGCATCCACTAGTTTGGGATTTTAAATTTTCAAAGTTTGCTTACTACTTGCTTTTCATGAAGAATTCCGATAGTAGTTTTGGTGTCTTCACTCGCATTAGCGGATTTCGAAGCAGTAGTACCCTTAGATAAATCATAACTCTGTAAGGACTGTCTTGGCTACTCTTAGATTTTTTTTACGTACTGTAATTCGCATATCATTAGGTAACCGTTTCCGGTGGTTTAGTAGCGAAACGGAAGTTATATCCCCACGCAAGGACTTTAATTGTCATAGATAATAGGCGTGAATCAACCAGTTAATGTTTGGTGGTTTTATTGTTGCTGCTACTACGGGAGGAACCTAAATTCTTGCTACTTGTAGCCTTGGTTAATTTACTGATAAATTCAGGAACCCAAGATAAGCTATAAAACTTCTTAATTTTATTTTTATTAATTTATTTCGTTAAGCATGGCATGTACTTGAGCATGCGTAGTTATTATTAGTTGAGCACAATTACCTGTATTCCTTCAAAATTTATGCGTAGATAGTAGATATAGTTGATTAGCGTACGGCATGTGACGGTATAAGCGCTTACATCGAGATTGATCTGGGCCGTTTTTTTTGTTGTTATGCTTAGATATATTTTAAGTTGTACACTTGGAAAACAGGCAACTGCGTTATCTGTATTTTATTTAATTTTGCTTTAAAACTTTAATTAATATTCCTTTTGTCGCTTAACGCTTTTTTACTGCTATTTTAACTTTTCCCACCCTCAAAAGAAAGCTTTTAGTGCTTGTAGTTGGTATCCATATTAGTAGGCTTTACATAAACAGAAATATAGTGCTAGGTACCCGAACACCTGGGAAACGTTCCGGGTTACGTTTGCGAATTGAGGTTAATTCGGTGGCGCCCTTATAATTGAATCTTATTGAGAAGTAAAGAAAATTATTATCTACGCCCTCGCGACTGGAGCTAGTTGGCCTGCTTATGTTGGCTTAGTCGACTTGGGTTTTCTCGCATTGCTACCCAGCCTATGTTTGTTCGAGCCAGCGTTCGCAGTAACAATGGTTAATACTTAAGGTTCTAGAAACTCTTGTCAGACTTACATGAACCAATAAAGAAATATTAATATTTTTTTGTAATTAATGTAATAATAATTGTAATTTTTTTTAAAAATCTTTTTTTGTAATTTTTGTGTTATTAATTTACGTTTCAATTTGTTTATTTTTATTTATTTCTAGCAGAGATAGGACTTTTATTTAATTATAGTAAGGGACTAATACTAAAGATTTAGTTGCAACAAAAACTTTTTCTTTTCTTGTTTTTATTTATCAGTGCCTAAGTTTTTTATTTAAATAAAACAATGTGTCATAAAATTGGTATAAAATTTGATAAAAAAACGTCATAAAATCATAAACTGATCGTGAGAACCCTAAACCTCCATACCGAATTTAGTAGGATTTTTGGTTCGAGAGTTATCGTGGGTACAACGTTACACACACACAAACGCACACACAGACACCCAAAATGTTTTTGTCAAAAATACATTTTTCTGATTCAAGAGACCTTGAAACGTAAAATTCTCCTAAAAAATAAAAAAAAGCGGCGGCTGTACTTTCCATATAGGAAAGTAAAAATGAACCGTATGGTGTTTCCTCCGGAGCGAAACGGTTCACGTTTGATAAGACCAATTTGAAGAACTTTAAAATGTGCCCTAACAAAGTGACTATTGTTTTTTCATGCGATAACAAAAAACTGCTTAAAGACCCAATAACAAATTTAGGACTTCCTTGTTTTTTCAAAATAATTTGAAAACTATTAGTCACATTTTAAATTTTAGCACATATTGTTACTAGGCACTTGTAACTGCAAATCTTCCCCATTTAAACAAGTCTTTATCTCTGATGATAACAAATTTACCCAAGTTATCCTACCGTAAGTGGAATACTCTGTAACGCTCATAAATATATATTACTTTTATTTAATATATTATGCAACGAAGAAATGATCGTCTTCCTCGGACAGATTATACGATTATTTTAGTGCATCAAAAAATAAATAAAATAAAATAAAGAATAAAAATAATAAAAAATAAACTAACGATGATTTATGTTATATTTATAATAAATTAACTAACCAAAAAAAATTGCAAAGAAAATGAAAAAAAAATAAGTAGTGCTTCTCAACTCTGCGGTAACTTAACAATTTTTGTTTGACAGAAATACCATTTCTTAAACACTAACTAACAATAAGCAATGTTGTTTTTGTTTTTTTTTATTGTTTTTATCATTGCAATAAACAAATAATTTATAGGTAGAAAAAAAACAAACCATTGAAACTGATCTTTGAAAATAATAGCATAAATTGAAACAGATTTTTAAAGAAGCGACAAAATCTGTCATGCGTTGATATTTACAACAGTAAAACTTTAAAGAAGTACTTTGTTGGTATTGCAAAAAAGTTAAAATATGTCAAAAAAATCTTAATCCGGTAGTGTACCTAGAACGGTTAAAAACAAAAATTAAACATTTTGTGAAACAGGTTAAAATCGAAAAACAACTGCTACACCAGAGTTATGTTGTTATAAACTTGTTATTGTATTTGCAAAAGAAAGTTTTTATTTAGTTCAATAAAAAGTTACTTTGTGTATGATTATACTTTTGTAAAATCAATACCAAAAGTACTATTTGATAATAAACGTTACATAATAAAGGGTGTTATATACTTTAACACTAAATGTAGATAAAACGGGTCAGTTAATGATTTCCATTGTATTTAGCAACAATGTTTGTTTGGCAGCAGTCAATACTTTCAAAGTTTTAAATTAAAAAAGTACCGTTTACAAATTTTACTCAAAAACATGCATAGTTAGTAACAGACGATTGTAGCCGCAGTTATATAATTATGTACACAACGTTTATTTGTTTTGGAAATATTAATTAATACAATTGGCGTAACATTGATTTAAGGATTTAAAAGTACGTGTGCCAAATTTTACATAATAACCGTATTTTTTGAATTAATCTTTTTGTAATTAACGTAAATACATAATTTCTTAATAATCAAAAAGATAACACTGGTTATAATTCATTTTTTAAAAGTTAATTTTATCTGTACAATAAAGATTAATTTTTAAACTTTTCTCAAATATTTGTTCGTTTTAAATTTAAATTTTTACATTTATTTAGTCAAAAATTTGTTTCTAGCTTAAATTAAAACTTCTTTATTTTACAAACGTCAACCATTTTAATAATAAAAAAGAACAGTATATAAAATTATCAAATTAAATAAACGTACATACATTTATTATTTTAAAGCAGAAAAAAACCGTCAGTTTAGAGTGATAAGTGATAACTGTGGAAAACTTATTTCTCCTTAAAAAACGGAGTTGTGGTACTTATTAATTTGAAAATATTTTATGTATACTAATTTTGAAATCTTTTTACGTAACATTTAGGCGTTTGCTAAAACTATTTACAATGACAATAATAATTTGTTATTTTGTATTACTAAAAACTCTAGATTTAAATTATCATTGATTTTTTTTAATCAATTAATTAATAAAATTAACTTTTTTAATAAAGTAATTTGTTTTTTAATAAAAATCAACTGGCGTAACTTTTATTTTTTAATTATAATTGATTTGCCTAACAGATAGAATCAGGCACCTCACACAAATACTTTTGTAATTGGTTAACTTAAAGTACGCGGGAAAATGACATTCAAAGTCTGATGCACTTTCCGAAATTATTGTGTACTAATAACCTTCGTAATACAGCGTTTCGTTAACTTTTATCAGTATTTTTTATGTATACTACACAATTTATTATTTTAAAATAATCTTTTTAAAAACCAAAAAATTTTATAAGTTATCTAATACATTATTATAGATATTCTACCAATACAAAAACTTAAACCGAAACATTTATCAGTATCTGGCAAGAAACTACTCGAAATATTTATAAAACTTGCAAACAAAGCCAATTAAGTAGTTGGAAAACAGACATAGTAAATCTGCAGCTACAGCAGCAAGTAACGCAACCATTTATTTTATTTGCGTTTTTTTATATACTTACATGTGAATATTTATATACAATGTGCTAACTGAATATAACACTGTTCACGTATTGCATTCTCTAAAAGTGTACCGTAGGTCAAGGTAAATATTAGATATTAATACTGATTGAACAAAGAGCGCCTTAAGACGTATTGTGCAATTGTTTTTTTTTACGTAATGAACCACCAACAGTACAAAAAGTGATATCACAGCGCGGAGAAGACGATTTGAACAGTACGACAAACCTTTCTTTCTGTATATTTTACGGGACTTCAAAATCCTCCTGCTAAAGGCAAATGATTAATTGTGCTACAAATAGAGGCAGTTACAGAATTTCTTATAAATGTTTTGCTTAATTTTGAATTGAAAAAATTTCGATTACCATAAAGAAATGAATTCTGGTGTATTATTTGAGGAAGACATGGTTAAAGTTTAACTTTTAACACTTGTTAGGAAAAATATTACAGTAAGAAAGTATGTGGTAGATAAAATGGCAATATTCAGTAAACGAGTTGTACTATGATTGCCACCATATCCCTGAAATGAATTATATCGAATTAATAAAGATAAAAACACAAAAGGAAATTGCTAGAAAAAATACAACATTTGAAGTACACAATGTTAAAAATCTATTTCTGCAAGCAGTAATCAATGTTTCTGCAGATAATTAAAAAAAAATCTATACAGCATTTGATTAAAGTAGAACAAGAAATGTGGCAGACAAAAGTTATAACTGATTCTGCATAAATTTTTATTTCGTGTTCGATTTTTTTAGTTGTGTTATGTGAATACTTAATAATCTTATATAAAATATTGAATATAATGTATTTATAACTTGCTGTTAGTTATTACAATTATAACATTGAAATATATTATTCGCTCTAAGCTGCTGTTGACTTTGTTTTAAACAATTACAAGATGAATTGTACCTTCTAAAGCACCACAACTCCAAGTCAAATATTGCTTTAATGCATTGGGCCCGACAGAGTTTTTGATCGAGACAGTCGAAAAACTTGTTATCCTTTTATGTCCTGTAGCCAAACTATAAACAGTTGACCTATTAGAAAATTTGATGCAGTTAACTCGACTAACCAAACAATATCGACTTCAAATGTTTGCACTATTTTACTTTTTGAGATCTTGTTTCAAATTGTGTATTGCATACATTTGCAGCAAGTATGCAATATATCACCCTAACGCATCTCTAAGTGGCCCACTAAATAACTATAATTTTTCAGTGCACTTTCGATCATTACTTGCAGTATGTTCAACGCGGCACTCTAAAACGCAGTTACTCCTTTATCTATTTCAGACCACATACGTACATGTTTGTAGTACAATCTTTTTCCGAGTTTTGCCATGTAGTTTGTTTCAACAATTCGCTGTCCATGTTGCCAGCTTCTTCAGGATCTGCTATCAGAATGATTCTTTCCGTAGTTGTTTCTCTTAATATATGTTGTTGTTGATTGAGCGGTGCGTGGCTGTTGTGCTTCATCGACTGTGACCAAACTTCGTAACAAATTTTTCCAAGCGTTGCTAAGTTTGTAACCATCGTCAATGTTTAAATTGAAATGCTTTTCTATCTCAGTTGCCTGTCTGATGATCTTACGATAATAGTTTTTTGTAGCAGCTAATACTTTTGGTTCATCAAAGTTGACCTTATGTCCGTGCTCGTGTACATGTTCTACAAGAGCTGATTGTGTAATTCTCTTTTTTTGTTTGTCACTCTGATGTTTCTTGATTCTTTCTTTACCGATCTTAACGTTGGTCCGACGTAGCTCTTTTCGCATTCACACATTAGTTTGTATACTCTTTCCCCTTTAGTCCGTAATAATTTATCACTTGTACTAGTAAATTGTTTTGTATAGGTGCAGTACTGTTGAAGCTCACTTTTATTTTTGTTTTGGTTAAAATCTTACCAACTTTTTTTTTGTTGTTCCGAAAACAAAAGGCACACGTGCGAATTCTTTAAGTGGTTATTATTTTCTCAGAGCTCTCGTTATCTCTTTATTGCTATATTTATTTCTCTTCAGTGTTTCTTTGACGTATTGTTTTTTCGCCTTTTAGATGTTCAGCATTGCTAATAGTTTCTACTCTATGCATTAAAGTGTTAATCAGAGCTTTCTTTTGTTTAGGATGATAATGTGACGTTACATGTAGGTACTTATCCGTATGGAGTTTCTTCATGTAACTGCATGTTGTAATCTTTCTGACGAAGTGCGGTTTACCACTACATCCAGCAGCGGTAATCTATTTTTTCTCTCTTCCATGTGACCAAATGATAACAGTATTGTCAACATATCAAATCCAGCATTGCTAACAATAGGGCGTAGTGGTATTCCTTCTTTGTCAATCTTCGGTAGACCATATAGTCTAGGTCGTCGTCTGACTTTAACAATCAACCAGTTTTTATCTTCTTCTAAGTAAAGTTTTTGCCAACTCTTAAAGCTGAAGAAGTTCGACCAGAAGTGAGCTATGTTTAGAAAAAATCCACAACAAATAAACAAAATATAACCAATTTCAAGAAGACGGCTCTAAACAACCTAAGGAAAGATGACAGCATTGTCATTGCAAAGGCTGACAAAGGTAACGCTACTGTGATTCTGGATAAGGAAACCTACAAACAGAAGATCTACATCTTACTATATCCCAACGTCTACGTTAAACTTCAGCGTGACCTTACGGCAAAGATTACTCAAAGAGTGAAAGAACTTTTGGAACTCCCTGGAAGATAAAAAGTGGTTAATACCTAGAGCCAGTCGACCATCTAGACTATATGATCTACCGAAAATCAACAAGGAAGGAATAGTATTTTACCTTATTGTTAGAACTATTGGATCGCAGACCTACATCCTAGCAAAATACCTAGCATAGATGTTAAAACCGTACAAATCGAAAACGACATCATACGTGAAGAACTTGCAACGTTATGTAGAACTGCTGAAGAATTTAACAACTGATCAAGACGACATCCCAAGTAACAAAGTGGTTTTATAATTCCTAAGTTAAAATTTTTTTCAATTTTATTGTAGTTATGTTGTTGCTCTCTAAATGTAAAATAGTTCTATTGAAGTTGTCTGAAAGATTATTTTGTTATCTATCCAAAATTATATATTAAATCGATGTTATGAACGTTCTTACAACAAAATTATAAAACTGCTTATGAGATAAGTATAAAAGTGTTTTGTAAACGTTTATATAATATTGGTTATAAGACATTCACCCCTTATAAATATTAATTAATTTATAATAGCTATGTAGCTATGTCATTTATCACTTTAGAACTGTTTTATACAACTGTTTTAATAAAGTATGTGACTACGTTATATAATTGTTGTATTAGTAATATTATATAACAATTTTGTTTTCTGCATCAGATTACTCACAACGGAAGTTCCAATATAACTATTAATTAAAAGGACACAAAGTCTCAGTTATAAAAACAAGAGAAAAACAATTATAGAGCAATACTGCTATTAAAGCGCAAAATGATTGTGTTAAATATAGTTATAAAACAATTCGGATATACTGGCGTAAGAGAAAACTATCTGAGTTGGCAGCATATCTATAACCTGCTCGACCATTTTTATTAACTTTTTATTACTGAGTACGGGATTAAAAATTCATCAAAATATAATCAGATTTGTAAAATACGATACTGTCGTGTTAACTTTTACATAAACTAAGATAATTAAATTTGAACGTTTCATAAGTTTTCTATATGCATCATAATTGTTGTATAAGAGTAAATTTGATAATAAAAATGTTCTATTAATTTTTTTTTAAATACTTATTATACCTGCCGCGCACTTAAAATTTGCGACCTATCTACGTCATAATTGACAGTAAAATTTCCTTCGTAACAAAAAACGACGTCCGTGTAGATCTATCTCATTAAATTTCGTGTAAATAATATAGGTATACTTTTGTACGTTGCCGTTTTTAATGAAATAGCCATCAGTTTTAGTTTTAAGTAAATAATAGGAATAATTAAGCTCCGAAAAGTGGTACTTAATAACTGTTTGATTTTATTGAAGTTGCTTTACACTACAAAAATGTTTTATTACTTTGTAACACGTTAAAAAACGAATATGTTTTATAAATATGTGCTGATTTTGCATTTATAGCTACTGTAAGAACGTTTTAGTTACGTTCTTAGGACAAAGCGTGTTTTATAAATCTTGTTTTGTAAACGTTTTCTCAAACGTTATAAAATATAAAATTGTTACTTGGAATGTTAATTATTCACCAACATATCTACGACGACGCAATAGCTGTAATTAATAATCTTGAACTACTTAATGACACAACAAAACTGGTAAAACTCTGCCGGTCAACTACGTATTTTCTATGATATAGCAGATAAACAGAAGAACCTAAGAGTAAGCCCGCTATCATCTGTAATATCTAATTTATTCATGAACGCATTCGAAAAAGTATTGTTAGAGAACAGCGAATGGAAACCTAAGTGCTGGATTTGATATGTTGACGATACATTTAAAGTTCAAAACCTTTTTTGAGCACATCAACGAACAGCACCCATCAATAAAGTTTTACTATGAAAATAAAAAAAGATGGAAGATTGCCGTTTCTGGATGTAATGGTAAACCGTACTGAGTCAAGAAGATGAGAACATGCAGTGTACAGGAAGAAAACCCATACGGATACATATATACCTATATACTACGTCACATAACCATCCAAAACAAAAGAGAGCTTTGATTATAACTTTAATACATAGAGCAGGAACCATCAGCAATCCCAAACATTCAGAAGAAAAATAAAAATATGTCAAGGAAACACTAAAGAGAAATAAATATAGCGTCACGGAAACAAGGAGAGCTCTTAGAAAACCTTGAACCGAAACGATACCCACGATAAGGGAAGTACCTAAAGAGTTCGTACGCCTGCATTTTGTTTATGGTACAACAACAAATATGGTAGAATTTTAACAAAAAAAAAACTACGCAAGAATCAGTCTGATAGATCTTGAGGAAACTGGCAACATAGAGAGCGAAATGTAGAAGCAAACTACGACTACACGGTAAAACCCGGAAAAAAACTGTACCACAAGCGGCACCGGCCGTGAAACCCTACAGAATTTCATCGCATACATATTTATTGATGCTGTTGATTCAAGTTGACGTAAGTGTTTTTTTGTGCTGCCAACATTGCAAACGTCAATATTCATTTGTTAAACTAGAAATCCACATAAAACTAAGTGTTCAAAGTCAATTATTATATTAGAACGTCATTTTGTGTAATTTTATGTTTTTAAACACATTTTTGTCATTTCAAATTGGTAAGTAAACTTTGTATTCACTTAATTCGAAGTTTTGCGTTGCTTAAACGTCCGTATTCTGTATTTTCGTTGATTTGGCATTTCTTTGTTCTAGTAAAATTTCAATTGTTATAAGTTATGTTTCTTTTTGAGATAAAAGTAACTTAATATATTTTAGCAGAGTTTGTTTGTGTTAAGATTATTCAAAAGTTTTGTTTATAGTTCAGTTGGTACTTGCTGACTTGGTTGTTTCTTGTGTTGTTTCTCATACAACGTGTTTTTAATCTTTGTTCTTCATTGATATTTTTGCCAACGTCTTTGTTGTCTCATTTGTCTTCTTAAAAGAATTTGACGTTATGATTTTCAACAGTAATAGAGTAATCAGAGGTTATATAAGAGTTAATTTTTCATTTTAAGACAGAGTTCGCAATTTTACCAAGCCCAAGAAATCGTGAGGTAGTTTCAAGTCTTTGGCCAAATTCAACCTTTAAAAGTTTGAGGTAGCCGTGGGAGTTATTAAGCAGGGCATAGTAAATTTGTAGTTGTTTTGGTTGTTAAATCCAAAAATTTAGTAGTTGCGGATTTTAGTATTACGATTTTCAAATTTGTTTTAAAAGATTTACAGAACTTATTTTATTTTGTATTATCCTTGTTAAATTTAAAAGTTTAGTAGTTTCGGATTTTAGTATTAGGATTTTCAAATTTGTTTTGAAAGATTTACAGAATTTATTTAAAAATTGTTTTGTTTGCGTTTAATCAATTCATTTTAATTTAACTCCTTACTATTTTTGATTTTGTTTTTTTGTTTTTTCAAAATAAATAAATTGTTAAAGTTGTAACAAAGCTTTTATTTCATCGGCCTTCGTGTTATGTAAATTTTATATCATTTCAGATTTTAGTGTGATACACTCTGATAAGGTAAGTCCATTTAGAGTGTATCGAACAGGAACAAGGTTGTGGTTGGCAAGTGCCAGAAGTCATTTTTAGCTAGCTATACATCTTCATGGCACCCTTTGATTTTGAAGTTTATTTTCCCGTTTTTAAATTTTTCAAAATTATTGACGGTTTTCCGAATTTAACTTACGACCCCATCTTCACTGAGCACCGGAAAATACCACGTTTATGTTACTTTCCTTCAGGCAATATAGTTTTAACAACTTTAGCACGTAACTTGTGTTAAAACACATCTCAACAAAATTGCAGGAACTAATTCTACAGCAACATTAAAAATAGATAACACATATATATTCTAAACACATCTTAAAATTATATAAAATAGTTATTTATTTAATGAGTTCTTGTGTAAATTGAGCGTATTTTTTTCAAGAGTGCTCGAGGGAACAAAACGCCCATTTTAGACAAGAACGAGTTGAATACTTTTATTGCACAAACAGAGACTACGAGGCTTCTAAAGTTTCAAAATCTTTCAAAAATAATTTGACGTTTATGTTAAAAAGTGTCAAAGGCAGTTTGCAATAGCGAAAAATTAAAGTTTATGACAGTTAAGAACAATAAATTTACTTTACCGGCTGTACGACATGCATCATATTTTGTCGGACTGTGGTTTGTGGCTTCGTGATGTTGTCTCGGATTCAGATAATCTTAGTTCAACTATAGTACCGCTGTTAAACGTTAACCTGTGTTCATATATTTAGAAGTCTTTCAGGATCTCGTGAACTGTGGCGCTGTAATCGGTTTATGTCAAAATGTTGCTATCATTTGTTTTACAAACGTTCGACGGTACTTTTCTAACCTATCTTTGCTTTTGTTGTTTTATTTGTAATTAACAAGTCTTCGTTACTACTTATATTGATTTATTATATAAATATATAATTATTTTTAAATTATTAAATTTTTTTTTAACTTGTTTGTCTTTTAAATGGACTAACGTTTTTAAGGTTCATTTATACTTGTCAAATTTACAATTTTTATTTTATTAGTACTGATTTTTAACTCAAGGTCACAGTTCACGACATAATATAACGGCTCTACTACCCAAAATATATTTAGTGATATTCTCACTATCATTGCAAGGTTTAGTATCCGGACTACTTCCACCTGATTCATTTTTCTTATTTTTTCTTATTTCGGACCACGAATGTTAAACGACTTTGCATCACGATATAACTTTTCACTACATTTTGCATATAGTAAATTTGATGTTTCCAATCAGGAGTTATCTTTTTCTTGTCAGGATAATAAATATTGGAATTTATTGATTGTCTGCGATTTTATGAAATTAATAGCAAAATTTATTTATGGAAATTTATTTTAACTTGTACGAAGTGTATTAAAAAAATGAAATATGTAAGTACGTAAAATGTTGCGATTT
This sequence comes from Aquatica leii, assembly GCA_035610365.1. Classification (NCBI taxonomy): domain Eukaryota; kingdom Metazoa; phylum Arthropoda; class Insecta; order Coleoptera; family Lampyridae; genus Aquatica; species Aquatica leii. Next base: position 44,279,633 of record CM069435.1, on the reverse strand, counting down.
TAAATTATTCTCAGAATAGAAAAAAATGAAATATGATTCCACAAAAATTTTGTAAATATTTTTTATTTATGCATTTTTAAAATTTGCATTTAAATTAACAGATAAAAACCGTTTATTATAAACACGCTTATAATCTCTTATTTTATTTAAAATTATTTGTGTAAAATGTCACAACAGATTTGTTAGTTTAATCTTATTTTTGTGAAATATTTGTTTATTGTTTTCATACCTGTATTTCACAATAATCAATAAATACATTTTTTCGTTATGAAATTATTAGACACCTTAACACGTCATCATTATGATAAAAACTTTTTAAGAATTAATTATACGTTTCTATAGCTTTAAAACCACGTTCCACTGCACAATACTTCTAATGTTACGTAAAAACGAGAACATGGTTATATGATTAATTATTTTAGAAATATAAATAAATTTTGGAAAAGTACTGTTAGAGAAATTGCTACATCCTAAATAAACAATAATATTTTAATTTGCAACGTACTCATATTTGTTAATAAAATATCTTCTATAAATTCCTAAATGTTGTAAATTGTATTAACAGTTATTAACACTATTTATCGTTTCTAATAGTTTAACAAAACGTAAATTAAATTAATTTTTGATGTTTTTTAACAATTTTGTTTTTTTTTAAAGCGTGTTTAAAAGTGTACGTATACATTTGCTACAAATTACTTTGTAAATTTCAATTGAAAAAACCTTTACATGAAGTTAAATTTACACTGATTGTTAAATATAGTATACGTTAATGATAGATAATTAAAGTAATTTACAAAACGTACAAATATACGTTTTTACACATAACGGGCGTTACAATTTTACGCAATTTCTATTTTTAGAATTTAAACCATATTACGCAATTTGTGTAACTTTTACGGCAATTTTTTTATAAGAGGTATACTAGTTAATGAGGTGTACTAGTTAATAAAAAAACCAGCAAAAAATAAGTACAGTCAAATAATTTGCAACAAAACTGTGAGAAATTATTTACCAGTATAAGTTGTTGTATTTATGGTGAATTTTTAGTCATTTGCATTTCTAGTTAATTTAAGTATGTTAATTTAAAAACATAAAACGTTAAAATTTAGCCAATTTGTGCTATAGACATCGTCGTAAGATACGATTAGGTATTATCCAACAAATATATAGTTTAAGTATTTCCCAGTGCTGATGATCCCCAAATGGGTAAAACGGCCGTATACTGGTTCTCTCTGGTGGTAATTTTTGCAATTGTAGTGATATAGTTACTTACACTATATATTATAATCGTGTCTTTTCGATACAATTTTTTGAATAGCGCGGTTATTACATCCTACCAACTTAAAACGATGTCTATAGCACCAATTGGTTAAATTTTATACGTGGGCTCCTTAACCATAAGATGGCGTCGACCACTACACTTTTATATGTATTAAAATTTAGTGCTTAATCTAAATAAATATTATAAAAACAGTGTCATCTTTGGTTGTAGGGGTAATTGAGTTCAACGATGTCGTTTAAGTTGATTTTTAAATGTTACCTAAAAAATATACATTTAAAACTAATCTTTTTTAAGATACTAGTTTTTCTCACATTTTGATAGACAATAACATTACACCTTTAGAAGTCCATAGTAGCTAATCCATAAGAATTATAACACAAAGAATTAATTTTTTAAAAGAAGTTATTTAAAAAAAAATATTTTGTGTTTTCAATTATGTTTATCTACGGTTATAACTAAATCAAGGCTTAAGCAAAATGAATAAATTTAATTTAAATGTAAGAAGTATACAATTCAAACTTAGTTTTCTTAGAACTCAGTTTGACAACCTGCTTCATTTCTGCCTGAATTTCTTCAGTTGATGCTAAGTGATTTGCGTAAATTACCTTCGATAAACTTTATTTTGGCGTGTGTGCAATTTCCTTAATGATGTGTGTCTTTTTTATTACAATTAAATGATTTGGTTTTGCAAGATACATATGTATACTTAGAAATGCACATAAAAAGTATCACTTCAAAATATTCTAAACATGAAAACCACGATCTTTGTACTATCTTTAGTTGCAACGACGTTATGATGAGTAAGTAAAAAAAATTAGGCTAAGAATGATTATTATGTCTTTATAGAACTTGCCTCAACCTATCCGAGACAGGTGTGTTCGAAATTCATCGTCTCACTACAGCAAATGCATTTGTGCAGGTCCGACGTTTTCGATATATTGGATTCGTGTCAAAAAGCTTATGATTGGTCATAGTGTTTAGTTGAAGCAGTTTATATTGACTGAAGTAAAATTCTCTTAGGTATAATGTCATTGCTCTAAAACGTGTAATAATAAAAATTTGTTTTAGAAAGCTTGTACAGTGCACGCCGTTTAATAGTCATATTGAGAATTGCAGTTTTTTTAACAATATCCAACATTAAAAAAAATCAACCAATGTTAATTGATTAGAAAGCAGTAAATACATACCGGGTGTATCTGATTAACAAGTTTCAAAATTTTGAGCAAAACCAATCAAAAAGTACGGACCTGTTGCATTACATCTTTGTTGACAGCGTTAACAAAAAAAACAAAAATAATGATCTTTAATTCACTATTCCAAAAATTACACATTTATTATCAGTAATTTGTTGACGCTAAAAAGAAAAATAAATAAAAAATTATGTTATCACATAAGACATAGTTACATTACGTTGTTGTTCTAAGAACTACCAATTCTTTTAAAGTACACTAAATCTATAAACTTGAAGATAACGTATTTACAGATGTTTAAATGAGGTAATGTTACGTAGGTCGGTCTAAATACTTAAATAAATAAATAATACTGCAAAAATAAAGCTAACTATGCAAAACAACTATTTTTTAGAGTACAATGATTAATTTTTTACTCACTTTACAAGCGTATTGTAAAAATTCCGCTAAAAAAATTCATGCAAAATAGGTTTTTGTTCATGTACAGAAACAAACCTGAGAAGGACATTGATAACATAAACCGAAATTATGATTACTATAAACGATGTTTTTTCTATGTAGTATCATATGTCCGGGCCCGTTTAATAAAGTGATAATATTACTCGACTGATAACATTCTCCGTGATTCCAATAACCGACGTGCACTTTTATTATTTTTCTTTTGACATGAATTCTTAATCGGTTCTTCCAGTTTAATTACTATACCTTGAAAAAATGTGTTAATTTAATTTATATAAACTTAGATAGATGACTATTGAGAATCGGAGTTTTAGTTTTCTAAACCATAATAATATACTTAGTCAAAACCTTTTTTTCCATTTTCCGACGCAAATCTTCCGGTTGGCTGAGCGTTCTAGAGGTTAAAGTTTTTTTATTTATAAAGAAATCAGTACTACACAGTATGGCAGATACAACTTGTAAACATAATATACATATTATAATAGCGTCAAATAGATAATATTCAAAACCCGTAAACAATAAATAGTCACAACCAATAATAAATAATCACTTCAGATAATTCCAAAAAAGACAGATAAACAAGTTTACTTTTATAAAAAAAAATTACAAAATCACATTCAAAATGTACTAAAAAACGCTTCTATTTAAATTTTATGGATATAAAAACATAATCAAGTTACTTCACACGACATCACGTTTGCTTCTTACATAATAAAGTCAAAAACAGAGATGAAAAGTACGTACCAACTTATACTTATTCAAAAACGACATGACATTTTTGACAGACGTGTATAACTAAAAAAAAATTTTTTTTAAATGTTGTGATGAAACTTTTATTTTGATATTTTTTGCTTGTATTTATGTTCTAATTCCACCTTCTAAAATAACAACTTTTTAATCAGATACACTTTATAACTTTTTGTTAAAATTTAGTAAGTTTGTTTAAACGCTGTTTTAAAGATTTTATGCACAGGCATATTTAGTCGAATATCGGCACCGACACGATGAATTAATGCACAGACTGCTTCGGTATCTGTTTATCGGTTAATTTTAGCAATCAGAATGGATTATCTAGCGACAATGAATTAGCTCTTACAGCATTACTTTTACCCGAAAAAGAAATTGAATAGAATAAAATTAAAAACAGAAATCGAAAATGGGTACATCCAATATTAAAACTGAAAAAAATTGAAAAACAGATATTGTATATATATTCAATTTTTGGAAAGAAAGTCGAAGATGGTACTCGGAGTGCCTAATCATCAAATAATTAAAAAAGAGCAAAACGGTAGAAATAGTTACTACACATCCCGTTTACATCTGTCGAACACTAAAGCTAAAAAAATTGCAAAACACAATTATAACAACGAATATGTTTATTCAACAAAAAGAAATAAGTTAAAAACGAAGTAGATCTGTAGCAGATAAATAGCACTTAAGAGTTCGTCAATAAATATCACAGTTAATAATAGGCAACATTTCGTACATATAAACAAATCTATTGACTTTACATTATAATTATAAGAAGTTCGCGTTGGTGAATACAACACAAACGGTAAAAATGAAAAAATATTAATGCTTAGTTGTGACAATAAGCGTTATATGTACGATCAGTCGTGCGTGCATACAACTGACCTCAACGTAAAAAAAAATTTATATAAGAAACAAAGTATTTACAATTTTGCGTTCCCGAATATGCAATTAGCTAATGGCACATCCAACACAAAATTCTTAAAATTGCTAAAAATTAAACTGTTACAACAAATAAATTGCTCAGTTTCATATGTTAAAAAAAACCAAGTGCGCTAAATTTCCTAAAAGTTAGTGAAGATATTTCAGTAGGTGTTCTCGAATTTGATCGTAAGGCTGTTCGGAATCATAAAAATCGAAACGGTAGTTTCAAGATGGGTACCATCTAGCGTACGTATTTGGAACAATTCTTAATAATCTATGCATGTCTTATTCATTGACCATAAGAATTTTTTTAATTAAAAGAACATGTACAAGTATCCCAAAGTTTCTCAGCAAATTTCTCACAACAATCACATCTGAAACCGCAATTTATTTATTCAAAATTGACGTGAATGATTTAAGATACTTAAAAATGTGCAACTTCCTTAACGCACCAAGGGACAATGTCCTTATCGAACTCCAGTATGGAAAATGACGTATTATAGAACAAAATTCCAATAGCACCAGAACCACACCAAAATATTTTTAAAATAACGTGTAGGTGCCGCTACGCGACAGTCCGTACCGTATAGTTTGTATCAAAGTTTAGTCGTTAATACACTTGGAACAATCCTCTAAACATTTTTTGTTAATTTTTATTATGACTAAATATAAGACAAGAGGAGAGCTGACTCTTTTTGGCTAAACTTGTTATTTTTACTATTTTGACTTGGCTTTTCATTTTCTAAACAGAGCAAGAGTTTTTGCGTCGATGGTTTTATTAGAGATCTTTAAGTTCTTAATGAAAATGTAATCTGAACGGTTTTGAAAACTTTAAAAGCAAATTTATAAACTTGCGTTGATGTTGTGGTTGACGCTCGTTCTTAACATATAAAGTTGGTTCTAAACACAGTTATATTGAGAGATACTGCTGCTGTTTACCGTTCGTGTGCAGTTCAATGTCGTTCAGAGATAACCAAGTTTAGCCGTTTAACGATGGAAACGTTCGTGGTTTAACCAATAACATTTTCTAAACTAATCACATGATTACAATTGACTGTTGACAGTGCACAGTAAGTAGTAAACATTAACCCTACTTTTAGTCATTTTTTTCTATACAACTATCACACGAACGGTTTGTGTGTAAATTTATTTCTTGCACAACAAATTAAAAAGGTAAATGGACGTTGACCTAAATATTTTTTGGTTATGTTTTTAACCCGACCAACCAACCGCAAAGTCAACATTAACTTTGTAAATTGGCAATTCTAAACTATCAACTAATACGTCAAGAGCAACTGCAAATTGCCAACCGCAACTTCAACGTCAAATTTATTAATCGGCCTTTACTATAGCATTTTATAAGTTGTTCTAAACTATGTCAATTTTTGTTAAATTTAGAACATTGCGCAAGCGGTGGAGTGCAAAGCGATACAGCAGATTTTTGTGTCAACATTTTTTTTAACAATGTTTTTCTTACTTTTTGTTTTAAAAAATATTTTATGCGGTTCCTAAAAATTTCTTTTATAGACTGTTTTGTTACTTTATAAATTTTATCAAGCTCATTTGCATGAGCACTCAATACATTTTTTAGTGCTTTGAGTATGAATGATAGTGTGATTTTATTTTTAATTTAGAGAAGATTTAGGTGTATTGAATTAAAACAAAAAAACAAAAGGTTTTCTTAATGAAGCAGTCAACCTGCAAACTGACGTTTTAGACACGTTTTAAAACATTTAATCCTTGAACAGAGATACCAAAGTTTCAACCAAAATCCTAGTCAACTAAGTTGTACAATTTTGGTTTAAACAAAAACGTATAAACCACCAAGATGTTTTGCTTCTACTAATGCTCGCACATTTATCGCACTACCTAATACTTGCGCTGCAATAAATATGATAGAAATGTTAAATTTTGTTTTAATAGTGATTGTATGAGAACATCACATGTGCCAAGCAAAGTACGTCAAAAATTTTTAAGACAAAACGTTAACGATAAGAAAAATACAAAAACTATCATAAAACAATAACAAAAAACTTAAGCAAAATGTTAAAAGAAGATTAATTCCTACTACAAAAATCGATATTAATCTTAAATCTGTTAAAATTAATGTATGGTATAGAAGTATTAAATATTTTTTGTGCTACCCTCATTGCAAAAATCAATATTTGTTTATTAGGATAGTTACGTAATGACAAGAAAAACTCTAGAGCAGTCAGGTGATAAATCGAAATCTATGTAAAACGTTGTTTTTAAAGTCAATTATTATTTAAGTACATGTGTTTGATAGAAAAAGTCTCTAAAATTTTGTTAATATAAAAAAAACGTTTTAAAAACTGTATAAATTTAAATTATACGTTTTGGCATTAGTAGTATTTATTAAATTGATTGTCGACGTTGACAGATTTTGCAAGTAATAAATAAAGATTTAATTTTGCAAAAAACAGCACAAATATGATCTATGTAACTTTTGTTGAAAGTCTTATATCATAACTCACTCTCATGCAGCGCTTGACCTGCGGCTTCGCTTTACTTTCGACACTACTGACATAAATGACTATTATTCGCACATAAAATTGCGTTCAGCAATCTTATTCCGTGTTTAATTACGGTTTAAAGCGTTGATTTATAACTGTCTATAGTACAGTACTTATTAAACATATTTGAATTAGAAACACGATGATGGAAGTACATTATATACAGTTCTGCACAAGTATGATGTGATTAAGATAAAGGAAAGAAAAGGTATGCGAATGTTTTAATAATATAATATACTAATTCTCATATCCAAAATTGAAACAAAGTACATTCGAGTACATTAAGTTAGAAATTGTTTTATATTTGTGGTGTCTGACTGTCTAGAAGTTTTTCAGTTTGTATCCTCAAAACTGATTTGCTGAAAGAATTAATTCTTGTTTTGAAACTTTAATAAATTTTACTGTTTCAAGTTTGAAGTTTAATCTTAACTTTTATAAACGTAATTGTTATTTAGAAATTACGATACATATTCTAATATAAAATAATTTAATAATGCTATATTTACTTTTAAAATTGACTGGCATTTATGTCAATAGAATGCAACTACTTCTTAAACTTGTTATTACCGAGCTGTTTTCATTCGCTTATCGTGTTTTATTTATATTGATTAATTGATTTTTATAAACTTCGTATTTTATTTTTAAAACGTCAAATGATTAAATGCTAGCAATAAAACGTAATCTAATAACACATATTAGTAAAAAAAAAAGACATTTGATGTGACCTTTTGCAATGTATAAAGTCGTTATAACAACACAATAAATTTTAATTAAATAATCGTTCAATTGCACTACTAACACAAAGAGTATATATGCACAGTTGACTTCTTTTCTATTAATATTATTATCATTATTGTTTATTTTTTTTGCATTTTCAAGTTTTATGTTACATTAATTCGTGTCAACAATTCTTTATAATCCAAAAAACTGCACAACATGAGGCTGTGTTTAAAACGTCACTAATTTTAAAATCACTTGTATTTATAAATGACGTCAAAGATGCATGAAATTTTAAATTAGTTTTGCGGATTCAACGAAACATTCAAGTCTAAAATATTAAGCGTGTGTGGGTTGAAACGCTTAAAAATGTTTTAACTTTAACATGGCAATTTGCCACATATTACCTTTGCTATTTGTTACGTAAAAAGTATACATTTGCTACTACTGACATAGTTATTTTTACATAAATTTTACCTCTTACTACTATTTAGACAAATAGCAGTTGTACGATGTTTTCTGCTAAAAGCTTTACTCTTAAGCAATGGAAAAGTTTTCGACTTTTGAACTAATTTCAGAACTTACAAAAGAATCTGTCTGTTTCTTCTAACTTAAAATCGATCTCACTTAAGAAAACAAGTATTTGAAATTATCGCATTTTTTACAGTAAAAAACGGCGTTGTAGAATAACAAATTGTATCTATTCAAAAAGCAATATCGAGCAAAAATTTAAAGTATTTTCACAAACAAAACATCGATAACCGTAATATAAACCGTGTTTCTTAGAGATCCTGCGGAATGGCATTTTACATGGTTTTGATGTTATATCTACTCCATTTCTTTTGGCGTATAAGGTCAACTTTTGTAATATAAACTGTAACATACACTCTATCCTTGCTATTCTAATAATGCTTTTACTTCTATTATTACTTTTTATGTTGTTTTGTGTAATAAAGAGTTTTTTTTTCATCTTAATTAACTTAACATACTTACATAATTACACTTGATATAAATTGTATTATAAAATATTTTTTGGCAGTTTAATATCCGTTTTTAGCTTAAAAAAATACTCAATATAATTAGTAATAGTAGTAGTAATAGTGGTATATAAAAGTACAAAAAATGTATTAGATTCTTTGTAACCGTAGAAATTACAGCTGGCTGCATTATTCTAAAACTAAACTAAGCTAAAAGAAATATATTTTTCTAGCACAACCAAAATAGAATTTATGAATACCGTTTGTATTTATCTCAGAAAATAACTCAACAAAAAATGACCACTTACGCCAAACGACAAATAGATGTTGAGTTCCACTTACAAAAACTTACTTTTTGTATAATTTCAGACTCTTAACAGAAGTATGAAAGAATTCGGAACACGCATCTCGACCAAATCAACACTATTGACAACGCAATACTAAAAAATTATAAAAATTGCAAAACAATCTTAACGATACAATAATAAATTTCCTAAAAACGTACCAACAAATACCAGTGACATAGAAAAGATTGTGGTTAGTACACCTATAGGATTATTTGAATTCTTATATATAAAAAAGCAGCACAAATATTCTGGATAAATACGTGAATTTATAGAGAATGCAAACAAAATGCTAATTGTTTACCGCAATTGGATGTTTAGGATGGCATAAAAATACTATTAACAATTACTGTATCATTAAATACACATTTTTAGAAAAAACTTTAAAACTAAATAAATATACGTGACAGGCGATTTTAATGCTGCATCAGGCAGCAAGACTTGCCATAAGCCTAACAGAAAAAACTAAGACCACAAAAAGATTGAAACAGTTAAAGAACAAAAAACATTAATTACATTTCTTGTAGGCGTATACTGTATATTCTTGCATAATTTATAATGAAATAAAACCGTTTTATATTAAACCTATCTAAAGAACAAGAGAGTACATTAAAAGTGTACGTGTCATATATCTTACTACGCTTGATGAATTTTGCTGATTTGAAAACGAGTAACATTTCGGTGTAATCAAAAACAAATTGGTTTGCTATGTAAGCTGATTCTAACAATATAACGTTTTAATGCTTCTGCGAGATAAAAAGACGATATAATGGATTTGTGCAAATCTTTCAGTCACAAGAAAAGTACGAATTTGATTTTTATTTTATTTATTAATAATTATGCAAAAGTGACTTAAAAACAGAGATGTAAATTTTTAAAACTAAAATTAATAGTTCAAGATAACAGTAAATGACATAATTTTACTTGTAGATTTTCCGTTTTATTCGTTTTTGTAGTAGGGATAATATGGCTACAAAAAAGCACAAACCGAAAAGCAGTTATTGGAACCACAAAATGTTTTCTTGGTAGAATAGTATAGAGTTTACATTTCCATTTCCATTCTGCTCGAGTTAATGTTGCCGAAAAAGACAATCTAAAACATGATTACTCGCAATAAGAAAATAACAACGTTGATAGCAACATGATCATATTCTTGCAGCCATCACACACACAATATATATGTAGTCCACAAGATCAAGAAAATCTTTAGATATATATCTCTTATAGTTCTTTGATCAAGTAGCAAAACGTTTTTACTTAATAACAACGAAAATAATATATCAAGTTCAGGTTTTATTTAGAAAAGCTTATTTGCTAGATATTGCACAACAAACTTTGATTAGGAAGTTTGAAAAAACGGGTCTGCATTGATTCAATTGACACATTTTATCACGCCAACAAAAACATAAAAACGTAGTAATTACATGTAAAAAATAATACAGTAAAACAAACGACACAAAACGTCGTTTAACGGTGCACCTCCCTTATTGAAGAATCTGAGATTCTCAAAAGTTATACTATTGAGTAGTAGAAGTATTTAGAAGCTTCGAGAAGATTGTCACAAAAGATCGACTGTTCAAGATGAGATAAAGTAAAAATATAAAACGTATCCGAAAGATTTCAAGTTTAGTCTAGTCAGAAGTGGGAAGTGTCAACAGCGTGTCGGTCTAAATAAAGTGTTTAAGATAAATAAAAGAGCGATTTAATAATTTTGCATATAAATATAATTTTTTTTAAATTTTAAATGTAAAAAAAATTACACGTTGTCTTAAAACAAAGGTTTTATTTTAAAGTTAGTTTAGTGGATCGTAAACAAACATGTTTTTAGTAGGTTTTTTGTGATAATTTTTTATTTTGCAAGTTTTATGTTTCTAATATAAAAATTTTAACTTTTTGCAAGAAGACGTACACTTGTGACATTGCTGATTTCCTTAAATTTGTACTAAAAATAATAAAAAAAAGCATTTTTGCTTTCAAGACTGATAATACTTTCAGTGCGCCTCACCTATAATTAACCCAATATTTAATACAAAATACTGTTATCACATAAGATGTTAAATTAAGTTAAGAACTACATTATTTTCAAGTACACTGAGAATACAAAGTAATTTGAATAAATAAATAACAATGCAAAAATAAAACTAAATATGCAAAACAAGTATTTTTAGGGTACAATCAATCAATTTTTCACTCACTTTACAAGTGTATTGTGAAAATTCAGCTAAAAAACTCATACAAAATAGGTTATTGTTCATTTATAGAAACAAACCTCAGAAGAAAATTGATAAGATAAACCAAAATTATAATTACTATAAACGATGTTTTTTAATAAAGTGATAACATTACCCTACTGATAACATTATCCGTGATTCCAATAAGCAGGGTGCACTGTATTTTAATATTTTAATTTTATCTATTGTTGAGCACGGTGACTGTCCGTACTTAACAAATTTGACACTTACCCCGGTAATCAATATTTGAACAATATCAGATTCTGTGGTAAACGTCAATGATCAAACAGGTTTTAGTTGAATAATGATTTTATTAATTAAAGATTTATCTACAACTTACAGTGCTGATTGAAATTGTAGAATGGCTAATTGTGTATTGCTGCTTTGTTATAAAATATTACCTCGAACGTCCTACATAATTAACAATGCAATCTTTTAATTCTTTAGTAATGTTTTTTATATGTTAATAACTTTAAACATTCTGCCCGAGAGATTTTCAAGAATTGGGACTGGCATGGGATTGTAGCTCATTCATCTCTGTTGTATGTTCCATTATAAATTACTGCTACCTTGGTTGGTGAACTGGTGATGAATAACCACATGTTGATCATGTGTAGTTGTTTCCATAACAATCCGTGTACCAAGTTTTTCTGAATACAGCATTTACGAGGTTCGGCTTCTGTTAAATCTCATCGATGAAGCAGTTTGGAATTGTTTCAAAATTTTGTATTACCGTTGGAGAACAAATAACTTTGTTTTTTGCAAAATGCAGTCCTTATATTCCTTGTTGTTTAAAATAAAATACACTTAAGAGTTGTAATCTATTGCTAATAACTCCTTAGAGATACTTAAGCCTAATATGTTTTATTTTTTATTTTTACTGGAGTGTGGTTTGGATCACATCGTAGTAAGAGATATAAACAATTAAAAAATATTCAAACACTTAAAAATATTTCTGTAAATGATGCAAATGCGAAAGTTTCTTTTGATTCTGATTTAATATATTGATGTCTGCGTATATTTCATCGTTGGTTCCAAAGATAAATGTCAATAATTCTCATAGTAAGCCTCGTTTGTGGCGATTTTGGATTATCTTTTATATGTCTGCTTTTACCAATTTAAATTTGTCTTTTTGCTCTTGTAAAGTTTTGTACTGGGTTCCTTCAGACATTGATGTAGTTTCTTTGCAAAAGTCTTGAAACTGTTTCTTACTGCTGATATTCTCGTTGGATCAGTATTACATTTGTTTTTTTCAAATTTGACTTAAGTTCGACAGATTCCTGGCTAAACGTTCGCATGACTTATGTGCTTGATGTATAACCCTGGTTGCGGGTATCGTATTTAATGTTCTGTCCAAATATTGCTAGAAAAATAAAACAGTAATAATATAAGACAGTTTATATTATTAATGTTTCGCTTAGAAATACGTTTGTGGTAGTTGCTTCGAATTGTGCTAACTTTAAACTTTTGAGTGTTTTCTTGTGGAGTTGGTGGTTCTTTCAGATCAGTTGATTAACGGCCATTGGCTACGGTTGATATTAAGGACACAGTGCCCTTTTTAAGATCATCTTGGTTTATCTGCTATTTGTAACGCTGTTAAGGTTATGAAACTCTTTTTTGAAGTAGTAGTACTGAATTTGGAGAGAAAACTTTTTCTCTTTCTATGAAAAATTGGTCTGAAGTTAATTCAAATTCGATGCTATTTTTATTGTCTTCATGCTTCAATTTGATGTAGTAGTGTTGTTAGTTTTCCATAAATTAAAGTTGATTTGCCAATTATTTGTTTGAGATGGAGTTTAATTGATTTTAGTCTAGCTTCCCATAATCTTCCGAAATGAAGAGCTGCTGGACGAATGACGTACCACTGTTGCTACGGAAGTTTGGATCAATGATTACTAGGTGTTTTGGTAGTAGAAGCAGTTGTTGCTTGAATTAATGCCATGCCAAGTAGAGTTATGTCGCTTGGTTGATGTTTTATGTGGTTGACTGTTGCGCTTTTTTTTGAATGGTTGTAAGTCTGGTGTTATTTGTTCTTGATGGTGTAAAGGTTATATGTTGTCGGTGTATATAGGTATGATGTGAACCTCTAATGTGTTGACATCGTTTTCTGCTGTAGCACCTTTGTTCAAATTAGTGATTTAAGCAGTTGACGCACATTTGCTTATTGTTTACTAAATAGATTTTTTCGGTTACAGGCAGTGCTCTGAACTTCTCACAAAACTACAGTTTGTGATCTTGACTACAGTAGGAACAGTAAATGTATTGTTAGTAGATTTTTGGAAAAAGCTTCTAAAGATTAAAAACCTCGTCCTAAAAATTTCATAGTCTTGAAAATTTTAAAGTTAAAGAGGTTTTTCGAAAGATTATTCATACAATTTGTTTGCTTCAGTGTCTCATTTACAAACAATGATACGAGTTATTAAAGGAAAGTAGGTCATTTTTTGTATCCGCCACTGAACGTAAGTAGTGTTGCTTTCGGAAGTGTTATGTTTGAAACGGATTGATGTGGTGTTGTATTTATTTTTTATCTTAAAATTTTCATCGTTTCTTCGTATTTGTTTTTAATTCACCGAATAAAGTTTTTAGTAAAATAAATCTCTTTAAATTCTGCTTCTGTAATCATGATGTCTTCTTGTAATGTTTGGATAGCTTCCCATTTTACGTTTACCTTCTTTAATAAAAGTTAGTACTGATTTTCTTTGTTTTCTATTATTTTCATTTATTTGGATTAGTTCTTGGTACATGTTATTTATTCGATATTCTTGCTTCTTCAGACGCTTGGGCCGCTCCTAATCTTCTGTGGTGGCTGTTTCAGTTGCTTTAAAACACGTATTTGAATAGTTTGTTGTTTCTTCATATATTGTTTAAATTTGTTCATAATTTTTCTAGGGTTGATAGGCGGCTCGAAATGTGGACTACTGTTTTGCGCGATGTTTTTCTTGTTGTTGGAATGAAGTTTTGCTGTTTTTTGACCCAGCTGTTCTCGTTGGCGAGCGAGTTTGTTTCCATAATGCCCTACATAATTAACAATGCAATCTTTTAATTTTTTGGTAGTGTTTTTTTATGTTTAATAACTTTAAGTACTTATTTATTTAATAATATTAAAATGCATCAATTGGATTTAGAAATTTTACTCTGGTAACAAGATACCAAAAATGGAGATTTAAAATAAAGAAACGACAAGATAAGAAGTTGGATGTTATTAAACGAAGAGCCAGACAATGATCTCTAGTGTCTTGCATATTAAGCAGTAATATAAAATGCCACACTAAAAAAAATTTAACAGAAGCTTACGAAAGAGTGAGATAGAATGTCAAGAAGCTCTTGTCTAAATATAAAAAAATATCTAAATTGTATCACAGATATTGGAAAAGTATTAACTACAACACAACATTAACTGGCAGGGACTGGCTTCTATTCAACTTGTGTGAAATATACATATTATAAAGATGAAATATGCTAGTACGGTTTTAAATTATTATCAGAATAGAAACGAATGAAATATGGCTACAAAAACCCTGAAATATATTTATTTATGCATTTTTAAAATTTGCATTTAAATTAACAGATAAACCGTTTGTTATAAAAATGATTCTAATCTCTTATTTTATTTTAAATTATTTTTTAAATGTCACAACAGATTTGTTAATTTAAGATTATTTTTATGAAATATTTGTACAGTGCTTTTGTAACCGTGTTTTACAATAATCAATAATAGTATATTATATACCAAGGTTAAGAAGTGTATGATTATAACGTGAGCGTCAAAGGATATAAGTCGCAGGTTATAATCATTTTCTCACCTGTGGTCTATATACAATTTTTTCTACTATTAGAATTTGTTATTAATTTTTTTTTTACCCGTTACTATATTAACTTTAAAATTTGAGATAACTTCAAATTAAAAATCAAGTGAGTATTTTGTTTTGTGAATGTGACAGTATAGTGACAGTTTAATAGAGTTAATTTTGACGTAATTAGTAATTGTGATTTACCAAATAAAAATAAATAGATAACGTAGGTTTAGTGGCTAAAGTTACTAAAATTGTTAAAAACAATATTACTTTAAGCATTAAATATATCTAAAATATAATTAGTTTAGCAATATTCACATTAAATAAAATCTGCAATAATAATTATCAGAAAGTGTAAACATGTTCATTTATTATTACCTACGGTTAAGAAAGTGCTACTTCACAACTTACTATTGTACGTAATAATGAAACCCTATACAACTAGTAGTGGAAAAACACATTTATTCATTGTGAAATAATTATACACCTAAACATGTCTTCATTTTGATAAGAATTTATATAATAATGGATTATACGTTTCTGTATCTGTAACGATTGTAATTAATTTAAAACCACGTGTCACTGCATACTACTTCTAATGTTACATAAAAACAAGATCACAGTTATACGAGTACCTAATTATTTTACAAGTATCAATAAATTTAAGTAATGTCATAGAAATGCTGTAAAATCTTAAATAAACAATAATAGCTTAATTTGTAACGTACTCATGTTTGTTACCTCTATAAAGTTCAGTGTTGCAAAAACTGTTCAAATTATTATTAACATTATTTATCGTTCCTAACAGTTTAACAAAACGTCAATTAAATTAATTTTGATATTTTTAAGAATTTTGTTTTTTTAAAGCGCGTTTAAATGTGTACGTATACACTTACTACACATTATTTTGTAAATTACAATTAAAAAATCATACACAGGTAGTTAAATTTACAATGATTATTAGATATAGTATACGTTAATGATAGATAATTAAAAGTTAATTTACAAATACGTACGAACATACATTTTTCCACAAAATGTGAGTTTCAATTGCACGCAGTTTCTATTTTTAGGATTTAAGCCACATTACGCAATTTGTGTTTATTTTTTCATAGCATTTAGGTATTTTTTTTTCAATAAAAGGTCAGTTTATAAATACAATAAAAAAATTAATCAAACATAGCACAAAATAATCGTAGTTATACAAATTATTGCACAACATAAATGTTTTGTCAATTCAAAAAATATTTTTACTTATAGAATTCACGAGTTTATTTATAAACAATAAACTTTTCATGGATATTGTTTAACTTTTCTAATATAAACCGTAACTTATACTCCATTCTTGTTAATGTAATAAAGGCTTTCTTTACATTATTATTTTTTATGTTGTCTTGTGCAATAAAGAGTTTTTTTTTCATCTTAATTAACTAAACATAAATTACGATAAAGTACGCCAGCTGGTGATGTTTAATTACACTTCATATAAATTGTATTATAAAACATTTTTTGCTATTTTAATATCCAATTTAGCTTTAAAAAAATACTCGATCTGTTGTTAGTAAAAATGTACAAAAGTGGCATTTTTTTTAAAATAAAAAATGTATTAGATTGTTTGCAACCGTACAACAAAGACAACGATAAACTTAGATATCGAGCTCTACTTACAATAAACTTACTTTTTGTTAGATTTCAGACTTTTAACAGAAGTATGAAAGAACGCTTAGTTTGGAACATGCACCTCGGCAAAATCAACATAATTGACAACGCAATACTGAAAGTCTTTAGAAATTGTAAAATTTGCAAAACCATTTAAACGATACAACAATAAATTTTCTAAAAACGTACTAAAAAATTTCAGTTACTAAAACGACATACCAAAGATTGTAGGGTTTGAATTTTTATATATAAAATTCCGACTAAAAATGTAGCACAAATATTATAGATAAATACGACAGCACTTAGATATACAAGTGTGTCAACTTGAAAATTTTGAATTGGAAATATATTTGAAAAGTCAATTTTGACAATACGGATGAAGAATTATATTGACATGGTCAAAATTGTAAATTGCAACCTTGCACTTTATAATACATCGCTTAAAAGATCTTTAAAAAAAGTGACATTCTACTTGCCAGTTTTGAAATGATTAGCAAATAATGAAGCTTTTGGAGATGCTGTTAACGCTTTAAAAATACACTGTTTGTGAAATTTTATTTGAAACAGTAATAACAAAAATTGTTTAAAATGTTCACCGTGTTTTTCTAAATAGAAAAATAGTCAAAATTCAACTTCTTTTTTCCGTCTCAGTCGCCTTATAATTCTCTTCTTTTACTACTTTTTTTTCTAGTCCGAATTGTGTTTTCAAACAAATTTGCAAAAATATCAACTGTAAGGTTTCCATTCAAAAGCAAAGGTTCAACAATTTCATCTCCTCAAGTTTTTCAACCATAGTTATACAAAACTGAATTAGTCTATCAAGATCATTGTCTCCTAGTTCTTGAAGAATGTGCATTTTGTAAAAAAACTTATGTGCTTTTAAAACTTTCCGAACCGATTTATGAGACGCTTTTGTTAATTCTGCAATTTTGCGAAACAACGTTGTTGGACACATTGCGCTTGACCCAAAATTTCAATTTGCGCCTCTTCATTCAGAATTTTTGTCTGCTTTACTTTGATATTTGCTACAAACCCAGTGGCTTAAAATTTTTACACAAAAAGTAGCACGTAAACATCGCTGACATTTTTTCCAGATTTTTATTGAACCCAGTAGCCGCTAGTAAGACACATCGATTTTCACTTGCGTAAAGATAAATTATTTCAACCCGTTCGGCAACTGAGTACGGCATGTTTACAAATTCTTTTCAAAAAACTAGCAAATACTTTTAAACGAGTGGAAGACCCAAATAAATACATTTGATAAAACAAAATTACCAAAAAATTTTGCTGTTGAGATAATGAAACTCATCGTATTGTATGAGAGTATCACACCTTATATCTTCAAAAATAATTGCGCTAGATATTCTAGGAGATACAACATGTAATAACTATTTCAAAAATAAATTTTTTTTATCACAGTGTAATTTTAACGGTTGACAGCATCTCCCCATACTTCATTATTTGTTAATTATTTCCAAACTGTCAAGTGGAATGTTATTTTTTTTTGATATCTTTGAATAGCGTTTTTAAAGTCCTTTTTAACGATGAATCATACGATGGGGGTGGCAATTCACATTTTTGAAGTTGAAGTGGCCGGAAGTGAAAAGGAGGTGGGACTGTGTTACTGACCATGTCAATTTGGTTCCTCCTCTATATTGTCGAAAAGTTTTGATATTATTTTTTGTTGGAAATATATTCCCAATCCAAAGTTTTCAAATTGACACACTGTATAAAGAATACAAACAAAATTATTATTATAACCAAACTCTAAGTGTCCCCCCATAGTTAAACATGCCCGATAACACAAGAGAAAAAACTAGTAGTAATCATCTGTTGCAAGAATTCATGTATTCATAACTTCATAGTCGAACAAAAATCGATCAAGAATTTGAAAACAAGCCGCAACGACACAAACTTCTATAAAATAAATACATACATATTAAAAAAAAAACTTTAAAACTAAATAAATATACGTGACAGGCGATTTTAATGCTGCGTCCGGCGGCATGATTAGTAATAAGTCTAATAGAAACAGACCACAAAAAAAGCTAAGACTAAGAGATTAAAATGTTTAACCAAGTTTAGCAAGTGAAATTAGAGCATAAATATAAACAAGAAATGTCAAAATAAAATTTCCATTAAAACATTTAGAATTAAAAATTAACAAAATAAATCGTAAATTAGAACCTGTTGCATTAATTAAGTCTCCTAAGGTTGATGACACCACGAATAAAAACAAACTGTTTTAAAAAGTTTTCAGCGACTTGCTGACACGAAAAACAAAAGTAAATACAAAATAATGTTACCGGATAAAGCGCTGTTAAATTACTGTGATTAAATGAAGTTGTTATTCTGCACATTATTTTCAAATACACTAGATAATACTTAAAAGATACGTATTTACATATGTTTAAATGTAGGTAATGTTTCACAATTCAGTTATACTTCAATTAATAAAGAACACTGCAAAAAAAAATTAATATACAAAACAAGTATTTTTGTAATTTTGGCTACTAAACGGTCATATTAAAGTTTCTTAAAATACACATCCATACATTAATAGAAAACCGCTACTGAAAGTTACTTTGTTACATTTCACGAAAGGTTTCTTTATTCCAAACATGCGTATTGTGAAAATTCAGTACTCTATTTCGTGTAAAACAAAACTTATCTGAAAACAATATTTTGACACTTAAATCAGGGTCTAAAGCTTCTTGTTGTTGCAACCACTCACAAAACTCACGTCGTGGTTCAAAACAAACGTCGGATAACACGTTAACTTTGTCTCTCTTGACCACGGCTTTCCTAGGTAGAAAGAACACTTCCGGTTTTTTAAGTTTTTGCATATACGCCAAAATAAAGCTTATCGAAGGCAATTAGCTTTTAAGATATCGTTCAAAAACAATTTACGTGTAGTGTGGAAGTTACAATTACACTCACCGTACATTAAAACAATGTCACTTTATTCTGCAGTTTTACATAATAAAGAGAAATTTAAATTAAATATTATGAAGTACAAATGCGTTTACACCAATCACTTAGCTTCAACTAAAGAAATCCGTGAAAAAAATCGAAGCAGAAATAAAGCAATGGTGAAATTCAGTTCTAAGAAAGCTGAATTTAATATTTTACTTATCTGAAGTCTTGTTTTGGTTACAACCGAAGATAAACGTGATTGTGTACACAAAGTACATTTTGTTAAGTTAGGTCAATAAATCCTAACAAATCTGTTTTAACTATTTTATTAACAATTTATTTTGTAGATGGAAAATTAAATTGTCTACTAGTAGTTTGGGTTAAAAACAATGTTGGATGAGGAGTTCCTCAAGGATCTTCTATATCAAAAGTTGTAAACAGTAATAAACAACGTAGTATTAAAAAAATATTTAACAAAAGCCAATGGAAGAGTGAACTGATTTGATTAAGAAGCTCTCGCCAAAGTATCAAAAAAAGGTCTAAATTGTGTGATGTATTAGCTATAACAAAGCAATAAATGGAAGCGACTGCCAGATTGCTGCATACAAGAAGTCACTTGGCCGCCTACTGAGTTCTAACATCTGTCGTTGTGACTCTAGAGTTATTAGACTCAAGATTTTATTTAACCAGGCGATATATATTGAGTTAAAAAAAGTTTTTTAAAGAAATAAATATTGTCAAGGATTCCGTATTGTCTGGTGAAAACAAAACATGGCAGTCTATTTGAAGCAGCAAAAACGCACGATAAAAATAAAAGCAGTAAAGTTTTAAAACAATGACGTCATCAATTTTTCACTGCAAGAGAAACAGTAAAAAAGTTTGCAATTTGTAAATGTACATAAAAAAATTAAATTATTTTTTTATTTTAAATTATATTTTCTTGATGTTAAAATAGAAAGAAAATTAGATGGTACTTTAATACATTCAGTTTATCGAAAACCAACACATACAGATCAATACATAAACGCAAATTCTCATCATCACCCAGCTCAGAAACTTGGGACGATTCGCACATTATATAATCGTGCAACAATAATTTGTCACCAAGAAAAATTACAAGAAGAATTAGAACACCTTAAGAAAGTTTTTATAAGAAATGGTTTTAATAAAGAACAAATTAAAAAGTTTCTTAGACCAAAGACAAGACCTACTGTTACAGATGATTCAACTATTAACCAAAACTTTGTAATTCTACCTTTCGTTTCCAACATAAGTGACAAAATTGGAAGAATACTAAGTAAACATAAGATAAAAGTAGCTTATAATACTACTACTAAGATTAAAAATCTGTTGAATCCTTTAAAAGACAAAGTACCTTACAATACCTGTGGAGTGTACCAAGTCCCATGCACTTGTGGCAAGGTATATATTGGCGAAACGGGTAGAACTATAGATACGAGATTAAAAGAACATAAAAGACATCTTCGTTTAATACAACCTACTAAGTCTGCCATTGCCGAACATGCACTTGACACTCTTCATGATGTAAAGTTTGAGAAAACTAAAACAATTTCTAAAACAAAGAACTGGAAATCAAGAAAGATTAGAGAAGCTATTGAAATTATCAAACATCCTAACAATTTCAATAAAGACAGTGGTTACGAACTTTCTGACACATGGTTACCTGTTATTTCTTAATCTTAATTTGTCCACCATTGACACTTAAGCTACGTCTAGAGTTTTTATGGTGGTTTTCCTTTAGACCTTCGAGCGAATGCTGTAGCTAAATACTTGCGCTTATTATCTAGTTCCCTTATAGTTATTGTTTTTAGTTACCTTAGTTTTTATAATTGTCAAATTAATTTAATTTTTGCCTGACGAAGAACTTAGACAAAGTTCGAAAGCTAGCAATTGTATTTCTAAATAAATATACACCATTTACCCAAAAAAATAATTTAATAATGTTTTATGGTGAAAGTTTTATGTCTAAAATACATAAAAAAATCTTCTACGTGTCAAAGTTCTGCTCGTCTTAATACCGCAACTTCAACAAAATGAATTGTCAACAACACATTACTTGTTTATGCATCACAATATGTCCTAATTCAAAAGTAATGTAAATTTCTCAAAATTGAGGAATTACTAATTCAATAAAAGCTAAGTCATTTACTGCTAGAGCTTTTAGCCGCAATAATTGATATGGAAAAAATAAGTATGTTTTTTTAAATTTTGTTACCTCTTCTATTGTGATGTGAAAACTCACACGACACTGCTTAAAAAATTATTGTTAAAAATAAATACAAAAATTGTATTCAGCAAACTTTTTAAAGAAAGGAATTAAATGAAACAGAAACTTTTCAATATAAAAATAAGCTAATGCAGTTAAATTGGAAAGATTAATGACATGAAATGTCATATTTACTGTTTATGTATCTAAAATAAACTCCATAAAAGAAACTTTATTAAACAAATCCATCATTTATATACAGGTTAAATGATTAAAATATTCAAAGATTCAAAGATTTCATAAACAAAAATTGACAATGATGAAGTAATATGTCGATAAAATAATAAATTTTATAATAATAGTAAAAATAATAACTTTTGTTGTAAATAAAGATGCTTATAATTTTTTCAAATGCGGAATACGCCGACATACGTACAAGGTTTCTGCGACAAAAATTCAAACGCGGCAGTTGAAGAAGAAACCATTTGTTATGTTAACAATATTTTTGTGTAGTTTTTGTGCTGTAGGAATTTTATCCCATGATACATCATTTTGCATACAAAAAATCGATAAGGATTTTTATTTCCGCTTGAGGTGTAGAGGAAGTCGCACGTGTGTACTAGTGTTAATTTCGTTTCGACCTTTTTAAGTATCTTAAATCATCGGTTTAGAATGTGGTTTTTGCAAGAAATTTGCTAGGTAACTTTGGGATACCTGCACATGTTTTTGTATGTTGAGAAATTACTATGAACAACTAGTAAAACACGCATGGATTATTAAGAATTGTTCCGGATTCATATTTTGAGGATCTATGTTAGATGGAGACATTGAAGTCACCGTTTAGATTGCGAACACCATTACCACTAAACTGAAAGGCACGCCTACTGAAATATCTTTAATAACTTAAAGAAAAATAAAATTTCTCTTTACTTTGAAGTCAGTCGCATGCACGCACGACTGAACGTACATCTTATGCTTGTTGTTACAACTAATAAAACTTTTTCGCATGTAAAGTTAAATGATGCGCTCTGTTTCGCTTAAGCTTGTGATATTTAACGCTTGTGTTGTATTCACCACTTTTTTAAAAATAAGCCAATAGGTTTGTTTATATGTAAAAAGCGTTGCCTAATCTA
The DNA here is from genome assembly GCA_035610365.1 of Aquatica leii. Classification (NCBI taxonomy): domain Eukaryota; kingdom Metazoa; phylum Arthropoda; class Insecta; order Coleoptera; family Lampyridae; genus Aquatica; species Aquatica leii. Next base: position 44,256,496 of record CM069435.1, on the reverse strand, counting down.
AAGAGGCTGCATCATTATTATTAATTGTGATATTGACGAACTCTTAATTGCTATTTATCTGCTAAAGTTCTACCTTGTTTTTAACCTCTTTCTCTTCGTTAAAATAAATATATTGTTTACTTTCTGTGTTTGACAGATGTAAACGGGGTCTGTAGTAAATATTTCTACCCTGTCTCCGAAATATTGAGCGACCGCTTGCCTTAAGTTACAGTAAAATTTACGTAACAGATTTTTGAACAAAAAACACACTTTCGTAATAGATTATTGTCGTTTCTTGTGAATATAGATTGTGTGCATCCAATGAACAAAATCGTGTGATGCACAAAAAAAATAAGAACATTTTTTTTTTTAAATTTCGACATTGATAGAACGATGAGTACACTCCCAGCAATTCGACAACTTAATGTATCTTAATCTAAAGTTTCAAGAGCATTCAAACAAAACTACAAAAAGTTTTTTATTTGCAACATTGTTTAAGTTTTGCTTGAAGATAGTGAAAAACGTCGTAAGTGTTGTAGATGGATTTTGGAAGCGACTAAAATAAATGAACATCTTTTGTACAGTTTTGTGACAATTGAGTTCAACTTCATCAGAGCTAGTGAATTATCATAATCTGCATGTCTGGAATTATCAAAATTCTAAGTGCATTAGAAAACCTTAATTCCAACATAAGTTAGGTGCAAGCGTGTGGATTGACGTTATCAGCAACATTCTGCGTAGACTGTATTGTCCACTTCTCCGGGTAAGTGCTAATTTTTTGCATAATTTTGTGCAGATCAAACTTCCTGATGTACTTGATAACGTTCAATTACATTTGGGAAGAAAGTTGAATGTAATTGAACGCTATGAATGACAGCAGTAGATGTTAAATTTGATTCCAGGCAAAGAGCCCATGACTTGGCCCGCACGTAAATCCATAAATGTTTGCTGTTTTTGACATCTTTTATTTAAAACATATTGTCACAATAGCTAATTTATTTAGTGACACTATCTATGGTAGAAGAGTATCGGTTACATGAGTTTAAATTGAAGTATCTTATACCAGATCTCTTAAACGACAGTAACAAGTACAATAACATTGTCGTCTTATTTCAAGTTTTTTCCAGGATTTTAAAAATAAAACAAAATATTTAAAAAAACATAATAAAAATTAGTTTCAAATAAACGGGTGTTTAATTTTCTATATAAAAAATGAAACATAATAAATTAAGTCCAGCAACAAAAACTCGAGTACGTGCTAAAACAATATAAACCTTAAGAAGTTGCATTTACAACTATAAATTCATAATGGTTTTGATCAACTATAAGACTATACAAGAAATGTTGATTGTAATTATCACCGTTTCAAAATACAGTGCAATCATTAGCACTTAGGGTTTTTGACCACTATAGACGAATTAAAACAAAATCCGTTAGAAAGCAGTAACTACATGCAACGTTTTGATTAAAGGTTGTTAATTTGGAAGCATAATCTGTCAGAATAAAAGTTCTAATACAATATCTACAAAAATCAGAATTTTGAGCCAAATAAATCGAAAATTACGTACCTGTTGCATTAAATAGTTAGTAATAGTTAGTGAATAAAAATAAATAAAAAACAATGTTATGAGTTATGATGTTTAAATTAGTGTTCTGCTGACAGTAAAAATAACAATAACTATAAAATAATGTTATCACATAAAAAGTAGTTAAATTAAGTTTTAAATCTAAGAAAAGCAAATTCTTTCCAAGTACTTTGAAAATACAAAGTTACTCGAAGATAACGTATTTATAGATGTTTAAATGAGGTAATATCACGTAGACCAGTCAACACTGCAAACATAAAGCTAAATATGTAAAACAAGTATTTTAAGGTACAATGATTACACTTTTTCATTCGAAATAAGCGTGTTGTAAAAATTCAACTAAAAAGTTCATGCAAAATAGGTTATCGTTCATGTATAAAAACAAACGTGAGAAGAAAGTTGATAACATAAACGGAAATTATGATTACTATAAACGATGTTTTTTTCTTTGTAGTAGCATACGTTCTTTAATAAGTTAATAACATTACCCGATGGTTAAATGTTTTATATCTGTGTTCTATAATAATTACTTTGCTTGCCCAATTAGTGATTGCAGCGCCGTACAGGTTCTAGTTTACACATAGAGTCGTTTGTAAGTGCATTTATTGACAGCAACCTATTACGTCGGCAACTCTTGTCTTATTTTTGGTAAAAATGCGTTATTAAAATGTATACTAAATGATTACAGATTGCCATTTGAAAATGCGTTTTGAAATAACTTTGCCCTCCAACAAGTCGGTGCCAGTGCTGTCAAAAATTACGTTATTTTTATAAACTACTAACAAGTTTAAAACAAAATTATTTCGTAACTCATCAATAAATTAAATATCGTAAATCTATGTTGGTAAATTGGTTTGTATTAACATTGTCTAACTATAAAGGGAAATTTTTTTAGCGTTAAAGTATTCTGGTAGTTACTAAAACAACATCCATAAAACATCAGTTTAAAACCTATTAGGCTTTTGTTAATGCGAATCCATGTTTTGTGTGGCAATTTAAAGTTTGTATACAAAATTATCATGTTTATGTTATGTTTACTGTAGTCATTTTGTGCTGCCGTTTTAAAGTAGTCATAGCATAGCTCCCTGAGACAAATTCTAGATTGAATACATAGAAATAAATTATGTTTAAAAAAAGAACAAAATAGTGCTAATTTTAATACGTAAACAAGTCACCTACGCTACTAAAAAATAGACTTGAAAAATAGCACAAAACTAAAGACACAGATAATACTGTCTGCAATAAAAATAACCAAAACCATAAATTACAAACAGAAAATAAACCTGACCTATTAAATAAATTTCTTTCATTTGAATTCTAATCCAATTCACAACTTGTCAGTTTAAAAATTCTCAATTATTCATTCTTATTATTTTATATTTTTAGGTAGCATTTTTCTTGAAACTTTTTATTAAATTTGTAGTAATTTTTCCACTCAAAAATAAGAAACTTCAGTATTTTTAGGTTTTAATTCCTAATCCTATTAGAAGTTTGCGAAAAAATAAAGTTAAATGTTAAAAATTTGTATTTATGTAGTACTCATAGTGATTTATCTTTCTAACTTATTCTAAATTCAATTGCATTTTCGGTTATATTAAAGTCGACATCCACTTCTTTGCTTTAAATGGCATGTGGTGAATATATTTTTTAGTATTTTTAGATTCTACGCTTAACTTTTGTAAAAGTTTATAATAGATATCTGTTTTAGTTTTTAAACATTATTTAATTTTGATTTATGAGGTAATTTTAAAAAGTTTCTATCTTCAAAGTTCATCAACATTAAAGAGTATTTGTTTTAATTATAATAATAAAACGTGTTCTTTCTGACGGTATAATCAAGTTGTGTACATTATATACAAGGTTTTCATAATTTAAGTAGACTAACTTTACACATAAAATTTCAATTATTTATACAAAGTTTCTGTATGTGATTTTTGTGCTTCCGTTCGTTTTGATGTACATATTTTATAGGTAGCATAATCGGTCGGTAAATTTACATATCCGGACTAGGCCGATAAAGTGTAGTAGAATTTCATAACTAGAAGTTAGCACTAACACTAATCATTAGTTTTTTACATCATCTGTTATTTGTAACATATTTGTTTTTAAAATTATCTGTGTTATTGTTTAGAATAACACTAGTAATTTATTTTTAAAAGAAACATAATAAATTTGTTTGTACCGTACAATTGCTAAAACCAATAATAGTTTTATGTTACTATATTATAATAAAATTATGTAATTGTCAAATATATTTCAAAAAACAATTAAGTTTTGTCATTACAGGTTTCAGTTTTATCAACATATTTTATTAGATTTTATTAAAAGTAAGCAGAAAATATTTAGTGTATCACACGTCCTGAAAGTATCTTCCGAGTATTTACATTTTGTAGGCGTCGGCTTCACCATGTACTACAAATATGCTCATACTTGCAAAATAGCACTTTCTGGACTAGTGATACAAATAACTATTATGTATCTGCATTTTGTTTTAATTATTGTAAGCATTTCTTATACGTATCTATTTTAGTTTTTATGCTACTACGCATTTTTATGAAATTTGTTTCTATTTATTCAATGCAATTGTAGTGACTGTGCAGCGCACGTTAGTGTAAACTGTGCTTTAGGATAACTGTGTAATTATACCATTAATAATTATAAATATACAAATATATACCCAAGTTAATGTACTAAGATGATGTAACTTTTATGTTAGCATTTATTAAAATAAGTTATGTCAGCAAATTGTCTGCAGTTAATAAAGAAATAAGAATGACATGGTGTTGATTTAATGTGCGAACGTTACAGTGGCAACGAGGAAAATAAAAAAACAAGTAGTTTTAATTGTTACAACCGTTTATAGAGCTACTGTAGGTAGTGAATTAGTGAATATAAAAATGGTGAGAATTGACCAACGTGGGAAGAAGGTTTAGAACACTATTTTTCAGCAAATTACATAGAAAAGGATAAAAAAGTCTCTGTATTGTTAACGTTAATTCGTTAACAGATGTACAAGATACTTGGTAGTTTATGTGATTCGTATTTGCCAAAAAATAAGTCGAGATGTCAATTTTCAAAAAAAGAATTGAATTTTTGACTGCACCAATTTGAGAATAAAGCAATGGTATGCTCGCATTAAGAATAAGGCCAGTAGTTAAAAATTTGGTAGTCAGTTGGAAGAGATTCTTAAAGACAAGTTTGTTTCTGAGCTTTGCCGAAGGTTAATACTGAATAGATTATGTAAAGAAAATCATACAGCAACTTTAACCCGAGAATGGTCGCGCGTCAGTCGGTTTATGCGCACCCCCATCTCAGTACCTTCTTGATTTACCATAAACAAGTTTACACTTGTCCATCAAGTGATTCGGACGCGGTAGTAAGGTTGTGTTTGCGACCGCTTTTTATTTCCATATAACTTTCGTTGTATTGTTACATAAATGTATAGATTTAAAATGAATTGTGTAACAGATTGAGATGGAAGGGCTCCAGAGATTCTACGAAGAAACCTTATTGGATGACAAGCCCATTGTAGGCAGATAAATTGGTCCTGAGTTTGGTCAAAAAGATGATATACTCAAAGAAAGGTTCTCATTTAACTGACACAGAACAATCGGCTGACCTAGGGAACGATTTGCATACATACAGTTTCTCCGAAGATTCTCTTGACAAATCTGATAACTTTTTACCAGACCGATTGAACTCTTACTTAGAAAAAGACAAAGTGACAAAATGGCTAAAACGTGAACCAAACAGAGCCGTGAGATCTAAACTATGTGATTCAAGTATCGGAGGCTTGGCAGCGTTTTTCCCCTCAAAATGTGATAGATAAAATTGTTCGGTGTACCAACATATATACAAGTCAATGTCGCAAACAAATCTGCGAATTACGGAATTAAAATATTCTCAATGGTAGACGCAAAAACATATTAAATACAATTTGGAAACATACGTCGAAACTCAACCGAATGTCTAGCGAGACCCATACTGGGTTCTAGAAAAAACCTTACGATCGGCAACTGGTTCACATCAGTCCCACTGGCAAAATATCTATATAATTATAAGATTACGATAGTCTAGATAATAAGAAAAAAGAGTAATTCCTTTGGACTTCATATCTACAAATACAATAGCATGTTTAGATTTTTAAAAGAAGGAACATTGGCGTCGTACGTTCTATAAAAATAGAAAGTGGCACTTCTTTTGTCAACGATGCACAATAACAGTGAAATAGATCATGATACCGGCGAGACGATATTGTCGTGACAAAAAAAATGTGTTAAACATTGTTTTTGATAAATTAAGTAAAACCTGATTACATAAGGAAAAGATTAAAGCCATCTTGAAGGCACCAAGACTGACAAACGCGAGTGAAGTTAAAGCATTTGTCTGTATGATTAATGATTATGGTAAACTTATATTCAATTTATCGACTTAGTTAGAACTCCTTTATATGCTCTTAAGAAAAAGAAATTTTGTTAGTTCAACGTGTGTGAAGATTCATTTTTAGTTGCCAAGACTGCAATTTCGTCGAAACAAGTGCTTGCTTATTTTGATTCGAGATGACCTATTACATTAAGTGACGCATCAGACGTAAGAGTTGGAGCGGTGCTATCACAAGGGTCTCCTAGCAGATCAGAACAACTAATTGGTTTTGCTTCTAGAACATCTAGGCTCTGTTGCATAAAGCGTTGTTATCTTTGACAATGTAGTTAACTACGTAGTCATGTCGTTATGTGTTGTCATTGGTCCAAAAACAATTGATTTGCTGACGGCATTTCTAAATTGATAGTTTACGATTTAGTTAACAACGGCGTCAGCTAACGGCATAGTTAACTTTAATTTATGCAACCAGGCATAAGTAAAGCAGAATAGAATCATTTGGTTATAACCAAAGAGGCACTGGCTATATATTTTGTGGTAAATAAGTTTTATACCTAATGGACAATGAATGTATTCTTTGTTCCGACCATAAACCTTTGGACGCGATTTTTGGAGAGAGAAGATTCTATAAAATCTTAAGCTTTCGCGGTTGTTATATTTAAAATCATAAGCGACTTTCGGCTTAGACCGCGTCGTAGTAAAACACCCAGACTTAGGCTTGGTCATAGTCTCTTCTTGAGAGCCAAAACAAGAAGTAGAACTTGGCCTTTGCCGTATTGTCGTTCGTAAACCCAAACAAACTGACGTTTCGCAAGACATTGCAGCTTGCATCTTCAGAGTGGTAAATGTCACTTTTCAATTTTTTTGAGAGAAGATTCCTCAGATGACAGCGGGACGAATACAGCTATTTCTATTTCTGAATGATTTTGATTAAATTTTTCAGTCTGTAAAACGGAAGAAAAATAATGGCGCAGATAGATTATCCAATTTTCACTATTTTCACTTTTTGGTAGGATATTAAGTACTAATTAGTGTGAGGAAATTTTGTGAAGAACCCTATAAAGGTCCGTTATTGTGTAAAATTTTCTTGTATGTTCGAGATTGTCAAGAGAAGTTATAATAGAATTGAAGTCGTTTCAAAGGCAACATTTAGAATTAAGCATCTAGAATGGATTACATTACATGTCATTATTCATAAATTTTTTAAAAGTAATAATTTTAATTAAAATTTACGACGCCACTGTTTGCGGATTTTACTATATGTAAAACGTTTAATTTTTATTTGGCGTTTACAGTAAAGGATCGCAAACGAGGCGACCGGCATTTTTACTTGCATTTTATAAGTCGCTGTAAACGGTCGATTATGTTAAGATGCTATCCGCGAAATTAAAAGTAATTCTTCTTTCTATATAATTTTCATCGTTGGTTATTTTTGTTACGCTTTTAGCAATTATGTTGTTATAAAGAATTGTTCACTGTGCTGGCATGATCAAACGATTTTTTTATTGGAGTTAGCGATCGCAAATAATTTAAAATGTCGTCGAACATGTTGTTTTCAAAATTATTAAAATTCTTTTATCGAGTTTGCGGGAACTTCAAAACAGCTTTTCTAGTGGTATTAATCCGCGGGAATCATAAATTTCTTCGTAAATTGTGGTAACCACAGCCGTATTACTGGAGTCAATAATTCACACCTGTGAATTCCACCTTTTTACTAAAGTCAATTTATGGCGATAGATGACTTGCGCTTTATTCTAATTGTTCTTCGACGTATTTTATAGTGAAATTTCTTAATTGTATTCAATTTTCTAATTAACCATTTAAGCTTAAGGATTTTTTGAATTTGAGTTTACCGTATAACTTATTCTAATTTGTAACTATTAAGATATTTAGCTACATCATGCCGTACATGTAAGCTTACATACTACGTCCGTCTCGTCAATAAAAAAATTAATATTAGTGAACGTTACTACTTGTTACAAAGAACTTGGGTGGGGTAAGTTTTTTGTACTTATTTTATTGATTGTTATTAATAAAATTTGTCCCATGGTGTCTCCGAACCGAGGATCTTATTGGTATGAAGAGTGACGCCTATCTTTTCTCTTTCTTTTATTATAGTTTTTCAACCACGTCCAATCACCGTCATCGTCGCTAGCCGTGATTACGTGGTTGTTACCAACGGGACCCACTACAGAAAAGATTTGTAACAAGATCATGGAGCTCATAATGGCATAGTAAAGATAAAGTCGTTAGTCCGACAATATTTTTGATAGCCAAGGTTGGACATAGACATACAATTTGTAAAGAGTTCTGATGCTTGTATGTCAAAACTCCTAACTCGGTTCTTTCAATCAAATTTAACGATAGTACCTAAACATGGTTTTGCCAAAATTCATATTGATTTTGTTGGGTTTTTTAGAGGTAAGATGTTTTCGATTATAATGGATTCATATTTGAAATGACCGAAATTATATGACATATCGCTTCTGTGCTTGAAACGTTGCGAGATTGCTTTACGCGTTTTGTACTACCTAATAAGAATATATGTAATAACTGTTCACAACTGATGAATGCGGGTTTAAGGTAAAGTCATTTAAGAATTCATTAAGCAAACTTTTATTAGATAACCGTAATAAAGTACAAAATTGAAGTACATTAGTGAAAAAGCAAAAGAGAGAGAGAGAGTTAGGTATCATAAGATAAGACTGAGTCATTTCTACTCAATTTGGGAGATTTTGTTCAGAAGTTGCATAATTTCTTATTATCACTTTTTTCAGAAATTATTAGTAGTGAATTCTTTAATCTACAGGGCTGTATTCTTAACTCAACCCCAAAATCTTCAAAAAAAAGTTAAATCTTCTAACCAAGGTGTTAGCCACAAACAATTACGATAGAAAAAGTATTAAACAATCAATTACAAAGTTTATGTTTGCAAAACCAAGAATAACAGCGACATCTAAGTTTCAACCAGTGTCTATCGCTTATCTACCCTATGTCAAAAGTACCATGAAGCGTATAGAAAAAATGTTGTCTATACACAATATTGTTATTCGGTTTTCTGCTCTTCTTAAATATAGTCAATTCTTAAATCCGACAAAGAACGTTTTTAATCTGACGGCGTTTATAGCATTCCTTGTTCTTGCGATTGTGCACACATAGGAGAAACGGGTAGAAACGTGGGAATTTGTGTTAAGGAGCATAAAAAATGTAGTCGTCTTAAACAATCTTCGCAGTCTGCGGTGGCAAAACACCGGCGTAAAACGCGTCATCAAATTATGTTTGAAAACACTAAAATTTTGGCAAATGTTTCTAATTACATTTGAAAAATTAAAAAATCCGTTGAAATGATTAAAACTCCTTTTAATATTAACCGAGATTCTAGGTTTTATCGATCGGATGCGGGTCTATAAAAGCGAGACTTCGCGGCATAATCAATAAGTTTGCTGCGGGCTCTGATGATGTCTACTGCGAAGAGTGACGAAAGCTCAGCTTGTGTGATAACGACAATACGGGAATTATCTAGAATGGAAAATTGTATTACGAATGCAACCCGTGGAAGCCTGAATTCTACTTTAGAAACGTTTCAGAAATGGAAAAATCCCAGAGGCTTTATAAATGTAGGAAACGAAATTCTTGAATAATTGTGTCTACTAGAATTCAACAAATAATCAGAAGAAAACTTAGATATTTAAAAGAAAGTCACAGAACTATAACCATTTATGATGGCTAACAAACTAGAACAACATTTAGATTTTGGATTACACTGTTTAATTTTTACTCAACAAGTGACTTAAACAAATAACTCAACTCAAAAATATCAAAATTAACTACTAAACATACTATAATAAACTAATAAAATGATACTAGACGATTTAATAACAAATAAATTTTGAATGTTTGTTGTTACAAATAATTCATTCTTGGTTATTTGGTTGCGACTTACGTAATATTAAAAATAGAAATTTCAAATTTATTAATGAAAAACCAATGCATCTTTTTGCTGAAAATAGTAGTCAAATTTTGAATGAATCTTTCGTACATTTCAGTAGTCAATCCGACAAGTTTTTTTTATCAAAATTTTTGTTAGTAATAATTTATAAAAATAGAATTTTGCATCATCAATATCTATTTTGTTGTTTAGATATTTCAGAATGTTAAACTTAAACTTTTTAAAGTTTCACAAAAACATTTATTGTTACTATTTGTATAATATTCAAATAAACAATAAGAACCATATTTAATTATAACAGCAACGATTAGTAAAATTAATACTTAAAATTTCTCAGATTCATTTTTAAAGAAATTTTGCAAGTTGTACTTTATACATTTATTAACAAACTCATAGTTAAAACCACTTAATTATATTATACATTAAAAGAGGCTATTTATAATTAAATCACCAGCTGGTTTTTACCGAAACGCATCAGTTATGCAACATCCCAATTTTGAATTTTTTAAATCAACGATTAAATATTTATTTTCTAAATTTGTTTTAATATTACAGTATTTGTTACAACTTTTAGAGTAACATAAGAACTTAATCCTTAGAAAACTGTAAAACTTGACGAGTAAGGGTTTTCTTAAGAAAAGCGTGAAAAGAAAGTATAAAAAGTAATGTCCGCAATGATTAATCGTTTCAAAAACTAAATTTGGAAATACGTTGTCAGTAAAAAATGTTTATGCGTATTCAGCATTTTTTCTTTGTTGTACGAAATGTTTTTAAAAAATTTGTTAATGGCATAATAAAAAGTTTCTGACTTACGTAACTTAGATGTTCGTCGTAGGAAGTACGGGCTTACCTAAAAACAATAAAAGAATTAGAAAATAAAGTAAAATAGAACAAATAGAGCTTAAAAGTACATAAAATGTTAATTAATTTTGAGATAATTGAAGTTTATTACACTCGTAGAATTAAATTAAACGCTTTTGTATATACCGTTTATTAGTACCTACATAGTAAATACTACATAGCACAATTTAAAAAACAATTATATTACTATTAAACTTGAATCGTTAATAAGAGAATAAAAACGACGTAATTAAATAGTTGACGAGTTTAACAATAGGTTAGCATTTTATACATTATAAACTCTGCCTGAGTAAAAGAAAGGATTGGTGGGATAAATCTTGCAACCTTCCCGCGGTAAAAAATTCGATTTGCTTAGAGAAACGGGAAGAAGTTTCGGAACAGGACGAACACAACGATGATACAGCAAAGAAAACGAGAAACATATTAAGACTAGACGCATGGAACATTGCTTCTAGAGATTCACCAAGCCAAATAGCTCGACTTGAAACGTAAAAGCTTGGCTTGCATTCATGTTTGTAGATATAGGCTTGGCTTTGGTTTCAAGTTTGTCCAAGCTTTCTCAAACTTTTTCTTGCTTCTTCCGCAAAAGTAGTCTATCCGAACGTGTTACAGCTCACTGTCACAATATAAATAATCATCCAACTGCTAGCATAGGTTACCCCATAAGTTTGAAAGTGAAGGGACAACGCGTCTGTACGTAGGAGTAATAAAAATATTAATAAATAAATCCAAATCACAATTAAGGAGCAAGCATACAAAACCAGTTAAATTCATTTTTAGTCAGATTGATATTAATACAGATTCTTGCTATTTCGGGTGCGCTCTGTTCGATGGCATAGTTAAATCTAATGAAATCCAGTTAAATCTTTACCAAAAACAACATTGAAAGCAACTAGTTCAAGCAAATGCAGATAAATCCATTTTTCAAGCAATAATAGCTAAATCCTAAAAAAATAATATAATAGTACTGTTGCGACATCTTGAATTTATTAACCTAATTTTAAATATGAGATTATGTGTAAGCGTTTTTAAGAATAGATAAATGTCTTTACTGAGTTTTCCAAGCATAACCTCAAAAGGTGTTGTGTGAACGTGTTATGTTTACTATCTTAAGCGTTGTTCATTTGTGCAAACGAAAATAAGTATAGATGAAGGCAGCCAAAAAAACGTAAAAAAACAAGACCAAATATAAAAAAAGCAAGCAAATGTTCGGATTTAGATCATGAATTACAAAAATTCAAAAGACTATGCACACATATCAATGTGATAATATCCATTTATCCGCTTTCAAAACAATACGTCAAAAATTATATGAAACAATAAATAAGACGGATCAAGATATAAAGTCATGTCATATAATATCCGTTAGCCCAAATGAAAGAAAACGTACTATTCAAGGAAATTTTTCATGCTCATCTACAAAAGAGAGTTACTAAAAAAATATGTTAGAGCGGCGTTTCTCAAAGTTTTTGTTTCGTCACCCGGTTATTTACTAAATTTATATTCGTGACCTTTCAAATGTGCATTATATGCTAAGTCTGTATTTTCGTCAACCAGCAGTAAAAAAATATACACTGTTTTAAACGAGTTCCGACTGTTTCTTCAATGTTGCCATCACTACGATTCTGCGCTTTAGAGCCAGCTTTGTTGTTTTTATCTCAAATTTGAAAGGCAACTATTTATATGGCGGAAAGTATTAGTTTATCTGCAATTGTGTGTGGATAGCCGGTCTCAGCAAATACAAGATTTTCACTTTGAGCACTACAAGAAACAATTAGTTCTCGCTTTTTGTTTAAGAAAAAATCTTTTGGTTTATTAGCATAATCTGGATGTTTCAGTTTCAAGGGAGTCTTTAACTTCGATGGCTACTTAGATTCACATGAAAACGTGGTATTACAAATAACACACGATGGTTTGTTGTCAGTACCGTTAATGAAACCAAACTGTAAGTAGTCTTTAAGGTATTGTTTGGTCCAAACCTCTTTCTTCTTCTTCATAATGGTAGACTGGGGTGCATCGAGCAAACGTTTGTTGGTACCGCTCCCGGTACTTGAACTTGGCTGCAAATGGCTCGACTTTGTCATTGCGTTATTTGAAGAACTTGCGATTCGATCGTCATCACTCGATTGTTTATTTGTGCTATTTAGAGCATTTTGTTTCAACAACCATTTATTCATTGCGCAAAAGGTGTTCGCGCCGTGCGTAAGCGTGTTCGTTCATGCTCGCTATTGGACGATATAGATCTTTATTTGTGCGTTGCATCTTGCACCGTAACCGCGCTTGGTCGATTACTGAGAGTACAGTCGAGCACATCGTGACCCGGTATCATCTACCTCGTGGCCCAGTATCGGGTCGCGACTCATACTATGGGAAACCCTGCGTTAGAATACGTCAAGTATTTTTATTGCTGCCGTGAGCATCTCAAAAAATAGACACAATACTGCAAGAAAAATCGGAAGTATCAAAGAAGAGAAGAATTTATTTGCCGGCAAACTTAAACATTACAAAATTTGGAAAATGAACAACGAACGATACACCGATCATACCGTGAATTTATGCATGTTTAAGAGAATTTTTCGTAACGACTTTAATGGGGGCTTTTCTAGTCCAGCAGCTGATGTATGCTGTATGTGCACAATGCTTAAACAGTTTATTAAAGTGGAGAAAAAATAGAGCTACAAGTTCACAAAAAAAATTAATGCATTTTACGAGATGTTAAGAGATTCTCCAGAATTCTCACCAGATTAGTTGGTACACTTTTTGCTGTGTCGATCCTAAATCAAACCACCCATTTTTTTCCAGATAAAAATACGCCTTATAAAGTATAAAGTAAGAACGCGAAAATGAAAACAAAATACTATGTCAACTATCGATTCGAAACAGGAAATGAAGTGGGTAACAGTCTATTAAAGGAGGGCGCAGCCGATACGGACTAAAGAAAGTGTCATTGCAAGAACGTGGTATCTCTGATAAGAAAATAAAATCAAACTCAAACATCTTATGTGTCAACTGTTTTCGGACGCATGGGAATAAAACAAAGAGTTGTGATGGTACAAAAATAATTTGAACAGGCGTAAAAAGCAAGAAGTTGATGACAGGATAGGCAAAGAAGAAGAATATAATTGCTTAGATGAAAACACTGCAATACACATCTAGTTTGGTAAAATTTTAGTTTTGATTCAGTGTCTCATTTTCTTGGAATTTACTTATGTCCAAGCAAAACCAGATAAATCCAAATTAATATCCTAAATTAATGTAGATGTCTTCTAAGCATGCAATGTTATATAATACACCATATGAAATTTTTAATTTGTTAACGGATTGCACTGTAGATTTTTGTTGTCAATATTTTAAAATTTATTCAATTAGATTTAACCGATTTTGCATGTTTGCTCCTTAACTACCTAATTATCCAATTATTAATTTAATAATCAGAAATGCACAATAAACATTTTATGGTTACAGCAATACTAAATTTGTTCACGTGTGGTAGGCCTGCGCAGAGTATTCACAATACGAGGTTTGAATGTGTATACTTGATGACGCGTACCTGCTTGACTTCTAATTGATTCAGGATTAAGAGGTAACCTAGTGTACAACGTGTTTCTGATAAACGACTACAAACTTAAGAAAAAAGTTTTCTTGTGGCATTAAATAAAAATTCTCCTTATAAAGGTTTGGTCTAAAGTGGCCAATTTTTGAGATACTTGCAATTAGTTTTCAGGTCGGTTTTTTATTTTAACAAGGGAAGATTGACTTTTGATTTTAACTCTGTGTTAAATGTTGTGAGATTGGTATTTTAAAACGTCTTAGTAAAATAATTACAGCAGATACCAGTCGTTATTTCTTGGTATTGACACTGACCTATCTTAACAAAATGTACTTTGTTTATCTGTGGTTGTAACCAAAACAAGACTTCAGCTAAATAAACAAAAACGTTGCAATGTAAGAAATATAAACTCTAAATTCGGTTTTCTTAGAACTCAGTTCAGCAACTTGCTTAATTTTTGTTTTGGTTTCTTCAATTGACGCTGTTTGCTAAAGTAGTTTCTGAAAATTGCAATGGATAAAGTTTGTTATATAAATGTATAAATTTTAGATTAAGATAATATTAATTTTAAGAACTTTAAAGCTTAGTAAAAGCTTGACCTGTAAAAGTTTGGTTTTGCTAATCTTAAACTAGGCTTGACTTTTTAAAAGCTTGGCTTCGAATCAAATAACCAAATCAAGCCTGTAAATCCCTAATTGCTAAGTGGCACAAAAAAGATCAAGAAATAGTAAAAAAATTTAGAACCTCACAAGATTGAAATATGTGCCTTTAGCAAACAAAAAAGGAAAGAAAACATTAACGCAGTTAAATTTATATTATTTTACAGCGGAGTAGATAAGTACAAAAAAGTTCAGAAAGCTGTAGACCTGCCAATACATAAAAGCTATAAAAATAGTATCTCAAACCTAAAATATATTGACGAACAAACCAAATAATCTAAAAAATAAAAAAGAGAGAAGGCTACAGAATACGATCCCATAAAATTAGCACAGATTTCAGCAAAAAAACCAAGTGCATGATAATTAGCAGAAATCCACGCAGATGTAAATTAGAATTGGAAGGCAAAATCCTAGAACAGGTGATGGCTTTCAACTACTTCGGAGTCAAGATCACTAGTGAGAAAAAGTTTAAAACAGAAACAAGAAAACAAACGATTAAAGCCTTTAAAACGAGTAACTGTTTAAGACAAACCATATGGAGAGAAAGCAAAATGAGAGTATATAAAACAGTAAGGACGCCATTAACATACGCAGCAGAGGAAAAACAGAAAATAAACAACGTGAAAATAAAAGTATTAAAAAAAAGTTGTTTTTGTTAGTCTAAATTTGATTTTTAGATTATGTGAACACCTCCCGTAAAATAAAGCAACAAATTGAAAACGGAAAGTTTTAGCCACTGTATTCTAATTTACTATTTCAATTAGCTGGTTGCCATTGCACTAAATTTCAAACTTCTACTTTTTTTAACGTCAAACTCTTACAGTAACATTGCGCCCAGAGCCTAGCATATTTAAATGGTGTATTGAGTTCTTGTAAAAGTGAATATAACTTTGGAAAATCTTGTCAACGTAAGATCAAATTTTGTTTGTGGTTATGAAAATAATTTGATGCATGATTGTAGCACACAATGCACTACGTTCATTAACCTTGTTAATAATACTAGGTATGTATTAAAAAAACCTGTATGAAAAAAATCATTACGGTTCGCTGAATAGATTCACGCCTATCTAAACGATTTATTGATGCAATACTACTTAGAATAACTTTTGTAAAGTGATTGGAATTGATTTTTGATATCGTTCAGTTCTGTTTCCGCTTTAAGGGATGTATGATTACCAGTCACTCTAGTTCTAGACGGCATCATCTGTAAGTACCTCAATTGTTGTTTATAATTTTCTTTTTCATTTTATTATAATTTACTTGTAATGCCTAGGATACGAGATACACATAGCAACCGTGGTATAATGAGAGAGCGTTATGGATGCATTACGACCTCAAAAATAATGAATTTTTTGGTCGAGATTTATATAAGAACAAATTTTCTTTGTCTGTTGCGTTTATTCAACATATTTGGATAATACTTCTTCTAAGAAAATTGTTATACATTTGTAACAAACTATGTAAACAGATGATCACTTTAAAGCGATGGTATTAGTTGATAACATATTTGTTAGCAAAGGACTTGCGCAGTAAGTCATTTCATAGAAAAAATATCTTCTAAACAAAGTTTTGTTTGTAATCCGATTTTTTGTTTTACGCGATCATATTTATGTTGGTAACAAATGTTTTTTTCTTTAAACGTTCAATTGCTTTAATTTTTAAGCGAATGCAAAAATAAAAAATGCAAAAACAAGTCAACTTAAATACTGAGGAGGGCAATTTTTAAAATCGCTTCAAGAAGAAACAAATGTTTTACAAGTGTTTATTCTCAAAACAATGGTAGAGTTTACTTTTAATACTTTGTCCAACATTTACAAAAGTTTTATCTGTAAGGGTGCGACATTCTTCAGTAATTCTACGCCGCAGTTTTTTAATTGACTACGGTTAAGTTTTAGAAACGACTGACTTTAAATGACTCCAAAGAAAAAAGTCTAATGGTGTAAAATTTGGTGATCTGGGAAGCCATTCAATTGACCCTCTTCGCCAATCCATTGATCTGGATAATGGTCATCTAACAATTATCTTGTTGGAAATAGAGTAAAGCCTCAATTGAATGAAGATTTTCATCGATGCCGCTTTGACTTTCTAATTCTTGAATTATTAACGGTTTGATGACATTTTCTAACAATACAGGATAAAGTGCAACAGTCAAATTTCCATCTATGTAGACAGAGCAAATGATAGCATTTCCCAAAATTCCCGCCCAAACGATAAATTTTTTGGGGTATTGAGTATGCACTTCCCGCAAATTGTAAGGATTCTCGTCTCTCCAATAGCGACAACTTGTTTGTTGACATGTCCGTTTAAATGCAACGTGCACATATCATTGAAACAAATGATTCTTAAAAATTGCAGATTTGCATTAATTTGATGGATGATAGTTTTACAAAACTCTATTCTTCCGTCAGCTTTATCATCTTCAAGTTCTTGTACGATATTGATTTTGTAAGGATAAAACTTGTGACGTTCTAATGTCCTTACAACAGTTTTTTGAAACAATCCTGTTTTTTTGGCTGTCTGACGAGTTGACATCGTTGGATTTATAGTGAATTGTTCAAGTATCTTAATAATGGCGGCTTCATCCAGTATTTTTCAAATAGCAACAGGTCCCGTTGTCTTAAATTTGGCAACCAATTGACGAACGTCTGCGTGACTTAGATTTCGGTCAGGATGTGTGTTAAAAGTTGTAGCTGTTTTCAGTCAACCGCGGTTTTGCATGCCATAAATGAAGATAATTTTAAGAGATTCGCGGTGGTGTAAGCCATTGTTAATACAATAAAAATTTGATAACCCACAACCACAATAACCAGTTTTTTTTCATTTTTATCACACATAATCGTGCCGTTTAAAAAAATTAAGGATCGTTGCTTGGAGGGGGTTTATTTTACAAATGTCGTTTGAACGTAAAAATCCTCCCCTTTGATATTAAAATTGATTTGTTTTTGCAATTTTTGTTTAAAAACTTAAGCAAATGAAAAAAAAACTCACCCTGTATATTATTCTTCAAAGTTGCATCATGCTGCAAAGTGTTGCCTATAGTTTTGTAATATTTTTGTAAATTGAGCTGTAATAAGTTTTTGGCGTATATAAATTATTCTTAAAGTACTTTCTTGTTTCTTGTTAATTAGTTCTCATTTTGATTTGTGCTTGTGTAGTGTTGTAGACCTTTTTCGGGTTAAGATTGCTATCTTGTTTATCCGGAAAAATTTTTCTATTAACGTTTTAACAGATATGACGCCTTTATAAAATGAATTATACTTTTACTCATACATAACTCTACGACAGAGTGAGTGTTTACTAGTGTTTGTCAAGATCTCATTTTTGGCTCATCGTAAACGTTCTCATCAGTGACAGTGATCAGGAACAAGTATTGCTGTCGACAGGATATGAAATATTACTTATCTTGAATTTAGTGGTTAGTGAGAGATTGGCGACCGATGGTGTAAACAAAAAGATTTTACAATAAAAGTTGCTGCACATTAAAGGGTAATGGTGCGCACAGTAACAAAGCGTCAAAAAAATTGAACAACAATAACGCGAAAACCAGTAAATACAACAAAATGTGTCGTTTTATACAAGTACCTATGGTTTACTCAACAATATGAAAAAATAATTTTACTCTTAGGTCTAATTTTAAAAAAAAGTATCAAGTACTACAGCAAAAACTTTCCGGTATATAATACACAAGAAACGTTTTTTACGAGCGCTGAGTCTACAAAAGTTATGAACAACCATCGTGAAAACTGATACAAAATTAAGAAACATTTGCAAGATGCTAAAGATACACCTACAATTTCTCACTGTACAGAAATGAAGACTCTTGTATATGAGGAACACAAGTGTTGATTAAAAGTTTGAAATTATACTCTGTGACATTAAAATTGCTACACCAAGAAAGGGTAGGAATTTTGGCCTTGGCAAAAGTTTAGCTACTCAGGGATGGTAAATGATTAAAATTTTAAAGAAAAAAAACAAAGATTGTCACCAATTTTTTATTTATGAATTGGTTAGTTCTTCCTGTTGGCCTCCCACTTCCTTACTCTTCATGGCATCGATTCCAGTAGGTAGTCGATTTCTCTTAAGTTGTATCTCAAACAACTTGCAATTCATGACGGAGAGCTTTTTGTGTCTGTGGAGAATGCGCTAAATTCCTCAGTCTTTTACCCATAATGTCCCACACGTGTTCAATAAGTGAAAGGTCGGGAGATCTGAGTGCCTATGGTAAAAGATTAACATTAGCTTCTTCAAATCGGTCTATAAAGTGTTTTGCTATGTGGGGACGGGTATTATTTTGTTAGAGAAGTGAGTCTTCCAACTACTGAAGAAATGGAAGATTATGTGGTTCTAAAATCTCGTTATCATATTGCCGGGCGTTGATATTGCTTTGGATGAATGCTAAACGAGACTTACTCCTTATAGCTACTATGGCACCCCATATATAATTCCTACAGTGTAATACACATGCTGCTCAACAGAAAATTGAACATTATGCCGTTTCCTACGTCTTGAACTAACTTTCATACGACCATCATGCATCCCCAAACACAATCAGGATTTATTACTAAAGACTACTTTATGCTATTCCAGATCCCAGTGGAGCAGTAACCTACACTGCTCGAAACGTTGATGTCGGTGTTGAGCTGTCAATGTTAGTACAAGTTGTGGCTGATAAAATTGCTATCCGACACCACTGATTCGACCGCAAACTGTTCGAAGGATTACAAAACGACATCCATAACCTAACCATTGATTGGCGATTGATCTGGTACCGGAAAGTCGGTCTTTTATTGCCATATGTCAAAAATGACCTGTACGAAAAACCACCTTTACGTAAGCCAACAATTCAACCTCTCTCGCATTCGCTTAATTGGCGTTAATTTTCACGCTGTCTCGGTATAAGTACAGTCGCATTTTGGTAACACACAGTACCAAAAGCAACATTGAAAGCAACTAGTTCAAGCAAATGCAGATAAATCCATTGTTCAAGCAATAGTAGCTAAATATTAAAAAAATAATATAATAGTACTGTTGCAACATCTTGCATTTATTAACGTAATTTTAAATATGAGATTATGTGTAAGCGTTTTGAAGAATAGATAAATGTCTTTATTGAATTTTCCAAGCATAACTTCAAAAGGTGTCGTGTAGACGTGTTATGTTTACTACCTTAAGCGTTGTTCATTTGTGCAAACCGAAATAAGTATAGATGAAAGCAGCCAAGAAAAACGTAAAGAAACAAGACCAAATATAAAAAAAACAAGCAGATGTTCGAATTTAGATCATGAATTACAAAAATTCAAAAGACTATGCACACATATCGATGCAATGATATCCATTTATCCGCTTTCAATGCAATACGTCAAAAATTATATGAAACAACAAATAAAACTGATCAAGATATAAAGTTGTCACATGATATCCGTTAGCCCAAGTGAAAGAAAACGTCCTATAAAAAATAATCCAAAAACAAGAAATTTTTCATGCTTATGTCATCTAAAAAAGAGAGTTACTAAAAAATATGTTATAACGGCGTTTTGCAAAGTTTTTGTTTCGTGGCCCGGTTATTTACTAAATTTATATTCGTGACCCTTTAAATGTGCATTATATGCTAAGTCTGTATTTTTGCCAACCAGCAGTAAAAAAAATGTACACTGTTTTAAGCAAGTTCCGACTGTTTCTTCAATGTTGCCATCACTACGATTCTGCGCTTTAGAGCCAGCGTTGTTGTTTTTTATCTCAAATTTGAAAGGCAACTATTTACATGGCGGAAAGTATTAGTTTATCTGCAATTGTGTGTGGATAGCTGGTCTCAGCATATACAAGATTTTCACTTTGAGCACTACAAGAAACAATTAGTTCTCGCTTTTTGTTTAAGAAAAAATCTTTTAGTTTATCAACATAATGTGGATGTTTCAGTTTCAAGTGAGTCTTTAACTTCGATGGCTACTTAGATTCACATGAAAGCGTCGTATTACAAATAACACACGGTGGTTTGTTGTCAATACCATTAATGAAACCAAACTGTATGTAGTCTTCAAGGTATTGTCTGGTCCACACCTCCTTCTTCTTCGTCATAATGGTAGACTGGGGTGCATCGAGCAAACGTTTGTTGGTACCGCTCCCCGTACTTAAACTGGGCTGCAAATCGCTGGACTTTGTCATTGCGTTATTTGAAGAACTTGCGATCGTATCGTCATCACTCGATTGTTTATTTGTGCTATTCAGAGCATTTTGTTTCAACAACCATTTATCCATTGCGCAAAAGGTGTTCGCGCCGTGCGTAAGCGTGTTCGTTCACGCTCGCTATTGGACGATATAGATCTTTATTTGTGCGTTGCATCTTGCACCGTAAGCACGCTTGGTCGATTACTGAGAGTACAGTCGAGCACATCGTGACCCGGTATCATCTACCTCGTGGCCCAGTATCGGGTCGCGACTCATACTATGGGAAAGCCTGCGTTAGAATACGTCAAGTATTTTTATTGCCGCCGTGAGCATCTCAAAAAATAGACTCAATACTGTAAGTACAGTATTAGAAAAAGCGGAAGTATCAAAGAAGAGACGAGGTAAAGATTAGAAAAACTGATAAAAAGAAAAAAAAGGTAAAATAATTTATTAAAAGGTACAGAGATTCATTATGACAGACAAAAATCGATTAGAATTTATTTGCCGGCAAACTTAAACATTACAAAATTTGGAAAATGCACAACGAACAATACACCGATCATACCGTGAATTTATGCATGTTTAAGAAAATTTTTTGTAACGATTTCAATGGGGACTTTTCTAGTCCAGCAGCTGATGTATGCTGTATGTGCACAAGGCTTAAACAGTTTATTAAAGTGGAGAAAAAATAGGGCTACAGGTTCAGAAAAAAAATTAATGCATTTTACGAGATGTTAAGAGATCCTCCAGAAAAGTCTTTAATATTTTGTTTTAATATACAACAGCAATAGCCACTACTCCGTACGCCAATTTCGGATGCCTTCTATTCTCACCAGATTAGTTGGTACACTTTTTGCTGTGTCGATCCTAAATCAAATCACCCATTTTTTTCCAGATTAAAAAAAAATACGCCTGATAAAGTAAGGACGCGAAAATAAAAACAAAATACTATGCCAACCATCGATTCGAAACAGGAAATGAAATGGTTAACAGTCTATTAAAGGAGGGCGCAGCCGATACAGATTTAAGGAAGTACCATTGCAAGAACGTGGGATAGGAAAATAAAATCAAACTCATCTTATGTGTCAACTGTTTCCGGGCGCATGGGAATAAAACAAAGAGTTGTCATGGTACAAAAATAATTTTAACAGGCGTAATGAGCAAGAAGTTGATGACAGGGTAGGCAAAGAAGAAGAATATAATTGCTTAGATGAAAACACTGCAATACACATCTAGTTTATTCAACATATTAGTTTGGTAAAATTTTGGTTTTCATAAAATATATACATTTTTTATATGTTTCTCTGTCATTTACTGTCTCATTTTCTTGGAATTTACTTATGTCCAAGGAAAACCAGATAAATCTAAATTAGTATCCTAAATTTAAAAAAAAGCAATGATACTCATGTAGATGTCTTCTAAGCATGCAATGTTATATAATACACTATATGAAATTTTTAATTTGTTAACGGATTGCACTGTAGCTTTTTGTTGTCAATATTTTAAAATTTATTCAATTAGATTTAACTGATTTTGCATGTTTAGTCCTTAACTATCTAATTATCCAATTATTAATTTAATAAACATTTTATGGTTACAGCAATACTAAATTTGTTCACGTGTGGTAAGCCTGAGCAGAGTATTCACGATACGAGGTTGGAATGTGTATACTTGATGACGCCTACCTGCTTGACTTCTGATTGATCCAGGATTATGAGGTAAACTAGTGTACAACGTGTTTTTGATAAACGACTACAAACTTAATAAAAAAGTTTTCTTGTGGCATTAAATAAAAATTCTCCTTATAAAGGTTTGGTCTAAAGTGGCCCATTTTTGAGATACTTGCAATTCGTTTTCAGGCCGGTTTTCTATTTTAACAAGGAAAGATTGACTTTTGATTTTAACTCTGTGTTAAATGTTGTGAGATTGGTATTTTAAAACGTCCTAGTAAAATAATTACAGCAGATACCAATCGTTATTTCTTGGTATTGACACTGACCTAACTTAACAAAATGTACTTTGTTTATCTGTGGTTGTAACCAAAACAAGACTTCAGCTAAATAAACAAAAACGTTGCAATGTAAGAAATATAAACTCTAAATTCGGTTTTCTTAGAACTCAGATCAACAACTAAATTCTCGTTTCGATTTCTTCAATTGACGCTGTTTGCTAAAGTAGTTTGTGAAAATTTCCATTGATAAAGTTTGTTTTGGGGTATAAATTTTAGATTAAGATAATATTACTTTTAAGAACTTTAAAGCTTAGTAAAAGCTTGACCTGTAAAAGTTAGGTTTTGCTAATCTTGAACTAGGCTTGACTTTTTAAAAGCTTGGCTTCGAATCAAATAACCAAATCAAGCCTGTAAATCCTAAATTGCTTCGTGGCACAGAAAAGAAAGAAGAAATAATAAAAGAATTAGAACCTCACATGATTGAAATATGTGCCTTTAGCAAAACAGAAAAAAGGAAAAGAAAATATTAACGCAGTTAAATTTATATTATTTTACAACGGAGTAGATAAGGACAAAAAAGTTCAGGAAGGTGTAGACCAGCCAATACATAAATGCTATGAAAATAGTATCTTAAACCTAAAATATATTGACGAACAAACCAAATAATCTAAAAAATAAAAAAGAGAGAAGGCTACAGAATACGATCCCATAAAATTAGCACCGTATGCTAGGCAGATGATGCGGTATTGGTAGCTAAAAATGAAGATAATTAATTTTAAGACACAAGAATACAACATGCAGATTTCAGCAGCAAAACCAAGTGCATGATAATTAGCAGAAATTCACGCAGATGTAAATTAGAATTGGAAGCCAAAATCCTAGAACAGGTGATGGCTTTCAACTACTTCGGAGTCGAGATCACCAGTGAGAAAAAGTTTAAGACAGAAACAACAAAGCAAACGGCTAAAGTTTGAGACAAATTTATGATAGCAGAAAGCAAAATGAGAGTATATAAAACAACAATAGGGACATTATTAACATACGCAGCAGAGGTAAGAGCAGACACAAAACATAAAATAAACAACGTGAAAATAAAAGTATTAAAAAAGAAAGGATCCATTTTTTAACCTTTTAATGGCAGTATTTATTATAGATAAATAAAACGAAACTTCGTCAAGCCATTAATCTTATATTTTTAAAAGTGACATGTTTCGACACTATAAATTTTGATTAGGTCATCTTCAGACTAATTAACAACAACGAAACAAATAATGAACAAATTAACGCCTTGAAGAGGAAAATTACAACCTAACAATAAGAATATAGTTTGTTCGTCTTATTGTTATGTTGTAATTTTCCTCTTCAAGGCGTTAATTTGTTCATTATTTGTTTCGTTGTTGTTAATTAGTCTGAAGATGACCTAATCAAAATTTATAGTGTCGAAACATGTCACTTTTAAAAATATAAGATTAATGGCTTGACGAAGTTTCGTTTTATTTATCTATAATATTAAAAAAGAGTTGTTTTTGTTAGTCTAAATTTGATTTTCATATTATGTGAACAACTCTCGTAAAATAAGGCAACAAATCGAAAACGGAAAGTATTAGCTACTGTATTCTAATTTAATATTTTAATCAGCTGGATGGCAAGATGGCATTGCATTAATTTCGAACTTCTCCTTTTTTTTAACGTCAAACTCTTAAAGTAACATTGCGTCCAGAGCCTGGCATGTTTAAATGGCGTGTTGAGTTCTTGTAAAAATAAATATAACTTTGGAAAATCTTGTCAACATAAGATCAAATTCTGTTTGTGGTTATGAAAATAATTTTATGCATAATTGTAGCACACAATGCACCACGTTTATTAACCTTGTTAATAAAACTAGGTATGTATTCTGAAAACCTGTATGAAAAAATCAATTAAGGTTTGCTGAAAAGATTCACACCTATCTAAACGATTTATTGATGCAATACTACTTAGAATAACTTTTGTAAAGTGATTGAAATATAGTTGTGATATCCGTTTTTTAAGTTCTGTTTCCGGTTTTAGGGATGTGCGATTACCAGTCACTCTAGATCTAGACGGCACCATCTGTAAGTACCTCTATTGTTGTTTATAATTTTATTTTTCATTTGTTGTAATTTACTTGTAATGCCTAGGATACGAGATATACATAAGAACCGTGGTATAATGAGAGGGCGTTATGGATGCATTATGCCCTCAAAAATAATGAATTTTTTCTTAATATTTTTGTTAAGAATTATATAACAACAAATTTTCTTTATCTGTATGGGCATTTATTCAACATATTTGGGTAATACTTCTTGTAACAAAATTGTTATAAATTTTTATCAAACTTTGTAAGCAGATGATTACTTTAAAGTTTTTAAGAGATGGTATTAGTTGATAACATATTTGTTAGCAAATTGCGATAAGGACTTGCGCAGTATGTCATTCCATAGAAAAAATACCTTACCTTTGTTTGTAATTCGATTTTTTGTCTTACGCGATCATATTTATGTTGGTAACAAACCCTTTTTCTTTAAACTTTCAATTGCTTGAATTTTTAAACAAATGCAAAGATAAAAAATGCAAAAACAAATCAATTTTAATATTGAGGGAGACAATTTTAGAAATCGCTTCAAGAAAAAACAAATGTTTTACAAAAAGTGTTTATTCTCGAAACAATGGTAGAGTTTGCTTTCAATACTTTGTCCAACACTTACAGAAGTTTTATCTGTAAGGGTGCGACATTCTTCAATAATTCTGCGCCGCAGTTTTTCAATCGACTTAGGTTAAGTTTTAAAAACGACCGATCTTAAATGACCCCAAAGAAAAAAGTCCATTGGTGTGAAATGCGGTGATCTGAAAAGCCATTCAATTGGCCCTCTTCGCCAATCCATTAATCTGAATAATGGTCATCTAACTGGCAATACGTAATAAAAAGAAGCCACATCTTTTTGGAAATGGAGTTAAGCCTCAATTGATTGAACATTTCTATCTATGCCGCATTGACTTTCTAACTCTTGAACTATTAACGGTTTGATGACATTTTTTAACAATATCAGATAAAGTGCACCAGTCAAATTTCCATCTACGAAGATAGGGCTAATGATAGCATTTTTCAAAATTCCCGCCCAAACGATAAATTTTTCGGGGTATTGAGTGTGCACTTCCCGCAAATTGTAAAGATTCTCGTCTCTCCAATACCGACAATTGTTTGTTGACATGCCGGTTTAAATGAAACGTGCACATATCACTAAAACAAATGTTTCTTAGAAATTGCGGATTTGCAGTAATTTGATGGATGATAGTTTCACAAAACTCTATTCTTCCGTCTGCTTCATCATCTTCAGGTTCTTGTACGATATTGAATTTCTAAGGATAAAACTGACGTTCTAATGTTCTTACAACAATCTTGTTTTTTCGGCTGTTGACGAGTTGACATCGTTGGATTTATAAGGAATTGTTCAAGCATTTTAATATTTGCGGCTTCATAGAGTATTTTTAGCTTATTTCTTTTTCAATAAGAAACAGGTCCCGTTGCCTCAAATTTGTGTGTTGTTAAAAGTTGTAGCTGTTTTTAGTGAACCGCGGTTTTGCATGCCATAAATAAAGATTTAAGATTTAAAAAAATTAAGGGTCGTTGCTTAGAGTCAGGGGGTTCATTTTACAAATGTCGTTTAAACGTAAACAATCGTCCCCTACACTATTAAAGTTAATTTGTTTCTGCAATTTTTCATTTTTGTCTAAAAATTTAAGCAATTGAAAAAAAACTCACCCTGTATATATTATTCTTCAAAGTTGCATCATCGTACAGTGTGTTGCCTATTCTTTTGTAATATTTTTCTAAATTAAGCTGTAATAAGTTATTGGGGTGTATGAAGTATTCTTAAAGTACTTTCTTGTTTCTTGTTAATTAGTTCTCATTTTGATTTGTGCTTATATAGTGTTGTAGACCTTTTTATATTTCAGGTTAAGATTGCTATCTTATTTATCCGGAAATTTTTTTTATTAACGTTTTAACAGATATGTCGCCCTTATAAAATGACTATTATACTTATATTTACTCATACATAACTCTACGACAGAGTGAGCTAGAGGTGGTATGGTCTACAAGAACCCGTAACAATGTTATATGTTAAACGTCTGAACATAGCTTACAGACTTATTTTGGTTGCAATATAACATTTGGCATAGAAATTCGTACATAGTATTTTTAGCAAAAATAGAGAATACTAATGTAAATATAAAAGGAAAAAAACGCATCATCTAATAACAGTCTCAAAAGTAAATTTTACTAGTGTTTGTCAAGATCTCTTTTTTGGCTCATCGTAAACGTTTTCATCAATGACAGTGATCAGGAACAAGTACCGCTGTCGACAAGATATGAAATCTTATCTTAAATTTAGTAGTCCGTGAGAGGTTGGCGACCGATGGTGTAAACAAAAAGGTGCGCAAGGTAACAAAGTTTCAAAAAAATTGAACAACACTAATATCTATGATTTACTCAACAACATGAAAAAAGAATTTTAATTTTAGAAAAAAGTATTAAGTACTACAACAAAAACTTTCCGGTATATAACACACAAGAAACATTTTCTACGAGCGATGAGATACGAAATTAAGAAACATTTGGAACATTTCTTCTATATGAGAAACACAAGTGTTGATTAAAAGTTTGATATTATACTCTGTGACATTGAAATTGCTACACCAAGAAAGGATAGAAATTTTGTGACCTTGGCAAAAGTTTAGCTACTCAGGGATAGTAAATGATTAAAATTTTAAAGAAAAAAACAAAGATTATCACCAATTTTTATTTATGAATTGGTTAGTTCTTCCTGTTAGCTTCACACTCCCTTACTCTTCATGGCATCGATTTCAGTAGGTAGTCGATTTCTCTTAAGTTGTTATATCTCAAACAACTTGCAATTCATGACGGAGAGCTTCTTGTGTCTGTGGAGAATGCGCTAAATTCCTCAGTCTTTTACCCATAATGTCCCACACGTGTTCAATAAGTGAAAGGTCGGGAGATCTGAGTGCCCATGGTAAAAGATTAACATTAGCTTCTTTAAATCGGTCTATAAAGTGTTTTGCTATGTGGAGACGGACATTATTTTGTTAGAGAAGTGGGTCTTCCAACTGCTGAAGAAATGGAAGATTATGTGGTTTTACCATCTCGTTAACATATTGCCGGGCGTTCATATTGCTTTGGATGAATGCTAAACGAGACTTACTCCTTATAGCTACTATGGCACCCCATATCATAATTCAGTGTAATACACATGCTGCTCAACAGAAAATTGAACATTATGCCGTTTCCTACGTCTTGAACTAACTTTCATACGACTATCATGCATCCCCAAACACAATCAGGATTAATTACTAAAGACTACTTTATGCTATTCCAGATCCCAGTGGAGCAGTAACCTACACTGCTCCAAACGTTGATGTCGGTGTTGAGCCGTCAATGTTAGTACAAGTTGTGGCTGATAGAATTGCTATCCGAAACCACTGATTCGACCGTAAAAGGATTACAAAACGACTTTCATTACCTAACCATTGATTGGCGATTGATCTGGTACTGGAAAATCGGTCTTTTATTGCAATATGTCAAAATGACTGTTCTGCAACCCATTTGTTTGCCTCAGTCTCCCAGTTTCTTGTCGTCGACGATTCTGATCTTTCCTAGTTCATGCTTGATAACAGCGCGTGGTAGTGGATTGGTTCCGGTTAAGACAATTTGCAATTTACCTGTATAAAAAACCACCTTTACGTAAGCCAACAATTCTACCTCTCTCGCATTCGCTTAATTGGCGGTAATTTTCACACTGTCTCGGTTTAAGCATAGTCGCATTTTGATAACACACAGTACAAGAGATAACGATATTAAAATGAACTAAAACTCGCACAAAGTACACACAATAATGAAGTAGTAGGAACAACAAAAAGAAAACGTCAGATATGCCATTATCACTTGATCGATTTGAATAAATGTTTAAACATTTGGTACCTCTGAGTATCTAAACCTTTCTTTTAAGTTTTGTCACAAAATTCTTCTTGGTGTTGCAATTTTAATATCACAGAGTATATAACAATCAACATTTTTAAATGTAATAAAAAAATTATTCTATTAGTTATCCGAAATGGCTTCAGTCGACATTACTTCTGAAAAGCGGACTGCTACTGTAACGGAAAAATAAATTTACTTTTATTTCATCTAATATCTAATTACTCCATAAAAAGTGAAATAAGATATTTAATTTGTGTTGTTATCATAAAAACTATGATTGTGCAATAAAAGTGACAATTAATTTAGATAGAAATACTATTCGACTGGAGTATATAAAAACTTTGCAACAAAGTTTATAACAATTTGCCTACAGAATAAAAAGAATTTTCGCCAATAATCTATTAAAATTTGTCAAAAAAGTTTGTGACGCATTAAAAAAACAAACAGTAACAGTGTTTAATAAAATAAAAGTTTAAACGTATTTTTGTGTTGAATAATTAAGCAATAAATAGAAACCCTTTGTTAAATTTTAAAGAAACACACATATACATATATAGATTACATCTTCTGGCCAAGATTAAAGCTGTTATTTTTATGTTTATCGATTACTAGATTGTTTTGTTATTTAATTAGAACAAATAAGTTCTGCTATATTTCTTAGTCAAATGTTAATCAATATTTCCACCATAAACGTTATCTATACACTAGTTCTTTTATTTCATCAACCTTGTTATTTTTCTCTTGACCTTAGCCTATATAATTAATGTCGAAACTAACGATTACTTAGGAAAAAGAATAACAGAGGTTGAATAATATCTAGTTTCTTATATAAACAGTTGCGCGTTGATCATGTGCAAGAGGACTGAAAAATAAGGGTGCAGCGTCAGTTAGAATCGATATTTCACGACCCCCAGCTTTATGCGGCAGTCTCATCCGTCAGCTCAAGTGTATTAAGAGTTATGTCGTTATATATCAAAGAAGAATATAAAAATCAACAATTCTTGTCATTCTATATTACCCTGCAGTACTATTTACCTTCACAGCAAAATACACTAAAGTTTCGAACAAAACCACAATTTAGCTTCAGGGCTCCCATTTAAATTAAGTGTTTACGAAAGCAGACCATTGCAGAGATATGTTTATAGTCTTGTTGAAAAGCGTTCATTGTCAAAAGTATAATGACACACAGGTCTTATTGAACTATTGCACGCTATCTACAGAGTGCTAAGCTAAAAAGAAATAAAAAAAAAGGTTTTGTAAAGACGTAATAACAAATAAAAAACAAATATATTTTTGGTGTACTTAAACGCGACCGGATTTGATTATAATTTTACTATATGAAACAGATTTAATAATTGTTTTTTTAACCATATATTGTTAAGAAAAAGAAAACATTTTAAATATAACTAAACATTTTCTTATTATTACGATAGTAAAATATTATTTTGTTGAAACAATTTTTTTGTTATATAATCAAATTTTAAAATTTCAGCTGTGGAATATGACGATTAAGCCCCGAGTGTTGATACTTTTGTGTAAACTTGAATAAGTGATCACCAGCGATGACTCGAACGTGATGAAACATTCAGTTCTGACATAAAAAACATAAAAGCAATCCAAGCACTCTTTTCTTTAACTTGACAGTTAAATATATTATTCGAAGCACGCTTAGATGCTTTATTTCTAAATATCTTATCAGAAACTTGAAGACAAATTCGTTAACAAAAAAATATTTCTGGTTGTAAAATCGAATGCAAAAATTGTTGATTATTTATAAATTTTATTTATGAATATATATAAACAAATATTTTTAAAACGTTAAGTTTTAATTATGTATTATATTTAGACAACAGAATAACTGTATTCCAAAAATTTCAAGACTGGCACTGCAGCGCTTGTGATTCAAGATGACTTCCTTGATCAGCCAAGATCCTTCGGTTTGGGTTCGGTTCGGGCAAAACAATTTGAGTAACGGAAGCGAATACTTGTGTAAATTAAATTTAAATACGTTAAAAAAACCAATCAACCTGTGCAAGCAAATAAAGGAATCAATAGGTAAAAGACAAACTTGTAACTATACGCAAAATTAATTAAAAAATTTAAATAATTTTAGTTTTGCTAAAAGAGAGAACCTCAGAAAAGATTGCTAAAGAATTTGAAGTTTTTATGTAACTTCTTTTAAAAATGAAAGCGTGATATACGCTGTATTAAAAAAGGTATTTGGAAAAAAACATAAGGCAGTTACGAGACCGGGTTTCATAAACGAGCCGCGCAGCGGCGAGTTTACGAAACGGTTGAGTCATGGAAACGTATTCTATAACGTGTGTTTTATACTATTTACTCTATTTCGATTCAATTTTAATGTTTTCCGTATAATAGAAATTTTGAAACAACATTAGAAAACTTTAGTAATTTATTGAATTGGCAACACTTACATTTTGATACATTGAAATTTATGTATGTTACCTAAATTCTCATATAAAATGATCTCTTTTTACCTAAATAATTTTGGATTAATAGGACTTCTTTAGCTGATCTTGACATCAACATTTGAATATCAATTACAATAATTTTGATTTCTTTTTTATGTAACGTCAACTTACGATACAGAAATACTAACTATGAAAAAACTAACATTACTAAAATTTGTGTCAAATTTTTTTACACAGATTTTAGTGTAAGAACTCCTAATTCTTATGTCGAAATAGCGCTTCAATCACGAGACCGGGTATCATGGATGAGCCGCGCAGCGGCGAGTTTATGAAATTTTTTCTATTTTGATTCAATTTTAATATTTTCCGTATAATTTTAATTTTAAAACAACATTGGGAAACGTTTGTATTTTATGAAATTGGCAACATATATACACTTTGACATATTTAAATTTATCCTAAAATCTCATACAAAATGATCTTTTTATACCATTATAAGTAAATCTCTTTGAATTAATAGGGCGACTTTATGATATCTTTGCAGCAACGTTTGAATTTCAGTTGTTCAGTTACAATCATTTTGATTTCTTTTTCATGTAACGTCAACTTACGATGCAAAGATACCAACTTTGAAAAAACTAAAATTAGTAAAATTCGTGTAAGAATTTGATAATGCTTATGTCGAAATAGAGAAAAACTTTTATGTTCAGTTTTAATGTCAAAGTATACTGTACTAACTCGTATCGTAAGAGTGTCAAAAATTGATGTAAGTTTTTGTTTAATTTTTAAAAATAGGCTTTTGAAAACATTAGAACAACTATCTATTGACAATTCAATATTGATTTGAAGCTCACGCTCTGTTTTATTGACTTTGTAAGAGTGTTGTTACGAGAAACTCGGGTTGCTAGAGTTGAACTGTCAAAAATAAAATGTCCCACCGGTCTTCTCATAACCAAACAAAGCAACGGCTAGCACAGTTTCTTCGGAGAGGGATCGCCGACTTTGTTATGTGTGATTATAACGTGAATCTAAAAAAAAGCGCCAAGACGGTTTTACCTCAGTCAAAAGTTAGCTAACCTCCGTACTTGATGTACCTAAAAAATACTATTAAACTCAGATCGGAACGAACATATACGTTTAACACAAATAAAAAAGGTTTGTTTAGCATCCAATTATTACGAACGTAAGTGCGCAGCGTTTCCCTGTGACTTAATCAATTAAATTTTCCATGTTTGTCTTCGTAAAAGAAAGGATTGTCCTGGCGGTTCTCAACCTTTGACGGTGGATATAATAAGGACGTAACAATACTTCGACGTCCGCTATAGAAAATTAGTAGGTGTCAATTTAAACCCTCAATAAAGAAAATTGTATACCACTTACTCCGTTTCAACCTTCCACAAATAATCGCATATTAAATTAGCAGCGTGACACAATCTAACGGTGGAGGTTAACCAGGGCGTACAAGTAACAAACTCGCCAAAAATCTAATGTAAAATGAATTGCGGGTATGTTGTCGAAAATGTGACAGTCTGGCGCCAGAGCAGAAAGGTCCTGACAAATTTCATACTAACGAGAAATTTGCCATACTCGCGAATTGAACTACTAATTTCTTCTTTTAACGTTACAGTGTCACAAATTGATGCACGTTTTTGTTCAATTTTCAAAAATAGGTTTTTAAAAAT
Organism: Aquatica leii; assembly: GCA_035610365.1. Taxonomy (NCBI): domain Eukaryota; kingdom Metazoa; phylum Arthropoda; class Insecta; order Coleoptera; family Lampyridae; genus Aquatica; species Aquatica leii. The sequence goes on along the minus strand of CM069435.1, from coordinate 44,223,286 downwards.
ATTAGAACAACTGTCTATTGACAATCGAATATTGATTTGAGTCGCACACTTTATGTTTGTTTGCAGCTTTATTGACTTCTTTGTTACAAGATAGTTTTAATTAAAATTACTTTGTAAAAGTTTGTTTTATATAATATTTTTAAGTAACTCTAAATAGGTCAGTAATACAATTTATATCTCTGTAATCACAAAACCTTTTCATTAATTTTAAAAGATTTATTTAATAATATTTTTTGTGCAATTTGTGGGTGATTTTCAAACGTTTACTATAATATACTGAGAGATCAAGTCAATTTCGGTATTGTTTTTTGTTGCAATTCTTTTGTTTTTGTGTTTTTCTTTGCGTTTTGAGGCTGCAATTATGCCTAGAGTGCAGTAACGTGAAAATTATCGACAGCTGAGTGAATTCGACAGACATTGCTTACGTAAAGGTAGTTTTCCATTGAGAAAAAATTAATAACTGTCTTAACCGTAACCAATCATCTGTAGAACGGTGTTATCAAGCATGGTCTAAAAAAGGTCAAGAACGTCGTAGAAGAGGAAGTAGGCGGCCAAGACAAACAAATCTGGTCCAGAACCGCCATCTTCGATTAATAGCATTAAGAGAGCAATTTTCGAGTACATGATCAATAGCCAATCAATGGTTTCGAAACGAAGGACGTCCTGTAACCCACTGTACAGTTTACTGTCAAATTAGAGCTTTTGACTTGCATTCCTATCGATCACATATTGTGCTTCCGCTGACGGCTCGTTATCGATAGAAACTTTAGGAGTGGTGTACTTTGCAACTGGATGTGAACAAGGAATAGCATAGAGTGGTTTTCAGTGACGAATCTCGATTCTGATTGGGAATGTACAATGGTCGCATAATGTCAGACATAGATGTGAAAAACGTTGCAATGTGCAATTTTCTGTTATAACTTTACATTAATAAACAAGTAGTAACATAAGTAAAGCACGACGACAGAGCTATTTCATAGTGTAAATTTACTATGTAAAAGGAGTAATTTGAATTAAATGGTTATAGAGAAACGTTGCAAGCTGATTTTATACCAGCGTAGTTCAAGTAAGTTCTTCTCAGCTTTCTTTTTAAATGTCAATACTCGTGTTTTTTTGTGTATTTGATGTTGCCCAATCTGGATTTGTTGAAATCTAGTAATGTTAATTTTGTTTGAATCTCAGACTTTCGATTTGCAGGTTAAAAAAATGTTTATATTATTTAAATTATAGTTCTTTGTATATTTTTATTTTTTTTATATAGTAGAACATTGAGTGGTCTAATAGTCGTCATATCTTTAACTGATTTTTTTTATTTTGTTGTTTATTTGTTAAATATTAATACTATTAATAATTAAATTGGTGCAATCACCGCTTTTCACTATCAAAAATTTGTATTTGTTCAAGTAATTGTGAGACGGGGATTGGGGTTCTTTGTGTAGCTACAGATTCATAATTTAACTCAAATTTTGTTTAGCTTTGGCTAGTGCTTAATTGACAACAAAATATAGAGTTTTTAAAATTGTCGTTTTTTATCCAAATTTTATGTTTTTATATTTGTTACCTTTCAAAGGATTAGTTAAAGTATATTTTGAACACCACGAAATAAACGGCACTATAATTTTAGACATTTAAATATTATTTAGATTGATGATATACTAATCTTCATTTCAGCGTGATTTTGTAAACCAAATACAGAGCACACTGCTTATTGGAATCACGGATGTTATCAATCGGGTAATGTTATCACCTTTATTAAAGAACGGATCGGACGTATGCTACAATCATAGTTTTGGTTTGTGTTATTAATTTTCTTCTCAGGTTTGTTTCTATACATAAACAATAACCCATTTTATATTAATTTTTTATTTAAATTTTCACAATACGCTTGTTTAGAGTGAGAAATTTTATCATTGTACCCTAAAAATAGCTTTATTTGTGCAGTGTTAGTTATCCAAGCATTTTGACTGACCCAGAGCTGTCAAGCTGCAATGTTAACGTTTGAAGCCTTATTATTGCCATCTAGTTTGGGAGCGTAACTAAACTCGATTAAAAGCGCAGTGGAAAATTTTGAAATTGAATTTATTGGATATTATATATTGTATTAATGCTCGATTGTCCCGTATTTTTATAACGAATGCTTCACAGTAATCAAGTATTAGTTAGCACAAAGTATAACTTAAAAAATGCAGTGCAATCGAGCATAAGTGAACCATTATCGATTCAAAAAATAAACAAACAACAAATTTTTCAATTTTGTTTTTTTACGTAATATACATTTCACACTACCGAAATAAAACACTAATACTAAACAGAGGATCAAATATAACAAAAATTAATATAAAATTATTAACTTTTTATAACATTGGAAATAAACCAACGAAACTCAAATGGCGTCTAAATCGTCTATACCTAAATAAACTATAAATAAGTTGAAGATAAAATAAACGATGTTCATTGGCTCAAGACATTGAACCATAGATGCCAAAGTAACAGATACGACGCAAAAAAAAACGAAAAAATAACGATAACCTGTGCAATGCTAACTCCATCTAGAATAGGAGCTTAACACCCGGATTCAAAACAATCCATTGCAGCTTGGTTGTCCTGGACTGACCTACGTAATATTCCATCATTTAAACCTCTGTAAATGCGTTATCTTCGTGTAAATACTTGGAAAGCATGTGCGTTCTTAGAATAACAAGTTTATTCAACTACGTCTTATGTGATAACTTTATTTTGTATTTATTTTTGGTGTCAGCAAGTTACTGAGCAGCAATGTGTTATGTGTAGTTCTTAGAACAGTGAATTAAACATCATAACGTTATTTTTGATTTCTTGTTATTAACAGTGTCAACAAACTATTTAATGCAACAGGTGCTTAATTTTCGATTTACTTGGCTCGAAATTTTGATTCTTTTAAACGTTTTATGAAAATTTTTATTTTGACATTTTTGTTTGTATTGATGCTATGATTTCACTTCTAACTAACAACCCGTTAATCAAATATTTTTGTTTTTTTCTGAATTTCGTTTATTGTTATTATTCGGTTATATTTCAGCTTTGTGTTTATTATTACTTATAAGATTGAAATTATTCAAAAATCTACAAGCATTTAATTGTAAATTTTGAAAATTTATTGTATTGTATGTTCAAAAAATAATAAGTTAGAACAATGAAACTGTTGTCAAAAATAAAACAATTTGTTTGTATGCCAAAATACTTGTAACTAAGCCGATTTGTAAAAAAAAAAGTATTTCATTTTATTCTAGACCTTTTTGTTTTATATTTTAAGATGGCAAAATTACAACTTGAAATGAAGCCTGACAAAATACTTTTGAAAAACACAATAAGATTTATCTAATACGAGTAATACCTATCGATGAATTTTAGCAATATTTAAAAAAAATAAATTATTGTTTACATTAGAAATAATGTAAGAACCAACAATTTTATTTATGTTCTTTATGTTTATGCGTTAGAAAATTTAGTGTGTACTGATGAAAGACATTTTTAAATGTTTGGTAAAAACTCAAACTAAAATATGTTTTGTAAAATTGAATGCTGTTAAGGTTTTTAAAAATTACAAGAAACGCAACAATTAAAAAAAATTCTAAAACTTTTTTAGTGGAAATAAAGAAATTTTTTTAGACGTATAATACATAGAATACAATCAAGTCAGAGAAGCAACTACCCTAGCCTTCAATTTTTATTTAAACAATAGTAACGCGCAACACATGTGCAAAGAACAATAAATCAGGCTATATAAATACAAAATTACAATTTCTCGCTCTGGTTGAAAAAATAACACAATCGAAAAAGTTCTGAAATTGCAATCTTTTATGCAAATAAACATATAAACGAAAGCACATTGCTCATATTAGTTAAACAGTGACTTTCTAATGTTAATAAAATACAAAAACATTAAAATACTTTAAATTAGGCTAATTTATACCAGGACGTTGAAAAACAGTAAACGCGGAGATTATAAAGTTATGATCCGGAAAACTTTTATTCGTTTACAATTTCCATTAAATGTCAAAGCATAAACTCTTTTTACATAAATTTGTAAAAAATTAATTCAGTGTATCCATATTTCTAACGATTTACAAAAATCAAATGTAAGCAAAAATACATTCAACTAAACAATCGTGTTTAAATACGCAAAATATGTTGCTTTTTATGACACATGAATAATCATGGGTACTTCATAACGTTGCACATTAAATATACTATTTATTATACTTGTTGAGGCAAATATCGGTAAAAACCGACATTTACAAAATAAAGCAAGAAATATAAATAGTGCTAGAAAAATCAATTGTTTAAAAAAATCATTCAAAATACAGACTACTGCTATTTGTTGTAATGTTATTAAAAAAAAGAAATTTTAGATTTATTCACACATTTTGGAATCGCCTAAACGTGCTATTTTAATCTTTTGTGTCAATATACGATAAACAAAACATACACATACGTAAACATAAATTTTTATGTGCCAGCCTGTTAACTGTAAGCATAATTTTATGCAGAAGAAAAAATAATGCGCAATTTTTTTTACCGTCTCGCATTATTTTTTTATTATTACAAGGAGTTTTAAGGTTATTAAATTTTATTAACAAGTACATTTTATTCTTAATTGATTACGTTTAAAGATCATTCAAACTAAAGTAGCAGAAACCACACAATACTCTGCTTTGTACTAACCAGTGGCGGCTGGTGGTGAATCATACCAGAGGGTCATTTTGAAATATTCAGAAAAACGCAATTATCACAAAAAGTAAAAAAAAACTTTTTTGCATTAAAGCTATTTATATTTAAGATCTATTCGTCTATCTTTAGAATCTGCAAAATGATCGATAACAAGTTCATTAAAATTTACAATGTTTTTAATTAAAAATTTTTCCATGTTTCTTCACATCCACAAATCCATTCTGATAAATCGTACATAGATTCTTTAAAATTACGGTGTACTTCTTTATTTTTCTGTTTACTTGTTTATCGAATTTGAAGTAAAGGCCGAGGACAACCATTGGTTTTAAATTCTAAACGTCTTTCAAAATTTAAACTATTATTAGCGATTTATTTTTTTATTAAACAAAAACGGTAATATGTACTTAAACATAATTAATTTTCTTTTAACTTGTGAAAGTCATTGACACTGGTTACAAACGAATATTATCAAACGAAAAAATCGAGTGCAAAGTTTGTCGTATGAGATAAAAAATGTGCATTCCAGCATTTTTGTTTTACAAACACGTATTGCGGAGATAATAATAAATGACGTAAGCATAGCATTGAGTACGCGAAATGCGACCCGGCTGACAACCGCAGAAACCATTTAGTTGTCTTTTTCTAATTCGCATAAGATTGTATTATGTGTGTTGCACTCTTGACTACAATAATTATCATTTACGATTCGGCTGCATTATATAATACAATATAATACACAGGGACTATAAAACACAACAGCCTCGGGTAAATTCGTAAGTTTTCGCATCTGTTGCGCTTACAATGAAAATTGAAATTCAAACGCTGATAATTTGATTTAAACGCGGGTTCTTGTAATTTTAAAGTAAATAAAATAATTTTCTAATTCATTTTGGAGGGTCATTGTCCGAATGACCTAATAGAGAAGCCGCCACTGGTACTAACCCAATTATTCTAAAAAAATTTGTTTGTTATAACCCGGAGTTGTATAACTTCAACATTTTAAAGATGGAAGAACTTTTATTCACTGCTGGCAAAATTGGGATCAACACTACCACGGTGCATCAATACTGTTTCTTAGTGCCACGTTCTGAAAACTCTGAATTGTTTAAATGTTGATTTCACTAGCACAACCCCTGAGTTGAATTTTAACGTTTGTAATTCTTTGAACTTGATCAATCAAATTGGTAACAAGAAATCAGATTTTTTTATTCAATATAAGTTTCAATTTAGTAAAAAAACTTACTTAAAGAATATGTTACGTAATGAGATAGTTTCTTTAGCTTAGGGATACTTTAACTTGAAAGATGCGTTAATAAAATTGACAGTTTACTATGATTTTCTTTGAAAATTGTTTCAAAAATGGGTATCAGATATAAAAAATTTGGAAAGATGTTCCCTGGTTGTTTTGGAACTGTATCGTAGCTAAGCAACACAAAAAATAATGTACGTTACTTTCGTCGAAGGTTTCATAGCACAGCTCACTCACATGCAACACTCGCCTGTACTTTCGACGTTTGTTACGCCGATCGTCTGTTATCAGAAATAGATCCTTAATGACACTTTTCAATAAACGATTTTAACTTAGCAATTAAATTGTTAGCAACAACTGATTTAACAATATTGCACGACTACTAAATATAACAACGGGTTAGTTTGTATACTTTAATTTCCTTATAACTTCACCCGTTTTACTAATATACGATCAACAGAAAAACTTTAAAACTACCTTGTTTGTTAACCGGCGATAAATAATCTCGACAATATTAGCTCGTTTGCTGGCTACATTCACTCACGACGTTAAAACGTCTCAATTATTAATCGGTATTATTAGCAATCTTGTTGGTTAAATAATTAATAAAATCAATTTTCTAAATATTAAGTATCTCAACATGTACTGCCGATGTTTTGCTTCTTAAAAACAAGTACCAATAATAAAATTACAGAAAGCAAAAACAAAAGTGTTGCTGAGTCTTTCTAGTAAACCTTGTACTTACGTTATAGACAAACGGTAAGTTTGTTTTCAACACTGGCATTTTAAAATTCTTTAGTAATAGATGTCGTGATTGTTTTAAAATATAGTCCAATTGTTTAATTACGTAATAACTATGCTGTTTTAATAAACTAAAAACCTGAAGAAATGCGCACTCCGCCACACGAAATGTTGCAGATTACATACACTTAAAGTGCTTACTAGTGTCCCTCTTCCTAGAAAAATTTAAATATACCAGTGTTAGTTATACATAAACTTAAGTAGTCGTATAAACGCAACTAAACATATAAGACGTACAATTCGCACTCAGCTAGAATGTGATATGTTAATGATGTTTATAACAAATTTAGTCAAATTTTTTTGGCTAAAGTTTTCTATCTCTAAAACCGGTTGCCTTACCCGTGTCTTACAAAACTTAACATCAACAGAAACATGAAGTAGTGAACAAACAAAATCTGAGTCAGTTGCGCATTTTGGGTTTTAAGGCACTCGATGGAAAAGCATGTCGAATGCTTTTAGAAAAACAAGTAATGTTTTCAAACAATAAAGAAACCTAATTTGTCAAAATTGAGAATTGTCTTAAAAGAGTACGTAAACTAAACAAACTCATCTATAACAAAGACTATTAAGCTATTAAGCTACGCCGTGTATATCAAACCAAACTACTGAACATAAAGCACTTGTAAAAGAGATGTACCAGTCAAAAAATTGGCGTTGATATAACAATAAACCATTATAAAGCGAGAGTTGTAACAAACAACTTGTTTTCAAAAGAAAGCATAATATGAAGAGAGTCATCTGTTCTAGTTCAGTTGGTACTTGTGGTAAATCTTATATTATTGCTATCAGTATACCACATGGACATTTGTTACGAGAATTATTTTGTAACTTAAACGGTAGCAACTAACTCAGTTTGATTCGGTGATTGGATCGTAAGTTTTGAGGTGCTAAATTATAGCGTAAGTTAAAAAGATGCTAAAATGGTGGAAGATTAGGATTACATAAATGCGATTAAACGCTACATCGTAGGTAGTTTCGGTTGGGCGACACGTCGTACCAAGAATTAACTTTTTGGTCTAACTTTTACAATCTAAATAAGTTTACTTTTGTAAAGTGTAACACGAAAATACAAATTTTGATAATTTAGAGAACCCAAGCAGTGCGCTTGATAATATATTACACAAAAAAAGGTTTATGATTAATTGTAACAACAATCCGATACACTTTAGTTTCTCTTTTAAGAATGCGACTAGCTAGTGGCACCTTTTGGAAAATTTTAAAATTTGCTGAAATGAACAAAGCCGTACTTACGGTATTATCACAAGTAAATTTTAATTAGTTCATACGATTAATGAAAAACAATTAAATGCTCCGAGTTTTCCCAAAATTACTTATGTTATTTTGTTAAGTAGGCCCTCCACTGCTCGAAGGTTATATCTTTAACAACCGTGACGTCACGTCATATTAAAAGTTTTCCCAATAAATGAATCAGCTTTACTATCTCCACATTGATGGTACAAGTGTGGACGTCCAGAAACCCCTAATGACAATTACGGAAGAATTAAATTACATCACAAAAATAGGAAACAACGTTAGATGATGCCCGACCTATTTTACCGTCACCGGATAGATGATTTTTCTTTCATCAAACTACGATGTCAAACCTATTCGACTTGACAGCAAATCTCTCTAAAGTAGCGGGAAACGGGCCTTCCGAGAATAAATCTAAATCATACCAAAACCCTTTTAACATAACAAATTACCACAACTTCTCAACGTTTAGAAATGTCTGATAATCAACTTTGCTAATAACTTTAATCAGTATATAAAGTAAAACAAGTCGTGTTTAGTATTTAAAACTAGACAAAATACTAAAGAAATGTTTTAAACCGTAATTACCGTAATTACATTCTTTCGTGTACATTCTAATCCAAAAAAAAGAAGAAGAAAGAAAAGAAGGATATGTTTATCCAATTAGATGTAGATGGGTACCTCATCTAACAGTTTATTTAACTATACGCGAATCGGTTACAAAGTTTTTGTTTTGTATTTTCTATATTTTTTAAGTCTAACTGAACCAGTACAGTGTATTGTCTAACCTGAAAACATTATAAATCTTTTCAGATAACTGACATCCGCTGCACATTAAGCTACAAACCCGTTGAATCTAGAAGTTGTTATCTAAATAAATGCAAATGCTACAAGGAATGCAAACTGTGTCAAAAGTAATAAAAAGTTTGTTTATATTTTTTAAGTGAAATAAAAGATGTACCCATTTTTAGAACATAATATGACCCTTTCTTGTTAAGCAGCTGAGGTTTCGAGAAACATTTTAAGTTTTCCTTGTCATCCAAATGCAAAACATTAGGTCTTTCATGTCAGTAAAAAGCAAATTTTTTTTTACATGACTAATTTTAACCTAATTTTCTTCCAATAACAATGTTTTACCAGAATAATAATACTGACCGCTATAGTTTTGAATAACAAAATCCTTTTCCACGACTGGCACTTGTTATGTTAAAAATGTCTTTGTATGAAATTTGTTCCCTGTATAATATTTGTTTTATGGACTTCGTGCCATCCCGGAGAGAATCGGTGTCCAACGAATTGTCAAACGCATAAGACAAACTTCCTTTTGTAATGCTGTTATAAAACGAAAGTTAAGTACGCTCAAAGAAACGGCTTTTTATTTCAAAACATATCTATGCGATTTTAAACTGAATAGTTAGTGACTTAATTGGAAGTCTTCTTTTAGGCGGATCCTCATACCCTCGCACCTGTCATGTGAAGATAAGATTACACGTTCAAAATTTTTATGATGACATCACGACACCTTAGAGTGAATAGATTTGGATCAGTAGAACACTTACCCAAACTGTAAACCTGATTTTAGGTGAAACTCGGCGCATTCTATTATTTTCTGATTAAATCGATTGCTATAGGAATTATATTTGTGATAACACCCCATGTAAGTTTAATTCTTTTTTAGCAAATTAGCAAATTAGCTTTTAGCAATTGTCTGTGAGTATCCTACTTCCTATTTTTTTTAAATTTAATTTTGTGTTACTTTATCGATCGGTTGTATCTCTGAGAGTTACGTTACGTTTGCGAATTAAAATTGTTGTCGGAATGTGAATGTTTATGCCAACGAATTTGCTTTATTGTACGACGTGTTGCCTAACCAAAAAATGGAGGCTTACTTTATATGGTGTATGTAACATCGACCTACGTTTTAGCATTTATATAAAAATATACTTCGTTTTTTAACTTTGTCTGTGATAGAATAAACATACTCTGCTCTACTAGTTACGTGTTGTCTTTTATTCTCTTACGGCTCGGGGTAGATTTAAACGAAGTCTATCCACTCTTCCCTTCTCTGTTTTGCCGTCCTTTTAAACTTATTACATAATTCGGCACCAGGAGGCTTACGACCCAATCTCCAAAAACATCTGAGTGAGTTGGCACTACCACAGTTACGAGAAAGTTGTCTGGTCAATGTTTATTTTACCCACACACTCAGAACTACTAATAATGTCAGATAACTTTAAAGCAAGTTTCTTCACATTTTTATTATTTGCTTTTGATTCTTTCTTTCACAATTTTTGATTTCTGCTTTTGATAGGGCATCAAGAGTTGATGGTTCTCTTTGGATTTTCATAAAATCGAGAAGAAACGTTTCAATAAATTGTTCGTTGGTACATCAGTTCAGGAATTTGAAAACCCTAGAATATCTCAATGTTGGAATTGATTCACCTGCAGTTCATTTTCTTTTTCATCAGAAATTAAAAGTTATCTATTTTTTTGCAATTTTGATACTTGGGGTTATTGGTTATCTGTCATCAAATGCTAGTTTTGTGTTTTTTTAATGATTTTCACGTCAGTCTCTAGTTGTTCTTGAGAATATGGAACATCGGCAAGTCGGTTTAGGTTTCTTGTTGCTTGCATTTTCCAGTTCTTGTAAAAATTGTTTTTTGTCTAAGTCGTTTACTTCTATTACTATTTACTATTTTATTTACAATAGTATCACTAAACATTTTTCGGTATTTTGAAACCAGCAAATGAAGGAATTTATCATTTGGTAGATTTTTACGCAAATTGACTATGTACTATATGCAGAACTCTTAGTTCAATGTGCTTTTCATACTTCTGAAAACCCCCACATCTAAAAGTCGTAGAATGCGGCTCTAATTTTACGATTGTAACTTCATTAGCAATTGTAAACCCTATAACGTCAACTAAAATGTGTAATACATGACCGTCGAACGTCGAAAATGTTAGACGACTCTTTGATATAATACAGTTGTGAAATAGTTCTGTGTTTATCCAGTTTTTGTCAGCAGGATTGCCGACTGGGCAACCAAAATTTAATTATGCTTTTCTTTTTAAATGCGTCAAACAGATATAATAAAAAATGATTATATTAACTTAATTATTTAAAAATTGTAATGCGGCCTTGTGGCGGACCTGCGACACCCTAACGTGGCGCGGTACCCACTTTAAAAACCACTGGTTTAGGTAGACATTTCAAAAGAAAAAATGAATAGCTTATCTTTGAATAAGAAAACTACTAACTTTTTCTAATAAACCAGAATCAAGGATTAAATTTTATGCTTCACTTATTCACCAAATTTTGCATAGCATTCTTGGATTTTATTTTACTTAGCTCTGTTGGTGTTCACAGTTTTATGGGAAAATACGTTTAGGCAAAATTAGTCAGTCATAAACCTGTGAGACAAAAGTACTACATGGACTAAATACACGTAACGTAAATGTTTAACCTTAATAAATACATAGAAGTAATTATCAGAACTATAAAAAGTAAGAAATAACAACAAGCGCTTTGCCTTAAATAAGTAAAAAAAAATTGAGAAATAATCAGAATATTAAATCTAAAATGAAATGACGTCTTTTTATTATTAGATAAAATACAGCATTCAACGTACGAGAACATCAACTTTAACGCCACCGTGTGATGTAATCAATATACAAACGTCAAAGAAAGAACCGGAAAAACGTTTGCTTTTTACTGGTATTTCTGGCCACATTAGGTTACGCGTAGAACTTTCATTTCGTTCAAACCGGCTTGTGGTTTTATTTTTTCTCGGCGAAACGCAAAAGTAAGAAAGAGGAATTAAATATAAAAACGAAAAGGAAGTGGAAAAAACGCTCTCAAAGTCAATACGCCATTTTCACCGCTTTTATATTACTGTCACTTGTACACTACTCCTTGTGCTTCATTTACTATAAATAAACTACATCTAACCATCAACAGAGTAAATTTAGTTGGTGTATATCTAGACAAGTAGACTACGCTTTGAGCATTTCTGCCAAGAAAGCAATGTTGTTTGCAAAAGTAAACAAATAACAATTTGGTTCAAGCAATAATAAGTAAAATTGATAAAAATAGTTTCAATAATGTTATTTTTAAAACGTTCTTAATAAAAAACGAAAAACGTAAACTATACTTTTGCCACACAAATGTATCTAGTATAACAACACCGTTAACAAAGTTAATTCAATAAAAAAAGTCATTCATTTTTTCAATTTCACAGAAAAAAAATGTTTCAAGGTTAAAAAGAACTTGACTTAACATCTGTAAACGTTGGCAATTTTTTTCTATTTGTAAACCAACTATTTGTTATCTTAGCTTTTTTTAGCTTTTACATTCGATTAACTTGCTCAACGTGCTTTGCTCAATCGAATAAATCATTACGTGTTTATTTTAATATCAAACGCTAACGATTTATCACTTTTATATAAAACACGATTGGTTTGTAGACGTAAAAATCACGTAAATATTTTGACCTTTTTCTTATTCAGACGATAGCCGTAAATCAATTTTCTGAATTATCGATGCAGAATTTTATTATACTGGAACCCATGTGTGCTTATAAATTAAATGAAATATATGTTTGCGACATGTTTTGTACTAATAAACTATTTTGAACGCGTTTATCATCTTACATCCATAAGATCGTTCCTTTAGTGCACATTTGCTAAGGCTTACAGCCCCCAAGCTAGTGCTAAAAATTTATAAATTTATAAAAATTGGTTTTTGTAGAAGATAAAGTTATTGTTTTGAAAATATAAACATAAATACGATTTATGTGTTTTGAATAAAATAACTTTTTTTTTTAATAAAGCACTAAGGCTTTATCTTCTATTTTTTAAATAAATAAATTTTTATACTTTATTGCAAATATATACAATTCCATTTTAATATGAGATTATCAATGGATCAAGAAAAAAAAATTATATAAAACATTTAAAAGAATGTTTATTAGAAAAAGTATTCAAAATTGACTACTAATTTATCTTATACAGAAAACATTACAGCCAATACATTTTAATTTGTTGATTTATTATAAATGTTTATCTATAGTATTGATTGGTTAGAGTTGGAAAGAAAACTAAACGTAAAATTTGGGTTGTTTGTTTGTTATAAAAGATAATCTGTAATATGTGCCAATTGATAAATCGCGAAACTTTTAAAAATTGAGAAAAATTTTTATTTTATGTGAAAGTCGATAAAATAAAAAAACAAATAAAATAATCCAATAATAGTAAACTTTCAATAAATACCAATTTCAAGAAAGTTGTTCAATTGTTTAACCAGCACGCCAAGAAAGTTAAGAATATTGTTAGATACTTGTCTATGAATTACAGGTTATTATGATATTTGGACTAATAAAAAACATTCCTTGCTAATTATGGATGACAGACATAAGAGATGGCAGTTGGATACAAAGCGCAAAGAAATTTAGTTTTAGGTCATGTACTAAGTAAAACTACAGCTAAATCTAAATAGAGAATAACTTGACAAATAATGAGAAAGACCAAAAACTGACTTTAGTTAAATCAGAAAACAATTAACTAAATTAACTTTGTAATAGCGTTTTTGAATTGCAACCAGGAAAATCAAATCTGTTGCAAAATATGTCTTTTTGTTCAGTAGTTTTAAAGAGAAATTGAGTTTTACATATATTATTAATCGTGATTTTCTAACATATGTCTTTTTTGGTTCATTCGCTTGAGCTTTGCAAAGTATGACAGTTATTACATTTCTAAATTGCGAAAGCTGTAGGTACGTATACTGTGTTCTGTAAATTGCCTATGTATTTTTTATGAAACAGATTTTTAACTGAAATCCTTTCACCGTTAGGTGTCGGATTACAACCTTACTTAATACTTATAATCCATTCTAATACAACTTATAAAACTTAGTTAACTTTTCTTGAGTAGTTTATTCCAATCCTATCTATCTCTGGTCAGGTTCCTTACTTATCTCCATTGTATGTATCTATTTTCTGACGCTACTTGTACCTGTACCTCCCATTTCTTCCTTGGTCTGCCTACTACGTTCTGTCTCTCTAATTTTTTTTTGCAATCCTGACGTCATCCACTTGGAGAAAGTGACCCCACTATCCTAGTTGCTTCTCTTCTATCAGTGTCTTTATAGGTTTCACTTTGAGTTGTTCCGTTATATTTTTATTTCTCACTCTGTCCAAGGTATCTCATCTTCATTGCTCTAATTTTACTCTCATTTCTTCTGTTAATCGTCCAAGATTCGCTACCATAAATTAGCGTCGGTCTTACTACTTTTTTGTATACTTCCAATCTTATTTGTTCCGAAATTTCTTTTTTCCTGAGGAACGTGTTTTTATGTGTGTGTATTTTTCTTGCCTTTGCTATCTTTCTATTACGTAATTGCCTATTTCCCCCTTATTTTTTATTGTTTCCAAATATTTGAAATTCGTTACTTGTTCTAGTATTTGTCCTTTATATTGGTATTGTGGTGAGCGTCCGGCTTAGCAATAATCATAGTTTTAGTTTTTTCTATATTTATTTCCATTCCTGTATTGTTATTCTATTGTCTTCATCTTTCCACTTCCATATTATAACATTCCTGTTTACAGATTTTCACTACATCGTCCATGAGTACTGAGAATAGCAGTGGACAAAGCACGCATTCTTCTTTCACTGACGGATTGGTCTGACTCGTTGTCGTGTGTACTTACATTATTTCTATTGTCTTTGTATAGCGCTTTAATGACATCTATCATGTTTTTACTTACTGCTCTTTTTTCCAGACTTTCCCAGACATCTTTTCTCCTTATCCTGTCAAAGACTTTTTAAGGTCTATGAAGCAAATATCAATTTCGTTATTTTTTCTTATCTGTTTTTCTCCTAACTGTCTAATTATGAAAATAAATCCTGTGTGCTTCTGCCTCTATGGAACACATGTTATGACTTTTCTAACGAGTTTTTTATTTGTTCTCTCAAACGATTTTTTATTATTCTGCTTAATACTTTGCTGTGCAATCTTCCGAGTCTCCTTTTTACTTTCCTATAAAGAAAGTATAGCGATTGCAATTTAAAAAAAAATTATTACATAATTTTACGTTTCAAGGTCTCCTGAATCAGAAAAATAGATTTTGACAAAAAAATGTGCGTGTGTGTGTGTGTGTGTGTGTGTGTGAGTGTGTAGGGTGCGCAACAATTGTGTGGACACACGCCCTACTATAATATGACTTTAGTGGCCTTCTTCACTACTGGGGCCTTACATATGGCCACACTTTTTCTAACCATTTTTAAACGTATTTACGTGCCCTCCCTACCCATCTATATTTGACACCACTACATGTCCCCACAACTATTGCTGAAATATGGTGTGTAACATAGCCAAAACACAACCAACTTTGTGTGGCCTTGATTAGTGCTGCCCTCTACAATGAGTTTGCTCCTTTCGTACTTTGTAAGTGTATATTTCACATTCTTGCGTAAATGTTCAGAAGTGACAACTGACAATGAAGTTTTGTAAAAATAGCACTTTTATCACGAATTGTGTATACTATTTTTTCCAACATCGCAAAAATGAGTCTCAATTTTAAATTTCTTTATAATTTTTTACCCTCCAAGAATCTAGTTGCTGATTTTGTATTCTAACGTTGCTATGAAAATGACTTTTCCTCACTAGTGATGGCAAACGCCTATTTTCCTCACTACATTGAGTGAGGAAAGTGTCATTTTCAGAAGCGATGTTGGAAAAAGTATTATTTTTCACTGTTTAGAGCTTAGAATATTTATCTTGTCTGTGAATTTAGCTAGGTGACACACTGGAGAAACGAATTTCGTGAAACTTGTTTGTGATACAAGTTTACATAAAACTAGTTTCTCGTTTAGTGCACACTGTAAAAACTAGTTTCATAAATTTTACTATTCCGTCCTTACAAATGAAACGAATTTCACGAAACAAGTAACAAGAAACAGAACACGTTGCGTTTCGCGCAACTTGTTGCCGAAACAATTTCTGGTCTCCTGTTTCCGAAACGCCAGTGTGCATCGTTTCATATAAGTACATGGTTTATTTGATATTGCAAGGAGTTGCATGTTTCGTGAAACTAGTTTCACGAAATTCGTTTCTCCATTGTGTCACCTAGCTTATCCTGTAAAATTTCTGATTACTCATTAATCGAGTGAATACTACCTACCTACCTTTATTATTTATTTATTGTAATCAGCACAATTATGAGGAACTTTTCGATGGGTTTGAATATTTTGATGACAAAACATAGATATAATAGAATATGATATTCGAGAATGTACTTGTAATACGGCCTGACAATATTAACAAAATTTTTTTGCTGATAAATAATTTTACGTAGATATATAAATAATTGAGCCGAAATACATAATCCTTTGACGCTAAAGTAAATCAACTAGCACTTATATAATCCATGGATAATACTGCCGTTGCACTTTTTACAACTACATCTACTTAAACATTCAAATTCATAACGTCTTTTTACACCTACTTGTGGCAATGACATCACCTTGAATAGCTCACATTAATCCTTATGTGTTCCAGTGTACAACTTTTCTTCACTTAATTCAATTTTTGGATAACTCTTTGTCAATTTAATTAGAATATTAAGTAGCCTTACCGTGTGTATTTTTCAAATTTAGTTTGAAATTTTGTTTTAATGTCCAATTTAAATTGTAGCAACTTAAATTTGAATCTGCAACGTTTTTATCTACCTTCTTAAATGACATTTTCAATAATAGAGATAGATAATAATATTCGTATGAATTGAATAAATCGTACGCACTCCTTTCGTTTAGTGTTAATCCAGTAGAAATAATAATATTTAAAATTGATTATAAAATCGTGTTCCATTTGAAGAAAAAATTATCGATTTCATCTTTTATTGTAGAACCCTTTTGGCTTGCGCAATGTACGCAAGACATTTTAAAATCTTCTGGTACACCACAAAGCATTAAATGGCTTGAAAGAGCGAAAGTGAGCAAGGCGAGAACTATTTATACATTTGGGGCAGAAGACAAAATACTGGTGTCCAGTATTATTTTCAAAGTAAATATTGTCCGCTTGAAAAGGTTTCGGTTCCTTCTTACATTAGAGGAAGAAAAAAAATTCTGGCTGGGGAGGACGGTAATGAAACCAGTAAATGTAGTACAAGTAATATTAAAGCTAGCAATGTAGAAGAACGTTATAATGAAGTTACTGTTGTTAACAAAAAGAATTTTCAGGAAACAGAGAGTATGTTTAATGGAAAAACGATATCTATCAATGAGGCAGAAAAGAAAACCTTGTGTAGTGCTATAAATGACAGTTATTCCAAGGTATTGGTTGATATAACTAACATGTCAAAGAAAAACGAGTTGTCATATGTGAAAGAGAATTAAACGGAATCTGAAACCACGGTATTTTCGCCCGCTATAAATAAATATAGTATTGAACTTAATACCACAAAAAATAATGTTAAAGAGAACTTGAAACCTCTCCTATCTAATTCTGAAGTAATTATTGAAGAGCATACCATAAACAAAAATTCTGGTACAAACAGGGAAAATATATCACACAAGTAACATGCACTCCATTTGATGTAGAAGAGAAAACCAACGAAAAAGAAAACACCAGCTACAGTAAAAATAATAAGATTACCATATTGTCTAATATTGTCCTAAAGGAACCAATAACAAACGATCATATAGACGATCATGCATCTATCCAAAGTAATGATGAACCGTATCAATCATCCAGTAGTGAATACGTACCTTCCTCATATTCCTCTTCTCAAGAAGGTGATGAAGATGATTACGCAAATTTACGCAAAGAGTTGATACTTGCTAATTCTACATTGTGTGACGAGCCTTCAACAAAAATGTTACCAAACTTACTGGTTTCTCCTTTAGAGCTTGCGTGCCAATTACAAGAGGTCCCCAAATCGATGAAGTCTCCTGTGTTTCCGCTTCAAATCTGTGATAAGTTCCAAATTCCTGACAACAGTAGTGATAGCGAAATAGAGACAACTGCTTACGTTAATCGTGCAAAAAAGAGCATCTCTGGAAGTCGTGTTTATGATAAAACACATGCTTGTTACTTCTGTGACAAATTGATGGGCACAGTTACGAGGCACTTAGAGTTGGTACATTTTAAAGAAATTGAAGTTGCGAAACTATTAACTATGGATAAAAACTCTGAAAGACGAAAAGAGGGGTTTTTATGTTTGCTTAGAGCCGGCGACTATTACTATAATTGCCAAATACTGGCAATGAAAAAGGGTGAACTTATTTTAAGCAGGCGCCTTTCTTCAAAAGGCAGATCAAGAGGGTTATCAAATTATGGTCCTTGCCCAAACTGTCTAGGGCTCTTTTTGCTAACAACGTTATGGCGCCACGTTAAAAATAGTTGCCCCAATAAACAAAATATCTTCGATAACACTTCCCGTAGGGACGTGAGAGGTGAAAGTTACGCACTTTTATCCAGTTGGTCGGAAACCAATACATCAGTAGAATTTCAAAAAGATATACTATCAACGTTAAAACATGATGATGTTGGTATAGTTTGTAGAGAAGATTAATGAATTATTAAATTAGGAGCTCTATTATTTGATAAATGTAGTGTCCAATAACACGATTTCATTCGTCAAACAATGCGTCAGTTAGCAAGGCTAATCATTCAAGTTCGATCCACTTCAAGTTCAAATTTAGAGCAAATTCTACTACCTAAGAATTTTGATATTATTGTGAAAAGTGTGAAACAATTATGCGTTTCCACAATAAATTTTATTTCTGATAGATTTTAATAAAATTTTGTTCATTTTAAAAATACCGAATCGAGTATCGTTGATTACAGTTTTGGATGTTGTCAGGTTGCTAGGTTACGACGAAATTATAGCAAGGGATTTAAGACCCTCCTTATTGATATCGTAACTATGATGTTATAAGCTTATAATAACACTATCAGAAATAAAAAAAATTAATATTGAAATACAATTGCAATTACAATGGAAATTTCTATTCAATGTAAGTGATTGTGTGAGGCCACACATTATATCCATCCAGACAACAGTATATAGGTGTAGTAGTGGGGTCTGGCCACATATTTATGTTTTATCCACAACTTCCGAGATATGGAGTGTATGGGCATGACGTTAATACCAAATAAAGCAGGAAATAAAATATACTCATTCTTTCCTCGTAACTTGAAGGACCCCACTTTTAGGTGAAATACTGGTGTCCACAGAAAGATTGGAAGGCCTGTATGAGTGTGTGTGTGTGTGTGTGTGTGTGTGTGTGTGTGTGTGTGTGTGTGTGTGTGTGTGTGTGTGTGTGTGAACCAAAAGTCCTAGTAACTTGGAATTTGATATAGAGCTGGCTTTTCATATTCTCTCGGCTCTATCCAAAACTGGGTTTGATAAAGAAACCGGAGGTGCGTGTATCCGCCGTTTTTAACAGTTTTTCTTATTTAATTTTGTACGTATGTAAATTATTCGAATTATTTTTACAGTTTCTTATACAGATAATTCTTCCTAACAATTTATTGAAATAAAAAAAATTCTAACATTAACAGTTTATAAGGTATTTAGTTTGTAATTTAAAATGAATTCACAAATATAATATAGTTTCGAATCCTGCCTGCGACGATTTTTTTTATTGATTTACTAAAGGGGTAAGTAATATCAAGGCGCACAAATATGTTAAGAAATCAATACAAACGTGTACATATCACTTTAAAATGGTTTTATGACAACATAACCTTAAAAAAATATGTAGATATTCCTTTATCATTCCTTATCGAAAAGTCGTGTAGTGACCACGCCAGTTTTTTATATAGAGGTAGTATAATTCCTATATTCCAATCTGTGGGTATTATTTTTTGTGTTATTATTTCATTTAATAAATCGTGGAATTCTTCTGTAGCTTTCGTTCCCATATATCTCAGCATCTCTCTTGTGATTTCATCTACCCCTAGTGCTCTTCTTAGTTTGAGTTTCTTAAATGTTTGTTTCCCTTTTTCTTTCTTTTCTTTGACTTTTTCATGTACATTGTTTGATCACCATCTACTTCCCTTCCTGTATGTGTTTACATTTTTTTAGTCTACAGCTAGTTCTTGCCGCTTCTAGAATGTTTTCTTCAAAATGTTTCCATTTACTTTCTATATCTTTACTCTCAGTGTTACTTCATTTTTTTCTTAAATTTTTTTGTGTTTCATTTTCCTTTTGTTTGACTATTTTCTTACTTTTTATCTCTTGATTGTCTATCGCATTTCTGCGTTTCTTTTTACCCTTACATCCCTTACCCTTTCCCAATTTTCTGTAGTAACAATAAAATAGTCAATAATTGACTTTTCGTTCTTGAAGTGGAATTCCCTGGCGTATATCCTTGAGCATAAATTTCGTGTTAGAGATCACCAAATCATGCTTTACTTTTGTTCCCCTCTTTTCTTGATCTTCCCTAGCTAACATAGGCATATCTTTCATTTAGTTCCGTTTCTTCTTTCCCTTTTTTTGGGTTTCTTTAAGTTTTTTTGCATTTTGAAGCATTGCTTTTTGCGTACTATCTTTAATTAGTTTAACGTGTATTGATCTTTTCTTGTTCTTACTGTAGCCCTCAATTCTTTTAACTTGATCGGTCTCAGCTTTTATGTCTAAGTTTATAGCCATTCTTTGAATAATTGTTGATAATTTGACACATAGATCGCTTTCATTTTCTTCATCTACTACACCTTTTATTACAATATTTTTCTCTTTTTCATAATTGTTTATTTTTTCTTCTTGCGTTGATATTTAAGCTTTCAATTTTACGTTTTCTTTATTTCTTTTCACTTCTGTTACTAATGCATCTCATTTTGCATTCATTTGGTTCATGTTCTTATTTATTATTCAGAACATTTCCTCAAATTTTTTCATCTTTAATTTTGGTCTAACTTAATTTTTACCTTAACTTATTTACCTATTTAAATTTTTAAATTTTTATCTTATTAAATATGTTACTTCGTGAACAAAATCTTGTTATTTGGTTTGCTTATTTGAACATTTATATTTATTTGCTTATTGATCAATCTTTTCTATCCTATTCTTGCTGCTTTCTATTTTTTTAAAATTTAATTTACTATTTATTGTACTTTTTATTGCTTAACACTTGACACATGAAAGTTTAACTAGCAAACATTCACAATTTGAGTTTATTTACCGAGCGCGATTTTCACCGTTTCAACTGACATGAGCTCGACCGAGTCCTTTTAAAGAAAAAAGGCATTTACAGTGTGTTATGATCAAAACATTTTGATATAGATTGCGTACTGTATGAATTTTGTCCCGAAACACTCTTTAACATGCAAAACATTAACTGTCATTTTTTTGACATAGATAAATAATAAAAGGACATTTCCGCCTTGCGGACTTGCGTAAAAACAATGCGCTCAGTGAGACTTCCATTTTTAAATATTTGCATATCATCCACGTAATAAATAGGTGCTTTGATTTCGTTTCGTATGTGTTCCTGGTCAGAGATTTGCTGAGGTAAGAATTAACTTCTATCTGACTATCGCCACGTGTTTGTTCGTTTGGAATGGTACCTGTCTATTAAGCACATTGTTTTGAGTCTATAACTTGAAGCACGTACGAATATGGACATTGGTTGTTAACACCAATTTATAGAAGTAGTTTGTAGCCCAGTCATTGTGTGATGGACGATAAAACTTGGAGGCACACCTGCAATATGAATAGTGGAAGTCATTTAGAACCGAATGCGTCAAGGTTTATAAAGTTCATTAGTTGATTTACGAGCGACTTAGTTGTGATATCATCATATACATAATTATTTCTATCTTTACATTTTTAGCAATGTTGAAGGACGTTGCGGGTATGTCATTAGCTAACAGCATATGTCTAGACTAACGTAAGTAAGACCTCATTTTATTATTTATTAATTTGTATTGACACCAAACGTAAAATACGTACGACTTAAATAAAGATGTTGTCACGACTAATGCATGCAAATTTGTTTGTGCAATTGCAGATTAAATTTATTATAAATGCTGTGCTACTAATTGCAAAACCACTAGATTTGCTTAGATTCAAGTTTCTATTCTTTACTAACTTACCTATTAATTTATACTTCCATATTGTAATACGATAATTATACAAAATGTATCTGATTAACGAGTTGTTATTTTAGCAGTTAAAATTAGATCAAAGATACAAGCAAAAAATGTCAAAATAAAAGTTTCACTAAAACATTTCCAAAATCTATATTCTTGGCAAAATAAATCGTAAATTACGAATCTGTTGCAATAATTAAGTCTTCTAAAGTTGTTGACACTACAAATAAAAATAAACTGTTTAAAAAGTGCAATTTTTTTCTCAGCAATTTGTTGACAAGAATAAAAGTAAATACAAAATAATGTTATTAGATAAGGCGTAGTTAAAAACTGTGGTTAAATGATTATTATTCTGCACATTCTTTTGAAGTACACTAGATAATACCTAAAAGATAATGTATTATAGATGTTTAAATGTAGGCAATGTTACGTGATTCAGTTATACTTCAATTAATGAAAGTATTTCTGTAGTTTTAGACTACTAAACGGTCTAATTAAACTATTTCTTAAAACACCTGCTCAAACACTAATAGAAAACCGCCACTAAAATTTTCATTTTATTAAAAAAAATTATTCTTCTTCTGCTGCTAACACATGAGGTAGTGGTTCTTGACTTCGGCCTTAGTATATAGAAAAAACTACTCGAATTTCTCTGTCTTTGCACACACGCCAAAATAAGTTTTATTAAATTATTATGAAATACGAGTATGTTTAAACAAATCACTTCGCCTCAATTAAAAAAATCCGTGAAAAAAATCGAGACAGAAATAAAGCAGATCAAACTCACTTTTAAGACAACTGAATTTTGCATTTATTTATCTGAAGTTTTGTTTTGGTTACAACTGAAGATAAACGTGATCGTTTACACAAAGTTCCTTTTTAATCTAGGTTAAGAAATAAACATTAGTATCTGCTTTAATTATTTTCTTAATAATTTATTTTGTAGATGATGTAAAATTAAAGAAAACAATCATCAACACAATACATTAATACGTTTCAAGGATTTTACACATTTACCGCATAGTTACAATCAACAGTAAATTTTCAATTGTTTAGCTTTAGATAGTTAAGACCGACCTAAAAACTCGAATTGCAAATATCTCAAAATTGAGCCCCTTTAGACCAAATCTTAAAAAAAAATTATTTAACGCCAAAAAATTACTTCTTTAGTTTATAGTCGTATTTCAGATACACCCTATTTGTACGAATTGTTGCTTAACCGAAGGGGCTTGCATAAACGTTATTGTCTGTGATATTTATTGACAAACTCTTAATTGATAGTACCTGCGTAGTTCTACGTTTTTTTTACTTTTGACGCTCTTTTAATTATCTTATAATTAGCACACCGAGTACTGTCTACGACCTTCTCTCCGAAGTGCCTTCAGTTGCCGTTTGCACAAAGTTACGGTTAAATTCACGTAACACATAGCAATTTTACAGTTTCCATACAAATATGGTACTGTTTTAAAAAAACACGTGTCAAGTCTACATAACCCATGTTGTTGATATTGTATTCAAGAATGATGTTTCAGTCAAACTCATTTTCTTTTATTTTGGGAACGATCAGATCTCAATGCATTTGGCTAGCACTTTCGTTTCTAAACGGTGGTATTTCTACATATGTCGATGTACACAAACACATTTTTTATCTTTTCGTAGAGTAGGACAAGTCTATTTCATAACATGATCTTACATACTCAATTAAAAATCTTTGAGATTTTTTTGCAACTTTTATATTTGTCCGTAGCTTGCAATTTGATTTGCACGAAGACTAAAACAGAAAAGTACGTAGTAACGACGACGTTTAAAAAGCGGATTAGGAATACAGAAATGTATGAAAGAAATAAAATAAAATAACATTTGTGTAAAAGATAACGTCTATATCAACTATAAAAATTTGACAGTTTTTGCCTGCCTGTCTGTCAGTACAAAATATTTTTTAATTTTTTTATGAGATCTCGTCTAAAAATCAACAAGATACAAAACTTGATACTTTGCAAGAAAATAAACGACAACGTAAAAAAGAAGCAAAAAAAAAGAGTTTTTTTTTAAATTTTTATGTCATGGTAGATGAGAGGTTTGCAGGGATGTTATAAAACGAATAAGACATTTATAACAAGTAAGACGCCGAATTAAATGTTTTTCTTCTTATTTCTTTGTTATAGGCTACTACCTGTTTATTCCAAATTTTACAAGGACTATCTCCATCTCTTTGCCGGTCTGTCTCTTGTTGATCGTATTTGTCTCTAGCAATTCTCACGATTCTGTTTTTTCTCATTCTTGAGATGTAACTATCTGAGTCTTGTTTTAAATGTTAAGAAAACGTATTCTTTTTTAGGAAAAATACCAGACTACACAATCAAACTATAAATATTATTATAAAAAATTTAGACAAAATTGTATGTTGTGATTTGGATGTGTGTAATGAGTCTCTCTCTCTAAACTTTACAAACAAACGATACAGCAGAAAAAAGTTCCTGTAACAGAACTTATAATACACAAAAGAACAGCTAACAATTAAAACTGATAAAAGAGCATTTTAGCACTTAAGATAATGTTCCTGCTATTTTGTTTGACTATATACAAAATTTGCAATTGCCCCATTGTCCTGCTTAAAATTTATTTTATTAATCTTAACTAAGTGTTTACGTATTTGGCGTGTATGAAAACAGATAACGTAGTTTTTTATGTACCATAAAGAACGAACCAAAAAAAACAACTGTTTTTCCCCATTTGTGAGCATTAATTTTTGCCGCTCCATTTTTTCACCGCGTCAAGATTTGTTGTAAAATTGATGTCGATCATTAGTTTCAACTTAAGAAAAGGACTGAGGTGAAGCTTCAAATTCTGAATGTTCCAAGTTTAAAAATTTTAAAAAGATGGCTGGCAGTTCAGTTGGAGGCAAAAGCACTGGCACAGAGAGCAGTGTTGTGCATAGATAATTTAATTTTTATCTAGATGAGATAAGATATAATTACAATTTTTTTTATCTAGAAAACGATTTAGATACAACTTGAAGAATTGATCTAGATAATAGATAAGATCATCTATAATTTATGTAGATAATACGATAGATGATTCTATCATATAGGTACAAACAGGTAATAATTTTAATTGATTGTTACCATTTCATTATCATCATATACGGAAATGTACAATATGATTGCATAACAGAATAAATACCAATTCATTATTTATTAAATTTAAAATTAAAAAACTGAAAGACAAATTAAAAAAATAATAATCGAAAAAAAACATGACAGAAACTTTATTGATTTAATTACCTACTCTTGTAAAATATAGAACAAATTTCATCATTTACAAATCTTGATACAATATGGTCCTTTCAAAATTTTCATTGCGAAGACTAAAGTCTTTTAATTAGCGCCGAATATGGTCACAAATGGAGAAGTGTCTCGTAACCTTAATTAGTTTTGATTTGTAGCAGTTAAAAAAAATCTGACTTTGATATCGACGTCTCTTTGAACCTATAATGCTAATAAAAATTATCGCTCATAGCTGTCAGTCAAACTCTCTAAATTATTGTTTTTTGTTTTTAAATTTAAGTGACCATTTGTAACTCAATATTTTAAGCATTTTTTTCACAAAAACTAACTAATTTTTAAAATTTTATTGTAATTTAAAGCAGTGTACATCAGCGATCACTTAAAGAATTAGCTTTTAGACCTTTTAGCAAAGTTTGTTTTCTTCTAAAAAAAAATTGGGTTTTAATGGGTTCTAATATTTTTAACAGTTTCTGCTCTGCTTTCAGTCCTTTTTGTAATTGTAACTGCAAAAACAATAAACATTTAAAGCGATTATTTATGAGTAGTCATCGGATTATATGCACTATCAAAATGCCAAAATATGCATGCAAATATGCACTAAAAAAGGGCGAAATATGCATAAAATATGCACAATCAAAACACATTTGCAATTAGAATTTACGTTTATTAAACTATAGATTATTATTTTTATTACGTAAATAATAAACTTATTTATTTTATTATTTATAAATTATAATTCTTGTGACAGTAAACAATAATATATTTTTCCAGGTTTTCTGCAGCAAACTTGTGACGTTTGTCACTTAATATTAATATATAGGCCGAAAATGACCGTTCAACGTCAACTGACGTTACCGGACATAGCTTAAAATTTGGCGGCATTTCTGCAGATACCTCTTCAGGCAGGGTTTGTCCGGTGCTGTTGATAAACGCGCCAATTTTCTTTATGCCTTCAAAACTGGGGTTTTTATACAAAACTGCATTTAATTTGCCACGAACCTATTGCGATAGTGAACTCCCAAGGGCGTTACTCTGTTCAATCATTTTTTCTATTATTCCCAAAGACTGGCACGGAGGAAAGTTTTTAGTTTCTAGTTTCTCAATTGCATCGGATATATTTCTGAAATGTGTTGCAATAAAAGCAATATTTTTTTTTATTAAAGGATCCTCAAATGATCTGTCAAATATTCCTACAACTTCTTTTATAGCTTCGCAATTTTCAGCTTAAAACAATACGACTTTCAACCAAGTTTCCCACCGTGTTAATATTGGTTCTGGAGGTAGTGCTACGTTTGGTAGTTGCTCTGTATACGCTTGTACTCGCGATGGTGCTTTTAAAAACACTTTTTTTGTAGAAGAAATCAATTTATTGACTATCCCGAACTCGTTTCTAATCTCTTCCGCAACTCGATGTAATCCGTGGTCTAGACAGGTGATGTGAAGCAATTTCGGGTAGAACACTTTCAGAGCTTGACCAGCTTTTACCATATTAAGCGCAGAGTCAGAAACAAAAACATATTTTCTTGTCAATAGAAGAATCAGGAAATACTAATCTGATGGAATCATTTATGATAGTTGAATGGTTTGTTTTTTCTAGGAGCTTGGAAGCAACCAAATGGGAAGTGGAGGGCCCTTTAGATAATTTTCCAACAATTAGATTCGCTATATATCGTCCACATGATTCTGTCGTTTCATCAGCTGATATCCATAGTAGATTGTTCGAGAGACCGGCGCGTATTTTACTAAGTACCTCGTCGTAGATAGTTGACAGGTAGTTATCAATAAAATTTTGGTACAATGCAAAGTTTAAATTTTCTTGCTTTTACTAGTTTTTTTTAATTATTTGTTAAGAGCTAACTTGTGATTTGGGGTGTTTCTAAAATCAGTGCTTAATTGGTAAAGTCAAATAAAATCAAAATATACGCAAGTCCACATTAGCGATTAAATGAATTTCTTACTTGATGGGGAGTTGTATGTCACCGCCTTAATATTATAATAAAAATTTGTAAACAAATCTATAGAAATCACATAACACGAGTAATTTTATACCATACTATGTGGTTTTGCCAAAAAACACGGAAATTGAGACATTTATACCGATCGAAAACGTGCACTGAAAACTTTAAAACCTGAATCAAATCGAGTATATCTCTGACATTTTAGTATTATTAGTGAAACGCAAAAACGACTAATTTCTATAAATCGATTTCTCGTCATTATTTTCCGTACTGGTTCGAAAACATTTTTATCCAATATTCACATTTTCAATGACAGAAGCCTACTATGAGACAACTACAACAGAATACATGTTTGTTAAAAAATATCGATTTTTTGATGAAATAAGTAAAATATGACATGATAGACCTCACATGTTATATATCATTGAACGAGAAATAACAAACGATTTTAACTGTCTAATATCCTAAAATGATTTGCATTTAAAAAAACACAACTATATGCCATAACTTGAAATATAATGAAGTTATTAAAAATTATACGCCATTGCATTTTACTCAAAAAAGTGTCTTAAGGTCACTTAAGCCGCTTTCCTCTTCTTTGAAAAATAACCGAAATATCGTCATGTGTCAAAAATTGAGAAAATCAAACTTTCGCGTATACCTCAAAAACAAAAAACAATCGTTCAATTTGGTTTTTACCATAGAGTTTTTCTCGAAAAAAAAAGAGATTGAGGATACGCGATCCATTTTCTCATATCTATTATATTACTGAGTTTTCCTATTAAAACTTCCAATTTAGGTCACTGTGTACAATGTACTTAAAAATTTATAAAATGAATATAATAGCGCACCAAAACAGTCCTTAGCGTTACTCTAAATTAAAAATATTGACCACCAATAATTTCAGAAAAAAATATTAGCCTTTAAAAGTTTATTTCAAGTGTAGTTGATTTATTGCTCTTTCGAGTCTGGCTTAAAATGCTTATTGCGTATTTCTGAAATAACCAACAAAAAAAATTGTTTTTCTACAAAAACAATTAAATATAAATTCTGTTGATGAAAACTTGTCCAATTGTATAATAATGACTAATTAGAAAATAATGTAATTGGAAACATAATGCTTTTGTTTAACAGCAAGAATCTTAATAATTATATAAATTAACAGTAAAAAAGTAGATCTACGTATTTCATAGAAAATTGAATTAATGACAGAGTAACTCTAACAAGTATGCTCTTATTGTAAACACTGCGAGAATGGAAATGAGATAAACGACTAATGATAAATGTAGCGGAAAACAAAGGCTGTTAAAGTACGTCCATTGTCGTTTACGACAACCCAGTGTAAACAAACGTAAACGTAAGAAATGCTAATGCATAACTGAAAAGTAATTGTTCATAATTTTTATGGTTGAATTTTACAACATACTGGGTATTTATTAGGTAATAACTAACTTTAAAACGTAATTTTTTTATTATCGTTTTTACATGACGATGCATTAAGCAGTTGAAGTTTCATTAATTTACTAACTAACTAAAATAGCATGAATAAAATAAAAATAGTTGTACTTTGTTATTATTATGTCAAGAAAAGCAAAAATAATGGAACTGTAATGCTAGGATTAACTAAGAAACACATTTTGATACCGTTGTATTTTTCCAGTAACGACTAGAGGTGAACTTTCAACTATTCTGATTTACGAGGCTTGGAAATTGTGATTAATAATAAATTTATCAATCTTGCAAAAGTGATTGTTTTTCTTTCTAATCTCAAAATAGCTAAATTTCTAAATAATAAAACTTACATGTGTTGTAAACTACAAGACAAAAAAATTAATTTGTTAATGATCTGTATAACTTTATACTTTGAAGAGTTTATAGTTGAAATCAAACAAAGCATTTTTAATATTTGATTACTATTTAACATTCTAATTACTCTAAACCTGACATTGTTGCCTATTTTTAGATTGTTTTACTTGTTTTTCTATTTTGTAAACTTTCGTTAATTTTTTAATATTACATCAGTAAATTAATTTGCAGTGAACAGGAATAAATTAAAATTAGTTAATTAATCAATGTCTCTTTCTACAGATATTTGTGGAAAAAGACATTGATTAATTGACTAATTTTAATTTAATACTTTACTTTGTGATATGGACTACTTTAACATTATAATCAATCAATTAAATTAAATTTGTGTCTTTTTCGGTTTCTTGTCAGTATATTTAAGTCAGGTTATTTTTTTGCGTTTTTCATGATCAAGTTCTTGTAAAATTTGAGTAGTTTATATATGAAGGTTTTTGTTTTTTACATTATGTTAAACACTTGTTTTTTGGTGTGTACATTACAAGTCTACGTTATGTATACATGCATTCCTTTCTATTCCTCAGAAAATTGTATTGACAATTTCCCAACCGATTTTTGTTTCAACCGATTTCAAAAATACTTGCTTATATTTAATAAAGTTGTGAACGTCAGTGTTTTAAACTTTGAAGTGATATTGAAGTAGTAAATGTATAGTATGGATTAGATTTAAAAAACCTTTAAAAAAATAATTAAAAATTAATGTAAATAACAAATGAGAACGTAGACACAAATTCTAAAGATTTTATTATAAAATACAAAGGTGCGATAAGATCCAAAAGATTTAAATTTAAAACAATTAAGATTATGACAATAAACCGAAGTGAATAATGTTAATATTACCTCAACAGTTGGTTACAATATTACACAAAATTTTGCTTATTTGACTATACAGGGTGTTTATGGTCTTGTGATTTTATTTAAAAGGGGTGAAAAATGTCATTAACAAAAGTTCCATAATAAGAAAGATGCAAGGCTTGCATAAATACATGTATCACACGTGGCATGTGTTAGGCAACCAACACTGCTTAGATTGGTATCATGTAAAACAAATATTACTAAATGAGAAATTTAATTAGTAACCTTTAAATGAAAAAGTTAAGTAATTAATTAAAAACCGTAACACATTAACAACAATACCTGTTGATTTAAAATAAAAATTAGTAATAACAATTATTTAAAATTTATAACCCATGTTTAATATTTTGTCCTTTTGGAAAACATTTTAAAGCTCATCAACTGCAATATATCAAATAGCCTCAGTAACTGCATGTTCTAAGTCTTCAATTCAAGTCTTTAGATAATTCTTATATACTGTGTTTTTTAAATATACACTGCTTCAAAAAAGTAATTGGACACTTTTAAGCGTGACCTGTAAGGTAGGCAACCAAACTTACGTTATAACAAAACGCCTAGTTAAATTGGACAACATTGGCATTGTAGACATTACTTGCAGCGATATTACGAAGTTACTAATCATTTTTTATAAGCACCGCTTTAAGGGTTCAAAAAACATGTTTTTTTGCTGCAAATATGTATCTAAATTGTACCATAAAATTTTTTTTTGCCAAATTTTATGTATTTATGTTCTCTGCTCAAGTTTTAAATGAATGCTATAGCCTTTAATTAAAATAGTTATGTCATTTATAATTTGATTTATAATTAAAATAAATTTTAAAAAGTTACATTAATAGCTTGAATAAATTTAAACTGCATGTCCAAATATGAAATTGCTGTTTTAATTAGCCTAAATTTTTAATATTTCCGGATTAAGTTAAAGTCAACATTCCGATTTTCTTTGTAAAAGAAGTATTAGCACTATTTGAACGTAATTAGTGGTTGAACAATTGTAATCTTAATTCCCATTACTAATTCTCATAACATTTATTCGTAGTTTGCATTTTTTCATAGAAAATGTTTTCTTATGAATATAGGTAAAATCCAATGTTCAATTGTTTTTTGATTACACTGTCGTAATACACGGAAAAAATGCTTTAACTTTGCTGATTTACCCCAATTTATGGATCATATCGAACCTAGTAGTGTAACTATTAGACAGTAGGTATGCGTAATCACTCAAATTTACTTATCTGTGCCTGTAGAGTTTTATTTTCAGACGGCTTTATGTGAAATCTTATTTATATTATAACAAAAAGAACAAGTGGTGAGAAAATTAATATTCTTTTAAAAAGATATTATCTTTAGTTAGATTTAACGGAACTGAAAATCAAAACTGATATGAATTTCGTTACTTATAAATCAAAACAAAATTCTTGCAGGTATTTGCTGAAACTAAGTAATGGAAATATATCAACAAACATTAGAAAATCAGTCTCTTTTTTCTGTGCAAAATGATCAACAACGTTTATTTCTAAATTAATAATAAGTCTCATCCTTGGTTTAAAAAAGATCATTTTTTTAATACCCAATACTTCAAAAACCTCATAATTATAAGTAACAATTAAACTAAAAGATGTCACTTCGTGGGATATACATAGGTCACACTCATCCGAAGCTGGGACAAATAGCTAGTATTTAACACGTTTAGCCCCGCGGCTAAACTTTCTTCACAGTCTATGCAACGCAGGGCAAAGTTTATTTTAAACCTTCTTCACAGCTCATTGGACCGTATTTAATTGTGCTTTACAGTTGTATTTGAGCGTCCTGTGTCCTTAAAGCATTACCTTACGCAAAATATTAGTTTTTCTTATTTTTCCTTTTTCTTCAAGTAATTCAAATTAATTTTGATTAAGTATAAATATGTGCTCTGTTTACATTGCCTGTTATTTTTTAATTTGAATATACAAAAAATGACAAAATTAAAAAAATGGAACTTTTATTAAATATAATAGGAGTAAGGTTTTACATATTACAAAAAATGTTTTCAAACATTGTTATTTGTTTTGTTGAACACTAAACCATTCTATGATCATTTTTCTCTTGACCAAGAACGGGACCCCACGCAAGTAACATGATTTTTTTACATTTTTGCGTTTTAAAAATTTTTTTTATTACTTTTCCGTAAATTTTTATTTATATTTATACATCAAAATAATAAAGGCTAAAAATGTTTAATAAAAATTTAAAAACAAACTAAAAAAATGCCAAAATTTTAAGCGTTGTTCCATACTATTAAAAACAAATGTATGTGTCGCAATAGTTGCGTCACCAAATTTCAACGTAATGCAAAAATTATAACTAGGCGGAGCAGTTGCAGGGGCGGGCGGAGCCCCCGCTTTAAAGACATATCTTGTAAAAATAAGATGAGAAAATGCAAATAAATAAATAATGTTTCATCTTGCTTTAAGTAATAAATAATAATAAAACAAGTACAATAACATCAACAAAATATAATAATACAACTTTTTAAGGAAATAATTACAAAGCATTAATAATTTATAGTTTTTAAACTGTTATTAAATTTATATTATATACTTTTTTCCTTTACTTTTACTTATTATTTTGTCTTTTTTGACAATGTTAATAAATCTATATAAGGTGCAAAACATTACATTTGGCAAACGTAATAAATTTTACAATCATTTGGATTTAGTTCATTACATCTCAATTATTTTGGAAAACCTAGAATTGTTGATTATAAAACGAGTATAATTACCTACTAAACTAAAATGTACAAATGTTTTCTACTTTTATTAGTAGTACTTAGCGTATTGATCTCAAAATCAAAGATTGAATTAAAATTTGAAAAAAAAAAAACAGAAATTTTCATCAAAATTACGCTTAAAGCAGTGTTTCCAGACACCCGAAACCCCGTTCTCCCGTAATGCTCCCTTCTGCCCAAGGCTGCGTCTTTACTAAGTAAGGTATATAAAAGGGTCACTTCAAATTCATTTTGTAATGTATAATATTTAGTGTTGTTTTGTGTGTCAATTTTGTGCAAAATGCCACGTCTTCTTGGACAAGCAGAGTTATCACTAGAAACTAGAGGGAAGATTATTGCTTTACGAGAATGTGGATTTTCTATCCGAGTAATTGCTGCACGTATGGGTTTATCGGTAAGATAATTTTTTATTTTGCTTTTGATAATATTCTTTAATATTAGCAGTCTTTTCAATTTTAAGCATAGATATATACCTATTTTATAGGTTAGCATGTAGTTTTTAAGTTGATGGATGATATGATTTATAATTCAGGTTGCACAATTATTCGACTACATCACAGGAACTTGTTTATAATAAAATTATAAAAGTCTCAGTTCAGATAGCAATTGGGTATTAAGTTTTTCACGTCTTTCAAGTTAGCAATACAAAGTTAGCAAAAACAAATAAAGCATAATTAAGAATTTGTTACTAATTTCTTCTGAAAGCAAAAACTTGTAGCTTTCTTACTTTTTTAATTATGCGATAAACTTGAGGCAAATTAGTAGTACATCATTCTAAACAGTGTTTTAATGAATCGGTATTTGGTTTAGAATTTGTATAGAATTTGTTGCTAAATTGTTGTTAATTAATTGTAAAAGAATAAAGCTGATAGCTTTAATATTATTCTACACACATTTTAAACAGGAAATAAATTCATTAAAGCATTTTTTAGAATGATGTACGGCTAACTTGCCCCAAGTATAACTAACGCATAACTAAAAAAGTAAGAAAGTTACAATTTTTTTCCTTTCGCAACAAATTCCTAACTATATTTTATTTGATTCTGCTAACCTTGTAGTGCTAACTTAAAAAACGTAATTTTTTCACTTAAATTAATAATATTACTTTATCGCTGCCTTTCAGTAAACGTATTAGAAAAGTGTGGTCCATTATTTGGTTTAACACGAAGAACAAGGCGCGGAAAATGATCGTCCTTTACAGGCCGCCCATAGAAGTTTAAGGCCAACTCTCTTATCCAGAGTTGAAAAAACATGATCCAAGATGCTCATTTGACTGCATTTACAACTTCCGCCACCATTCGCGAAAGACTACAGCTACAATGCAATTTGCAAAAAATAAGGAATACTGTGAAAACTGAAGGAATAAGCTGCTAGTGACCTATAAAGAAATCTGTAATAACTGAAGAAAATGCCTATCGGAGATTGCTGTTTTCAGAAGAACATTTAAGTTTTGATTGGAAAGGCGTTGTTTTTTCAGATGAAAAAACCTTCTGCATTTCCCAAGATAATAAAAAAGTTCTTTGGAGGCCACGTCATTCTAGATATGAATCAAAACATGTGCAACCCAACAAAAGAAGTGGGAGATTTAGTGCTGCGTACTGGGGATGGATGAGTGATGCTGGCCTAGAGGAATTAACACGTGTCAATGGACGCCTGACAGCTCAAACTTACATGACGATTGTTGCCCTCCGTACGAGCAGTTTATCCCAAAGAACCAATTCGGTTTGTTCAGGACAATTCTCTTATAAATACGGCAGCGGTAGTTCAAGAATGGTTCTTACAACATCCAGAAGTGGAAAGAATCCGTTGGCCACCTAAGTCACCGAATGTGAACCCTATAGAGAATTTGTGGACAGCGACCGTGCGTGAGTGTAACGACGAACTAAGCAGTAACATAGAAATACAAAATATAAACAACTTGCATCGCCATATTGATACCGTGTGAGAAAGATTTCGAGGAGCTAATGTA
The DNA here is from genome assembly GCA_035610365.1 of Aquatica leii. Classification (NCBI taxonomy): domain Eukaryota; kingdom Metazoa; phylum Arthropoda; class Insecta; order Coleoptera; family Lampyridae; genus Aquatica; species Aquatica leii. The sequence continues at coordinate 44,188,484 of CM069435.1, read as the reverse complement.
TGTGCCAATTTAATCAATTCGATGCCAAACCGTCTACGGGAATGTAGAACCAATAATTGATATAAATATACAAATATTTAAATAAAATAATAAATACTTTTTTAATCATATTTTTTATTAGAATTTTCTGTATCTAGTTTTGTTCTTGTAATGTTCTGAAGAGAAAGCGGAAAAATGCATTCCGCAGTTTTCTAATTTTGTGATTCTTAGATTTACAACATTAGGCATGATTTTATAAAGGGAGATATATATTTATACTGCAATTGTTCGACCACTAATTACGTTTTAATAGTAATAATATTTCATTTGCAAATCGGCATCTTGACTTTAATTTAATCCAGATATATTAAGACTTTTAGGCTAATTATTACAGTACTTTCATATTTGAGCATACAGTTTATCATTATTCGAGCTATCGATGGAACTTATTTAATCATAAATAACAATTAATGTTTTTTAATTACTTAAGCAGAGAACATAAGTAAATAGAAAACTCAGTGAAGAAAAATTTAAAACTTTAGCGTACAATTTAGATAAATATTTGCAGGTAAGAAACATGTTCTTTGCATGCTTGAGGCAGTGCTTATGAAGAATAGTTAATAACCCCGTAATATCGTTGCAAGTAATGCCTGCAATGCTAATGTATTTTAATTAATTTAACTAGGCGTTTTTTTATAACGTAAGTTTGGTTGCTTACCTTGCAGGTCGCGCTTAAATGTGTCTAATTGCTTTTTTGAGGCAGTGTACGTAAAGGGTAAAATATATTGACGTAAAATCTAAAGGTCCTGAAGGATATAACCTTTGACTTATTATTCTTTCATTGTTGAATAAAATTAACTGTAGCTCAAGTAGTAAAGGCCGATGTATTGTCTTGCTGAAACAAAATTGAAGTTCGTTGTCATTTAGCTGCTAGAAATGTTGAATCAAAACATTACGGTAACGTTCTGCATTTACAGTATTGTAAAAAAATATTGGACATATAATCCTTCTCCCTGACATTGCAATCCATACACTAGCTTTCAAAGGATGTTGTTTCCACAAAAGTGTGTGAGTTTTCGGTTGTCCAAGTACGACAATTTTGGCTATTTACCTAAATAAAACCATACCTCGTCCGTAAACAAAATTAATTCCAGCAAGTTTTCACTATTTAAATGTTCATTAAATTATTCACAAAATTGTACACGTTGCAATCAGTTAGAAGCACGTAATTCTTGATAAACCGTCATCAAAAGGTTATTTTTTAATGCTTAGTGGCAAGTTCCTATTGACAATCCTAAAAATTGAATGTTTGTAATTTAAAAATGTAACTTAAAATAACTTTATATCTATTGTCAAAGACATTCGCAATCCCATGGAACAAAGTCCAAATATATCGGTGGCAAAATTATCTGCGGCAACATACCTTCCTGTAAGTTTTCTCTTACAAATCCTATTCTTATTTAAAAATTGGTTACTTAAAACTTGTTTACATTGTCGGAAAATATCGTAACTAAAGTTTGCTTCTAAGAAATATTTGTGAAATTAATTGTACTTAACAGTTATTGCTGAGTATACGATTCGGAAACATTACTGTAACCAATTAACTAACATTTGTGAATTTTATCAATCTAGAAACTTTGTAAAAGAACGCCCAATTGACAAAAAATATACGATGTGCTGCCATAAAGATAAAGTAAAACATGACAAATTATAAACACACCCCCTCATTACTAAATTACTAAAAGTAGTACATACAAATTCAAAAAAAAATTTAAGATAATATTGGATCTTATAATAATTCACTTGCTTTTGATTCCGGATTTATGGACAAATTTACCACGGCACACAAAATGTTATATCAGGTAGAGCAGCATCCCACTGAGAGCCATTAGAGAAAGAATTCAACCCTCAAAGGTAGTGACGGCAATTCGTCAAAATCGTAACTCGGATCTATGGTGAGTTACTCCTTGAACGTGACCTTTTAATATATTGTCGGAGTAATGACCAAGATAGTCACACTTTGTAACGTATTAGTATGCTTAACCCAAATTTGGAACTAATGACATACTTATTACTTTTCCCATACGGTAATCAGAGATGGACTGTAAATCTGCATCTGCAAAAAGTTGGCACAAGTCAACGAGCAGCTGCCTCAAGCATGTAAAACAGATACCGAATGACCATACGTGATTTAGAGCTTAATCCTATTCTTTATGCTGGGAAATTAATCCAACAATTTTTGGTTGATGCTTACGTTAAGACTAAGCCCAATCGACTAAATTATAATCAGCAAAATCAGAGCAAGTTTCGAACAGAGCTGTACAGTTGATTAGTTGACCACATAAACTCCAAAGCAGACCGAGCTGGACTGCTTCTGGGTAAACCAGTAATGCATCTGTATTTAAGTAAGGACGTCCAAGAAATATGGCGTAGAATTACCAAAATGCAATGGTTATTGTTTGCAAATATGGACCACCAATCACTTGTAACCATAGATGAAAAAAAAATACTGAAAGTATGATGAAAGTGCTGAATTTCGTTCGGATTGTTTCACCTTAAGTTAAAACAATTATTGGATGACATTTGCAAAAAACACATTTTTAGTGTTCATTTAGCAAAAAGTACATGTAATTGAGTTTTAAAAACGAGGACTCTACATCCTTATATACTAATTATATTGGCAAACAATTCAAAACTAAAGGAAACAGAGCAAATTGATAAAATTGTCTGTGCTGAAGTTCCTGATGCCAACTGAAACCTATGGTTACATAAAATTGTTATTAAAATTATGATACATGGATAATCCAGTATTAACGCATGGTCAATTATATGTTGCTTTTTCAAGGGTACGACGTCGTTATGATGTTCGTGTCAAAGTTTTAGATACTGTCCTGGTTAATTCAAAAAAAGGATGCACAAAAAATGTAGTATATAAAAAAATTTTTGACCTTTAATAAGTAATAACTATCTGAGCTTGCGGTGGCTCTAACAAATGTACCACCCATGGTTTCACTCTGTGGGCAGTACACGGAAGAAGGTTCACGTCCTCTGCTCTAAGTGAAAAAATATTCTCAACAAACGGTTCCGTAAGTGAAATATAATTCCGTAATTTGTGATAATGCTAGAAAGTCCGTGTTACGGGCTGTACTTATTAGTATAAATAATAAATAAACAGTTCCAATGACAATGTAGTTTATAAAAAAATGCTTTTGGTTGAACAGAATAGCAAAACACCTACCAGCATTTTTATATGTAAACATCGTGCGTTACTAGCTTACCTTGCAAATAAAATTTTAACGAAGACTACTCAGACATGGTTTACAAAATCTTTTACAGGAGGCGAGAAAAGTTAAAGAAAACTTTTGCATACAAAATACAAATATACCGGCAAAGGTTGATAAGCTTTGGTCTGTAGCAGTAAAAAGTTAAAAACAAACATTGCTAGGTAGTAATTACTTAATGGACGTGATGTTAGTGTACATTTTAACTGCGGTGACATATTTGTAGTAATTGTCCAAAAAACAAAACGCAAAAAACGATGGTGCAACCAACCAAGTACTCAAGACTTTTGTTTGATTAACTCGCAAACCTTAGAACTATTACCAAGAGCTTTTCCAAGTTTAATTAATTCTGTTGCAAAAACGTCAATCTTTTGAGAAGTAAAACGTAATGCTGATAATTCTTTACGTGTAGTAGATTTATCGTAGACGCAAAATTGGTTATTCATGTTTTTGAGCATGCCTGAAAAAAATCATTCTAAAGTAAAACAAAATTAGAAAATGGTAAATGTACCATAGTAGGAGTGAATACGGCGATTCTTTTGCGAGTTAATAAAATATTGAGCTAAAGAGAGTCAAAAAGAAAAGAATTTTGTTTACAAATGTTCTTATATCCTTTAAGCTACTCAGTGCTGAGTAGTATACAAGTAACAGATGACACATCTATTTTAGTTTCAGCCTATAAGCTGCTGCTACAAAAAATGTTGTAAAGAATAACGCGACATTTCCAAATCACCTGACTTTCAGTTCGGTAACGGAGTTATCGTTCTTTGCGTAGGTCACGTGACAGGTAAGATTTATATGCTTTATACAAAACCAGATAATATCGACAATAGTTTATGGGAGACGTTAGCTGCGCGGCCTATTTCTCTAGTGCTACTTCGTGTCCGATCTTTTACAATTTTATATTGAAGAAAAACAAATATTAAAGTTTTGATTTTATTGAAAAGGTTTATTCTTCTTCTGTTACTAATACATGGGATGGTGTTTCTCAACCATGGCTTTCGTAAATAGGAAAAATACCTCCAGTTTCTCTAATCCTTGCAGACGCGCTAAAATAAAGCTTATTGAAGACAATTGTCTATTAGCATATTGCTCAACCTACGATTTGCGTGTGGTGTGACGGTTATAATTACACTCACCGTACATTAAAACGGTATCACCGTTGTACATAATAAAAAAAATTTAAATTAAATATTATGAAGTACGAATACGTTTACACGAATCACTTAGCATCAACTAAAGAAATCCGTTCAAAAATTGAGACAGGAATAAATTAGATTGTCAAACTCAGTTTTAATCATTATGGGTTTAATTATCTGAAATCTTGTTTTGGTAACAACCAAAGATAAACGTGATCGTGTACACAAAGTACATTTTGTTAAGCTAGGTTAGTAATAATGCTAAGAAATAAACATTACTATATGCTTTAAGTATTTTATTAATCATTGATTTTGTAGATGATGGAAAATTAAAGAAAATAATAATTAACACAATACATCAATACGTTTTACGGATTTTACAGCATTTACACTCATCATTTCGCGCATGATTACAATCAACAAACTATTTTTATTTGATTAGATAGTCAGGTCCGGCCTGAAAACTTTAATTGCAAATATGTCAAAACTGGGCCACTTTAGACCAAATCTTTAAAGGAAAAGTTTCTATTTAACGCCACAAGGAAACTACTCGTTGAGTTTGTAGTCGTATTTCAGATACACACTGTATAAAATTATAATCAAGCATTAAATGTTTAAATTGTTAAATGTCTTAAGTACATTGTAGTATTATAATAGTGCATTGGCGTTATTATTCTGGTTGAATTGTAACTCGAGATCTAGTAATTACAAATGAGAAGACTTTTTTTTGTAATTATTTTAGAACTTAAATAATACAAAAAATTACAAAAAGTGAAAATTACTCTTATTTATTTCTAGATATTTTTATATGGTATTTTATAACTAGAAATTTTGTTAAATATTGTTTAAAAAACACATTAGTTAAAATATACATAAAAATTTTACATTGACTATAATGATTACATAAATAAATCACTTGTACAAACGTAAAAAATGGTAGATACCAGAATTACATTCATATTGATATCAAACTCAGAGAGCATCCTTTTGAAATTAATCAATTTTAAGAATAGATTTTGAATTGCATAAAACTTATCCTAAAAAAATGACTAACAGCGAACGAGCACCTGCCACAAGCTTATAATGTTGAAACACTTAAGTGGTATTTTTAACTTAGGAAATACGGCGCAGTTTTCGTTTAGTGAAAAGCGTTTTTCACCGTGGAACAAACAATACCAAAAATCGATTTAAATTTAGAAGCAATATAAATTGTAAGTTAAATATTTGCTTATATAAGCTGATAACCTGTATAAATAAGCAATTAATTAATATTATACAAGCACCTTTTGCAATTGAATTTATTTATATAGTTTGTATGGCGTTTTAATAGTTATTATTCATACTGATTTTTTTTAGTAATAAAAAATATTGTTTTGTCCAATAAAAAAACCTTTAAATAACGCAAGACTTCAAAATAAAAAAACCAAAAATTTGTATAATACCAGAATAGATAAAATTATAAATTAATTTACAGTTATAGTAATAGCTAATTTCATAAATGTTTATAAATATTGTTACATCAAATTTGATATTCAGTGTTATTTTTAAAATTGCGTTCATTAGCTTGACCCGCATTCTTTAATTAGTAACTAATAACGATAAGTAACGTTGTAGAAAGCATATTTTACTTACTGGAACAAATCAAACTTGTTATATTTATTTTAATGTATAAGTCATATAATGAGAAAAATGCTTGAGGTTTTGTACTTATTTGTTTAATTTAAGTAAAAAATACAAATTTTAAATTAGTAACTGTATTTGTAATTTGTATAAAAGCATTTTATTAATTAACAAACAATTTCTTTTTTTTTGAATAACCAAACATCTATTTATTTAGTTAATTACCTAAATATATTGTTTTTCATAAAGAACAAGATACTAAAAATAATCTTTTGAATTAAATACCAAGAAAGAAAGTTGTTTATGTTTAGAATTTCATAAAAATATTATGTTTAAATCTGAATTAATTTATGTTCATTATGGTTTTTACTGTTAAACGTATGAAATATTTACATAGAAACGTATATATTAGGAAAAAAATTGTACTGAGAAAAAAAAATGAATCTGTTTACATAGAAGAATATGAAAAATAATAATATAAATTACTGTTTGTTACCCATTCTGTAATGTATTTTATATTGTTATTTGCAAATTTATATATTATTTACTAGTATTTTTAATTGTGTAACTATTTTATTTTGCAATTTTGATAAATTTATCTTTCTAATTATTTAGCTGTACAGTAAAAAACCATAATTTTTAAAAATTTCTTGATTAAATAACATAAGTAAAATTTATTTGAATTGTTAAAAATTTAGAAACATTAATGTCCCGTTTTTTCTTTTCTTGAGTGTACATAAACATTTTAGTAAAATTTAGTATAAAACAGTATCTTTAATTTTTAGTTTTCTTTCTTAGTTTTCGATATTTTTTACTAATACTTTCTTATTAAATCTGCACGTAATGTATCGCAAGCAAAGTTTAAACTTTCTGTTGATACGTGAAATGAGAAACGATAGTTTTTCATTAAAAAAAAGTAAATAGAAAGCTTTTGTGTAAGACGTTGATTAATTATTTATCAATAACTTTTCGATTTAAGACTTTATTTCAGGAACACAAACGTCCGAAATAGTCGCCTTTGAGTTATTATCTCAAATAATTTTATTGTGTAGTAGAACGCTTTTGTGTAAGATATTTATTAATCGTCTTGTCTATAGAGCATTATGTTCCTGTGAGCTTTTAGCAAAGTGTAAGCTTGAATTTACGTTTTTTTCGCTTTAAAAAATTAATTCAAAGTGACTGAATGAATTTTACCAGTTACTACGTTTATCAAAAAATTGTTTTAATGTTGTATTTGTCGTGGAATAGTAACAGCGTCAGCAATTAATGTTTTGTCAAAAAAAACTAAATACAATATGAAAGAAGACTGGAAACTGACTAACAAGCTGGTAGACAAAAGTAAGATTATTTGGCTGGCAAAATGTTTTACACCATATAAATCTTTAGGTCTTGATGGAATATTATCAATATATCAATGAGGGGTTGAAATCTTTGCTTTTGCTTCTGTGCACATTATTTAAAACTAGTAAGTTACGTACCAAATGATTGTTGGAAGGTAAAAGTTTTTATTCCTAAATTAGAGCAAAAATCATACTCTCAAGCAAAAACTTTTCGGCTAATTAGCTTGACACTTTCTATGCTCAAAATTATTGAAAAATTAATAAATAAACACATTAAAAACGAAACACTAAATACAGCATCTCTGCATGGACAGCAATACGAAACGAGTAAATCGTGTGAACATGAGAAAGGGATTGCACCGAGAGTTATTTTAGGTATAGGCAAAGCATTTTATAGTACTCCTTTTACTCCATTTAGAAAGCTGTCGAAAATCGAAAAGTTTCTCTATCCGTAGAAGAATGGATTTGCTCTGCAATAACTGACTAAAATTCCGAACTCGCTAGGCAATGTAACCGGAGAAGTAATTGCTGCTAAAGGATGCCTGCTAAAAGGCTGTTATTGTCTCTATTGTGAAGCTTAATAAGAAACAATCTCTTACGGAAAGTAAACAGAACGAAATACATGTGTACGACAGAGGGACCAACAGTAAACGCTACCAAGACCATAATAGTAGCCTTTACAAGAAGAAGGAAACTTTAAGATTTGAAAAAACTTCCATTGTGGCGGAAAAAAATTAATTATTTGAAACTCATTTTAGATACCAAATTGACTATTAACACTCACTTAGAGAAAACAATCAAAGTCCTGATATGTAAAACATATAAAGTAATTACAGGTGCAATGTTAACAACCCTCACTGCAGCAAAAAAAACTTTGCTAGACTGTTCACCATTTAGTGTAAGAATCAGAAACTTTGGTAGCAGCGTATCGATTAAAAGCTAACGAATGGGGGAACACTCGTCTTAGAGTCTTAGAGTATACCATACCGAGATTTTTGATCACGTAAACAAAAACTACATGCTACGTATAAAATCGACAGAACCGGTCCAACTATCCACTTTCACAAACATTATCTAGTAGTTATATTTACAAAAAGAAAAGAAAGAAATAGAAAACAACCGAGAAAACAACAAGCAATCATCTGGTACACAAATGGTTCTAAAAGTACTAGAGCAAAAATTGCTGGCAGTAGATTAAAGAAACACCTGTGCTGTCTAGCAACAATATTCTAAGCAGAAGTTATTGCAATACTTTCTTCTGCTTAAGATATGATTAGAAAATACTATAAAAATATGAGGATTCAAGTCGTTATCGCCAAACAGTATTAAGAGCCTTAAACTCAGTAACATATGCTCCAGAGCAGTTAGAGATTGTGTAAACTTGTTATGTGAAAAAGTTCGTAGTTCAATTTTTAAGTATCAAAATTTTTTAAGTATAAAATTTGTTTCTCGACACCTCTACCTTTTTCTTCATAACCAGTTGTCAAAGCGAATTCATTTTTCCTGCTAACGTTTGCTAAATTACGGATCGTGCGTAGCGATCTTTTCGGCTCAACAAAAAGCTTTTTATTAAGTTATTCACAATACTATACGTTAATATGTGGACGAATTTTTAAGTGGTATTGAGTGAAAACTTATTTTGGGCGGGTCCGATCCCTCCACCTGTAACCTTATCATTGACGTTCGTATCACCTGAAACACCTGTTTGTCGAAAAGTTTCTATGACGTCAGGTCGCTAGAGGCTAAGGGAATGTTCACCATTTTATGGAAAGAAATACTGATAAACTGCGAGGTTAATTAGAGGAAAGCTCGGCGCATTTTTTTACGTCAACTATTGTACGCATTAAATCAAATTATTGGTGCTCACACAGTATGTACCTTTGTGTCAAATTGCATATTACGTTTTAGGTCAGATTGGTACGGGATTAGCTAATACCCTACTGCATATTCACAACCGTAAGTATTGCATCTTCTATTTTACTTTGTTGGTCATGTCGATTATTAGAATGGCTACACGTACATACTAGGTTGTAATCACAATTAATATTAAACTTTTTTTGTGTGTCACATACTTATCGGGTGCGCTTTGATTTTCGATACTTTGATTTTCGCATTCTCGAAATTAAACCTAATAAAGTAAAGTCATTCCTTCGTTAAATTTAAAAGTTAGATTGATTAGGGCACGTAGATGTGCGAGTTGTTGTCCCGACAACGGGCGTAACTTATAGTTGGCCTGTGATATCAACCCATGTAATATTGTTTGCAACGTTTATAACTATACTTATATACTGTCTTCTACAACTACTTTTGTGATACAATAAATATATATTCTGTGTTATTACTTCTGTCGTATTATTTGTTCTTTCCAGCTATGGATGATATCTCCCTAATTTAACTCTTCATTGTCTTGACGCCTTTTTTAATTTAGCACCACAAAGCCTGCGATTTCCTCTCCGGGGAAACTGTGTTAGCCGTTGCCTTTTTTTGTAACACTTGCTAGCTGAACACAACAGAGTTAATCTACAATGGACAAAAAAGCATCAAAAAGATTAAGAAAACGAAAAAGCATATTTATTAGCAAAAAAAGAGCTAAAATTTGTCTAATAGGACTTAATGGAGTTCTAATGGGTAGTAGAGTTACGACGAAGCATATTTTGCAGGAATGTATATCTCTACCAAATGTCGTAATGCGCCACGTTACAATACCACCAGCAACACTATTACGACGTCCAACTCACTAACGTCCACGTGCGGTTTCTGAGGCCCAGCAGACCCTAGACAATGTGACCACTGCCATTTTCATGAATGCCATAGCAGATAGAGAAAGGCTAAATGGCAATCTCGAGCAACCTTTAAATGTATCAGCGGTCTCCAGAATCTCCCGACTCGACATAGTGAAGTATGTATAGGCACATAGAATATAAGAAATTTATATGCTCCCGAAAACTAGATAATTTAGTACAAGAAATAGAAAGCATAAACATAAACATTTTGGGTATTAGCGAACTTTGCCGGTCCGGTACAGGAATACATCAACATGATAAAAGGAATTTTATAAGGAATTTATAAGGAATTATTCGAGTAGTACAGATGCAGACAGGAGTCACAAAAATGGTTTGGGTATATTTGTTCCAATACAATTTGTCGGGTATGTTAAAAACTTTGTGCCAAGATCTAATAGCATTTAACATCAGCATCATTAAAAATTTTAATGCAAAAACTGGACAAAGCTGTCGACTTAATATTGTTAGTAAATGGGGTTTGGGATAGTGCAGATAATAGTTAACACATAGTTTTAACTTCATAAACGTAGATTGTATATGTCAGAGACGCATCGAAAATAAAAGGAGCTTCGCTGGGCGTTTGTACTGGGTTAGACTGCATCGATAATTTATTACAAGTGAATAACGCACGACACTGACCGTTTACGCAATTTATTTACTATAGCAAAAGTTACGATTACAAATTTCAAAGAAAGTCATTAACACAAACAAACAAAACTGATTTCATTAATATAAAAATTAAATTTATAAACGTTTAATGATCAACACTGGAACAAACGATCCGACACCAGCTCTTTTCTCTTAACAAGTTGTCACTTGTCACTACCAAATCTCATTTCAATCTGCCCTCTTACAAGTTACATTTTCTAGCTAGTGTCGTTTCATTCATATGAAAGATTGTAATTTCACGCGCGTTCCTATGCCCATAAAAGGCAATAATACAAAATATCAAATCCTTATTGGTTGATTCTAAGTTATTAAGTTACAAAGACTAAACATTTGAAACATAATTTATGGGAACACAAACAAATAAGTGCACGTGTACACAATCCATGGCCGCAGGCAGGGTTTATATTCGGTGCCTCCGACACGGCCATTCTGACATTTTGCACGTCCTCGGGCAATTGTAAAAAGGAAGTTGCTGCAACGTAAATAACAATGCCATTTCAATTGATACCGCTCGTCCATTCTGACGAAATAGAAAACATCAAGAAGTAGATCAAGTAACAATTTTAAGTTACATCAAACAAAAAAAAATCTAATTTGGCAACAGGGCGGCATTATTGCCTCATCAGGTTGTACAAACCAGGATCAACACAAAAAGCGGCACAACTCCTTATCTGGTAATACAAACCAGGATAAACACAAAGCGGCACAACTTCCTCATCTGGTTATGCAAACCAGGATCAACACAAAGCGACACAATTGCCTTATCTGGTTAAGCAAACCAGGATGAACAAAAAGCGACACAACTGCTTCATCTGGTTATACAAACCAGGATCAACACAAAGCGGCACAACTGCCTCATTTGGCTATACAAACCAGGATCAACACAAAGCGGCACAACTGCCTCATCTGGTTATACAAATCAGGATCAACACAAAGCGGCACGACTGTCTCATCTGGTTATACAAACCAGGATCAACACAAAGCGGCACAACTGCCTCATCTGGTTATACAAACCAGGATCAACACAAAGCGGCACAACTGCCTCATCTGGTTATACAAACCAGGATCAACACAAAGCGGCTGCCTCATCTGGTTATACAAACCAGGATCAACACAAAGCGGCACAACTGCCTCATCTGGTTATACAAACCAGGATCAACACAAAGCGGCACAACTGCCTCATCTGGTTATACAAACCAGGATCAACACAAAGCGGCACAACTGCCTCATCTGGTTATACAAACCAGGATCAACACAAAGCGGCACAACTGCCTCATCTGGTTATACAAACCAGGATCAACACAAAGCGGCTGTCTCATCTGGTTATACAAACCAGGATCAACACAAAGCGGCACAACTGCCTCATCTGGTTATACAAATCAGGATCAACACAAAGCGGCACGACTGTCTCATCTGGTTATACAAACCAGGATCAACACAAAGCGGCACAACTGCCTCATCTGGTTATACAAACCAGGATCAACACAAAGCGGCACAACTGCCTCATCTGGTTATACAAACCAGGATCAACACAAAGCGGCTGCCTCATCTGGTTATACAAACCAGGATCAACACAAAGCGGCACAACTGCCTCATCTGGTTATACAAACCAGGATCAACACAAAGCGGCACAACTGCCTCATCTGGTTATACAAACCAGGATCAACACAAAGCGGCACAACTGCCTCATCTGGTTATACAAACCAGGATCAACACAAAGCGGCACAACTGCCTCATCTGGTTATACAAACCAGGATCAACACAAAGCGGCTGTCTCATCTGGTTATACAAACCAGGATCAACACAAAGCGGCACAACTGCCTCATCTGGTTATACAAACCAGGATCAACACAAAGCGGCACAACTGCTTCATCTGGTTATACAAACCAGGATCAACACAAAGCGGCTGCCTCATCTGGTTATACAAACCAGGATCAACACAAAGCGGCACAACTGCCTCATCTGGTTATACAAACCAGGATCAACACAAAGCGGCACAATTAACTGAACCAAGCTATTATCATCACGTTGTTGAGAAACTTTCAACCGGTCGAAATATAAGTCGTTAACCTGAATCATATAAGTTGAGTCATTTTTAGATTTGGGTGATGATAAAGTAGACACTTCTTTACTTGATGTAGCTGGATTTCGTAAAAAGAAATCAGCATGCTTCCTTCGCAATAAAGAATGTCGAAGTTAAAGGCCTGTAAAAATGACTACCAACGATGGGCTCGTGGTGTAAAGTCCTGTTTTATACGAGATGATTTAAGATAGTTCAATCTTGAATGACTGTAAAATAACGACCTGAAAGATTTTGACGAAAATGCCTTGCACCTTTGATTGCTAGAGTTTCAAGCTCATAAGAATTGTGTCGAGATTCTAAACCAGTAGTACGTTTACTAAAATACGCAACAAAATGAATTTTAGCTTCTTTTTTTTTGAAAAAGTACAGCACCATAACCAACTGAGCTAGCATCTGTATGAAGTTCGATTGGCAAGTCAAGATTAAAAATAGTTGAAACGGGTCGGACGTTAGGAATTACTTTATCATTTGCCTCATCGCAGTACAGACGTTGTTTGAAGATTAACGCAATTTTTTTTTAACTCTTACACAAGCAACATAATCGACCTTTTAATTTAAATTTTACTTTTGTTTACGGTAATCCAAAAACTTGCTTTAACAAAAGTTTTCACGACAATTTAAATGCGTTTTAAAAATTTAGTCATACAAAAGATGAAAAAGAAATAAATCATCCTTAATGTAAATAATTTCAATGTTTACACCGGTTTACACACAAAATAGTATGCATTGTGTAAGCAATAATTTGATTTCTAATTAAAAGTGACGGATATTTTTCTGGTAGACACTTATTGTGTTAGAATTAAACTTCCTGTGATTAACACAAAAACAGTATGAACAACCTTTCTTTTTAATTCAAAATTTGCATCTTCATTCAGGTAAATTTAAATGTTCAATCAATAAAATCAGTTCAATTAATTTTCAAATTAAAATTTTGTTTTATCAAACTTTTACTAATTATAATGTTTGTCTGTATAAAAATCATTTGGCAATGTAATAGTGACATTTTTTTAATCTAAGGTAGTTATGTCGTTCAAACATTTGCCATTTCATAAACGGCAATATTTTTGTTTATAAGAATGACAATCCAAATTAAATAAACAGGAAAGATCTCACCAGATTTTAACTACAGCATTCGGAAGCATGGCCTGGGTTGCCACAGGGTCACGAACCCCTATCGAGTTTCTAAGCGGCGATAGACTGCGGTGTCTTCATTGAAGTTCAAGACGTCCAGCTCCTTCATTTTTAAAAGACGGTGACAATACTCGACGCTTCGATCTAGTTTGATGACCAGAAAGAAATAGCGCCGGTCGCTTAGCGAGTCTTCTTTGTAATATGGTACACGTGCCCTTAACGTAGCGGATTACAATTACGCCAAATAATAAATCACTTTTTAAAATGTGAATACATTCTGAATATTCTGTATTGTCGAAAGCGTTTCATCAATTAATTGGTTGTTTATGGCAACACTAAAATTTCCATTTACGGTTTCAGAAAACAGTTGAATTAAAACAATTTGTTTCGGTCACGTAAATATTCCATCCAAATCAAAAATAGTGCATCAACTTTCTGCATTTTTAAAATACGTTGGCAATTTTACATTTGTAAAATTTATTGAACTTGGTGACTTTTAACATAACTAACAATAACTGTTGTAGCAATTTTACTCTTTCTAGAGTTGCACTACAATTTTCACTTTCACTTGCACTTTTTCGTAACGGATCATCATTATCAATTTGCAGTCCTTATCCCACTTCTGATGTCAGAGACGCATCGAAAATAAAAGGGGCTTCGCTGGGCGTTTGTACTGGGTTAGACTGCATCGATAATTTATTACAAGTGAATAACGCACGACACTGACCGTTTACGCAATTTATTTACTATAGCAAAAGTTACGATTACAAATTTCAAAGAAAGTCATTAACACAAACAAACAAAACTGATTTCATTAATATAAAAATTAAATTTATAAACGTTTAATGATCAACACTGGAACAAACGATCCGACACCAGCTCTTTTGTCTTAACAAGTTGTCACTTGTCACTACCAAATCTCATTTCAATCTGCCCTCTTACAAGTTACATTTTCTAGCTAGTGTCCTTTCATTCATATGAAAGATTGTAATTTCACGCGCGTTCCTATGCCCATAAAAGGCAATAATACAAAATATCAAATCCTTATTGGTTGATTCTAAGTTATTAAGTTACAAAGACTAAACATTTGAAACATAATTTATGGGAACACAAACAAATAAGTGCACGTGTACACAATCCATGGCCGCAGGCAGGGTTTATATTCGGTGCCTCCGACATATACATGAAAAAATCTCCACAAAACGTATCAAATACATGCCCAGTACGTATAAAACGAGATACAATGTTTTCTAGTGCTGAAATAAGATTTGACCATAACCCATTAATAGCCGACATTAAATTAAAATTAAAAGCTGTCGATAAAAAAGGAAATCAACCAAATAGACGCTACAAAGTTCTAAGATTGTTCAACAAGGAATATTGTTGCAAATCTACTGACTCTAAAACTACAGGAAATACCCAGAAACACCAAAACTGTAAACGTAGAAACATTACGAAGCGAATAAAAAAACGTAATGCACTAAATTTGTAATGAACATCTAAAAGGTAAACGCATGAATTGTAAAAAGTGTTAAGTGACTATGAAATTTTGAGGTTGATGCAGCAAAGAAAGCAAGCAGTGAATGATCCATATGAATACAAAATTCTACAAAAATCTATTAAACAGAAAATTAGAAAAGCAAAGGAAGAGTGGACCGAACAACAATGTGAAGAATTAAAGAAACTCAATGATATCTGATCTGAATAAAAAACGTATACCAGCATGTCTAACAGATAAGTTTAATAATTTAATTTAAATGACTTTGATGTTGTAAAGAGATGGTAACATTATATAACTACACATTTTAATGACAGCAAAACTGTGGTGAGTCTATCTACACTGAATACCGGACCATCAATAAGGAAATCTAAACTTCTTCAGAACGAAGTACCCACTGAGATTCTAAAATTAATTGACAATATTATAATTGACTACCTATTAAAACTATTTGACATTATTTCTGACATAGAAAGAATTTCCTACGACTGGCTCAAGTCTATGTTTATCATTCTCTCTAGAAACAGCACCCGAAGGAATGCAATGACTATCAAATCATTAGTCTTATGAGCCATGTGTTCAAGATTTTCCTAGGAATTATTCATTTTAGAATAAAACAGAAATGCGAACATGACTTGGATAACTCTCAATTCAGCTTCAGGAGTGGCTTTTGAATACGAGAAGCGTTATTAGTGCTATTACAAAAATGTCGTGACCAACGAAAAGAGGTTTTTGCGTATTTTATTCATTGTGAAACAGCGTTTGGTAGAGTAAACCATGAAAACCTTACTAAAATGGTTCAAGAACAAAATATAGACGACAAGGATACAATCATTTAAAAAACCTGTATTGGAACCAAAAAGCTTATATTAAATTGGAAAATATTTTATCAAAATGTATACGAATTCTGTCACTTTTGCTGTTCAATTTATATTCTAATATGGTTTTTAAGAAAGCGCTGTGTAACACAAATTTGGGAGTCAAGGTAAATGGTGTATGCGTCAATAACATTAGGTACGCAGATGTCACAGTTATTCTAGCAAACAGTATTGATGACCTTTAAACACTTATAGACAGCATTAATAAAACTGGTGTGAGGCTGGGACTAAATGTTACTAAAACAAAATTCATTTTGATTGGACGACAGGATCGCACAGAAGCAGGACTTAAACTAAACGGTGTTGACGTAAAGAGAGTGAAAATGTTTAAATGCCTGAGGAGTATTCTAGCAGAAAACCTCGACCCAAAGACCGAAGTCAAGTGCGAAATAGAAACGGCTCGTGCAGTCTTCAACACAACAGGCGATAATCTTAATTTGAAACTTCGACAGCAACTAGTGAAATCTTATGTATGGCCAGTTTTATTATATGGTGTAGAGTCATGGACCCTAAAAGTCAGTACAATGAACCGATTAGAGGCATTTGAAATGTGGATGCACCAAAGAATGATGCGAATATCCTGGAAAGATATGGTCAGTAACGCGAGAGTTTTTGAAAGAGCTGGAGCTGAAAAAGAGTTGTCAACTAGTATCAAAGTCCGAAAAGTGTCTTACTTGGATCATGTACTGAGAAGAGACAAATATAAGTTGAAAAGCTGTTGCGAGCTGCTCAGAATAGGAAAGTTTACTCTCAAGCAATAGTTCACGTTGGGGAGACCTAACATGACACGAGAAAAAGAAGAAGGGCTAATCGGTGATCTAGCATATGAAACCATTGAAGAGGAGATTACAAACTTATTTAGACAAAACATAGCTCACGCCGATTCTTAATTTTTGGACTAACACAGTGAAAGATGTTCATCACTAGACCATTAAGAAAAAAGTAAAAGAATTAATTAAGCATTAAGCTATGTAAAAACTAACTAAAATTAGATGTAGCACTCTTCAAAGAACACTGTACCTACTTATACAACATATAGCGAATATAAAAGTGAAAGACAATCCTAAATGTAAGATGTGTAGAGAAGAAGAAGAAGAAAAAGAAGAAGAAAAAGAAGAAGAAGAAGAAGAAGAAGAAACACCTTTTCACATACTATGTAAATGTCCAGCTCTTGTATACGCTAAATTTTCACACTTTGGGGATAACTATATAGAACCGAAAGTAATAGCAAATAAGCCCATAAGTCTTACTCTTAGTTTTGTAAGCTTAAAAGGCCCAAGAAGATTAGAAAATGCAACAATAAAAATACAGTTTATAATGATAGTAACGTACTGATTTTCAAAATCTTAACATATACCCGACTAAAGACGACGTTCTTCTACCTACCGGTTACCTTAGAATCAAGAATATGAGAACTTAATTCATTTTATAGATGTTCACTTTCGTTTATTAAAAGAAAACTTTGTTTGTCATTGCTGAGAATCACTGGCCCACTTAAACAAGTACCTAATTAAAGTTTTGAATGTTAGAGTTGACACAAACGTACGTTTTGTGTCTTTTCAATCCGCTCGTAACAAATTTTGAGTTTTTATACAGTTTCAACCCAAAACTAAAAACTAGCAACACAAGATTTTTTTTGTGCTACACCACAGACAACTTTTAATCGTTGTTTGCAAAAGTGATGGAATGAATGGAGTTGTTAGAACAAAACCAGGTTTTAAGCAGATGTGAACAATAATTTACTCAATTAGATGTTTGTCATGGTTAACTATGGACGAAACAAAGTTTACCATATAAAAGTATATAATTGATTTGAATGCTAATATTGATGCAGTCTTTTACTTAAATTCTACTTTAACATATATGTTTGAGCAGTATATAGTAGAAGTCAACAATCCTGATACGTGGCCAGCTGTTAGAAACCTCGTACTTGACCACACCCAGTATGATACCTTTCGTTCAGCGTTTGCCTGTTTGAATCACGTTAATTATTACAATGGTATTTTAAAAGATATTGAAAGCAACATCGTTTTCGGCAATAGATGACGATATTGGTTCCAGAATAATAATTAAATTAAATACGATCGATTGTACAATAGTATGTTTTTAATAAAAGAATACTTTTTGACACCTTTTTTTGTAAAAGTCAATATAAAGATGCACAAATAATAGTTGCAAATTGAAAAAAAACCCAAAAAAAAGAAATTGCCAGAACATCCTAAAAGCTTGTGTAAAATTTGTTATAAACCAGTGATAAATCCACACTTGAAAATTCCAAAAGTTAAATTATTTTGAAATATAACCAAAGTAAGCCGCATGAAATTGGTACTTGATGAAAAAAGTGTGCTTTGCGTTGAATAGAATCATTTCTTGATAGTATATTATACCAACGAGCGTTGCATATGAGTTGGTTATACTATAAAATTTTCGACAAAAGTAACATTATTTTTTGTGTTATTTTTTGTAAAATTACATTCTTTATTAAAAAATTTGTTCGAGAAAATCAGGTTCCACGAGTTGGACCGCCAAGAATAAATTGTTACGCTGGTCTTCTTGTAACAAAACAAAGCAACGGCTAGCACAGGTTCTTCGGAGAGGGATCGCAGGTTTTGTTATGCGAAATTATAACGTAAATCTAAAAAAAGGCGCCAAGACGATGAAAGATTAAGTTAGGGAGATACCGTCTAACTCTACCCGTAGCTGGAAAAGAATACATAACACCACAGTAGTAATAACACAGAATATATATATTTATTTTATCGCAGAAGATGTAGAACGTATATAAATGTAAGTTTTTGCCAATATTTATACGTGAGTCGAATGAATTATAAGTTGCGTCGAATAGTGAGCAACACACCGTACAACAAGCTGACCCTGTCGGTCTAAACTTTTACATAAATATAACGTCTGAATTTATATTTGCAAATCTTAAAATTGTAGACAAACAATCTAAGCCTTCGAGACTCAACGCGCACTGATTAACAGTTCGCGAAGTAGAAAAATATTATTAATTATGTTAACTTAACATGCACGAAAAAAATTGAAATAGTAATACTCACAGTTAGGTTTTATCCAGTAGGACATTAGCTAATCTCCGTACTTGAGTTACCTAAAAAGTAATATTAAACCCAATCTAAACGAGCATATAAATGTTAACACAATTAAAAAGTCTCTTTAGCATCCAATCATTTAAAAACGCAAATGCGCAGCGTTTTTCTTCGACTTAACAGCATAAATTTCCCCAGAGTTTGTCGTAGTTAATCTTCGAAAGAGGGATAATCCTGCAGGTTTCCAACCCTTGACGGTGTATAAGATAATAACGTTATCAATAATGTGACGTCATGGAAGTTTCCCGTTTGAACCTTACAAATGTACTTGCATATTCGCGTGAAACAATCTAAAGGTGAAGGTTGCCCCGGGCCTAAAAGTACCGAACTCGTAGATGGTCTTGCAGGAAGTGAAGTAAAAGTGCTGTCTAAAATTGGACAGTCTCGGCGAAAGAGTAGGGGAATTCTCCTGACAAATTTCATACTTGAAGAAAAATTTTTCACACTCGCGAACTGAACTACTAATTTTTAACATAACAAATTTAAAAAAAACTGAAATCACCAAAAATATAATGTTGGTACTACATGTAATCTGTCAAATTTGACATTAACTTTAACATTGTTTCTTTTTTCAATTTTAACTGAATTTCGAGATTTTTTAAACGACTTCCACCTGTCGGATACTCGTGCTAATATAATAATTCACTTTTTGAACACTTAGTTTTATGTGGATTTTTAGTTTTCATTTTGCCATCCTAGAGCTTTTTTCGCCCATTACGTAAGTATACTAACAAACGAATATTGACCTTTGCAATGTTGGCAGCACAAAAAGTATATTTAAATGTCGTATACCAATATTAATTATAATTTCTAATTTTTGAAATATACTGCACACCGCTTAATAGAATCACGTTGAGATAACAATAACCGAATGATAACAATATTCAAAATTTAGAAGAAAAAAACGAATAAATGTTTATTGGTTAGAAATCAGTAAATACATACCGCGTATATCTGATTAAGGTGTTAATTTAGAAGGTGAAATCATAGCATCAATACAACCAAAAAAAAATGTTTTAAAAAAATTAAATTTTGAGTCAAACAAATCGAAAATTACGGACCTGTAGCATTAAATAGTTTGTTGGCACCGTTAATAAAAAGAAATCAAAAATAACGTTGTTTAGTCGCTGTTTTAAAAACTACACATTTCGTCTTAGTAATTTGCCGACACTGAAAAATAAATACAATTCAAAATACCGTTATCACATGAAAGTAGTTTAGAGTTGTTATTCTAAGAACCTATATGCTTTCAAAATATATGAATAAATAAATAACACTGCAAAAATAAAGCTAAATATACAAAACAACTATTTTTAGAGTATAATGATAACATTTTTCACTGTAAACAAGCGTCTTGTAAAAATTAAGCTAAAAAGTCATGCAAAAAAGATTATTTATGTATAAAAGCAAAGCTGAGAAGAAAATTGATAACGTTACCCAAAATTATGCTTACACAGTAAAAAATATTTTGTTAATTTCACTTTTATTTAACAACATTTTAATAGTTACTTAGTTAGAGTAAATAGCAACTGTATTTTTTAGTTACTTTTACTGATGGGATAATGCTAAGTCAATAAGCAGTAAATTTACAAAATACGTTGTAGAAATAACTCATATAATGTCAATTATTGCAGTTTTAGATAATCATGTATCAAAATGTTGTTGTTGTTACAATTAATGTAGTACAGTTTGACAGTTATGCTGTTGTTGAAGTTGGTTCCATAGGTTTTGATAAATTTACTAAAAATAGGAGTGGACCTGCTGGAACTAAAAATTGTAGTTAATTTAACTATATATTTTTTACTGTGTACTGTAGACTGTGTTGTTTCTATGTAGTAGCATACGTCCGACCCGTTCTTTAATAAAGTGGGAACATTACCCGACTGATAACATTATCCCTGATTCCAATCAGCAGCGCGCACTATATCTTGAAAACTTAGTTTTTTTACTACTACTTTTTAGATTTATAAAAAACCATGATAGATAATACATTACTATATTTTTAATAAAAAATTCTATTCTATACAGAGCGTTTCATTTTTTATGACCATAAAAAAAATAATGTTAATGATGGTTTCTTGGAGACTAAAAATCGGATAACACTTTTAAGAAAAAAAATACGTTTTAAACAGTGGCAATGAGACATTGTTTTTAATCGCTTGATATTTTTTTAAATAAACCTGGAAAGTAGAAAAACGAAAATCTTTAATATGACATAAACCTTCTTTTCTATAGCTGCCATATAATGATTATGATTTGCACTTTTTGCAATGTCATAATGGCCTTTATTACCGCACTAGTGTTTTTTGAATTAATTGTCGCACTAGTGTGTTAATAATATCTTAAATGAAATTAAGCTCAAGGCAGACATTTTTAAATAAAAAATATACTGTATATGATTACATGAAAACTCATTCATTGCAAACATAAACAATAAAACTTTCACAGTTAGAAATTAATGCCAGATGCTGATATTTAGTGACAATTCTACCCATGTTTATTGATAAGATAGTACATATTCTTATTGCGTGTATATTGTGGTCCAGGTTTAAACTAATTTAGTTTTACTCAATTAATCATTATAATAGCAACATTAGTTATAGTTGTAGATAAAATGTTGTACGTAACACCTAGGATACTATATTATTAACGCACTTATGTGGTTACACCACGAAATTTTCACATGCGTGCGTTAATGGTACCCATATCCTACTTGTAACGTAAACAAAATATTAACTTTATTGTATTTTAACCGTCTTTCTAACTTTCACCAATTTTAAGTTACCCTTCTTGTTCACCACTGGTTTTAATTGAGGAGCTTTTAGAAACATGTAGTCGTAACCATTGTTACAAAATCACAATAAAAAGTAATTTTATTATTTTACACAAACAAAAGTTGAAGATTATTTTTAAATTTAAGAAAAATGCGAATTTAATGAAACAACCTTCAAAGAAAATCTAAATTAAAAGAATACAGACAACTTCTTTTTAACGTTAAACTTAAAGTACATTTTTATGCCAATTACTTTTCATGTAGTACCATCAAAGCCAACTGTTCAAACCTCTTGTTCAAGTTAATGTAGGATCCATTGAACAAGTTCTATCAAAGTCGCGTAATGTTTGCACGTGAAGCTAATAAAAAATCTTCTAAAAGTTTTTTGTAATTTTTTATATTACATAAAAAAAAATTCGAAAAAAAATATTTTTATAAAACGCAGTTTAAACACAAGATACAAAGTAGTGTTTTTTTCATGCGACTTTGTTCTGACGTTGTGCGACAAATATGACCCACTAAAGTAATTAATAAATTATTCTTAACGTTTTAAATTAATTAATCGAATGCTAAATGCTTATAACGAAAACAAAACGTCATTGTTTTTTAGAAGTTATACACACTGAACATTTTAATCTAATTACTCACAGAAATATGTTTAGTACATTAAAATTAAAATATTTTTTTTAAATAGTTATGTACCTACGTAATCAGGTATAAAAAAGACAACAATGCATTTTTTATGTGCACTATTCAAATTTAATTTAAATTGATTAGTTTAAGTTTAAGAGACTAATGCTATAGATAATAGTTCTTATCAGACATCATCAGTTGATAATGACTTTATTACAGTACTAGTAACGTAATAAAGTTATAGTCATAAATGAGGCAACACTTTACTTTGGTATTTTCATAGAATAAAATCTAGATAATTTTATTATGCAGACAATATTATGATCAGACATTTCTATAGCACCAAGCAATGGTTTTTGACGCAGTAGCGTCTAGACATGATAAAAAGAAGATGTAATTAAACTTAATCAATTCTGAATTATCGGATTGTAAAAGAAATTATTGAACCTAAAATTTTATACAAAAATATTAGCTTTTATGCAAATGCTTTCTGCAACTAAATTAATTTTACCTGACACATTTTTGCATATAATTGAAAGCTTCAGAAGTTTAGTAAAAACATTGACTATTCACATATTTTAAAACAAAATTTTTCATATATATAATTGTACTTTAAAGATGTTAACAATAAATGAAATCTTTGAAAACTTCTACGAACGAGTTTGTTACTTTGTTTATTTTTTAAAAACGTACATTGATAATAAATTCTAAATTGTTGGCAATTTTGAACACGTTGTTTTTTAGCATTGTCTAAAATTAAAAATAACATCAGAAATCGTCGTAACGCTATAGATCTTTCAATATATTTTTTGTACAACTCTCACTGCAATTATTAATTGTTTGTGTAGTTACGTAATGACGAAAAAACTCTAGAGCTGCAAAGTGAAAAGTTGAAATCTACGTAAAACTATTTTTCAAGAGTAAACTATTATTTATTTATAAGTGTTTGTCGTATAGAAAATATATTTAAAATTACTGAAAATTTAGTTAAAATAAAAAAAAATCATTTAAAAATATTATAAATTTAAATATTAGAGTATTATGTAGTATATATTTCGGAATTAGTAGTATTTGTTATTGCATATGCTACGTATAGCAAAGATATGTTTATCTCTACTAGTATAGAATACTGGATAGCTAATATCAGTTACTACATATAAAAGCTGAAGTCACAATCGGCCACTTGTAAGGTAGGAAAAATGTTATTATTCACCAGTTTGAATTTGATTGTGTTAACAACATATAATGATAATTCTAGACTTAGAATAAATATGTATTTGCACAAATGCATAATTTGGTCATTTGTGGTTATAGATACATATTTAAGATGTTTTTACTATATATGCATATTTAACCTATTTTCAAGGTTTTTTCATTGTATGTACTAAACAGAAATAGGCATTAAAACGCTTATTTAAATGTGTACAGTTTACTCATTTTATTTGTTGAACAATATTTCATGACATGTTTAAGAAAGAAGTTAGAAGATGGTTCTTCGCTTGAAACTGAAAACGAACTTAATTCTTCTATTCAATTATCTTCAGAAAGTTCATGTTCCTCAGACCATAAGCGTGAAATATTCAGTCCTAATGACATTGGGCTTTATTTGACCAAAATACTACAAGATGATGAAAAAGTAAAGCTCATGCATACATTTTGTTCAGGTTCGGTATGTACTGAGCAAAATGAAGGGAATTTTTTAGCTCTTTTGAGATACAGAAGCTAAGGAGATCAAAATTTAAAAAACATGTTGGACAGGAAAAATCAAATACCTTTCGCCTCTGTTACAAAATGATAATCTCTTGCAATAATGTTACAAAAATAAACTACAAGGTCAAGGAAGTTAATAATGCAACTTGTTACTCATTACTGGCAAATTAAATCAGTGACATTTCAAACATCAAACAAATTTCTTGGTGTGTTAGCTATGTTGCTGTGGAAAATGTAAACTATACTGTAAAAGAATAATTGAAGCCAACAACTGAGCAGTCAAAATACTAGACAGTTTGGAAAGTTATAGGTTTAACTTGAATGGTTTAAGAGAACAAAGCTATGATGGGGAATTAGCTATGTCTAGTCAGCACAATGGTGTCAAAAAATTTGTGCAAGACAAGTGCGAGTCACTCCTTACATTTAGCTGTAACAAAAGCATGTAAGGTCTAAGAAATACGTAACTGTATTGGTATTATCAAAAATGTTCGAAACGCCCTAAAAGGCAGGCTATTCTTAAAGATGTAATTGAAAAATCAGTAGTAGATCCAAAAATCAAAACCTTAAAAATGGTGTGTGCCACTCGTTGGGTGGCAAAATTTGATGCAGTTCGGGATTTTATGCATGTAATTGATTTTGTTCTTGAATCACTTGACATGATTTCCTTTTGGAAGTATGGCTCTGAAGCCAACAATTTGAAGTAGACAGTATTAAAGACACGTTATTGCACATGTTTTTGTTTTTGGTATGTCGTTGTGCAAAGAACTACAAAAAAAATTGCATTTGAAAGAAGCTGTGTTGGCCGAAAATATCCTATCAGAATTGCATCCCATGTTTACTAATGTTGAAGATGAGTTTCATGAAATTGTAACCGTCGTTTAATTTTGTGATTTCTTTTGTGAAAGACCCGGTTTTCAAGTTGGTTTTATTTGTTTTGTGTACTTCGGGATCGTTTGAGTAATTTCACGTTAGTTTAATGAAGTTATTCAACGTTTTTAAATTTTTATTGGTCATTTCAAATTTGTAAGTTACTTGTGTATTCAATTAATTCAAGATTTTACGCTGCATATATGTACACTCTTATTCTGCATTTGCGTTGATTTGGCATTTTCACTTTGTACTGGTAAAACTCCAGATGTATCTAATTTATGTTTTCTTTTGAGATACTATTGTAATTTAACATATTTCGGCAGTTTGTGTATCTTAAGTTTGTTTAAAAGTTCATTGTATTAAGTACGTTCTTAGTGCATTTGCACGTATGCCTTGTAACGTCCCGTTAGAGTTCATTACATTTAAATTCAGTTTTACATTCGTTCATTTTCTGCAACTAATATTGCACGTAAATTTATTCAGTTTGGCAACGTCGCGTCGTATTTTTAAACGACTGAGTAGTCGACTGAAAGTTCGCACTTCCGTTTGAGCCATCTTTGGCCGTGCGCGTCGTAGTGATGCGGGAAAGGCAAATTTTCTTAATTATGGCGTAAAAACGCCTACAATTTAATTTTTATTCATTCCATCTAATTGCTGGTGAGTTTATCTTTATTTTGATATAATTTTTCTATTCAATTCAACATTTTTAGTGATTTCACAATGTTACAATATTTAGGGTCTTTTCTTTTAGGTCGGTTTTTTACTGGATCTTTTCTTTTATTCCGGTTTTTTATTTACTGGATCTTTTCTTTTATTTCGGTTTTTATTTACTAGATTTTCCGTTATTGGAGTTTATTATTCATTGGTTTTATGCTTGCTGTTGTGTTTGGAAATCTACATTCGTTTGGAAGAATCTTATCACTTCAACAATGTGCTATAAATAGAAGATATCCGATAACGTCATATCATATATGGTGAGTCAACTGGAATTATGTTACTACATTTTACATTCACTTTAATTGAATTGTGTTATTAAAACTTTTCGGGATACATACTCGATAACAAATTAAACGTTTATTACTTTTGAATTTGATGTCAATTAATAATTAGGTATAAGATTTTATGCTTTTTATTCATCACCAATTTAAAGGTGATTGGCGCCCTAATATTGTTTTAACCTTAATATATTTAATTCAAATAATCTTCATTTTTCTTTAATGTAGTTAGTGTATTATGTTATAGTTAATAAATTAAAGGAATTCACGTCTGTGTATTTATTTTCATTCAGGCTAACACCCAGAGGTCTGTGCTTCGATTGCTGCCGTGGTAAAATAACTATTTGTGCATTTAATAAATGTATTTTCAATTTTTTTATTATACGTTTTATTATTAATTTTTTATTATAGTATTTTAGATTAAATTTTATTATATTTTATTTGCAATCTAACTAATAATTTATTACTTACGATAGACAGTTTTATTATTCGGTTTCAACAAATCGATCTTTATGCGTGCAATTGAATATTTTGATTTGGATATTGTTGTTTTGTTGGCAATGCATTTCTCGCCATGAGAAACTACTACTCGAACACTACTTTTGCGTCTTAATTAAATCTGTGTGCATCTTCTTTCCACGTCTTTGTTTTACTGTTTTCTTTCACAAAGATTTCCGTCGCAGCTCTTTATGGAAGTAGTAGCGCACTAAGTTTATAAATGTAGGTAATTTTGGTTTCGGGGAGAAGTGGTTCACAAGTTAACCAATCATTCAAACACATTAAGATATAGTCCGGGTCGTGTGCTTTCGAGTTTTATTTTTACGTAATGTAGAATCGTGTAAGTTGTGCGACACGGTTCAAATTTCGCCTTGGGGCGGTTTATCGAGAATCTTCCGACAGAGCCTTGTCAATTGGCGGTGCCCTTCCGATTTTCTTGCTGACAACATTTGGCTATCTTACGAACAACCAGCAGCCCATTCCTGGATCTACCTTATCGACACCTTAAGTATTTATTTTGTACAGTTTAAACTAAAGTACTGAACGTAATTTCACGAGTTTAGTGATTTAAAAGCTTTGATTTTAAACAAAACAAGAACTAAAAACACCTTTGTGAATTACTGATTTGATCGATTTTATCGTTTTTTTTTTCGATTTTACGATTTTTAGTAATAGTGTATTTTTTTAAAAACGATATGTAACAATTTTATTTAATTGTGTATTATTAATGTTAAACCCAAAAATTCAGTGGTTTTAAGACTTTAGTATTACGATTTTCAATTTTGTTTGAAAGATTTACGGAAATTATTTGATTTTGTAATAATTTAATTTTATTTAATGCGTACCGTGGGATTTCTAATCTAAATAAGTTATTTTGTTTGTTCGCTTTTCTTTGTTTTATAATGATTTAAAATTTTGTTTGCAGTTTTTTTATTTTATTATTTTGTCCTGTTTGTATTTTCTTTGTGTAATAAATGTTAAATTGATAAAGGTAGCAAAGCTTTTATTCCGTTAGCCTTCGCGTTATGTGAAATTTAAATCGTTTCAAATTTTAGTGCAATACACTCTATTAAGGTAATTTCATTTAGAGTGTAACAAGAGCGGGCTTGTGGTTGACAAGGGCCAGAAATCCTTTTGAGCTATACACCATACACCTTCCTGGCGCCCCTTTGATTTCGACTTTCAATGCTTCTTGAATCTTAAACTAAACAGCTAAGCAAAAACGTAGTTAGATGCTTTAGTTCAGTTTTATACAAACGACGTTTTTTCAAACAAGGACGACATTTATGTGGAACTGAAATTATGGAGGAAAGACATTGACAGAACAAAAAATCACAAAGTTTTAAAGTCGGCTGTTACCAGTCTTGATACATATGACCAAACATTGCACTTTTCCATCTACCAGCTGTTGAAAATCTTGTGCACACTTCCTGTAACGACATGCACTTTAGAAAGGTCCCTTCCTACATTGACGAAAATACAAACTTACCTCAAGAATTCTACCGGACAAGTAAGTGTAACTAGTTTAATACTTCACTACTTACTAAATCTTATAAAATTAGTTTGTTACAAACACGATTAGATGGACTTGTCATGATGTCAATCCATCGAAAAATTGATCTCACTGCTGACGAAGTTATAGATGACTTTGGAAAAAAACCTAGGAAGATAGGTTTTGTCATTTAAGTATTAAGCAAGGAAATCAGTCTACGTATTTAATAAATTTTGTGTATTACTGCATCAAAAAATATTATTTTTAAAAGCAACATGTGTTCTTATGAATTCTATTGTTCATAAATATTAGGTATAACGTAAACTAAGACAATAAAAGCGCTAAAATTATGTCTTTAAGAGTACAAATTTTCCGCGGAAGGACTCCAGATCCTATCCCTTTCTTAAAGGTATTTTATACCCTCGGTGGCGTTAGATTCATCAAACCCCAAATTCAAATTTTGTTTACGCCACTGGTGACACATACTTTGCATAGAATGGCTGAATTAATGCGTTAGAAATATCTAAGTGTTAATTTATTGATTTTTAGTAAAGAAAGTGTTTCTGAAAACACCATCTTGTGTGACTAAGTTTAGAGAAATTGCTGGTATTGATGTTAGTTTGGCTCCGCCACTACTTGGATCAAAGCTGTTTTATATCACCCTGAGAATTATGAACTTGTTAAACGCGTTATCAATAAATTCGATCCCAAAGAAGCTCAAAGTACAGAAGAAGTTCTAAATAAGAAGAAAAGTATACAGAAAAACCAAATTAGAAAACCTAATAACTTTTCATTCATTTTAAATGCCACTTTGAGGTACTTGGGTTTTATGTTGTATTTCAAAATTGCCTCTTTTGTTTACCGATTTTTAAACAAACCAGACAGCTTACAATTAGTTGGATTGTTTATAAAATAAAACTTATTTAAGCGCAACTCAGATTTTATTTCTGTAACAGTAGCTAAGGGTTTTTTTTATTTACATTTCTGACGTTTATATTGACATGAGTTGAATTTTTTTAAATTATCAGTCAATTTAATTCATGAGTAAAGATTCTTTAAAAGATGAGAGTAGTATAATTTAATTTTATATAGGATATAAAAAATCATTAATATAAAATAAATCTTAGTTTAGTTAACTTGAAATGGCAGAGTCTCAAAAAAATTTTATTTTTTTATCAATAAATCAAATCTGAAATTTATTTATTTTAATTTAAGTTTAATCTTTTCAATAACACCTGTCACACGCCAAAGAAGTTTTACTTCAATCGCGTGTAAAGATCCATGCACTTAAATTTATTTATGTATGTTCAGCGATCATACTGTACTACGCTGACTTATTTTGATCATTAAAAAGAGTATACATCAAGAGTAGTTCCATTTGGTTAAATTCTGATAGAATATATGAGAAAATGATTAAACTCTCAAATTTACATCGACATAAAATTCTCTTAAGCGACGTGCATTTTCGGTGACTATAACCACTATTGTAACATCGCTAAAAAGCGGAAAAAAATTTGAAGAAAAGAAAAACTGACTTTAACAAAAACATCAAATAAAATGCAGCAAAAATTAAAAATAATTATTTAATTTAGTTACAATTTACATAAAATTACTTTTTGAAGTCGAACTAAATTAAATAATTATTTTTTACTTTTTAGTGAATTTTATTTCATGTATTGTTTTGAAGTAGATTATTTTTTTGTTAATAAAAACATATGCATAGTTCTAATCCGCTTGTTTTTTTAAGTTTACACAAACGTACTAAAAATTCATTTAAAAACGTATTGCAGGTTTATTATTTTTCAGTTTTAGTTCAAAAACCGGTGTACTTAAACGATTTTTGAGAACTGTATTAACTGACGCAAATACATTTATTTTATCATTTAACAAACTAAAACTTATAAATTTAAAAATATTTCGATTCATATTCTGTGCCAATTACAACTAAATTAGTAATATTCTTTGAAAACTTTTATAATATACTCGCCAAACAACAAAAGAAAAAATATTTGTTAGTTAATGAAAGCATAATAAAATGTTCAAAAACTACGCCAATTAATAATTTCAAGACAATTACATTAACGAAAGCTTCGGCAGTTTGCGCATTTACGCTCCCAACTATAATTTATAACGCTTTACTTCTTTTGTAGGATTAACAAAAATATTTTTTTAGTAAATTATTACAATTAAAAATAAAATTACAATGTTCAACACCAGAACACCATCATGCATTTAAATTCGAATTTAATTTTTCTACAAAAAAGCACTTTAACGCTCTTGAAAGAAATGATGAACCGTCTAAACTTCATAATAGAATTATTACATTATTTTCATATTAAAACGTCGTTTATTTTTGCGTGTCACTAAAAAAATAAGTACAGGACAAGCAAAAATCATATTATCGTATTAGTGTTAGTCCGGTAATTGTTTGTAGACAATATCAAATTTATATAATTACTTAATTGTTTTGTGTAAATACCTGCGTGCGAATATAACACATTAATTTTAGTGTTTTTCTAAATTGTTTGTACTAGAAAAAACTAAAAAAAAAACAACTAAATAATTCAATTGTTTTGGTACACCAATTTAATATATTTTCCGTCTGTGCATCAAAAAATAAATTTTAGTAATATTGTCAGAAAGTTTGATTATTTTTATTGCCTAAAAGTTTTTGTCCGTTTTTTTAATAATTGAAAATTCATTTATAGCGAGCTTTGTTTATGCCGACGATATAGATATGGAACACTATTTGAATATTATAATCTTAAAATAAAAATAATGGTATCACAGAAAGTCAAATTAACTTACATTTACATAAAAATTATTAAACTGATATTGTTTGAATAAAATTAGTAAGTCTAAACAATCATTGAATTAAATTTAAGTAAAATAGATGCTACTGAAACAACCGTATATCTCTATTATATCAGGATTTAATTATCAAGATTACAAAGACATAAAATTCTAACAAATTTTTATTAAATATAAATTGAAATTAATAATTAGCGTTTCAAAATAAACTTTTTATGCTGTCAACATCGCAATCGTCAATATTTGTTTGTTTGTGCAGAACGTAATGGGCAACAAAGCTCTAAAGGGGCAAAATGAAAAGTAGAAACCTACATAAAACTAAGTGTGTAAAGTCAATTATTACAAAAAACAACACAAAAATAATTTACGTCACTCTCATCGAAAGTTTCATAGCATACCTCACTCAAATGCAATGTTCGTTATGCTATGCTTTACTTTCGACTCTTGTTACGTAAATTACTATTACCTATTTTTTCTGCTGTGAAGATTGTTAGGAAACTTTCTTTTACAGCGATAATTGTAAAACGTGTCCTCTGTTCTGTACATTTTTTTCTGCGGTTATCTAAGACACATTAAAAATTTTGAATTTTTTTTGTTTTTTTTATTTTAGATTTTTTATTCGTGTCAGAAGTAACAATTTAGCTTTGAATAACAGTCAAACCTTCAAAAGAACAAATTTATCTAAATATTAACACCTTTGGTGAACCTAATGATGGGTAGGTTCTTTTTGTCTTATTTGTCTTAATATTTAAGTGCATATTTAATTATCAATTTGAGTATTTGAGGTAAATAATCTCATGTTTAATCGTTTACTTTAAAAAATTTCAAAATATTTGGTTTAAAATAATAAACATTTGATTTTTTGAGTGTTTGGATAACTTATTAACCATTGCATTATCAGTTACCATCATACATACTACGTAGTACGTTTCACTTTAAGTCATATTTAAATAATTCCGCGGTACGTACACCTTTACAAACTTAGGTAAAATCAAATAGTAGAGTTTTAGTATTTACTTATTTTAGAAAAATTCAAAATAGATTTTACTTTTGCAGGTTATGGTCAAAACTCAATGTAAAAACTCAATTTTAATTCTAAAACGTTTATCGAGATTTTTACTTATGACAAAGTTTTGTCATTTATTAAAGACCGAGCTCTCAGTGACATGTACCACTCTGAAGTTGCAAGCTGCAATATCTTGCGAAACGTCAGTTTGTTTGGATTCGCGAACGACAATACGGCAAAGACCAAGTTCTACTTCTTGTTTTGGCTCTCAAGGAGAGACTAGGACCAAGCCTAAAAAGTCTGGATGATTAACTACGACGCGGTCTAAGCCGAAAGTCGCTAATAATAATAGAACTCGCATTTATTTTATATTTTTTAGTTCTAAAAAATAGATGTTTAGACTATAATTAAACTAAACATTTTTTGCAAGAGGAGTAAAGATTACAAATATTTGCACTTTTTGACGATCCCAGCAACAGTGCGGCTAGTTTTTTGTCTAAGACAATATTTGACTTCAATGTGTCGTTTACTGTAAAGTAAATTTTTGTAAAAATAACCTTTTTAACAACAATAATGATGTATGCGATTGTTAAATTTAAGACAATCCATTTTTTTTACTTTGAATTGTGTTTAAATTATTAATTTGATTTGCATATAGCAGATTACACATTTCATTTACCTGGTCCTATCGACGGTATTTATATAATTATTTTCAGTGTTGTTAGGTTTTCAAAAAACGTATACATCTCTATTTGCTTTATTAAGTTAAGAGACAAAATTAGATTTTTTAGTTATGGGAGAAGAACTAAGAGAAACTTTTCAAACTTTTCAAAATGACGATCCTTTTTAAATTTATAGATAACAAAGGAAAATCCTGATTGCATTATTGTGTAAAATATTATGAGCTTTATAGAGTATTAAATTTACGCGGTGTAGTTGAAGAACCCTAGTCTCTTCTTGAGAACCAAAATAAGAAGTAGAACTTGGTCTTTGCCGTATTGTCTTTGTAAATCTAAAGAAACTGACGAACTTACTCTCGGACGATTGCTACAAACTGCTATAGAAAAATCATTTAAACTCTCTATGCACTAAAGTAAACTCCGTCATCAAAAACACTACTGCTATCGATATTAAGAAGATACAAGCTTTGATTGTCATAAATCTAGTTATGCCAAGATACACAAAGAAAAAGTCTCTCTTCAACCGAAGGTGAACACCATCACGTCACCGACCCAATCGTTAGCTCGTTATTTAGCTACAAAACTTTTGCCGTTGATAAGTAACATTAAAAATTCTACAGATTTTGTAGAAAAAGTTTAGTTTAACTTGCGTATAACAAAGAAAGATGTCCTAGTCAGTTTTGACGTGGTATGTCTTTTTACTAAAGTTGTTTGCTCAAGAAGAGAATTGCTGAAAAAACAGTTCTGCTCATTAAACTCTGTCTTAAAAACACTTATTTCAGTTATAACAACAATTTATTTAAACAAGTAGAAGGAGCGGCCATGGGTCCACCGTTCTCTCCAGTTATAGTCAATATGGAGTGCATAAAACTGAAATTATAAAGTATGTTTAGTTAAAACCAAAAACTTGGTTTAGATGTGTCGATGATACGTTTGTTGTATGGCCTCAGGGCGAATATAAGCTAAATAAGTTCTTTCAACATCTAAACTTTGCACATAATTTAACATTAAATTTACTATTTAGTTAGAACATAATAATAATCTAGCCTTTCTTGATCTACCGGTGATAAGGAAAAACAACGGAAACTTGGGCCATTTCGTTTATAAAAAGAAAACGCACACCAACAAATATTTAAACGCTAAATCGCACCACCATTCAGTACAAAAGACCACTTTTTGCATACATACATACGTGTGTCAGATAATGAAAATCTACAAAAAGAAAAAGAAACACTGTTGGAGTCTCTACAACAAAATGGATACGGGTTTTAAAAATCCAAAAAGCATGGAAAAAAGCAGTCAATCCAAAAGTCAAAGAAGACTTACCACCTCTTACTAGTAACGCTTATTTACCATACTGTATGGGTGCGACAGACAAAATAAGCAGCGTTAAAGAAACATAATATCAAAACTGTCTTCAGGACTAAGGATATCCTAAACAATTGGTTCCAAAAACAAACAAAAAGATTTAAAATGTGCCTGGATTTACAAATTTTTTTGTTCCTGTGGACCAAGATATATAGAACAGACAGGAGGCTCTATATTGAAATTAGAGTTTTAAAAAAATATAACTGACTATAAACACCGCAGAGTTACAAAATCAGCGGTGGCAAAACACGTGTGAAACAAAGGACACACGCCTAATTTTGAGCAAACTAAAGCGTTGGCTAGAACTCTCTTCTACTTTTCCAGGCTAATCCGCAAAGCTGGGGTAATAGAAAAACATCAATATAATATAAACAGGAAAGATGGTTTAAAATCTTAGTTACCAGTACTACATCCTCTAAGACAAAGATCAACCTTCTTGGAAAGGATACAAACTCTTACTCCAAGTAATAACTAAGAGTCGGTCAAGCGCTAACGGCAAGTAAAAGTCCATTAATTACTTGATTGTTAATGACTTACACTTACACTTACAGTTTTTCTTTCAGTGAGATTCACCACTCCAAAGATGCAAGCTGCAATGTCTTGCAAAGCGTCAGTTAGTTTGAGTTCACGAACGACAATACAGCAAAGGCTAAGTTCTACTTTTTCTTTTGGCTCTCATGGAAAGACTAGGACCAAGCCTCAAAACTTTGGGTGCTCAACAACGACGCAGCCCAAGCTGAAAGTCGCTTATAATCGTTTTTTGAACTTTTTTAGTTAAATAAGCCGCGGACGAGAAATGAAAACATGAAAAACACATCTTTTTCATTTTGTGTTTGGTAACCAAAGCAGTTTATCTTGACCTATTCTGAATCAAAACTTTTAAAATCTACTTTCTAAACTACAACGTTGACTTCAGATTCGAAACAACCTCGTCTATACGGACTTCCCAAAATCCAGAAACGTATACCTCTTCAAACTATTGTTGGTACTGTACAATCTCTTAGAAACCTATCAAATTTTTGGAAATTTACAAGTAAAACTTCTTCTTACATTCTTTAGCTATCATATCTATAAAGTTATTTGAAACGATTGCTTTAGAATTATAGTTGTTGATAGTTTGTCTCATCATAATTCTATACAAAAATGTTCTGTTGTTGGATTTAATTCACCGCGTTTGCTCCATTTCTCAACACGAAAGTCTAGACTCGCAACTATGTTATCTTATTAGAAGTTTGATAAACATAATGCGGAATTCAGGTAGCTATTAATCGTCATCTACATCCACGTGCTTAAGCACTTAAGAACGTCTTTACTATTATCACTGTTATATCCAATCCCAAATTAACATTTCTGACTTACACTTACAAATAAACAAACTTTTTTGTAAGAATGGCATCAAACCGATATTCAACTCGACAAATAAAATCTCTCAGATTTATTCTTCGCCTTAGAATAAATTCTTTACAATTTTATTTCAAACAGTTAATAAAATTTCCCTGTAAAAACCACATAGGCTTAGTCTATATTTGTGCAACTGGCCGTGTCGTTATTAAACGAATTTCAAAATGTGATCGTTATATAAGAGAAAGCATATTTTAAGTCTGCTATTGTAACATTATGTTACTACACGTCTGAATATGTATTTTAGTAACACTTTGTTGATCGCAAAATCTTAATTCTTCTTCAAAAAGAAAATTTGAGAAAACAGAAATCATTAAACGCTCTAACAAGCTACATCGAGACCACCTTTTTAAACTATCTCAACATTAATTTCCGGTTGTTACTCATTTATCAAAGACTGCGATATACGTAGACTACTTTTTCTTAAGTCATTTCTATAAAGTTCACAAGTTGATTACTTTAGAAATTCTTAGCACAAACTCTGTAATACATTTTTAATTGATAATAACATTACGATAATATAATATAATAAAAATGGTATTCATCATGTTACGAGAATTTTCTTGTAAATTTATTGCTGGCGACTACCTCAGTTGAATCAGCAAGCGGATCTAGATGTAAAATTAAAAAAGTACCAAAACTGTTAGAAACTAGAATGGAAGACACCGTTTAAATCTATCCAAGAATGAAAGAGAACAAATGACAACACACAAGTTGTAACACAAATATATCTTTATTTTATCACAGAGAGGTTAGAAAAAAGAAGCAAAGTAGATTTAGATAAATGTGATGAATTGCTAGTATGTAGGTATACATGACAGCCAATAATTGTATACAAGCCCCCTTTAGTTGGACATGTAATGTCTCGATAATTAAAAAAACCCAAGCGCACCCTTTAATATGTACATACAGTCGTACGTGCAAACGACTGATAATTTACATAAAAGAAAATTAGAAGAAGAAATACAATACTTACATTTTTTTCCATCGAAGCATGCGGCTAGCAAGCGGCACGTTCCCCAGAGTTTCCTAAAATTTCCTGAAATAAATATTGACATACATATGGCGTTTTCACAAATAAGTCGTCTTCGGTTCATACGATCTACGAGAAAAAACCAGATACGCCCAGTTTCCCCAGATTAATATGAACATTTTAGTAAGTTACGGTTACAATAGTTGTATTTAATGGGTAAAAATCAATATCTTTAATCAACGTAGAGGTAGCACCTTTTTCATTACACAGGAGGTTGTGACGTCATCATACAAATTTTTCCCAAATCAAATAACAGGTGTTCATATTTTCGCATTAATGGCGTGCAGTAAAGGTACTACACCCACTTATATTAGCAGCAACGGTACTACACCCACTTATAACGTGGATGTGTGTAAATATTTAAATATAAAAGCCTCACCGAGCGTATATGTTAGCTCTTTATCGTACCACAGATAACGGAAAAATTTTTGTCCCAGTTGACAGCCACTACTTTTGATGTAGCGAAAAGTGTGAGGAACTTATGCGGTACCAAAAT
Source organism: Aquatica leii (assembly GCA_035610365.1). Classification (NCBI taxonomy): domain Eukaryota; kingdom Metazoa; phylum Arthropoda; class Insecta; order Coleoptera; family Lampyridae; genus Aquatica; species Aquatica leii. Next base: position 44,151,210 of record CM069435.1, on the reverse strand, counting down.
CACATGAAAACACTTTTAACATAACAATCATGCAAAAAAATCTGTACATTAATTAATACATTAACGAAACTAATGCATTTTTTACAACGTTGGTTTTTAATTCGACATCGGTCGCTTGTTTTTTATTTCTTACTCGTTCTGATAAACATGTACAATTGTGGACAAAGCGATGACAACATTTTCACGGTCCAAACTGTAGATAACTCGAGAAACGTCTTATCCTAGTATAGAACAGTATATATTATAAGTCTCTTTTTGTAAGTCTCTTTTTGTAGGTCTTTTCTTGTAAAAGAACAAAGTAATTAAATCAACTATAAATAAGCTATAACGGCAGTAAACATTGTAAGTTGATTTTACACCCGCCTAATAACGTTTGCCGCCGTTATAGCTTTTTGCAGTTATCTTTTATACATAGTAACTCATACTATGAGATGGCTCTGCCATCAAATGTTGTTAATGGTTACTAGATCAAATGATGCAGTCGTTTTGTAAACGTTAAGAATACAAATATTTATCTCAACTACAATCCAGACAAAAATAGATTGTTAGTCATCAGCCAGAATAAAATAGTTATTGTGTTGCTATGCGCACAGTGTTAGTTTGTCTCTATAAGTTTTCTAATCAAGTTGTTTCTTAATTCCAGTTTTTGTCTAGTGTTTGCGAAGTGTTTTTTTAAGTGTTGAAGGTTACTCTAAGATATTTAAGCTAGCGATTATGCCTAATTTTTTTTCACAAAAGGAGGCATTCCTTATTTACAATGCGATTGCTTCAATAGAAAGAGCATATACCTCAGTTTTATTTAAGTTTGAACATAGTCTACAATTTTCATAAATATTATCAGATTTTTTGTTCAACGTCAATCAGTTGTTCTTTTACAATCTGTTAAAGAAAACAACGTGGTGAAAGAGTAGAGGTTTCTGTTGGATGGTTTTTGTACAATTTTAAAAAGGGGTTAACTCAATTTATATTAACCATATCAATTTCCGATAGTTTTCGATAATAATATATAATTAAAAACTACAATTTATAAAAAGTTTAGTAAACGCTAATATTGTTCTGCTAAGATGAATTCCAAAAACTATTTCTATTGAGCAAACAGATTGTAGTAAATGCAAAACTAATTATGAAGTGTAAGAAAGACAAATGTATACAGACAAAAGTTTTTTTAATGAAATTTAATATTGTAATTGAGTTAATCGTAATAAATAAAATTAACAAAAGTTGTCTTCACTAATTTAGGTTAAACCTTATTTATCGTAAAAAAGCTTCTGTTTTAAAATAAATAAAAATTCATTAAAAATTACATTAGTTAGTGATGATTGTAAGATGTCAAAAAAAAGTTTTTAGTGTCTTTACATAATAATTAAACGGTTACTTAGTGAACCGGTTATTTTTATGTCAATAAATTATTTGAAAGAAAATTGTATATTCAATAAATAAATTATTCTGTAATTTTTGACACTAGTTTATTTACATTTTTAGCAGTATGTTTGTCTGCTTCGTAGAATGTTCCAGAAGCTTTCTGGTTGCATCACATTGCTCTCCGGCCGTAATCATTGTAATAACGCATTTTGTGCATAAAAAGCTATTATACGTAACGTATAGCAATAATTATTTTCACCAATCAAGTTACGCGTAGATAGAGGTTCAGCAATTCTAATAGAAAACTTTCGACCTGTTTGTCTTATATAAAATGCGTTGCAATCACCATATTTTAATTTATAAACACCGGATTTGTCTATAGTTTTCTATTAGAATTGCTGAACATCTATCTTGTATTAAAAATAATAACATTTTATTTAAATCATCATTTGCTAATCATATACTAAATTCTCAGCATTCATTCAATTCTCAAAAAAGATTTTGAAATTTTACACACTTGTAATAAAGGTTTAAGACTTCATTTTTTAGAAATAAAAGAAATTATTAAACATTACAATTCCAATCGTGAATCATCCCTTAACGAAGTTGTTAACTTTAATAATAATTTACTTTTCTAAATTAGTTTTTGTTTGATTATTTCCATTATTATATTATTTTGTTGTATCCTAGGATTTTCTATTATTAAGATAATTTTGTGTTGTTCAAATTTTGAAATTTGTCAAACTTCATATATTTAACCATTTTTAATTTGATTAATATATGTTGGTAAGTTTATTCATTTTTATAACTTTTAGATTTTTTAATTTATTTTTCAGATTTCTATAATTATTATTTTTAAAGTTTATGTAATATTTGAAGTTTGATTTTTCAATTTTAATGTAAGTTTATATTTAATTAAGATTCGATTTTATATTTTTTCATTTTATGGTATACGCCTGAAGATGACAATTTGTAAAAAAGTTGCGTTTATTAAAATATAAAAATTAATATTAAGTAATGGGTAGGTTTTGAGAATCTATAAAAAATTAAAATAAAATAATATAATATAATTAACCCATTTTGAGTTACTAAAGAATAAATGGAAAAAATAAACTTTACTATTAGTGATAAACAATAATGTTTTCTATAGATCAAAAACATTTTTTTTGTAACAATATTAAACCGTATATATAAATAAAAAATTCAGCTTTATGTTTTATCAAATTAGGTGAAATATTTATAACTATTTTGGTAAAATTTTATCAGCGTAAAAGTATTACTAACGCTATCAAGCACTTATTTTTTTACTATGTTTACTTTATCCGTATTTACACATAACAACTCAATAGTCAATAACAAAGTTAAACAAAAAATGCAAAGCAAGGAACCAAGTTAATGGTAATTGCACAATTAACAATGCCAAACTTTACAACACTAAATTTATAGTTATTTGTGTTTAGTACCTTAAAATTGCAAAACATCTTACTAAAACTAATAAATTTATGCTATCAGTATTAGCTTATGTTATCAATATTTGCTTATGTAGTTTACTTTGTACCGTAATCTCAAAATCTTTGATAAAGCGTATATTAATCCTTTTTTAAGTACAGTACAAATAAAATACATACTTTTTGGTTAGAAAAAAACACATCAATTTTTATGGTATTATCTAATTATGTTTACTTTTTTTTCCATTTTGTTATATTAGATAAAATAATATACTAAAAATAATAATTAATAATTACATAATTTTTTTACTTTGTAACTGTTACAGTTGCATTACGCTGGTTAGGTCTGCATTATCAATCGTAAACATATATTTACCAACAAGTGCTTTATTTGTAATGTACTCATGATACTATCTCTATTGATATTAAAGCTACTAGACTACGTATTTAAATTGCTAGTAATCTACAAAAAGTAGTACAAACAAGTAAAAAAAATTAACAATAATTAGGGTTGCCTTTAATATTACAATTTACCAAAGGTGTTGAAAATATAAGAAGTTTAGGTTAATGAAATATTAAAGTAAACATTTAACGTTTACTTAAAAAAACATCGATTAATTAGGCTGCAAAACTTGTACAAAACGAAAATAAAAATAATGAAACTTTAAAATTTCTGGTAGAGTTGAGCATAAAATTAGCGGGATAGCTCAAATTCTGCACAACTGTGCCCACTATAACAATATAAGTATAAATAACACCATTCAAACAACTTATAAATAGTTTTAAACCATAAACTAAAAAACAGAATTTGCTAGCAGTGCCTAAAAAAACAACTTTAGATTTAACCTAGGTTATCGAACAAATCTAAATCTGTACTCGAGAGACAAAAATAAGATAAATCTTAAAAACTCTAGAATTTGTAAAGATTGTGTAAACGCATTAGTCTGCAATAGTATCTTGAAAAACAAATGGCATAATGTTTTTCACACAATTTTTTCTATTTCGCATGCATTTATTCTAAAATTTTCAATAAATAAGATCATAAAATTGTTATAGTGATTTTTTAAAATGATGTTGGCAATTCTGACATTTGACAATTTAAATTTGAAGTTTCAAAGTGTTCGTTTCTGAATTCAATAAAAAACGGTTGTGAAAATGGAATCTGAATGTATAAGATGCACTTCGCTCGAAGTAAAAGAATTAGCAAATAAAGTTTTAGATAATTTAATGCAATTCCGTCCAAAATATAAAAAAGAATATAAGAACTAACCTATTTCTAGAGGTGTCAATTGCACCGTTACAATTAAAATTTATAATAACTGTACAATAAATTCAGCATGAATAAGAGTTTATTAAAACTTCGTTCATTTTGTTCTAATTTATAAACTAAATTTTAATATATTTCGAAATTAACTGTAATGTAAAGTAGAATCATCAATCAAAAAATAAAGTTGTATCATCCTGTAGTATATTTGGTTAGGTTATGCTTAATTTTTATAAATTTCCTCATTTGTTTGAGGTTAAATTCAACCCCATCAAATCTATAATTGCGCTAAGTTTCTAAACTCTCTAATTGTATGCACTAAAAACATACTTAATGACTAAACTATATGCACTCATATAAAAAAATAGGACAAGATGATTCCCCGATGCTAATTTACACTGTTAAAGTACATCGCCTTTACGTTTGTATTTATTCGGCGTGTTGTATTATGTTTTTATATCTGCCGAGATGTTTATTGTCTTGTTAAGTATTTATTTATTGCTTTTCTTGCTTATTTTAAAACTAACATTGCAAAAATATATGCATTACCAAAGTTCAATTTTTTTATTTATTTTACAAACCGAGAATTGCAGCGTTTTATTATGCAATAAAATTATAATTTTTTTAAATAGAATTCCGTATATTAAAAAAAACTAAAAATACAAGAGTAACTATTCAAATCGTTAACCACCTTGCAATAATACAATAACATTTTAGTAATCAAAGTTTAAAGTAAAAATTAATATTTTAAATGTGTTTATTAATACAAGTTTATCTAGTAAAAAATTATTTAAAATTATTTTTTTTATGTAAACAAATGATAATCTTTTAGAACAGTCACTGAATTTAAAAGTCTTATTTTTTATAGCATAAAAACAGTTTATAAACATAGACAAAAAACCTCAGATTATACCGTAAAACAATGAAAACTGCATCCTATTTTTTTCTTTTGTTCTTACAGGTTAAAAAACAACATAGACAAATATAAGATGGAAACAAAAACAAATTATTCTTTGGTAACGGAAGATATTTCAACTAGTATAGATGCATTTAATTAAAAAAAAAGACGTATCCTTGCCTGTCCTGATTAAAAAGAAAATGTTCTTGAGTTGTATAATGTTTGTTTTAATGCCAATATTCAAAACTGTACATATCGTAAGTACACGATTGTAGAACAAGAATGCCAATAAACAGTTTCGAAACACTTCCAAACAGAATCGCAAAAGGTTGTTTTATCATTCAATCACCGATAGGTTAAGATTTACGACCATTTGGTGATTTTTTGCTTAATGCAAAAGAAATTGCAAGTTCAAACAATAATATCGAGAGTTTATGAGTAAATACAACTGGATATATCACACGGCAACATTAACAAACACAAGCCTTTTACAGAGTCAGCTTTGGAACCTGGTTAATAAACAGTTTAACGGCTATCGTTTTTTGCACAAATGTTTATCAAGATTAAATTATCGTAAATTATTGTGAAGTAATAGAAATAACTCTGGTTGTATATATAGTATAATGAGCTGAACCTTGAACCCAGTATATTTTCTACTGATTGGTTTGATATACAAGTTGTTATTTTAGAAGGCAAATTTAGAACATAACCACAACCAAAAATGTCAAAATTATTGTTTCATCAATAAATCGTAAATTGACACTTGAATAAAAATAAAATGTTCTAAGAAATGCACGTGTTATCGAATAAGGCGTTGTTGCTATTCTAAGAACTGCACGGTCTTTATAAATACACTAGATACGACCTAAAAGTAATTTACAGATGTTTAAATGTAGGTAATGTTACGTACGTCAGTCATCATACTTCAACAAATACTGTAACAATAAACTAAACATATAAAACCAGTATTTCTGTAATTTTCGGCAGCCAGCAGCGTTCTACTAAATACATACGAAAAAATAAGTAAAATCAGATTTTGTTACCTTAAAGTTATAATAAATGTTAATGTAAGACCACATTGTTTTGCGAACTTCAAGAAATAAGTCATCAAATTCTTGCGGGAAAGTTTTTTGAAAAAAGTACAAGTCACCCGTAAGTCTTTGTAGTACAATTAAAGTATTTTCTAAAATCGACGCCTAAACACAACTGGAATTTGAATTTCATGAGAGTTTTTTTTACTCTAAATTTGCGTATTGTAAAAATTCATCACCCAATTTTGTGTAAGACAACATTGATACAAAAGTAATACTTGGGCACTAAAGTCAGGGTCTAAAGCTTTTTGTTACTGCAATCAGACAAAATTTACGTCGCCGTTCAAAATCAACGTCGGTTAATTGTTTGACTAGTTGAACATCGTGAAGATGCAGATAATAATTTCTCAAAATGCTGTGTACGGTACTGTGAGACATGTTAACTCTACGAGCTATTTTTTTAGTAGAATTTCCAATACCTGCACATACATAAAAGAAAACAAATATTAAAGTTTCGATTTCGTAGGTAGAAAGAGCACTTCTAGTATCTTTAAGTATTTCCACACACGCCAAAATAAAATTTATTGAAGACAATTTACGCAAATCACTTAGCTTTAACTGAAGAAATCGAGGCAGAATTATCAGGTTATCAAATCAAGTTCTAAGAAGAGTGAATTTAGATTATCAACTTTATAGCTTTTATTTTATAAAACCAAAAGACAAAACAAACTATTCAGTTAGTGTTATTTTTTCTGTTCTCAAAAAATTTTTTTGTTTGATGAGGCATCAACCGTTGATAGTTTTCTTAAAATTCTTATAAAATTGAAAAAAAACGTTTTAAATGATCATTTGTTTGTATCGGAATACCATCAGTTTTAGGAATCAATATCCGTATGATATTGACGTTCGAGAAATTATTCCAGAACGTTCACCGAAAGATATAGAAAATTCTCGAACGTTTGGTCAAAATATATAAAAGTTATTTCAGTAATTCGAAGTCGGCAGTGTTAAGATTATTCAAGTTTAAATAAATAAGTGATTCACGCGTATTGAGATAAATAACGGAGCATAACCTTGTGCGTGACTTTAATGTAAACAAGTGTTTGTATTAAATATCCTTAGATTTAATTAGTTTGTTAGTTATAAACGTGCACATATTTTTAGTAAAAATAAACTAGTTTTAATAATAATCGTAACAATATTGTTATGTTAAAAATATTTCGGTATGGTCTTCGTACTGTATGAATTTTGTTCGAGACGTGGTTTTTTCGACATACAAAAGATTATCTGTCAGGGTGACAGAAGGTTACACATTAAACCGCCCACTTCAATTTTGTGTAAAACGAAAGTCAGACATATGTGTTAGCGTAAAGCCCGTGCGGTTTCACAGTATTAAATATCTTAAATCATCCACGCTGAGTTTAAATACTAAATGACAGTTTAAGGTGTGGTTGTTATGAGGAATTCATCGGGGTAAGGATGCATTATCATTTTACGGCGCAATTTGATTTTTTTATTTTATCATTAGCAACTTTGGCCATTGGCACGTGTTCCGTTAACTTTGGTTACCTACACACTTTCTTTTAACTTTGGGATACTGGCACTTGTTTTTTTATGCTAGAAAATTCCAATCATGACAATACAATTAATGGAGTATTGAAAATTGTTCCGGATATGTAATCGACCTACGTTAACTGAGGATATCAAAACCATCGTTTCAATTGCTACGGTTACGAACGAATTGGAAGCCACGCTTACTGAAATATCTATATTAATTTAGAAAAACTTGGCGCACTTGATTTTTTTCTTCAGATCGTACAAAACTATAAGAAATTTGTTTGTGATAACGCTATGTGTATGTGATAATTTACTTTGCAGCAATTTTAGAAAATTGTGTAAAAAGTGCCGTTAGTTAACAGCATACTTTGGGACAAAAATTGTGAGTATTCTGTTTCCTATTTAAAGTTTCTTTTGTCTACGTTATCAGTCGTTTGCACTCACGACTTTATGTAGATATTACGTTTTTTGGATAACACTTTTTTTATGTAATATACTTAACGGTACGCATTGTTTTGCTCAAGCGCGAGATATTTTATATTTGTGTGGTATTCACCAATGTGAATTTGTTCATTTTGAATATAAAAGTTAAGCCAACGAATTTAATTATATGTGCGAAGTGTTGCCTAACCTAAGGTGCTTGCATCAACGTTGTTGTCTGCGATATTTGTCGACAAACTCTTAATTGATAGCATCTACATCGTTTCTTTTTTAACCTATTTTGTTCTTTATTAAAATAAATATACTCGTTGTTATAACCTGTATTTTGCCATTTGTTCTATTTCAGTGTTCGATTTAAACGGTACCTGTAATTAAAAATTTCCCGACCGTTGTGGCGCCTTTTTAAGTACTTTATGATTAGCATACAGAGCATCACCTGCCATCCCTAAAGTGCCGCGGCACTTACTGTGCGAGCCACTCTCAAACATAAACTGCTATATAAAATTGGTTTGACAAAGCTTGAAGATGAAAAAGACTGCACTCTGCGTTTTAAATATCCAAAAGTTTAAAAAGGTTACTGTGTCGTTTTAATTTTTTTGAGACATTTAAAAAACTATACACTTTTAGATTGAACAGTCACTATCTCGACTCGATTGATATTACCTGAATAAACTAAACTGCTGTTTACAATTAATTTAAATTAGGTTTTTATGGATAGCAATTGTTGCACTGAAATTCTGTTTTCGATGTGAGTTGATTAAGTGCGACTCTAATTGGATTATGGTGAAAAAAGAACATATGTTTGATATTTAAGTTACAACCACAATTTCGAACTATCATTATCTTGCTTTCGGGTGTTACATATTTAACTTTTTTTATATACGGAGATCCTATTTTCTTAACACATTTTTATCTGCCCTGTTTTACAAGTTAATTACCTAATTATTTAAAGGTTTTTGGTTACATATTTAATTGCTAACACCATCTAGATATTAACAGTGACCATGTTGAAACCAAAGTTGCTAACACCTTGCTCGCTTTCATAAGTGAGACAGAAATCAAAAACTTAAAAACAAGCAATCGAAAATCTACCAGAAGTTTCCAAGAAGCTTCAACCAGGTTTTCTCTAAACTCCACTTTTTGATTTGGTTTTATATTAATTCGACGTTTTTTCAGAAAGCATTTTAAAATTTCTTTTTGTATATCATTTTACGTCTTGCTTGTTTTATTTGTTTTAAATTAATTATAAAAACTATTTATTTTAAAACGGTAGTAGATTTTAACATTTTACACTCTATAGAACATTGATATGCATCTGTGATTGTAGCAAACTCAACTAACCATTAAATGTTCATTAATTATAGACAATATCGTTATATTTCAAAATTTTTTTCTATGTTTATGTTTTGTGTATAGAATTTCATTTACTAAACATATATGTTCTTAATAATCACAAGATCCGACTCACTCAAAAAAAATCTAATAAAATTATAACCGCAGAGATATAGTTTTAAGCAGTTAAGTTAAGTTTTTAAAAAGAGTACTTTACACTAAATGTTATTGAAACTATCAAACAATAGAATCCACACAATTACAAGGCAAATTAAAACACTAAACCAAAATATATAAAATAGCGACAAACTGTCTAGTAAATAAACTGACGACAAAAATAGAATATCTGAAAATAGATGCAAATAGCAGAACATTTTTTCTTGAGATTTTGTTCAACAGGACTAAACTAAAATATACTACTATAGTGTCTTAAGTGTACGTCATTAACATTTGTATATTATAAAATAGATGACTTTACTATTAGGAATATTGCGCATACTTTTTTTTATAAATATTAATTTTTATCATTCAAATAAGCAGCAATTAAAATTATAATTGAAAACATAATTAGGATACGTGTTTTGTAACTGTCTACAGTAAGACTGAAACATTTTTTTTGCAAAACTGCTCAGCGCTAAAATTTTATAATAAAAGGCAAAAAACTTTGTTTGCAGTAAAGTATTTTATATACCTTGCGGTACTTCTTGTTTTAACGTTTTTTTATTTATTTTATTTTTAGAATAAAAACTGGTGCTAAAGAAAAATTTTTAAATTATCAAAACTACAGCGTTGTGTGTGGTTTAATTGCATTTGTTAAAATGCATGATTAAAATTTATTACTGTAAAAATAATTGAGCTTTAATATGCACGTGACCTGTCCTTGAAACGTATTAAAACCATTACTGCAACTCATGTCTAAAACATAAACCTTCAATGAAAGTTTATGACGTGCTAAATCTATTTATTATAATAAAATAAAAACTTATTGCAACAAAGAGTAATTATTAAATTTAATGTAAGGTTGACAATTCAATGAAATTAAATACAGCAAGAGGGCGGTAGTTTTGGCACCAATTCAAATATTAACGTAAATGGAAAATGTATTGGAATGTTTTTATCAAACAGTTCTTTGTATAAATTATATTAAATTTTTAAATTATGTTGAATTTTTATATACATATGAAAAATGCGGACGCAAATTCTAAAGAGTTTAGCATTTTTAGAAAAAGTAGGTCAGTAGAGTATTAGGTGCATTATCTTTTTACAACTATAAATACATTTTTATAAAACATTTTTATCAAAAGATGAAGTAAAAATGCAAATTGATTTTTATACCAATTTCACCAGTCTACGTTACTGAAAAAATATTCATTACATAAACGTTTTACAAATTGTTGTTACTAGAAAAACAAAATCCATCTGATCAAGAAATTGTTTTTTATTTAACCATATCAAAATAGTTTTTAAAAGTAAAATTATAAACAGTAATACTTTTTAGCTAAAAAGCACAAAAATTGATTTTATATGTTTTTTTAAAATTTATTTAAAAACAAGTACATATAGTAATAAAAATTAGTTACCGATCGTTTCGGTAGTTCATTCTGCATGCAGTGATATAATACGAGTTCCTAGGTGTGAATTTAAATAATCGTTCATTCTCAAGTATTTTTCACCTGGTTTTCCAAGCGAGGGAATACTTAGAAACCTACAGTAGTGTAAAAATATTGATTTTGAGCTTATTACTCGTACAATCTGATAGACGTTTGACAACTGGAGTTTCAATAATTTTTATTCAGTTTACATTTATCTTGTATACACAGCGTTTGTTTAAACGTGAGAGAGGATGATGGTATCTATGTAGTTGACTCTTACTCTTAGCAATTTCAGAAGTCAGCTTTCTATTATTTCTTTTTTCATGACTAAAAACAAAATCTATAAAATAGTTTTCTACGTTGGTTTATAGCTCCAAAATCAAAACAATCAAAAATAAATAGCTAATTGCAATTTGAATGTTAAAAATCACAAGCCTAAGACAAAATTAGAAGCAGACCAAAGATAAAATCTTTAAAACAATAGAAAGATAGATTTAAAATAACGAAATTTAAATAGTTACATAATAAACTGTGGTTAACAAGCTAAGTAAAAGTAATAAAAAGTAAAATAAAGTAGGGGAGATAATGTTTTTAATTCATCCTTACTATTTTATAATTTGACTTTTAGTGTAAGTGCAATACTAAAATATTCGAAAAACTGCATATGTTATTATTTGTAGATCTAAACAAAACTGAAACATTTTTTGTAAACAAAATACTTGACTATACTCTGTACTATACCTTGATGGAAATGTTTACAATATTTTTTAAATATTTTTGTAAAATTAGTTTGAGAAAATACATTTTTTATGTAGCGCATTTAAAAAATATAATTTTTTATATACTTACAGTTACGTAAATAATCTAGTAGATGGCTTACCTAAAACAAAAAGGGATATAAATACATGTTTGAACACTTAACACATAAACAAAGTGCAATATCTGTACTACTATGGCGTTACAAAAGTTACGACGTCACAGATTCCGGAGAGTACAGAATTCTAATAAACTAGTCATCTCAAAATATACTAAAATGGATGCTTCTAGAATCGATACGTGCAGATATAAAGACTGCAGCCAGCAGAGTGACTTACTTATTGTTTAATAGTTGGCGCCATTTGGCAAGAGACAAATGAAATATCACCGTACTGTCACTTAGTCAAGAAACTTTAAAGCAGTGTTTTGTTATGTGTGATTTTCAAGAATGGAAAAACGTAGAAATTCAAAATTCTCCGAACGGTTTTTGTTATGTTTGTCAATTATATGTTACAAAATTGCAAAAGAAGCCTTTAAGTGAATTAATTGAAAGATCTTTTGAACAATAATTTGGTTTCAAAATTAAAACTCAAAACAAAACTGAAACAAAAACAAGAATTCTTCTTAAGTCCGGTCACAATGGCCGATGATTGAACAAATCATGTCACGGACTGTTACTTTTGTGCTGTTAAATTTAAAAAAAAAATTAAGAAGAATAAACACACAAAATAACGATCCAGAGATTCTATCTTAAGCAAACCGTTGAAAAGAACTGATTGTGAGCTTCCAACTCAAATGCATTCAAATTTTTTTGCCGATTCCACGGACGTAGAAGATATAAACGATGTTTTTAATGCGATCTGACGTACATATGTTTCTTTTAACGAACCGTAACACATTACTCAATAAGACCTCAATGACTTGATAAGGTATTTGAGTTTAATTTTAAAAAAATCAGCAATTTTCGGATCTCGATTAAAAGAACAGAATCTTTTATAATCCACTACAAGAATCTTTGTATTGAAGAAACCTTACAAAAAAATCCATTTTTTTACAAAGTTGAATAAAGTTCTTTTACTGCACTTGACTTTTGTATGAAATCAGTATTGAATATATGATTATAAGCGATTTTCGACTTAGACCGGGTCGTAGTTAAACACCCAGACTTTTTAGGCTTGGTCCTAGTTTCTCCTTGACATTTACCACTCTAAAGATGCAAACTAAAATATTTTGCAAAACGTCAGTTTGTTTGGGTTCACAAACGACAATACGGTAAAGGCCAAGTTCTACTTCTTGTTTTGGCTCTCAATTAGAGACTAAGACTAAGATTATGACGATTGCTTCAAGGCCGTTGTACTTAATAACGGTAGCTCGAAATCATTATTTATATTGGCTTATTCTACAAACACAAAGAAACATATAGCAGTATGTCAACTATATTACATCTCATTTAATAAATAAATTATCTTTGGCAAATGTGTGGTGACTGTAGGATTATTTTCTTATTACTTAAACTACAAGGAGGGTTTAACAAATATTGTTTTTTTTTGTATCTGTGTAATAACCGAGCAGTTTAGCAACATTACCAAATAAAAGATTGCACCTACTAACCAACATTGTTGCTGGAAAATGTAATATAAAATTTGAGTTTTCCAACGCTGTCTCATACCAAAGTTTGCAAAGGAATATTTTTGTTAGTTCACAAATTAGGAAATTTTAGAAAGATGAAAATTTTAAACGTACGATTTAAAACTGGCAGTATACATTTCTTTTAAAAATCTATGCAAACAATTTCTGAAAAATCAAGAGTGAAAACTATCAAAATATCGATGCTAATTTGCTAGAAAACCATAAAAATGTAGAGTGCCAAATGTTGCTCAAAATTGATGCAGTCACATTTGGATTTCTTTCCTATTAATTAAGCAAACATGAGTCATAAACAGAAGAAAAAATTCAATCAAAATATTTTAGAAATGGAAAAACATTATCAATAGCAATGTCATTATAGCTATTTACAGTTATCGTTTATACAAAATATCTTACATTATGAGATAGTTTTGCTATCAATATTTTGCTAACATTTAGTAAGCTTAATAAATAGCAACCTGATAAAGTTCACACATTAGTAGCACAAAACGTCGCCTTAAAGCTACCAGAAGTGGTTTGATTGCCCTTTCTAAAAGAAGAACCTGAAAAAAGGTTTAAAATAGACATCATTAAGTTAAAAGTAGGAGGATAAAGAAAAACATTTTACTGTAAGTTTATGTTTAAATTAAAATTGTTTATATTTAATTTACGACCCAAAATAATTCATTTATTGTATTTATAGAACACAACCAGTAATAATTATTAATTAAAATAACTTTTGTATTACAGTTTAGTCCATGGAAAATAAAACCCGAAAAATTGTTCATTCTAAGCACTAATGGTTTATTCATTAGTTTAGTCATTACTTTTATCTATAAATAGCAATTAGTTTGTCAATGGATATATCCAATTGAAAATAATCCTGAACTTTCTGATGCTGCAACAAGGAAAACATTTTTTTAACTAAAGCTTATGCAATTATACATTCGCGTATTATTTATTTGGGTTGTCTTATTATTTTCAAATTTAAAATGACAAAGTCGCAGTAAGATTTTACTTTTTTATCAATAAATAAAAATAAAAGAAAATCAACAACTTGCAATGATATTTATTTTAAAATAAAATTAATCTTTTCAATAATATCTGTCACAAACGACAAAGAAGTTTTACTTCAATTGCAATTAAAGATTACACGCATAACTTTTGTTTAACAAAATTTGTAAATACAATTATTATTTATCACTTAGCGGAATATGATTATAACTCTAAAACCAAGCGTGAAAAATTTGGATTTTGGTTATGTTTTTATTTAAAGACTGTAAGAACACATTTTTACAACATTTATTCAAAAAGATTTAAAATTGTCGGCTAGTATTTGTTACAAGATAACTCGCACAAAGTTTTTGCATAAGTTCATGTCTGGTTAACACTGTTTTTGCCTAAAATAATTTTAAAGTATTTTGAAAAAGCGTAAAAATACGTGTAGATCGCAAAAAATGACGTGAAGACTGCAAAGTTTATTTACCCTTGGTCAATTTTTACTTGCAAGTCAACTTCTTCTATTTTTTGTTTTTTTTTCTCAATATTTTTTAAAAGACCTTTGCAAAACTAAATAATACATGCCTATTTAACTTTATAAATCATTATAAATGACAAAAACAATACAAAGAGTAGGTCGTGATCTTCATTAAACAACTCTAATACAAGTCAAAGTTAAATTATTTCAAATTTAATTTTTCCTAAAATTGAACTAAACAACAATTAAAATAAAAATTTAACGTCTGCATAAGCTTTATCAATAATTATATTATATATCCTGTTTGCAAAAAATAATTTTTGAGAGCTATTTGAATCTAGGTCATGTGACATAACGCCTTCAATTTTTTTAAAAAACCTAAACGAGTGTAGATAAATTATTCGAAGCAGTTTAAAGAACAATAAACAAAATGTTTCCACTTATAAGTATTTTTATGAAGTGGTTATTGAAAAGTGCAGACTACGTGTTTAAAAAAACATTTATTCTATTTTCAGTGTCAATGTATGCCGATTGTTTTAAAATTAAAACGTTGATTTTATACCCGTCTAATTTAAATAAGTTTTGATTATACCGCAAGCTAAAACCGCAACGTTTAACATTGTAACATTGAGATACATATAGCTTTATATTAATAAATAATGTAAGTAACATAAACACAATATGTATGATGGCAGAGCCATCTCCTAGTGTAAATTTGCTTTATACAAATATTAATTTGAAAATTGCTATTAAAGTGAAAACGTTGACAAGCTGATTTTATACCCGCGTAATACAAATAAATTTTAAATATCTAAAAGCACAAGATATATTATGCATTTTCTAAAAGTAATAATTCTAATTAAAATTTACAACGCTACTGTTTGCGGACTCCACTGTTTGTAAAATGTTTAATTTTTATTTGATACTATATGACCCTGTAAATTTCCTATCACTTTACTGAGATCAATAATAATAAGTATTAGAATTTCCTTTGGTTATTAAATAAGAATTACTTACAATTCAAATAAATTCAATGTGTTTTATGTACATAAAATATACATACAGCTAATCAATGTAAAGCTTTCTAATGATGTTTTTGTTTTGTTTTGTGGTGCATAAATATACAAAAATGATGGTTTTCCAATGCGCAAACACACGAAATGTAGTTGTCCATGCGCAAAACAGAAATTCCGAGCAAACTTCCAACTTCTGACCTTGTGATTTATTTATGGTCGTCGCAAAAACCAGACGCAGGGAAATTGTAGCCGCTTAAAATCGAATAACAAATTTGTTGGAATCATGGGTATACGCAGAATCACGACATCCTCTCCTTTGTATTTTTCCTTGATGATCGTAGCCTCTATGACGTTATTTATTAGCTTTTTTACAGCTTCTCTCGTTCCGTTGGATAGTCGAGATTGATTAATGTTACGCAACATAGTGACAACGGAACCTACTTTTAATTGCAAACTGTAAGATGATAGTCTAGATCTCGCCCTGGTTGATAACTGTGCCAACTGATTTGAAAGAAAATAACTGTCCCGAAAGAAAATTCTGAATGGTCGCATTGAAATCATCAACATCTTTGTTTTTCGCCGCCAATATTGTTCGTTTACTCAGCCAAATATAGTTTTTGAATTGTTGCGCCATGTTCGGAATAACACACTGAGCTCTTCTTTTAAGTCTGTGAAGTCACAGAAATCTGTGTGTATTGTGATGATTCCGATCGAAGTGCCGCTCTGACCGCCGCGTTCTCTCAAATGAAATACACTCGTCAATTTTCTAGATGAACTGCCAAATGAGCTACTGTAGGGTGTCTATCGTGAATTTCAAATACAAAGATACGCTACAGCGCCTCGTTGCTGCTTACATAGCAACCCATCTTATACGGAGATACTTCGTCATTAGTATTTACAACAAAAATTGTTATATCGATGTCTTTGTTAACAGATTTACATAAGTATTTTATCGACTTGACAAAGTTATATTAAGGTGAGTTTCAAAGGCTTTGGGCAATATTGGCGAGTATGGCACAGTCTACATTTACATTTTGTTCTTTAATCTTCACAATCACCGATCAGCCATTGTCTGCAACTAATCGCCGACGATACATTGGGTATCCGTCATTACCTGTAATGGTGTCAGCAATCAGGTTTCTCGGGTACCGCTTGGAACACTTACCGTTAATCATACAGGGTGAGTTGTTGTTGAATACTCCGCAAGATCCATGTATCATGTTTTTATTCACTATAGCATGCAATTTGAATCAATTGTTTTATCGGGAATTTCAGCTGGAATAATCAATTTCATCTGGTCTGATTTTGTCAACTAACCAAACTAAAACGTGCGCATGTGGCGGACTACGCTTTTGCAATTCAACGGAGTACATTCAACAACACACTTGGCCATACACACAATGCTTTATAATCAAATTCAGAAGAGATTTCAATTTTTGCTTACAAACTTTAACAATGATATGATGTCTATCAACCGGTGTTTCGCTATGTAGCAATTCCTTCTTGATTTCAATCCATTGAGGGTTGCAAGTGAACTCTATGAATAAGTTTGGGTAGCCATATTGTCTAACATACGACATCGCACCTTGCGTGTGCTCGTAAGGTAACTTTTCTGTATGTACTGAAAATCAAGACGTTTTATGTTGCTTTATGTAAATTTATACAAAACTACAGATTGTGTACATAATTCTAATTACATGGAATACAATTTCATTTTATAATAAATTTATAATAAAGAAGCTACGCTACAGCATTAAATTAAATTTTCTTTTAATCATAAAAATAGATAAAACCTTAAAACTGATAAAAAGCGTGAAAATCATCAACTTATTATATTAGTTTAAAAATATACATTTCAATAAAATAATTAAAGAATTATAGTTTAGTTGTAACTGTAAAAATTTTTTACACAAAAACACCGAGATTGCCGTGCTACAACTTTAAATCGATACTTTTCATTTTAGTTTACTCTGCGTCTTTACTTGTTTATACCAACGATACATAAAAGATCTGTATATGTGGGTATTTGAATGCCCTACATAGAAATCATCAACCAACGAACATTTTCTTTTGCATTTACAAATTAAAGCTTACGCTATTTTCAAAATGCCGATTTTCTGTATGTTGTATTGAAGCGAGCACTTTAAAACCCACTTGGTGAAGAAATCAGCCAAATTTTCACTAGAACGAGTTGAAGCTTTATATTTGAAATGAGTTGTTTTTTACGTCAAAACCCGTTTACACAGGCCAAACAAATATGACATTTTCAAAGAACAAACATTTTTAAATGAACGACTAACACCAATGAATTTGATAAATTACTACTAATTTGTAAAGTTTATTTTAATTTTACTTTGTTAGTAACAAAACAAATTTTCTACAGCTTAACCAACAAAACCATTGGACTGAAATAACTTAAACAAAAGTTAATTGTATTAGCCATACAGAGATCCGGTCAGAATTAACTGAAAATCCTTATTAGAAAAGGTTAGATTTACTAAAATTTATTGTAACACTAAAACTGTTTATTCTTCAATTTGCTCTTTATCTCATGTTTGGGTGTAATTTAATATAACTTAGTTAAAGAGTCAATAATTCAAACTTTAGTACAATAATGTTAATGTAAAGTTTCTTTGCACTGTTACAATATAATATATTGTATAATAAGTAAAGAATGGTTGTCATTGCCAACGAGTATCAAAATTTGGCAATACACATTCTTTACCAATTATACGCTATACTTTTTCTACGACTATATGTTTAATTATTATTCAAAATCAAATAGAAATTAAACTTTTTACAAGAACAATTAACGCGGAAAATAAATAATTTATAATTAAAAATTTGAATTGGTGGTACCTGTAATAATACCTTTGTATTTATTTTATATCTATTTGTCAGCGTTTATTCTAAAAATTGTAAGTGTAAATATTATTTGACTTTTAGCTATTCACCTCTATTTAGAAAAATTGTAAGTATAATTTACGTGCTAAATAGTTAACCTCAAACTATTTACTATTTTAGTTTTTTAGTACATTGATCTCAAGAAAAAATTAATATAAATGAGATGGGTCAGTTTAAAAAATATCAATTATTTAGAACATATTGTTGTTACAGCCAGCAAATAAAAGAAATATGTTTATGCAAAAGCTTAAATCGTCAACAATGTCGTCAAGTTCTTACGACAAATACGTTGTTAGTAGCTAAACGTTATGTGCTTAGAAACTGAATAACATGTAAATATAACTTGCAAAAATTAAAGAATGAGTGGTTTTAATACCATTACCCCAATAAATCTAGAATGCTACAACATTCTACTGTAAAATTCGTTTAAATATAAGAAATATTGCAATAAAAAAAAAATTATAAACAAAACGAATGTGTGCAATCTTGTTACTTAAAAAATGATAACGGTGATTATGTGTTTTTCTACAATAACTTTTAAATGTATTAACTAATTAATTCATTTTTTAATGTATAAACCAGTGATTTGCACTAGTCTTGTAACAACTGTTTGTTTTTGTGATATTTATAAGGGGTTATTAATCAAAACGTAAGTACAAAATGTTTGTTTAAATTTTAACAAGGTAGCGACCAAAGGGTAGACCACTGAGGTATTTTGGTGTACAAATTGAAGGAATTAGTAGCTATTAAAAAGATTTACAAAAGAATTAGTAAGAATTACAAGGAATTGTTGTGTATTGATGAGGAATTAGTAGATATTAATAGATATTAATAAGTATAAGTAGATATTAGTGAGGTATTAGTAGGTATTAGGAGCAAGTTGTTAACGAAAAAAGTAAATGTGCATTATCAGTAAAATGAATATAACTTTAAATTTCTAACGAGCTGTTTACAAACAAACGAAGTGAGACTATCATGTGAATATTTATCTTGAAACATACTGATGTTCAAACGTTGTACTGGTTTTTATTCAGTTTTCAGAATTCTGACAAAAAATCCAAACAGGAGAAAATATTACCACAAGAAGCTTACAAGAGAAATTAAAACTTTGTGTAATAAAACCAACAACAAAACATAAAGTAGTAAGTGTTAACAAAGATAATTGAAATTAAATTTGTTTATACCGATACCGGTGCGAAGTTAGCCATGGATCTAGCCATAGAAATTCGTTTTGAAGTTAATGCCAATATAAAGCTTTTAAACATTTCCAAATTAAAGTTACTATATAAGTATACGCCATAAACATGATTTATTATAATTTTGTATAACTTTTATTAAAATAATATAAATCATTTCAATAAACATGTATTTAAACATGTAATTGTAATAGTGCGATTTTCACAAAGATAGTCATTTTAGATTTTTCTGCAAATTTGTTTATAACTAAATTAAACAATTAATAAAAACATATTAAAAAATTACGATGAGGCTATTTCCTCAAAAAAAGTTGTTTTACGTCGAATTTACTCCAACGCTCAGCTTACATTCCCGCATAAACAAACGCAATTTTCACAAAGATAGTCATTTTTGATTTTTCTGCAAATTTGTTTATAACTAGATTAAACAATTAATAAAAACATATTATAAAATTACGATGAGACTATTTCTTAAAAAAAAAGTTATGTTACGTCGAATTCACTCCAACGCTCAGCTTACATTCCTGCATAAACAAACACAATTTTCACAAAGATTGTCATTTTGTAGTCTAGCTTGTACACTACGTCATGTTTTTCTATTGTATTAGTTCTATCTTTAATGTTACTGTACAGTATGTTGTAAATAGTGTTAGTGTTGTACATAGTTATCTTAATGTTATTTGTTTTTAAAATCGGAATGATCCTTTGTGTTAGATTTGGGACGTTTATGATTTTGGTGTACATGATGTTAGTTTTCTTGCCCCTTCTAAGTGAATAATTAAAGAAATTTTGTTTCATTAATACTGTATTCAAGAAAACATTCAGATTCATAACGAAATGTACCTGTAAAAAAATTATACTAATTAGCAAAGATAACACAACCATAAATAAGATTATATGCAACAACTTGTTTAGAAAAAAGAAAACAAGCAATCGATCAAAGACATCTTAGATTAGACAAAAATTCAAAGCAGATATAAGTTACAGAAATAACTAAAAACACACGTCAGGACAACTATAAATCCAACGCTGAAGAGCAGACTTTCAACTTTCAGACAAAGACGATTGTTCCGGCAGCCAAACTTTTATTATCTGGTACAAACTTATTATAGATGTTTTAGAAAACATTTATAAACTAAGAAACGGATTGGCTAAGAAACGGGTAAATGTAGTTAAATAGGGAAATCATGAAGAATCTTCAAAAAATACTAATTTAAGATCAGATTTATGATTTTTTTATTAATAGTAAATTACAAAATTAAACGAGCTGTTTAGAATTAATAACTCAGTATAAATTAAAATTTTCTAAAAATAAACAATGTTAATTGAGAGATAAAGAATAGATCCTAGAAATTTTTAAACTTTGCTAAAAATTATGTTTATAATAGCATTTGATTTTAATCATATTTTGTTTATTTACTTATTAGCAAAGATTAATACTCTTTGCTTATTAGCAAACATATTTTTTAAACCTTAATTTATATTTTAGTGTTATGTTTACAATGACGATAATAGTACGTCTACATAAAAATAATTGCGTTCATAATGAAAGGAACAATTCGTTTAAAATTTAGGTAATCATTTTGTGGAAAAATACTTGGACACATTGAATAGTATTTTTAGTTGCGAATTTTTGACATAAGAAAATTATATTCAGAGTGCCTCAGAAGAACATGTACAATCATCATCGATTTTTTTTAATGAATGATTGAAAAATTACATATAATGTCATAATAAATACTATTGTCTTGTTCTGATAAATAAAATTGTTCATATTTGTCTTGTGACATCTTGGACACTTTTTATAATTATAAATTTATTAAAAGTTAATACTTCGTGAAAGAAAGAATGGAAATATTTCATTTATTCATTTTCAATTTTATAAATAACAAATCATGGATACTGTGGTGTTTATTACCTCAGAGATTATAAGGGTCACAATACTTTTCTGTCTTAGACTATGAGCACGTTCTTGTTTTTCTCCCTGAATGGATCATTTTCAATGCCCACTACTGTACATTCTAAACACTTTTTCTATAACATACCATATCTTTAAATGAGCGGTTTTTGGAATGGTAATAACGTATATGCTATAGAATCTTTAATTTGCGGCGAGAAAATATACTTTGGAATTAATTTTAAAAAAATGAGATGCTAATAAAAACAAATTTTTAGATTTCATTATTGTTAAAACTCAGTCTATAATATAAATCGTTATTTTTTTATTGAATTATATTACTTAAATTATAATTTTATTAGTCTTATCCATAATTTGCGTGGAATTCAAAATATGACCAAAATAATTTCCAAATTCTGCAAAGGAAAAAAACCTTAAATAAGAGTTTCTTAGTTGCTCATTGTAAAACAAACATTTAAAAAGAACTGCAATCTCTCTTTTGTCAGAGTGCATAATTATATAATTGTGTAAACCTTACTTTACCAGATTGTAAGTCAAATATTACTTTTTTTATGTTTAATGTTATTTATTATACAGAATGCCCCAAAAAAGAGACTTACGGAAAAACTAATCCTATTTGAGTTTTGAAATTTTGTAGTTATGTATACATTTAAAAAATTAACTATAACACTGTAGAAGGCGTCTTAATTTTTAAAATATATTTTCAATAAAACATTTACAAACATGTACAAAACGTTAAACACTAAAACATAAGCGGTCAGGATTAAAATAGAAAAAAAAAGCAGTATGAATTATATAAACAACGAATGTAGCGATAAAAACTTCTCCCTCCAACTTCCGTTCATACCAACTAAAACTAAACAGTATTGCCATTTTAAATACCAATTCTAGAAACACATAACACTAAAAATTAGAATTAATTTAATAAAATAGTTTTTGGGTAAATGGTGCATATATTTATTATTTATCTATTTAAATTCAATATTGCAACCTTATATTGGATTAAATAATTTATTTATAAAGAATACACAGCATTTCATTGAAATAATTAGTAAACAGAAATTATCTTCAAATAACTTAATAGTTAGTTTTGACGTTGCTTCATTGTTTACTAAAGTTGATACTTCACATCTTTTAAAACGACAGTTTGATAACAATACAATCAAGTTGTTGGAACATTGTTTAACAACTTTATTCTTTTTGTTTAATGATGAATATTGTAAACAAATAGATGGTGTAGCAATGGGATCACCAATTTCTCCATCTATAGCAAATTACTTTATAAAGCATTTTGAAAAAAAAGCTTTAAAATTTGCATTTAGAAAACCAAAACTATGGCTTAGATATGTTGATGATGTTTTTGCAATCTGGTGCCATGGTGAAGATGAACTACAAATGTTTCTTCAATACCTAAATAATCAACACCTAAACATAAAATTTTGTATTGAAAAAGAAATTAATAATACCTTACCTTTTTTTTATGTAAAGATAGAAAGAAACCAGATGATACTTTAATACATTCAGTTTATTGAAAACCAACACTGACGGATCAATATATAAACGCAAATTCTCATCATCATCCATCTCAGAAATTTAGAACAATTGGCGCATTATACAACCGTGCGATGACAATTTTCAAGATAAATTACCAGAAGAATTAGATTACCTTGAGAAAGTTTTTATAAGAAATGGTTTTAACAAAGAACAAATTAAAAAGTACCTTCGACCAAAAACTAGACCTACTGTACCAAATGATTAAACTATAAACAACAATTTTGTTGTTCTACTTTTTGTTGTCAATATAATTGACAAAATTGGAAGAATACTGAAGAAACATGACATTAAAGTTGCTTATAATACAACCACAAAAATTAAAAATTTGTTGGATCCTGTAAAAGATAAAATTCCACATAACACTTGTGGAGTGTATGAAGTTCCATGCCTTTATATTGGAGAAAATGGTAGAAGTATTGAAACTAGACTAAAAAAAAACAAAAGACATCTGCGTTTATTTTAACCTTCTAAATCTGCCATTGCCGAACATGCGCTAAATACTTTACATGACATAAACTTCGAAAAAACAATAACGATTGCTAAAACCAAAAACTGGCGATCTAAAAAGATCAGAGAAGCGATTGAAATTATTAAAGTACCCAACAACTTTAACACAGACAATGGTTATGGGTTATCTGACACCTGGTTACCTGTTATTTCCTGGTCTTTACTTTATCCACCAAACACACTATAAGCTACGTCTAGAGTTTTTAATGGTGGTTTTTCTTTAGACCTTCGAGCAAATGCTGTAGCTAAAAGAACTTACAACATTATCAAGTTTTCCGAACATTTGTTTTTTCTAGTTGCCATAGTTTACTACAATGTTGTTGGCATGGAGTACTGAACAAGGAATTTACAAGGTAAATAGATTATTTTATGGTACTAAACCGGCTTGCGCAATTTTTCAGAGTATTGTTGAGAAAGTTTTGACAGGTATTGCCGGTAAATTAATTTTTTGGATGACATAGTAGTAACTGGTAAAACTGAGAGTGAGCATTTTGAAAATCTAACTAACGTATTTAAAAAATTGGAAAAATTTGGGTTTCGTTTAAACAAAGATAAATGTAATTTTTTTCAAGATCGCATAAATTATTTAGGGCATGTTATTACAGCAGAAAGGTTAAAAAAACTAGAGTAAAGTTGAAGGTATTATACATTGTAAAGTGCCTACAACAGTATCAGAAATTAAAGCGTTTTGTGGCATGGTGAATTATTATTCGAAATTTATACCACCTTCATCATCAATACTGAAACCGTTGTACACACTTTGTAAAAAAAATTATAATTTTGAATGGACGATACAAGCTCAAAACACTTTTGAGTTAACAAAAATAGAATTATTGTCTGAGAAAGTACTAATGCACTATAATCCAGACAAAAGCGTTAGATTATACTGTGATGCTAGTAGTGTGGGTATCAGCGCATGTTTATGTCACGTCTTAGAAAATGGTACAAAAAAATCAGTTTGTTTCATTTCTCGGGTTTTTAATAAAAGTGAAAAAAATTATTTTGTTATTCACAAAGAAGCACTGAGTATCGTTTGGTCTGTACAAAAATTTTATCAATATCTAGCTGGAAAGCACTTTGAGATTGTATCTGATCATAAAGCATTAAAAACGTTTTTAGGAGGGTCTTCATCTTTACTTCAAATGGCAGCTGGTAGAGTTCAAAGGTGGTCATTATTTTTGTCAAATTTCGATTACACTTTTAAATAGATAAAAGGTGTAGACAATGTTAGGGCTAATATGTTATCAAGATTATCAGTGCAAACTAGCGTTCCGAACACAATTTCTTACGAATATTTTAAATTTGTAGAAAATGCTAATGTTGTTGAGATAAACTTAGTTTAGAAACGAGAAATGATTCAATTTTGGGTCAGCGATATAGTTTTCCTAAAGTAATAAATGAATTTTATAAACTTTTCAATTTAAGAAAAGATGAGTTATTTATTGATAATGATGTAATTATGTGGGGTTATAGAATCGTTATTCTTATAAAGCTTCAAAATTTATTACTTGAGAAACTGCATGCAAACCATGAAGGCATTGTTAAAATGAAAATGACTGCTAGATCTTATTTTTGGTAGCTTTCTTTAAACGCAGACATAGAAAATAAAGCAAATAAATGTGAAATTTGTATTAAAGCTAGACCGGAACCGTTAAAAGCAGCAATTAAACCGTGGAATAAAAGTGGTAGAGTATACGAAAGATAACATTGCGATTTTTGGAGTCCATTTAATAATAAAACGATTTTAATTATCTTAGATTCCTTTTCGAAATGGCCAGAAACTTTTAGAATGAAAAAAATTGATCCGGTAGAAACTGTAGAAAAATGTAGGGAGTGTTTTGTTTGTTTTGGTCTTCCTGATGTGGTGATTACAGACAATAGAACTCAATTTACGTCTACTGAATATTCAAAATTCTTGTCTTTAAATAGATTTAAACACTTAGCTTCTCCGGTATACCACCCGTCTGATAACGGACAAGCAGAGAATAGTGTAAAAAATTTCAAATTAGGATTGTCAAAAGCTTTAAAGGATCAAACCAATCGACAAGTCAGTTTTGAAACCTTGATTCAAAGGTACTTCTTTAGTTACAGAAATTCGGTGCACTTGTCTACTGGATTGACACTTTCAAGTATGATTTTTAAACATAAAACAAAAACAAAATTAGATTTGTTAAGAAATTTTAGCAAAATAGACAAACAACGATTGTATAAACCAAAAAATGGAAAAAGGTTTTTTTTGTGGCAGAGACAGTCTATTGTAAAGATTATAAAAACCCCAACAAAAAACCTTGGACAAAATGCATAGTAGAGGAAATCTTGGGTAACAAGGTATATTTATGTAAAGTAGTAGACGAAGAGATTGTTTAGAAGCGTCATTTAGTTCAAATAATGAAAACAAAAAATACTATTAATCAAAGTAGTTGTAAAAATGAAATACTTCCAGATGAGCCTTTGTTTGAAAAAATAAATAATAAATTGTTAACGGTACCTTCTGAAAATAGTCCAACAAGAAATCATGTGGAAGAAGAGGTAGTGCCAAAAGAAGTAGTTACAGACATTACCACAAGTGAGCAAAAACTGGACAAAGTAGTATAAGAAAATGACGAATTAAAAGAAGATGTTAAGGAAAGTGGAGTTGGTAATAGGAGACCTAGAAGGCTCATTAAACCGCCTGATCGTCAAAATTTGTAAGGGGTTATGATGTAGTACTAATAATAATAATAATTATGTAATTTGGCAGAATGGAAAGTTTTTAGTTAGTTATGGCAACACTGTCGAATTACATTGCAATGGCGTCGGTAAAATTGGCAGAATAAATTATTAAGTTTATCTGTTTTTTGATAAGTCATCGGCTGCTCTTTATAGTACAATAATTGTCATTTTATTAATCGTCACCTGCAGAAGAACGTAGACCACGTTCAAAAGCTTGTGAGTTTTTTTAATAAATATACATATACTCCATTTACCCAAAAACTAAGTTATCATGTTTCATGGTGAAAATTTTGTATCTAAAATGAAGTTAATTTGTTTTAATTATCCATTTAAAAAAAATATTTCAACGTAATAATATTCATGAATTTTAGTAGTGCAAATTCAAAAAGTCTGTAACAAAACACAAGACAGCCCAAGATTTCTGTCTATTTGAAAAACATACCTTCCACTTTAAGAACTATTGACACAGTTCTATTTTTCCTTTGTTTACTACTATAACTTAAAACTACATTACAAGTTAGTTTTAGTAGACGCCAGTAAAGCGTTAAATTTTATTATCATGTTCCGTACTTATACAAAAGATTTTTATTTGACGAACACTCGTAAAACATGCTTATAAAACTTTTTTGTTTTTTACGGTAAATAACGTGCAAAACGATAAAGTAAACAAAACATTGCTTTTTTAGATTTTAGTTAAATATTTATTGCCAAACATTTTATCCACGCAATTCTAAGATAATATTTTACACGACGTCAGAAAATCTGGAGGAGTAGATACATGTCTACATAGTAAGTCGCAGAAGCACGTACTTTAAATTCTCATCTTGTGTTACTACCAAATACTATAATTCCTCAAAATCTCAGATGCGGTTATTGGATCGATTTATAAAAAATACCTTAGGTATTTTAGTTTACTAATTTAAGAAGAAACATGTACTCAAATTCATGTTAGTAAAAATAGTTTTCTTGGCATTCCTTAAGTTCCTCGCCTACCGTTTCGTAATTTTATGCAACTTCAACGCGTCTTCAATCTAAATTTAATTACATTTTGTTAATTTTTACAAACGCCAATAAGTAAACAACCTAATTTTCTAGATCGCTGCGTTTTACATTCAAATTAATAGACCAATTGAATGAACGATGTAAAATTTAATGAATTACTCAACCTTCTCACATCGATTCCATGAAACAGAATCAAGTGAATGATCAATAATTGCGTAAATGATAAATTTTAATGCAATTAAATATACATTTGTAACATCAATGTAAACACGCAATTCAAAAATTGGCATACAATCATAAAAAAATGTTCGTACTTCTTTTGGCGTGTTTCATTAGTCAACTTTATACTTTGAAATTATTTATTAACACTGACATTAATTGCAACATTTTATTGTATTTATGTCAATAAAAGAGCTTATTATGTGTAACAAAATAAACGCATAATTTTTATTTATAACAATACGAAACGGAAATAAATTAAAATTAAAAGTTATAATTGGAGTTCATGGTAAAGCGAATACTGAGTACGGTTAAGTATTTTCATTTGTAAATCAAACGTTAACCTTAGAAAATTTATTTGTGTTGATATCCAAAAAACCGTACAGCTTAAAAATGTAATCGTAATAATTAAAAATCGATGTAAACCGATTCTGATTAGAGTAGAAGTTAAAGTTTGGCCCACTTTTTAAACGCTCTCAAAACGTGTTCTTTTGAATCGCGTGTTTTTGAAACGTTTTATTAACAGCAAAAATCGTAGCGTTATTAATTGTTATTGTTATTTATACGGACTGATACTAATTGTAAAAAATATTACAATAATAATAATTTAAATTAAAAATATTTAAAAGATTTCAAAACTTTTATAACTTCGTTTTTTCAATTAAAATTTACAGGTTTTAGTGTTGTCGAAAAATGACATTTTCATAGTAAAATTACACATTTTTTTCAATGTAAGTAATTGAATTAGTGCTGCATTAATAATGGTAATAATAAAATAAAGGTAATATAAAGCACCAATTCTTACCATTTTTTAGAATTAGTGTTTACAATGTTTTACAGGAACTGAAAGTTAACCAAAAACGTTGACTTGATAACTTTTAAATCAAATGTTTCCCAATTCTCTAATATAAAGCCCTAAAAATACAAATTAAGCACTAGTTCTTTGTAGTTTTTTAAATAGTGCATATGCAATATAATTAGTTTAACAAACTTTAAATTTAAGGATCTATGAACCCAAATTTAGAAAGTGAATCAAATTCAAAAGGTTTCAGTGTCAATCGATTTAACTTTAAAACAGATTATCTCAACAATAGCAAATTAACAGAAAATCTTATCAATAATCTTATATTTACAGTAATTCAAACATTTAACAAAAATTAAACATATACATATACATTTGAGAGTTACATTAAAAATTAAGCCACTTACTTCTATAATAACAAAAAGAATAAAAAAAGCATTACGCATTAATCAAAAAAACAACAAATAAAACTAATTTAAATAGCTATCATTAATAACAAAATCTTTAATGTAATTTATCTGACTTCCAAACGTTTTCGCAAAATTAAAACCGGAACGCAACTGTTTTAAAAATTATTGGCTCTATTATGTTACTTTAAATTAAATAGAAATGCGTAAAATTGAATAGAATTTAAAAGACAATCGATACAGTTGGAAATTTGTGTTCTGTAATTATTAGGATTTCAATCATCGAGTTTTGCTGGCGCCGTCAAATTTAAATTGTTAATTTTACTGTTTTTTTGTCAATGTCACAAAACAACAAATTTTACGCAATAAAAATTGTGCATTTTGATTCTATGTATACCATTTCTATTCGATTTGTCAAAATTTGCAGTATCACTGGGTCTAAGCAGATTGAGTTGCTCAATAACTGCCAATGACACTGCTAGTTGCACACAAAAACTTGTTACGTTAAAACTTCTTAGTTTAAGAATCTTTGAACATCCGCAATATTAATAATGTAATTCGATTAAGGTTTCGATAGTTGTATGTGAAAGAATCGCTGAGGTAAAAGAGCATTTCTATTTTATGGCAAGATATAATTTTCTTTTAATCTAACAGCATTTTGTGTACCGTCACGTGTTAACTAAAGAAATTCTTAATTACTGTTAATTACTTCTTATAATGGTCGATAACTAAGACATGCAAGAATTTTTGTAATAACCTTATTTAGTGCATTCATGTCAGCATCTAGTATCCATTAAATGAGAAAGTCCAATCCAACATTTTAAACTTTTTCTTTATGAGCGAATGATCGTGAATAAAGATTCACCAAGCCAAGTAGCTTGGTTTGAAATGTAACAGCTTAGTTTCGGCTTGAAAATCAAGTTTTTTTAAAAATAAAAGTTTGACATGGTTTAATGTTTGTGAATACAGACTTCGCTTGGTTTTCAAGCTTACAAGCCTTTTCAAACCTTTTTTTGCTCCTTTCGCAGAAGTAGTTTAATGCTTTGGAACACGTACTCCGCACGTGTTGCAGCTAACTGCCACAATATAAATGATATAGGTAAACAATTACCAACTAGTAGCATATAAATTTGAACTGAAGTAAAAGGACAACGCGTTGTCTCGTATACTTAATTATCTAATTATTAATTTGATAATAAAAAATACACAGTATATATTTTATGGTTATAG
Organism: Aquatica leii; assembly: GCA_035610365.1. Classification (NCBI taxonomy): domain Eukaryota; kingdom Metazoa; phylum Arthropoda; class Insecta; order Coleoptera; family Lampyridae; genus Aquatica; species Aquatica leii. The sequence goes on along the minus strand of CM069435.1, from coordinate 44,120,959 downwards.
AAATACTAGATTTATTCCCGTGTAGTAGGCATGGTAATAGGCACAAAGTACTGTTCTTACAGAGTATTCACGATGCGAAGTTTGAATTTGTATACTTGGTGACGCGACTTCTGGTTAATCCCGAGTTATGACGTAACCTAGTATACAGCGTGGTTCTGATAAACAACTACAAACTTAAAGAAAAGTTTTCTTATGACATTGAATAAAAATTTTTCCTCCCTTGGTCTAAATTGATATTTGCAATTAAAGTTTTCAGACCGGTTCTGTCTATTTAAATAAAAGTGAAGGTTGAGTTTTGATTTTAACTACTTTGTCAATGCTATTAGATACGTATGAGTTGCGTTAATTATGATTCTCTTTAATTATTCGTCATCCACAAAATAAATTGTTAGTAAAATAATTACAACAAATACCAATCTTTATTTATTTGTATTTACACTGATTTTAATTACCAAAAAGTACTTTGTCTACTTGATTATGCTTATCTGTGGTTGTAACCAAAACAAGACTTCAACTAAATAAACAAAAAACGTTTCAATATAAGAAGTATAAATTATAAATGTAGCTTTAAAACTCATTTCGACGACTTGCTTAATTTCTGTTTATATTTCTTCAGATGACGCTGTTTGCTAAAACGATTTGTGTAAATTGCCTTCTATAGACTTGATTTCAGGGTATAAACTTTACATTAAAATAACATTATTTTCAAGAGCTTGAAATCTTGGTAAAACTTAAAAACTGTATTTCTAAAAGCTTAGTTTAGCTAATATTAAATTTGGTTTGATTATTTAAACGCTTGGCTTGATTTTTTGAAAACTTGGCTTGATTTCAAGCCGAAAAGGTAAAGTTTTAATTATGGAAGATCATCGCTTTAAAGTTTCTGAAATTATGGAAATAACTGGCATTCCATAGTTGTGTCTATAAAACCATATGCAACCTAAACTTGACCTAAAATTGATGTTATTTACGCGAGTGCAAAATAAAAGTAAGGGTAACGTGCAGTAAAGGTATATAGCCTACTGCGCATTGGTAGGCGGTTCTTTCGTCGCTCATCTGAAATGTTTTTCTATATTTGTAAACAGATAATTGGTCGCACTTCAGCTGAGTGCACAGTTTACGTTTTACCGTAAGAAACTTAAAATTAATGTAACATAAAAACTTATCAACCAAGTTTTCTCAAGTTGCGGAACGCCCAACTTTGAGACGTGCCCAAATTTTAGTTTCTTTGTGGCTTATAAAGTGAATTTTTCGATTTGCAGTTTTATAAACATAACCACAACTAAACGACAGAAAAATTATTGTTTTGTAAAAATTGTGGTTAATACTTTTATTGTTAGTTTTATTTGAAGTTAATATAAATTGGTACAACGAAACGAATCAAATTTTTTTAAAGTTCTTTATATTGTGTAAGCAGAAGAACTTGCAAATGATGCCAAAACGATATAAGTACACGCAATATTAAAAATCTAAAAGAATTCTACCAAGATGAATTTTGGCGCCGTTATAGACCTACTTAACATACAGTGTTAAACACGTTTTTAGCGCGTGTTCCGCCACCGTTGACTTCGAAGATTGTTTAGGACGACTACATCTTTGATGCTCCTTAATACGAATTCCCACGCTTCTATCCGTTTCTCCTATGTATGCTAAACGACAAAAGCAAGGAATGCTATAAACAACGTTAGATTGAAAAGGAATAACATCTTTTACCGGATTTAAAGCTTGAGCCAATTTAGGAAGAGTAAAAACCGAGTAACAATGTTGTTTTAGACAACATTTTTCCTATACGGTCCGTGGTACCTTTAACATATGGTAGATTCCGCTGTTACTCTTGGTTTAGCAGACGTAAACTTTGTAATTAACCGCTTAATACTGTTTCTATTGTAATTGTTTGCAACTAACACCTTGGTTAAATGATTCAACTCTTTTTGAAGATTTTGAAGTTGACGTGACAATTTCTGAGAAGGGTGATGATAATTCGTTTAAATATCTATGTGTCAACTTTTAAATCCGGTGAAGGACTTTATTTCTGTTTAATCTGAGAGCGTTTATAGCAATCCTTGCTTCGTGGTCGTGAATTACATAAAAATATCATCATCATTAAATTATGTTTAAAAACGCTAAAATTTTGTCGAATGTTTTTAATTACTATCAGCGAAAAATTAGAGAATCTATTAAAATAATTTAGAATATTTTTAATATTAACTGAGATCTCAGTTTCCTTTACCGAATATTTGGAAACTAGATTTATCGAGAGGAGACAAGTCTATAAAAGCTAAACTTCACGGAACAATTAATCAGTTTGTTACGGGCTCTGAAGATGCGACGTTTGACGAAAGCTGCGCTTGTGTGATAACGACAACACGGGAATTATCCAATATGGAAAATTGTGTTATAAATGCAAATTTGACTGCAAAAAATGAACAAATAGATGAGATTCGGCATCCTAAATTTTTATAGTTTTCTAGCAAATTAGCCACGATATTTTGGTAGTTTCCACTCTTTTAATTTTACAGAAAATGTCCAAGCTACCAGCAGTAAATTATTCAAATTGTTTCATAACAGTTGTCTTCTTTTTTTAGTCTTTTCGCAAGCTGCTTAATCAATCCTAATTTAATGTGAGAGGGGATAAAGTCACCAAATCGGAATCCACTAACGGCTCCAATTTTATATTAAATTTTCTAAGAACAATGTTAGTCCGTGAGTGCCATTCCTTTATTTGGCAACGTTCCTGAACTGCTCAGGTATCCGACAGACACAAAAAACAACAATATTTTTTAAACCCTTCTTGCATTCCAAGTATTAAATATATAACTTTAAAGTCGCCACAGATTTGCCAAAGATGATTTAAACATTGAATGAGATTTAATATAGTTGACATACTGTCACACGTTTTTTTTTGAGTTTGTACGATGAGGCAATGGAATTGATGGTTTTGAGTTACCATTACATAGTAAGACGGGTTTGAGACTTGTTTCCGACGAGTCGATTAATAATTGTCATTCTGCAGAGTTAAATTTAATACTCATTTCATACAAAAGTTTGTTTGTTCAAAGCATCGTTTAAACCTGCCTCGTCCGTGGAATTTGAAAAAAAATCAATTTAGTTGAAAACTCACAATCAGTTTTTTGCAACGGTTTGCTTGTATGTATACGTTACTTTGTGTTTATTCTTTTTTAAAAACTCTTCAATTTTTACAAAACAGAAATAACAGTCCGTGGCATGATTTGTTAGATTACGCGAAATCGTCGATTTTGCATTGATTTTTAATTTTACAGCCAAAATATTATTTATAACCATTCACAAGTGTTTGATGGCAGAGCCATCTCATAGTATAAATTTACTATGTGATTAAAATTAACTGTAGATAGCTATAAACGTTGTGGTTTTATCCCGACGAATAATTCAAAGCATATTTTGAAATTCGCGGGTGTTAAACTAACTCAACGTATTTACCATCGTTTATAGCTATCTACAATTATTTATAACATTTTTGAATTAATTTTCCGTTAATCTTAGTAAAAACAGATAAAAATATTAAACATGTAACGTGATACTATATGTTGAAATGCCGTTATGTTTAAAACAATGCAAAATATTAAAACTTAGATTAAGTCAGTTATAAATATCATGTCAGCCAGTGTTCTTTACACAACATTAATTTAGAAATTTCTTATTTAGCAATTTTTGTTTTACTTTATACCACTTCAAGCAATGTTGGTTGCTTATACGTGAGATGCAGACCTTTTATAATACGTACACACCTCTTAATAGAGTTACGTTGGGAATTGGGAATGATAACAATATCCGAAATTCAGAAAAAAACAAATAAAGGTTTATTAGTTACAAAGCAGTAAATACATATAGCGTGTATCTCATGAAAAAGTTCTTAATGTGAAATCATAACATCAATACAAACAGACAAATTTTCATAAAACAAAAATTACTAAACTGTAGCATTAAATAGTTTGCTATAAGGTTGTCGATGCAGTTGTGAAAATTACATTAGAATGTTCTCCTAATGCTGATGAGCCCCAAAAGGACGAAACGGCCGTCCAGTAGTTCACTTTAGTTGCATTTGCACAATTGCATTGTCATTCCTTTACTCCCAATGTCTTTTACGTTGTGGTTTTATCCCGCAGTTTTATTCAAAACTATTTTGAAATACGCGCGTGTAAAATGTACTCACAAGCGTTGTTATGGGTTATTTACAGTTATTATTGTTTATGTATAGAAGCAAACTTGAAAAGAAAATTAATAATGTAAACCGAAATTATGATTACTATAAACGGTGTTTTTTCGATGTAGTAGCATAGTCCGGCGTTCTTTAACAAAATGATAACATTTATCCGACATAACATTATCCGTGACTCAACAATTCAATTCAAAAAAAACAAAACAAATGCAAGAGAATTATTTAGACCTATAGTTAAAATTAAATTTATTTATGTTTTTTATTTCAAAACTATGTAATGCCTCATCAGGAAAATGCTGGTTACATGATCTGAAAACTTTCTTCTCACAAGCATTGTTAAAAAATTTGTATTTTCAAGTTAAAAATTTGTTGCGTAATGTTGCACAATTTTCTATAAAATAATGTCGTTGTTTAATTTTGACAATATTGTAAACGTTGTATCTGTGACTGAAATAAAAAAATCTATTAATGTAACTGAAGAGTTAGATAATTTCGTTAATATCGACATAGTTAACATTGGCCTCAGATACTAATTGTAATATACAATACAAAGATAATTGTAAATTATTCAAAAACAAAGCAATTTATAAAATTATTGTAATATCACAAACATACAAAATAAACAAAAAAAGAGTAAATTATTGAAGATTCGTCAATTTAGACCTAAATAATATATTATTTAAAAAACTGAAAAACGCTTTTAGGAAACCTAAAGAGAATACATTAAGAGCCCTTCACAATGATTCTAATAGTAATCATGCAAACGCTACAAACTAAATGTATTGACTCAATGTTAGTCTTTTTTGTCAATTTTAGCAATTATAGTAGTTCTTCTCTTCTTGCTATTACAATAAAAATAATTTTTATAAATTTTGGGTTTTGTAAATATGTTCATGTAAGAGATGCGTTCCCATTTGTTCTATAAAATCAATATTTGTTTAGATTTAGATGGTAACTAATTTTTTATTTCTTTTTGTGCATTGTTTTTCAACATATTTAATCAATTCTTGTACATTCATTGTGATTATATAATAAATAATTAAACGTCACTATTATTCTAACCTACTAGATATAATAATATAAACTCTTGTATGCACCCCTGACGTTACTAGATGATTATACACCCATCCGAGGGCATTTGATGTATGTTGATCACTCGAGCCAAATGCCCTCGGACTGCATACCTTTGCTATCCAAGCGTAATCGTTATAATAACGCCCTCAGTGCATAAATAGCTATTTTTGTGTATTTAATTAGCTATTTCTAATTTCCAAAAACAAAAAGCAAAATACTAAAGTAAAGTACTAAAGTTGTCGGATACTAAAAAGCAGTACAAACATGTATGAAAAATATTACAAAATTATGTATTAAAATTCGTTTAATAATAATAATAATTGAGCTTTTACTAGCTGTGTCATAAAAGTTTACAGCGACGCTGCATATAATAAAATTTAGTACGATAGAATTACTCCAGTAAAGTTTCGGGAACTAAGATCTTAATGGTGCAATGCATAATTCCAAGTGTTGTATTGACATTGGCCTTTCTGTAATTAACGCTTTATTGCTTTTAAATAAACATTTAAAACTAACGCTTTTAATCAGTAATACAAAGTACAGCACTAATCGAAAACAATAACCATTGTAATCATGTACCGACGTTTAAATATTCTTATGACAAGTGCTTTGCTAAATATAAATAGTTATTTTAAGAATTAAAAAAATTTACAATTATTTATTTGTTTCTAAGATTTTGTAGACAAAAACATGCGTACAATTTAATTACTTAAATCAATATGATGAGTGCAAATTACTCACTAATGGATTTTTCTGTTAAATTTCACAATGGCTATAAACAATTTTATTTCTTTATTTTGATTTTAGCTAGATTTACACAATTAACAAGTTAACAATAAAATATAAATTATTTAGCAAAACAAACGATGTCTATTGTAAGAAATTTTTTATGTTTTTAGGTCTAACAAAGCATTATTTTGTATGTTTGAAAGAACGTAGGTTTTCAATTGCCCGCTTGTTTTTAAAAATGTACGTCATGCATTAAGAGGTGAAGAACTTCAACAAGAACACCCAAAATACGTACAACAAATGGTAAACATTATATTTTTTTATATTAACAGCTCAAAAATTGAATTCAAAAAAATTTGTAAATAGTGCCTAGTTTTAGTGTTTTGGTACTATTTAGATTATTTTACGTTAAATTTTACTACTTGATAATAAAACAACAATTCCACAATAACAAAAAAAAAGATGGAAAAAGTGCAACGCATTAAAAACCATTAAAATGTTTCCAAAATACAACAATTGAATTTGAATAGCTTTCAGATGTGACATCAAAAACTTCAACTATTTCTATTATTGCATAATATAATATTTTTTTTAAATGAATATTAGGAAAAATAAATAGTGCTACTATTTATTTTTCATAATATTATGAAAAATAAATTGTAGCACATAAAGACTTTATGGTAGAAAAATTGATAATAATGAGATACAAAAAAAAATATTCTGAACAATATTATTGAAAAACTAATGCAAAAAAACGAAAGATATAACACTTTCAATATGTACAAAAAAATTAAAAATAGCTAGTTTGTTTAAGAAAAAACATCACATCAAACTGTGTAATAACAATATGCCTGTGATTTATAACTTACTAACAGGCCCGCCAAAAGTAAAAAAATGATAAAGCAAACAACATTGTCAAAACAAAATTTATAATGATAAAAAAACCAGTAAGGAATTGCTAGCTATTACATTGTTTTTTATTTGTTAATTTTTTTATTTTTACTCTTTGAGACGAGGGAACCGAATTACTTCTCGAAAATAATATATTTTTTAAATGAAAGTACTCAATAATAGCATTTATTCGATCGAATACGTAATACGTAACATGATAACATAATTGTGTGAACTCAAACAAATCTGATTTTATTCATATTTGAGCTTGAAATTTGGGTTGCAATGAGCCAACGAGCGAATAAGCGCTTTTTTCCTGTCTGAGCTTGCAATGCACTTTACATATTTAGGCGCTGCATCGGTTGCGATTTCATTTGTTGCCTGATACCCGATCGATAATTAACTTAACGAAGTGAAAAGGTGGATGGGGTAAAAGATATCTGCTTTTAAAATTTTAGTTTTTTCTAGTTTTACAGACTTTATAGTGATATGTTTTGTGTAGTAAATATAAGTGAGTTTTTCTAAAATTTATTTTTTATATAAGATTTATTAAAACATTAAAAGCCAAAAACTTGCATCTTAAAAATCCTTTTATATTTGATTATATAAACATATAAACGTATTAATTTCTTTACAGTATACAAGATGTCAGAAAGAAAACAGGAAATTGGCTGAATAAAAGAAAAAAAGTGGAAGAACTGGAAAACCATGTCAAAATTACGAATTTTTTTCAGAACCCGAGTCTACTTTGCCAAATAATAATAACAACAATAATACAACTGAATCTTAATATTCGGAACCTGTACTTGAAACAAGTATCAGCAGCAGACAAGAAACTGATCTTCTAGAAAACAATCTATCAACATCTTCAAGTTCCGCTGATAATGAGAATCAACACCTTCAAAAATTACCAGAACGGAAAATATGACTCAACTTTCGAAAGATGCTGCACTATGGCCAAAAAAATTACGTCCTAATAATATTCAAGAATTAGTATAACGTGGCCCTGCTCGTTATCAAAGCAAAAAGGATATTTATCCGAGACATAGTTCGGAGTCAGGGCGTAAGTTTTCCAATACTTACTTCTTTAGAATTTTACCAAACAAAGAAAAAATTGAGCGTTTTTGGTTGTTGTTTTGTATTTCGTAACAAAAAATTCATTTTACTGATGCTGTTGCAAAATTTTTAATGATAGCGATTTGAAATCCGTTTGCCTTAGTGATAAATCTGGCAGTATTTAAATGAACATTTAAACATTCATGAAAAGAACAAGTTACATATCGAAAATGTTCTAAAATTGCTAGATCTTTCTAACCGTTTTAATAGAAATATTGGCAAGCTGTTATAGAAAGAATTTTCTACGTGATTCAGTTTTTAAGTCAGCAAAATTTTACTTTTCGTGAAAGTAGTAATAAGTTGTTGAGAAAAAGAATGGCAATTTTCTAAAACTCCCAGAGATGATTTCCAAATTCGACCCGATTATGTCAGAATGTACAAAACGCTCTCAAGTAAAAGATGACAAAAACTATCTCGGGGATAAAATACAAAATGAAGTAATCAACTTGATCGGTGAAAATATCAAATCCAAAATTTTTGAGCTAAAGGCAAAATATTATTCCATATTATTATCCTGCACTCCTGACTCTAGTCACCAAAAACAAATTTCAGTTTGTATAAGATTTGTTAAATTAAATTGCACGAAAATTAGTATAGAACATTTTTCATTATTTTGTCCTATAGATGATGTGTCGGGTGTAGGCTTGACAAATTTTGTTTTTGTCGGCGTTAGAGAAAGATTTGCGAGATGAGGGTTACGAAAATGGGGCAAATATGCGTGGTAGGCATAATGGTCTACAAAAAAAATTTTGGATTTCAATCTGTGAGCTTTCTTTATTCCTCGTTGCCTTGTTTCAGCTTCAACTAAACGCTGGTCAATTTTGAAATCTAATTTATCTGATGTAACAAATTTAACTTTAAAACCTTTATCGGATACTCGATGGTTTAGTAGAATAGATGCAATAACTCCTTTAAGGTAACAACTTGGGGAGGTTTATGATGCTCTGTTTGAAATAAACTAAAGTAACTTTGAAAATAACGTAAAAAATTTGATTGCATCGTTGGCCAAAAAATTGCAAAATTTTGAGTTCATTTGCATTCTTATATTGTAGTATAATATTTTAAGTAAAGTTAACATTGTTAGTAAAATTATTCAAAAACCAAACTTTCATGTTGCTCAGTGTGGTAATCATAGAAATAATTTGAATAATTTTTTTAAAGCTTATCGCTCCGATAAAGGTTTTAATGATCTATTGATTCATGCTAAAGAAACAGCATCCAGCTAAGACATAAAACCTAAATTCAAAAAACAAAGAGGTCTAAGACTGCGAAAAATAAAAGAAACATTTTGATTATAAATGTGACGATGAACCGATCCACGACAAAGCATTAAAGTTCAAAATTATTTTTTTTTAATGCTTTAGATGTAATCATAACATCAGTGGACGAGAGATTCCAATTACTTTCTTCTTACTCTAATAATTTCGCGTTTTTAATATATTCGTTTTACTATGGAATTAGAAAGCAACTCTTCTTTACAATTTTTGGACTTTTAGTTAATTGAAATAAAGATGGTTCACTATCACATTCAGTTTGTCGCATCATCACCTTTATCAGAAATTATCAGATTTTTTAGTGTACAGAGCTGCTTTCTTAAGTCAACCCCAATATCTTTAAAAGAGTTAAATTATGTAACCAAGGTGTTAGTCGCAAACAATTACAATAGCAAAAGTATTAAACAATCTATTACACAGTTTACGTCTGCAAAACCTATGTTAAACGTGCTCTTCTTAAATTGGGTCAATTATTAAATCCGGTGAAGGACATTATTCCTTTTCAATCTCACGGCGTTTATAGCATTCTTTGTTCTTGTGGTCGTGCATACATAGAAGAAGGAGCATTAAAAATGTAGTCGTCTTAAACAATCTTCAAAGTCAGCAGTGGCAGAACACGAGCTAGAAACAGGTCATCAAATTATATTTGAAAACACTAAGATTTTCGCTAATGTTTCTAATTACATTCAGCAAAAAATTAGGAAATCCATTGGAATAATTAGAAATCGTTTTAATATTAACCGAGATTTTAGTTTTTCTTTACAGAAATTTGGAAACCAGTTTTATCGATCAGAGGCCAAGACTTCACGGCGCGATCAATCAGCTTGTTCCGGGCTTCAAAGATGTCTCCTGTGACGTGTGATAAAATCTCAGCTTGTGTAATAACAACAACATGAATTTTATCCAAAATGAAAAATTGTATTAAAATTATTAGTTTTTTTTATAATTTCTTATTTTGCATATTATGCGTTTAAATTTCTAAGCTTTCTATAGTTATTATTATAGTTAAACAATTTGCAAAAATTAAAGCACGGAAAGCTCAATTCACTAAAATAATAATAACAATACAGACAGACATTATTAAAATAATATATTGTTTTGTTTTTATTTGTCTATCAGTTTCGTCTTGTGATATATAAACGAGTATTTTTAATGTTTTAAATGTTTTTTTTTATTTCTTGTGCTTTTGTATCATATATTACATTTGAAACTAAAATACAAAAATTTTAAGTTGTAATACTGTTAGAATATATTTCTGTTTTCTATAAGTTTATAATTATCTTATGTACCTCAATGAAAAAATACTTGTTTGACTCTTATGGCTTGTACTTGTAAAATATAAAAATGAAAATAAATTTATGAAAATACTTTTTAAAATTATTTTTCAATAGTGGATAATAATAACTAACTTAACCCGTATCTGTACTCACATATGAACGTAATACAAATTTGGGGCGTTATTTTAAATTTGCACAAGAACGCAAAAAGTGTTAGGCGCGGGCCTGATTACTAAAACAAATCAATTTTTCGATAAGTCGCTATTTCCAAGACATTTTTTTTGTACTTGTATTTTTTTGTCCGACAATTTGTACCTGACAACAATGTGTGATTCACTATCAACTTTGTTGTCTAAATTTAGCCAAAAGACGATTAAGATATTTCTAAAATTAGAGCTTGAATACTAATTTATTTACTACAACATAGTTGTTTTCAGTGTTTTCACAACGTTAACGTTGATTCGGTTCGATATCGATAGTAGTGTTTTTGTTTACGTTAAATTCGTGCTTAAAAAACACTGTATCTTATGTCAATTTCAATATAAAATTTTATGAAAATAAACAGGAAGTTTGTAACAAAATTCAGATTGTTTATTTTAGAAATTTAAACTAATAAATAAAAATGTAGAAAAACACTTCTAGTTGATATTTTAATTACTTGGATGATACTTGAAAGCACTAGTAATTTCAAATTAATTTTATAAAATAAAGATTACAGTTTTGGTTGATTACCTTAATGCAAAAGTAAATGTTTTTATAACTTTTTTATTTCAATCATGTCAAAATTGAATATTTTAAAAAAGTAAGTCTAAAACGTAAGTAGTATCAAAACTGTGAAATTCTATTAAACATATTGACACAATTATAAAAAGTTTCTCTTGTACATTATATTACCACAATATTATGCTTGAATTTCAAAACTATAAACACGCATATAAATTTTTTAAAAAGTTTTTAAAACCAGTTTAAAAAAAAAACCATTCGTTTATCGGAATTTGCTAATAAGAAATGGTTTCAAGTAAAGTTACTTTACGACTGTCTACAACAAAAAACCAAGAAGCTGTTAGTTACAGTATACATACAGACAGATACAAAGTAGCTACCGTTCTAAGGTCGCGCTTAACAGAGATAATAAAAACGAAATCAAAAACGACAAGAAACGCACGGTGAACAAAAGCTCACTAGACAGCAAGCTTTTGAAATGAACAAAACTGAGCGAAAAAACTGATAGTGGAGGCGGAGGATAAAAAAAATATGATGACAAGAAAATCAAGAGAAAAACGAATAAAAAAATAAGAAATGGCGGCAAAGAGAAAGGACGATTGATAAAAAAAAATATACAATTTTGTAAACAGAGGAAGAAAAACAGGGGCAGAATGGAACGGGTTTCTTGATTGATGTCGAGAGATAATTTAATATAATTTAAGAAAATAAATGGAAAAATTTCATATTTTAGGCTAAAAAATAATATAGCCAATATCACCATCATAAATGTCTGTGTACCAACAGTGATAGCTGGTAAAGAAGTGAATAATCAGTGTTATGATAAAATAAGCAACATCTGTAAAAAATATTAAAATAGGACACACGCGTCCTTTTGGAATTTCAGTGCAAAGATAGAAAAAGAAGAATACTGGAGAAGAGTAACTGGAAAAGAAACTCTACATAATAAAACAAACAACAATGGAACATGACTGGAATATTTGGCAACATAAATAGAGATGTATATAGTCAGCACCGAATACCAACATAAACCACAGCACAAGATAACATGGCTAATTCTAGTGAAAACAACAGGGAACCTGATAGACAAAAAACGCTAAAAAATGATATACGGTGTAAGGTCGTTCCGAGGAGCAGACCACGTCTTAGCTATAGCGATGCTTAAGTTAAGAATGGTAGGTGGGATGATAGAAAGAATAAATTAAAGACCAACAGAAAAAGAAAAATTGAGACGATAATAGAAAAGCAGTCATTATACAAAAAGAAGTCAAAAAATATTTAGTAGATAATTCAGAAGACGACAATAATGAAAAAGAATAGAATAATAGAAAATAGAGTGCCAGATAAGACACTAGGAGAAAAAATGTAGAAAAAATTAAGGAATGGTTTGATCAAGAATGCAAAACAATGAAGCACAAAAAGAAAGCGAGGTGGCTATATTAAAGTGGTTAAAAACAGGAAGGGAAATAGGATGTAGAACATACTAAGAAGGTAGAAAGGATAACATTAACATGAGTGAAATGCGATAGCAGAGACATCTTATAGTATAAATTTACTATGTATGAATATTAGTATGTAAATAGCTATAGAGATGGAAACGTTGAAATTTGATTTTATCCCGCGTAATTCAAATAAGTTTTGAATATACCGCAGGTAACTGTTCTGGAGAAAGATCATTTTCTTGTTTGCTACTAGTTAAAAACTATTTACGCACTACAATGACAGAGTAAAGGTTAAACGATCTAGTTTTGCTCAACATAGAAGCGAATTATTTAAAGAAATTGGGTTGCGAAGATTTATTTAATGATTTTGCTTCGCTTAAATAGATGCGTTTTGTAACACGTAAAATATATTTTATACCTTGTATGAGAATAAACTTGTACTGAAAAAAAACATGGTTTCCTTAGTTTAAACTTATTCATTTATACAGTAATTATAGAACAGTGCACGCCGCTTATTGGACTTACGGATAATGTTATCAGTCAGGTAATTTTATCACTTTATTAAAAACCGGGCCAGACGTATGCTACTACATAGAGAAAACACCGTTTATAGTAATCATCATTTTGGTTTATGTTATTAATTTTCTTCTCGGGTTTGCTTAAACAATTATCTATTTTGCATTTTCTGAATTTTCACAATACGCTTGTTTAGGGTGAATTTTTTTTTCCTTGTACCCTAAAAATAGTTATTTAGCATATTTAACTTTATTTTTGCAATGTTATTTATTCAAATTTTTTAAAAGCATGTGAGTTCTTAGAGTAACAACTTCACTTAACTACGTCTTAAATGATGTTATTTTGTATTTATTTTTATTTTTAATGTCACCAAATTGCTGAGAAGAAATGTATTGTTCTTAGAACAGTGAATGTTATAACGTTATTTTAATTTCTTTTTATTAATGGTGTCAACTATTTAAAACTACAGGTTCGTAATTTTCGATTTATTTGACTCAAAATTTTAAATTTTTTTAAACGTTTTATAAAAACTATTTTTGCTTGTATTGATGATGATGATTTACTGCTTTTTAACCAATAAACATTTATTTGTTTTTTCTGAATTTTGGTTATTATCATTCGGTTATTGTTATCAAAAACTCCAAATCCCAACGTGATTCTATTAAGCGGGTGCACTGTACTAATGTTAGGAAACTAACTTAGCTATACGTTTCGTAGCACTTGATTGATTGCAATGATTGTTATTATTCATTAATGAATGTTTATTATTAAGGAGTTGTAAGTTTTCATAACCATTCAGTGTTGTTGTAGTTATTTAACTAAACAAATGTCTCCTATACTATAATTATTTTCAAAGATGTGCGTGAAAACACTAGACTTTTCTAAGCGTCGATACTTATATATAATATAATATGAACTAAATATATTTTAAAACAAATTTCGAATGTTTTTTTTGTTTGCCCAATATATATTTGATTACAATCTTTACAATTAATTTTATATATTTCAGGTTTATCTTGCAGTAGTCTTTAGAATTTCCTAAAAATGTATAAACTGTTATGATTACCAATTTTGTGTACAATAGTTAGCATCAATTGTTGTAAACTTTTTAGTGTTGGTGTCTTTATCATTATTTATTCCTAATTTACCGTTGCTTTCTTATTACGAGAGTGTCTACGAACGGTAACTTATTCTCTATGTCTATATCATACATAAATTTGATCGTAAGAAGTTCAAAATGTCAACAAATTGTTGAGTATTATAAATTTAGGTATCGATGATAGCAAACACATCATCTACATATTGAAACGTCCGAGAAATTACTTGCAAATGCAAGAACCTTCTAGAACTGTTATCTAGTTTCTAGAAGATATAGCGAAAAGTGAGGAACGATCGAGAAGAATTCGCCGATGTCTATAAAAGTCGAAGATGGAAATCGTAGGTCAGTTATTGCTGGAATGCGAATGTGTTAAGAAGATTATCAAGTGAAAATAAATCGTTAACACGTGTTTGTCTACATAAATAAATCGAGAATAATCGTGTATGTGATAATTAGTGTAAACAAGAGTGATATCCGAGGACGTTATCTTATCTTAAGTGTTATACAACGGTATACATAAATTGTAGTGTAAGTGTTTTTATTATTAGATTTTATTAGTTCGGTTAATTTAAAAGTGTACATATTTCTATAATAAGTAAACGTAGTTTTAGTCGTTTTAAATAAATTAGTTAATAATAAATAAGAACGTAACAGTGGTGGCAGAAGTGGGATGACCGAAGTGTTGAAGCATCTCCACGATGGGACATCAGGAGGACGCTTTGGCATTAAGAAGACGTTGGGTAAAGTGCGAGAACGATTCTACTGGATGAACTGCAAAGAGGACGTCATGAAATGGTGCCGTAAATGCATAGTCTGCGCTTCAGGAAATGGTCCAGCGAGAAAGCGCAAAGCACCCATGAAACAATACAACGTAGGAAGCCCTTTGGAAAGAGTAGCGATTGACATCGCAGGGCCGTTCCCAGAATCCGATTCGGGAAATAAATACATCTTGGTGGCGATGGATTATTTCACGAAATGGACGGAGGCTTACGCCATACCCAATCAGGAAGCAGCTACAGTCGCAGACGTATTAGTAAAGGAGTTTTTCTGCCGGTTTGGAGTTCCGTTGGAATTACACTCCGATCAAGGCCGCAATTTTGAGTCTGGGCTGTTTCAAGAAGTTTGCCGACTGTTAGGAATTAAAAAGACTAGGACAACGCCTCTCCATCCTCAGTCTGATGGCATGGTTGAACGGATGAATCGAACAATGGGCAAGTACTTAGCCAAGGTAGTGTCCGAACATCAAAGAGACTGGGATCAGTACTTGCACCTATTTTTAATGGCGTACCGATCATCCGTTCACGAAAGCACAAGCCAAACACCATCCTGTGTCATGCTCGGTCGTGAGATAAGATTACCATGCGATCTTCAATTTGGACGAAGACCGGAAGAAGAAGTCGCTGGAGAAGATTACGTCAGCAAGCTGGCAAAGAGGCTAGACGAAGTACATGAAGAGGTTCGTAAAAACACACACAAATTGCCAGCGACAGGATGAAAACAAGATATGACGTCAAGGCGCAAAATGGTGGGTTTCAACCTGGCGATATGGTTTGGTTGTATAACCCTCAAAGGAGACGTGGTTTGTCGCCGAAGCTGCAAAGGCAATGGGAGGGCCCTATGAAGTCGTGCAGCGTATTAACGACGTTATATACCGCATCCGAAAACCGCCCAGAGGCAAGCCAAAAGTGGTCCACGTCGATCGTCTAGCCCCGTTTGCTGGCGATAACCACAATCCGCAAGTTCAGGTCCGAACCAGAGTAATAAGTAGCAGAACCAGGAATCCAAATCGAAGAAATGGAGTTCGAAAAGTTTATGAACTTATACGGAGGTTCTGGAAAAGCTAGGTTCGAGTTACCACCGAGGAACAACAAGACCTGTTCCAGACACAAAGATTACGCCATCGCACATTGCGTGAGCGAGGAGCTTGACATGTCCAAAGGGGTTGCAGTCGTGTTTAAAAGAAGTTTGGACAGCTAGATGAATTACGAAGACAGCAACCGGCAGTCGGAAAGGTTTTAGGACTACGTGGTGACGGACGCTTCGTTTTCTATCTGGTCACCAAGAAATACTCACGTGTCAAGCCGTTATACAAAGATCTGTGGCGAACATTATGGAGTCTCAAGAGACAAATGGAGTTCCATCATGTTAAGAAATTGGCAGTACCCAAGCTTGGTTGTGGCTTAGACCAATTGAATTGGAGGACAGTTCGAAACATGTTGGAGGTCGTCTTCCGAGGAACAGGCGTTCAAGTGTTGGTCTGTAGTTACCAACCGAGGAGAGTATTGAGTCAGGAAAAAGTCCAATGACTGTTACTTTTATGGTCAAGGAAGTTGCCGGAATGGAGGAAGCTGCCGCTATCGCCACGATCCCTTTTACCGGTGTCGCATCCAGTCTCCTGTTCTGGGACAGAACAGTCCTAAGAAGGGCAGTGAAACGTCCGAGAAATTACTTGCAAATGCAAGAACCTTCTAGAACTGTTATCTAGTTTCTAGAAGATATAGCGAAAAGTGAGGAACGATCGAGAAGAATTCGCCGATGTCTATAAAAGTCGAAGATGGAAATCGTAGGTCAGTTATTGCTGGAATGCGAATGTGTTAAGAAGATTATCAAGTGAAAATAAATCGTTAACACGTGTTTGTCTACATAAATAAATCGAGAATAATCGTGTATGTAATAATTAGTGTAAACAAGAGTGATATCCGAGGACGTTATCTTATCTTAAGTGTTATACAACGGTATACATAATTGTGTTAATTGTAATACATTTTCTACTGTGCTATGTCCAAATCGTCGTACAATAAGATATCTTTAAAACTTCAAATGGTTTATAAAAATATTTCTCTTTGTCTAATATACAATATAACCACATTGTTGCTTTTAGCTACTTTCAAATAAATACATTTTTTCCGACCAACTGTTTTGAGTTTTGTGGATTTCGAAAAAAAATAGACTTCTTGAAATTTTGTCTGTCGACTATGCTTTTTAGTATTCCCATCTAATGATGATGATTTTTACTATGCTATGCTAACTATGATTTTGTCAGTTGTATTTTAAACTTTATTTAACCAAGCTATCTCCTTTCCTTTTTCAAAAGTTTTTTTTTGTGGAATAATGTTTTTGCGATGTTTGATTTTTTTTTATTGTGAATGCATCTTTTATATAATAACCTTGTATATATGATGCAACAAAGTTAACTACTTTCTATTGTTAAGTTGAGGCACTTTCAAGTGCAAGTCTTATGATTCTAATTCTAGTTTTCCTAACTTACCGTAATGACATAAATCTAGTCACTTTTTCTTAGCAAATTTAGTTGCGTAGTTAGTTTGTGATGGTAGCATAACCATCCGTTCAAATTTGATCAAGTTACTGTGTTATTTATTTTTGTTTAAATATTGCGCCAAAGTGATTATTGTATTATTTTTCAACTTCAAGCTTATTTTATAGTAAGTAATATTTTATGTAATTCATTTTTTAATTGATAAACATTTACAATTGAGCATAATTTGTACATAACTATAGCTACATAAGTAAAACGACAAAAATCAATACGTACATTGAAAAACACACATATGTACGTAATACATATTGAGAAAAAGAGTTCTGAATTAGTGATGAGATAAATTGTTTACTTGTGTAAATTGAATATTTTCGACTTTTTTTTAGGTAATTTACTGATTTGTTTACTGAATCCAATTGACGTTCGAAAGGTTCATTTAGTTATTTTCAAATTTATTAATTCAAACGATTTTTTTACTTTAAAGCATCAATATTAATTTAACAATTTGTTCAATTAAAAAATCGTGTTAAGTAACTGCATTAATTTTAAGTTTAAAAAAATTGTTCTTTTGCGATTATTACATTCATACACAATTTAACTTAAAATATCAATTTATGTTTATTTGTTTTATTGTTATTGTATTTTTAGGTTAAAACTGTCTTTATTTAATTTACAAACAAAACCATTTATGGATTGTACTTATAGTGCAAACCCAGTAATAATTGTTAATTAAAGTAGCTTTGTATTTGTAATGTATTTGTATTATAATCCATGGGAAGCAGAAACATTATTTGTAACGTCAGTAATTTCTTCGATAAATAACAAATAGATTGTCAATGAATATATCTAATTGAAAACAATTCTAAGCTTTTTGCTATTGCAACAGAAACATTTTTGATTTTTTAAAGCAGGGATTTCATTATAATAAATGCGGTAACGCACGTAAACTTAATCGAATTGAATCCATATGGAGACTCGTGAAAAGAAAAGTTGTATTGAATAATATTGCACAACGAGATATTGATATTAAAAAGCTTTGTAATGTATTTGTATTTTAATCCATGGGAAGCAGAAACATTATTTGTAACGTCAGTAATTTCTTCGATAAATAACAAATAGATTGTCAATGGATATATCTAATTGAAAGCAATTCTAAACTTTTTGCTGTTGCAACAGAGAAATTTTTGATTTTTTAAAGCTGGTATTTCATTATAATAAATGCTGTAATACACGTAAACTTAATCGAATTGAATCCATATGGAGACTCGTGAAAAGAAAAGTTGTATTGAATAATATTTCACAACGAAGATATTAAAAAGCTAGTTCGAAATTAATTTTCTGATTTAAATTTAAAAAATGGGGAAAAGCAATGCAATCATATGTTACATCTTTGTGAAAAAATACTAAAAAACAGATGGTTTAGTTAAGGGTGTGGATAAATTGGCGTTTAAAGTGATGTGTATTTTGTACCGAAATGAGTATATTTTTACTTTTCTGCTTTGTAAATTTTTCAATAAACAATTTGATAAAAAACCGTATTAGTTGTGGTTGTCATAATAATGATTAATAATTCATTCATATAGTGATCAAGATTATTCATACAATATACAAAAACATTTTTTATTTACAGCTTATGCAACCAATTATACATTTGCGTATTAGTCAATTGAGTTGCTGTACATTTTCTAATTTAAAATGACTGAGTTTTAGGAACATTTTACTCTTTTGTCAATAAATAATAATTAAAGAAACATTCACAACCTGAAATAATATTTATTTTAATTTAAGTTTAGTCTTTTCAGTAATATTTCACAAACAAAAAAAGAAGTTTTACTTCAATCGCGCGTAAAGCTTAGACGTACTTAAACTTTTTATTTTTATAATTTTTATTGTTATTACAAACTCAGTACTTTTTTTTAAAATATTTTTAACGCTATTAACTTGAGATTAGTGACTCTTGTGTGCATATACATCTTAATAACAAGCTATGTACAATTTGATAATTATTTATTTATTCTGGAAGAATACGGTACGTTTTTTCCGAACAAATCGAAATCGAAGGTGGGTGTTTAAAATTAATAATTTTATCAAATTTTTTTTGTTTTAATGTGTATAATGCGATTTGAAAAAAAGTACGTGGAATCTGTTTGCATTTAATTAAGTGTATAGTTCCAACTGTTTTGTTTTACTGTACCGTGAAATAATCATAAGTGATAATTTAGCGTAAAAAATTTCTTAATGCAGCCAAGTACAAAAGATTTTTAAATCGCACATGATGACTGCCAGTAATACGTCTAAATTTAAACTTCATAATTCTAAGAATATTGCGTGGATCCAAAGAGATATGGAAGCTAAACGCTTAGATTTTTCCCCTATTCCAAATATAAGGACGTTCTTCTTGTAAAATTGTTTGAGGCGGTCTTTAATTATGATGTCATGAGTACGCTTATAGAAAAAACGACACGTTACACGTTTTCAAAAATTATCAATTATCTGGGGATTCTTATAGTGACTGGGTACAACACGCTACCGGGAAAAAGATTTTACACGGATTCTGAAAATGACTTGAGAAACGAACTTGTCTATAGTTCTATGAGAAGAAATTGTTTTCTTGAAATAAACCGATTTTTTCATTGCGCAGATAACACCAAACCAGATATGTCTGATTTGGAAATTGCAACCTCTAATAAATAAGATGAAAAGTAACTGCATGAGTTTATATGAGGTTGAAGAACATTTATGCTACAACGACAGTATGGTGAAATATAGGAAAGCACGGGTGCAAACAGTTTATCCGAGAGAAACCTATACGTTTTGGTTACAGGATTTGGTGCCTAAACAGTCTAAGTAAGTACTTTATAAACTTTGAAATGTACCAAGGCAACTATCTGCGACGTTCTCAGGAATATGAAAAATTATTTGGAAAATGCGCAGTCCCTCTAGTTAGGATGATGAATGAAGTCAACCAAAAAAAAGGATTCTATTCCTATAAACTATTGTGATAATCTCTTCACTTGTTTGACGTTAATCAAATACTTTCGGGATAATAAAATTCAAGCAACCAGAACTATTTCCAAGACTCGCATTCCGCCCTCTCACCAACAGAAAGTGATAGTTAAAAAGAAACCGTTATCGATAAAAAAGACATAATTATTGTCCGCTGGAGAAACAATAGTACCGTAACAGCGGCTTTTTCTTGTTTTATAGTGCACTTTTAAAAACTATCATTCGTACGTTTTTAAAAGTGCACGATGTACGTAAAGCATCATGTTTTTAATTAAATGTGTTTATTTTTTATTTTAATTATATCAAAAATTACTTGACTCAGTGTGAGCGAGCCTGATGAAGTGTTCATCCTGAACACGAAACGTCGCAAATTACTGAAGTAGTTACTTTCATCCAACCTCCTAAAATAAGGAGTGATTAATTTGACCAAACTTTAAAATTAACTATTAATAATCGCATAGTATGTTCAAAGCAAAAAACCTTTGGTAATGTTAACACACCTACACATATTGCACCAAAGACATAGAATCCTAAAGACACAAAAATAATTTTTAAGCAATTCCTAACAATAAGAAACGTTTTATTTTGTAAAAGTAACAAGCAAGTTGCTGTAATCGACCAAAATGTTGCAAAACTCTAATTTTGGACCAAAAACATCTTTTCTTTTTTTTTATGCGATTGTAGGCACAACCTTGGCATTCTATCACCATCATGACATGATCACAATGAGTTTTTCTTTATCCATTGTTAGAGATCATTGTTTATTCTGTAGTTGACTAACAAGTTAAATGTTGCCCACTGAATCAAACACATTCTCGTCTCGTTTTTGACGGATAATTTATTAGAACTTATAATGCTAATATATACACTTAACAAGAATATTTAAAATTAGTATGAAAATTTGTTCCAATCTAAAAGAAAGAAACAGAAACTTGTATTAAATATTTTGACGAGAATTAAGCATCTTCCAAGCTATAAAAATTACTAAAATTCATCACTAGACTTACATGATTCTTATATAAGTAGTAAGATTACTTTGAATAGATTCAGTAAGGCTCCGGGGCAACATCCACTTAAATGACAATAGCAGTATGCTTGGTATAATGCTTAAAACTTTTCAAAACAATTTTAATCTGACAGAGTGCATTGCTACAAACAAATCGATGGTTAAATTTAAATACAGGAGCAGCATAAAACAATATTTGTTTAACAAGCTTGTAAAGAAAGGTTGCAAAATATAGATTCTAGCTGCTGAATCAGGTTATGCTTAAAACTTTCAAATTTACACAGGTCAAGTTAAGCATTCAGGAAAAAATCTTTTGGTTCCCGTGTTGTAAAGGTTTATATAAAATGAAATCGTTTACATTTCGACAACTTTTTTTAAGTGTTCGTCTTTTCAAAGATTTTTTTGCAAACAAAATTTAATTTGTCAAACACTCAATAAAAATCGTAGATTTTTCCATCATTTTGGAGCGATAGATGTAAGGGTTGCATACGCTATTGGGGAGCCATCTAGCGGCTAGAATAATAAGTTACTTTAGGCACAACAGGAATGTAAATTCGAAGTAATAACAATAAATACATCTTAAACGTGTGCATATTAATTACGTATTTAATTACCAAATTACAATAAAAAATACGCGAAAATATGTACATAGCCACAGGTGCAATTTTGATACAAAATAATCTTCCAGTAGCATACGCTGCAAATGCAGTAACAGAAGAACAGATTAGATATTGCCAAATGAAAAACGAAACGAACTGTTAGCAGTTATGTTTGGGTTACAGAAGTTACGGTAGAAACGGACCACCAGCTTTTAGTTAGCATAATAAAGAAACTACTAAATCAGTCCTCAACGAGGTTGCAGAGAATGCTGTTACAACTACAAAAGTACGAATTCAAGTTAGTATATAAAAGAGGTATCTCGTATTAGCAGATGCCCTGTCAAAAGCCTACATACATGAAGAAGAAGAAGAAGAAGGAAGCTTGAATAGTAATTGAGATAAAAAAGTTGTGGCACATATAAACACAAGAAACAGATAATAACGAGAAATTATGCAAACTCAAAGAAGTAATTAATAAAGGCTGGCCAAATTCAAATAAGAAAATAAGTGGAGAAATAAGAAAATACTGTAATTATGAAAATGAACTGACGATCATAGACTGAATTATATTTAAAGGATAAAGTTGTGTAATACCAAAGTCTATGAGGAAACAAATGGTAGGGGAGATACATTACAGTTATTTGGGATTTAAAAAAATTCTGCAATTAGCTAAAGAATCAATTTTCTGAACAAATATGAATAATGAAATCAAACAAATGATACAACAGTGTCACATATGCAACGAGTATTCAAACAATCAGAGGGCAAAACCATTAATTACACATCAAATACCAAAAATTCCATGGTACAAATTAGCCAGTGACCTTTTTGAAATAGATGGGAACAAATACTTGTTAGTAGTCGACTACTATACAAAATACATTAACGTAGAAATGCTAGGATCAAATACTACAAGCTACACCATAATTAAAAAGTTGAAAGCTATTTTTGCGAAACATGAGATTCCACAAATCTTAGTCACTGATAGAGGACCACAATATACATCCGAACTATTTAAAAACTTTGCAGCAGAATGGAATTTCCACCATGTAGTGACAAGCTCAACATATGCACAAAGCAACGGTATGGCAGAAAGACACATACAGTCAGTCAAGAAAACAATATGCAAAGTACTGGTTGAAAAGAAAAATTGGGAACTGGCCTTGTTGCAATATAGAAGCGCACCAATTTTCGAGGAAATTTCACCATCTCAATTACTAATGGGCCGGAAGGCTCGAACGACATTACCAATACAGCACAACAATCTAAAACCCAAACCAACGGAATACCGTAAATACAATAGACATATCCATCAGAGTCAAACGTATCAGAAATATTATTACGATAAAAGATATGGAGCAAAAAACCTTAACGTTATAAAACCGGGCGAGAATGTTTATGTACAACTTAAGCCAAATACGATACAAAATTTAACTTCGAAACGGATCTTAAGCAGTGAGAAACAGGAGATTTATAAAAGAACGTAAAGTAACAAACATAAACGAAAAAAAGGACAGTGTTAACAAGGAAAAGAAGAAACAAGTCACTTTTGGGGAAACAGTAATATTAAACAAGGGAAACAACAAACATCAAACATTGTATTCAGAGAAAATATATCACAACTTTTTTGATAATTTCAGTAAAGATAGGACTGTTAATTGTCGATAGAGATGTAAGGTTAGATAGGGCCGTGTAAAGGGACGGTTATGGTGTTCATATCAGTGATTCTAATTTAATGGCAGTTAAGCAAAAAGATGACAGAAGTGTACATCTGTTGTCAAATTTTCACCAACCGCAATATAGTAGAAGCTCTATGTCCCCGAATGATAGCTGGTTATAATGCCCATATAAATGCCGTTGATCTGTTCCATCAGAAAAAAACTGTTTATGAAAAACCAAAAAAAAACAAAACATTATTTATTCAAAATTGGATCAACCAACATTTACGATGAAAGACTTTAGGAGAGAAATTTGCACGACAAAAAAATATTAGAAGACAAAAGAAAATTTATCAAAAAAAAACTTTATATTTTTTACAAATTTTACCTAATTACAATGAAATTAGGTTAGATGAATTACTTATATCGCGATGCGGCTCATGTCAATAGTTATTACTTACACCTAATTATAACAACCCAAAATATGATACTTTACTTTTTAAAGGTAAAATTTACAGTAAATACGTAAAAAAACCAGTAACTGCAGGTTTAACACTTGTACTTATCTGTTAGTGTTACGCTATAGCCGTTGCAGCTCAGAGCTAAGCAGGCTCACAAAGCGATTACGCTGAATGCAATAAAATTGAAATAGTGGTAGTAAATTGGTAATAAAAATGTAACAAAATCTCTAATTATTATTTTTAGAGTTGGTTGATTTGGCGGGTGCATCAGCTTCCAGGAAATTAGTTTATTATTTGCTAAATAAAAACAGTTATTACGTATCGGCATTTCTGAACTTTCTGTCTAATAATAAATTTAAATTGTAAAACAAACATAATAAGTAAAAAAAATAAAGTTAAGATACTTATAACAAATCCTATCGCAAATGGAAATTTACTAAAACATGCGTTCAATGAAAGTCACGTGTGGTACGCAGCTCTTTTTTAAATAGACAAAAATAGCTTTATTGAAATGCTAAATTTAATCCTTATAACATAATGTGTACCTTTCAAAGGTATCGCATTTGCACTTGACTGGTCTAGTAACATACATAAAATTATAGCTTTCTCAAATTCTATCAACGGATCAAAGTACGCAAGTAATTAAATTACAACAGTTTATTTTGTAAACAAAAATATTATTTTTCAATCATTTTTTAATCGTTCGTTTTTACTGAGATTTCTGTTTGAAACATATTTTATTTCTATATACCTATTTGGTACATTGTTTTTATAGTTTCTACTAAAATTGGTCCTTTTTTTAGTATTATTAAAAAACTGTTATTTACATTATTATATGCGTTTAAAAAAATTTAGGTTTTGTATATACTGCAAGAAACAGAAACTTTTTGGCGCGACATTCTTCCATACCAAAAACTTGTTCCAAATCGAACAAGGTGAAAACTTACTCTGTTAGAAGGAGCAGCACAGCAGATCAAAGAGTGGAGTTGGGCTCGTTACCTTTTTTCAACCTGATTTAAGCAACCATGTACAGTAACCAGCCAACCATTAAATCGCCTATCAATGTGTTAGTTTTATGTTAATGTCACTTATGTTTCTTAATTAAAATGCGACGCACTTGTAATTCCCAACGAATTATTTTTCTTTTAATTTTCCCAATTTATTCTACGTTAATTCTGTATTTTTTGTTATTATTTTATTAAATAAAATATAAAATAAATGTTTCGTTATATCTTACTTGATGGTTTCTCTTTTCGTTTGTTGCTTCCACTTTTAATATATTTAGTGTCTTTTGTCACAAAAAATAAGACTGATAAAAAATTTAAGCTACAACTGATTAAAATTTTATAGCGCTAAAAAGTGGTCCAAAAACAGTATGCAACTTACACTTTATCTGTAATTTGAATAGTAGAAACTGAAACTAATAGTAAAAAATAATTGTATGTAGACTTCCACGGCCGTTGTCCAATTAATTAGTTTCTTTTGAGATATGCCGTGGTCGTTGAACTTTTAAGATTTCACTGACTATGCTGTTAGCTAACTTAGACGTTATTCTAAGACTGGTGGTGTCTTCTGTTCATCGTTATACATATATTAAACAGTAGTTCCGCTCCTAAACTTCACAAATAAACCACAAGAAGAATAACATGTCATGGATTAATTTTTGAAAAATGGCTATTGAATCCGGGGCATTTAAAAAAAAACGAAACGCTAAAAAGAAGAAAGAGAAAAAGAAGCGTACACCGATAGACTCAAGAAGGTCTTACAAAAAGAGAATATTGGAATTTGGTATAGAACCATTCAAAAACATTTTGTACTCCCTAAGACGGATCCAGTACCAAAACTAAGCACAAAAGGATTCTGTCAACTTTAACATCCACAAAATATCTAAAAATGTTTGTGTATAGACAATCTGGATCTTGATTATACAACAAACTTTATTTTGTAGCTCTTTTCTCTCTTTCATTTTAATTATTTGTGATTGTTGCAATTTTCATGTAGGTATTGCAATTTTTTTTAATTGAAAAAATGGTATAAACTATAATTTTTGATGTTCCTGTTCTTAAATACGGGAAAAGTTGTGAAATGAAAAGGTTGAGTTGTTCTTAATCCACAAATTGTAATAATAATTATTTGATTTAGACATAATCAGTAGTATATTAAATGAGGTTATGTTCGTATGTCAGTAAAATAGTCTATTTTCAACATTACCAAGTGGTTGAACTTTTAGTAGCCGCGGGTCTCTTTTTTTTTCTAATATATATTTTTGGAAACTGTCGGACGTACATAGAAAAAGCATCGCTTATAGTAATCATAATTTTGGTTTATGTAATCAATTATCATCTCAGGTTTGTTTCTATACATGAACAATAACCTATCTTGTACGAATTTTTACAATACGATTGTTTAGAGTGAAAACCCCCAAAAATAGCTGTTTTGCATATTTACCTCTATTTTTGCAATGTTATTTATTTATTCAAGTATTTTGACTGATGTACGTAACGTTACATCATTTAAACATCTGTAAATACGTTATGTCCAAAAATTAACTTGGAAAGCATGTGCGTTCTTAGAATAAAAATTTAAATTAACTTATGTAATAACGTTTTAGAGTTAGCAAATTTCTGAGAAAAATTGTGTAGTTCTTAGAACTGAATTAAACATCATAACGTTGTTTTTGAGTTCTTTTTATTGACTATATCAACAAACTTTTTATTGCTAAAGGTCCGTTGGCTCAAAATTTTGATTTTTTTAAACGTTTTATAAAAATTTTTAGTTTGATATTTTTTGCTTGTATTGATACTATGATTTCAGTTTGTAAATTCACAACCTGTTGATCACATACACGCTGTATGTATTTATTTATGTTTTTTTTTTTAATTTTGGATATTGTTATCATTCGGCGGCGTGCATGATTACTAAAACTTCTTACATGGTTGTTCCAGTTCTAGAAGGTAGGTTCCATAAATTTGGATAAAATATTCTGACACTAACAATTACAGATTGTAAGAGGACCAAAAAAGAACAAAATAATTATTGTATTGCTAAAAAACAGTTTCAAATGCTATCCTAATTCGCAAAATAACATTAGAAGATTACATAGTTTTACGTTTTGAGACAACACACACAAAAATAACAAATGAGATCATAAACGTATTTAAACGAATAATCTAAAAAAAATATCGTTAAAAAAATATTCACACAATTATTTTACATAATTTCCAAAATAAACGAACAAAAAATAACAAACTTAATACGCGTAACTAAAAAAACAGTACAGGTACGATTATATCGTTACGACAATGTATTTGTTATTTTATTGTGCTGATGTATAATAATAAATAATAATCAAAAAATATTAACAAACTGTTAATCAAAAAAACATTAATTATATGTTTAAGTGTATCTATATAATAAGTATTGAATACATACATCATTGTTTACAATAACTTGAATTTGTTAATGGCATTTTAACGTGTGCTGTACACGCTATTTTTCTCACAGAACAAACAAACGTAAAAAATTATTTAAAAAATTAAACATTTTTGTATTTATACTATGCTTAATTGTATCACAAAAGTTATGCAGAAAACCTTGTTCTGAATTACGTTGTTACGGAAATCCCTAGGGAAAGATAGAACTTTGTCCAAGGAAAATACCGTTACGGTTTCTCAAGACCTTAATGTTTATAAAAGTAAGATTATTTTACTAAAAAAACGTGTCATTTAGATTTATATTAAAAATTATAATTTTTTTTAATTAATTCGTGTCCAGGAGCAAAAATACAAAGTATAAAATTCCAAAGTCAATACAAGTTTGAGCTATAAATACTTTTTTAACTTTATTAGCGTTAGTACATTTTTTAATAACGGCAACAGAATTTTACTGCATTTGTTTATAAAAATCAAGTTTAAGTGCAAAACTTCTCACACATTGTAAGGACAACCCATTGTCAAGGAAGTTCGTGCTTAAATATGTTGTTATTACATAAAAAGCGTAAAAAACATATTACTTAATTAAATAGCAAAACACAATTACACATTAAAAAATGATAATTTAAAAAAACAAATAGTTAAAATATTATCCGAAAGCGTCATACTGAAATAATTTTTTAATTTTAAATTATTTAAGAAGGAAATTGGAACCAAAAAAACTGTAAAAAACAAAGTAACAATTGGTACTAATAATTTAATAAAATAATAGAGAGAGCACTCTTAAAAGTTAACCATGTTACCAAAACAGTTAAGTTGCAATCGTTAGTAACTTAGTAATTTTTAGTAAAACATTCTAACCGAGAACTTTAATGTACATTGAAAGTGAAAAGTTCGATACTTTCCGAACGTTTAATTAATTACTTTTACTTCACAGTAATTAATCTTAATAATAACATTAAATGTTATAATTTAACTACAACTAAAATAAACCACGCTCTATATTTTTACTAAAAAACATTTAGGTAAATAAATGCAATGCAATGACTAGTGATATTTTTATATAAATTCAAAACATTCATCGTAAAATCGTAAACATAAGTTTGCAGTATCGATAAACACATTTTTTAACATTTCAACACTAATATTATTTACATTTCCTTTTATAGGTTTTTTATTACACCACTACCGGAAACGTAGTAAGTATAGTTTATTTCTGTATATTCAAAAAAAAATTTAATATTTAAATGAAAGTTTTTCAATACATAGTTTTATTTAAAAAATTAAATAAACAACACCGCTAGTGTTATATTTAACAAATACTTATTTATGTAACAACTTAAAGACGAAGAATGTTAAATTTGAAAAGGAAATTAAGAAATTATCGGATACAACAACGTTGTGGCTAACTAAATTTCTGTCAAAAAAAAGTGTGTTTTAAATTACTAAATAATAACTAAAAACCATATTATTTTATTGAAAGCAAAGAGAGATGCAACAATCACTAAGTTCTATATTCTATTTTTTATTTACAAGGAGCGAAAGTTTACACTATACAGGGTGTATCTGTAATACGACTACAAACTCAAGGAGTAGTATCAAAGGAAAGCAATTTTGATGAGTCAAATTTTTGCGCAAACTGCAACGAAAATTTTTTGTACACAAAAAGTCCTAAGTGTGACTGGATTCAATGTGTCCGATGTCTGCAATGGGTCCATAAATTCTGCACTTTATATGAAAGATTTAGCGTAAACTGCACTTCGTTATCCGAGATAGCTAATAAAAAAACGCCTTTGAATTATTTTCAGAAGTTAATATTATGAATTAAAAAAATTTTAAATTTTATCGGAAATAAAAGCTTAGTTTTCTAGTTTTGTGACTTTTTTGAAAACACTGTAATATCAACTTTTTAAATGATATTAAATGTTGCCATATTACCCAATGCTACATAAACCACAGCGTATCATTTGACATTTCTGCTTGTAACATCTTTGTCAGTGAGAATATGGCAAAGAGCATTTCCCGTCATCTCTATATAAATACAATGCCACCTTTGCCTTGCGGTTGCGTAAGTTGCTTATTAGAATATGAGCCTTTGAAATTTGCGTTGCCATATTTCACCGTTTTACTCTACTACTAACAACATATGTCAACTTTGACAATTTTAGAAGAAATGCTACCAACTTCAAAATATATAACACCATAGTATTTGACGTAATAGGTTTCCACGATCATAGTCTATACCAACGTATCGCCCTCTTTCTAAAGAGGTTTTATAAGGGCAAGAAAGAAATCGAAAAACTCAAACAGCTATCAAAATCTAACTAAAAACCTCTAAAGAGTTAGGTAATCAACTTGTGAACCAAACCATACCATAAATTCTAGAAAAGTAAGAAAGAAAACGATGAATTTGAAAAACCAAACACCAGTCTAACAAAGAACTACTACAGTTTAGAACCTAACTTGATTTACAAGTTGATTATCTAACTCATTAAAGATTAATAATTAGATTTCGGTTGCTTGTTTTCATTTTTTTTTGTATTTTTGTTTAATGACCTGCAACACACCCTGGTCTATAAGCTGAAGAATTAAATTTACATTCGGTGGCAAAAAAACGTTTTGATTCATTTCCTCTATTGAACGCAATCACTTTAAAGAGTTGATATTATTGCTTTTGAGCACTCGTGGTTATGGTTTGTTTGCTGTCGAGACGTTGCTGCAAAGTAAGACAGTTAGGCGTTGTTTGTCTATTTTAAGTGCTAAATGTCGTTTTTGGTAGACAAAACTTTAAAATTCAGTTTGGTTTCACCTTTGTCGTAAACTTGCTTGGGTGAGCACTTTTACAAAAAACTTAACTTCGTTTAAATAGTTGGAAGCTGCTTTATCGTCAGCTTACTAACTGTAACGAAAGTAATCATAAAAAGTCTAAAGTTCTCTTCGTATCGTATAGTAGAATAGACATGAAAATTACATTATTTGCATTTCGTTAACTGCTTTCAACGGCGGACTGGCCATTCAGGCGACAAAGACCGTCCGCGGCCGTCCCTCCAAATAATAATTTTATCTGTAGAGTAAAAAAAATGGTCTACAATTTTTCCATAAAAATCAGTAAAATGAAATCTAAATATTATTAAAAATAAATAGAATAGAAGTTTAACCTTCATTTAAGCAGGTAGGTTTTTATTACTTTTTATTTTCCCCAACCCCAAGATCTTCATAAAAATGCTTGCGCTTCCAACCGGATGTTATTTCTTTGATTTTGATATAAAGAGATATTTGCCCAGCTATGGATTGCAAGAATAAAAGATTAGGACTAATATCGAGCAAAAGGTTCACTAAAATTTTTCTCATTTTCTACCATGTCCAGTTTTCCCTGAGCGATGATTAAGTTATAGTCGTGTTTGTGATTTATTGATCACTTCACTTTTTGTGTTGTTTTTTTTTGTTTTCTGTGTTGTTACAATTTAAAATATATTAATTGATTGATGTAATTTGTATCCGCAAGTGAAACAAAAAAGAGAAAAGAGAATTTAGTTTAAATTTTAAGGAAAACCATAATTAATTCAATTACAGACATAATAAAACAACTGGTCATCAATCAATGTTTTGCAGGAAGTAAATGACGCTAAAATGTATTCCATTCAAATTGATACAATCCAAGATCATTTCGGTAATTGATCAAACATTCATCATCATTCAATTTGCAGATGACGCAATGTACAAAATCCTATTAACCATCAAAAATACACATTCAACTAAAGGACAAGCTCTCTTCGAGTTAGTTCGAAATGAGTTACAAGAAAATAATATTAATTTAAATTATACTGTCGGGGTCCATAATATGCAAGAAGAGTTTCACGGCATGGTTAAAAAATTCAAATACTGACCATTTACATCTGTGGTGCTATAGCCACATTTTAATTTTTTTTCTTTATTTGGATTATTAAATTCCATTAATGTTTTTTTTTAATCTCATACGAGAATAGATGAAGTTTCGCGTAAAGTTTTAAGTACAGTTGGTGAAATAAGATAGAATTCAAAATTTAATGCTGTTTTAAAGATTTTTGGTCATCATGGTAATCCAACTGCGGCATTTTATGTTGAAATTCTAATCATTTTTCAAAAAATTACAGCAAATAATTTAAATAACGAGATAAAACATAACGCCACAACTTATGCTAATTCTTTAATAAAATACCAAACTGTTTTAACTGAAAATTTGTATTTAAAAATATTTCACCATGTTTCCCAATTTCAAAATGTTTACAAACTTCTGGTCTAGATTTAATTACAGCTCTGTCAATGATAAATCAGACAAAAAATTCATTAGCCAATGTAAGCAGAGATTTAGACAATTTGAAAAAACCAACAACAACTTTGTTCAATGGGCAAACAACAAATTTTTTAGTAAACAATAAAATAGAACCAATTAGAATCGGCAAGAAAAAAGTTGTCAGGTGAATCAGTTGAACAATCTGTGATTAACGATCTACTGGGAAACTTTAAAGTTGAGGCAAATAAGGTAGTTTTGGACACTGTAGTCAGTAGCTTAGATGATAGGATTACGAAAAATCAAAATATATATTCTATTGTAGCAGTATTTCATCCCAAGATACATTACAGTTAAGTTTTTTTTAATAACTTAATCATATTAATAAAATTTTCTCACTTAAGAGAAGAGGCATTAGATTTTGCAAGAAAATGGCCGCACGTTAAAGAATCTTTGTCTGATCAGTAAAATATAGAGGATTTTTCAAATGATAACACTTTCCAGAAATGCCAACTATGTAAAGAACGCATTCTGTGTTGTTATATTATAAATTTTTGCTATGACTATCTGTAACTTCTGTTGTCTGTGAGATAGGGTTGAAAGCAATTAAAAATAGGTTAAGGAACAGTTTGACCCATGAACAGAAACATTTATGTTAATGGCTGTCTAATATAAGTAATGATGAATAGTAGATGCATTATTTAAAAGAAGCATAATAATGACAAGGATATTCAAATACTAGTTGTTCAAAATATATCTACATATTTTTAGTCTGGTAGTCAGGGGTAGTATTTAGGAGAGGCAGGACAGCTTATGACCACGTCCTTTTTCTGAAAAAATTTTGCCTACGGCGGACCTTTCCTATCTTTAACGCTTTTACAAAATTCTGAAATGACGTCCTTGGAGGCCACCGGAGAAGCCAGTTTATAAATTACAAACATTTGACATATTTAAACAAAAAAAAACCGCAAAGGATATTACATACTATAAAAAAACAGATGATGCGTTACGTTAACTGAAAATTGTTTTGTTTGCTACTTTTATCCAAAGATTTAAAGTTACAAAAAAACCAAAAAATTAAAAAACTGTTAAGTATAGGCTATTCTTAAAAGTGGTTTATAGAATATAATCACTGTAAAGTGACAAAACAAAAGTGATAATAGTAAAAGTAGTGTGTTTTAACAAACACGCCAAGAAGAGGTGAGGGTCAAAACAGCCGATATTCGGAAGAAATCTACAGCACCGAAACCCAACCTCAATCGAGAGAAAAGAAATGCTCTAAGGGAACTTAGGCCAACAAAGAAATCACTTTATTACCAGCTGATAAAGGAAATGCTTCTGTAATCATGATCACCAACGACTACATGAAAAAATCGATACTTTGCTACATGATTCGGCGTACAAACCATTGAAGAGGAACCCAATAAAACATCTAGAGAGAAAGATTTCGGCCGTTGTAAAATCCGCAAGCACGATCCCGGAACATCAAGAGAGACGACTAATTCCTACAGACACCAGGATGCCGCACCTTTACGGCCTTCCAAAAATTCACAAACCTGGGGTACCGCTTCGCCCAATTGTGAGTGCTACAGGTTCAGCCACCCATCCTCTGGCTAGATACTTATGTACGATTTTACAACCGCTTACGGGAAAAAGCATCCATCACGTAAGGAATTCCCAGCACTTCGTCTCAAGGATTAAAGAAATTAAATTGAAATCAGAAGACGTCTTAGTCAGTTTTGATGTGACATCTCTCTTCACAAAAGTGGCACTACAAACAGCACTAGAGATCATCAAGACTAAATTACGAAAAGCGCATTTGGATGAGGAGCTTAACGGACTAATTGAGCTATGCTTAAACTCCACGTACTGCTCATTCAATAATATTGTATACTAACAAATTGAAGGAGCAGCTATAGGGATGACCACCTTCGTCAGTCATCGCCAATATATGTGGTTTCATGGAGCAGAAACACTACACAACTTTATGGATCACATCAACCAGTTAGATTCCAACATCAAATTCACCATGCAAAAGGAAACAAACAGAAGCATTCCGTTCTTGGACGTACTGGTCACTCGAAAGATGGACAATAGATTGGGGCATCAAGTATATAGAAAACCGAGACATACTGACAGATACCTCGACGCCGAATCACATCATTATCTAGTTCAAAAGTTTTCAGTTCTAAAAACTTTAGTACACAGGGCCAAGGCGATCAGTGAACCGAACACGTTAAACACCGAGCTAGGTCACCTAACAAACGCCTTAATAAATAAAAGGTTTCAAAAAAGGAGACATATATCGAGCAATTAACAAATACAGTAAGGAAAAACCAAAGAAGGAAGACCCCGTGGCACCTTCCTTCGTTCCTTACACAAAGGGCGGCACCGATAAAATGGCCAGGATACTTAGAGGGAAAAACATCAAAGTGACCTTCACTGCAACAAATAAAATAGCCGCCAATTTCTCAAAATCAAAGGAAACAAAAGCACCACTCGAGGAACTAGGGGTACCACATCCCTTGTTTGTGTGGGCTGGCTTACATAGGAAAAACGGGGCGCAACATAGCTACCAGATTAAAAGAACATAAGGCGGATACAAAGAAACATAACACAAGATCTGCTGTTGCGGAACATTTCTTAGACACCGGTCACGCAATAAAATTTGAAGAGGCAACAATGTTGGCTAAATCCCAAAACTTCTGGCCTAGACTATACAAAGAAGCCATCGAAATCCAGAAGTACGACAATTTCAATAAGGATAATGGAATCGATCTAGCGCCAATATGGAAAAACATGTTCCGGAAGACTAATGAATCGAAACCGTCACGAACCACTGACCTGAACGGCGTAATATAAAGGCTTGACAAGATCCTATACTTTCAGTTTCAGTTTTTTCTGAAGAAGACAGCGACATGACTGTCGAAACGTTAAATATTGTAAATTTTTAAAGTTTGTAAGCTTTCTAATTTTTATGAATTTCATGAAAAATGTAAATATGGGACGCGGTTTAAAACCCGAAAATATTTATTTGTTAAAAAATCATGGCCGCGAAAGCCTCAAAAATAATATACGAAATCATTTTAAACATTTTTAAAATTGACTCTAAATTTCTGCAGCATAATCAAAATGAGCTAATAATTTTTTTTGTGAAGTTATGTAAGTAACAGAAAAAAAGCATTTTACTTAAATCCACACTGCTGAAAAGCTGAAAAATTTTGATAAAGATTATTTAAAGTTGTGCCTTCCTTCTGACATTGAAATTGAATATTTTCAAAAAGTGTTCTAAAAGAAAACTTTTTTCAGTTTATTAGATCCCCACTTTATAAATTAAATTTAGATAAAACAAATTTAATAAAAATTGATTTTTTTTAAATTATTTTTGTTAAATATAATAAAAGTATTTTTTATTACATTTTTTTTAATATTATGTAATACCCTGTTTTCATGAGGAGTAAGTTAAAATTCGAACTTATGATTAGCTATCGATAAACTCAATTTATATATGAAGTATAGTAGATTTTGCCGCAATTTCTGACTTAATTGATTTGTTAACCTTTATCTTAATATCCTGTAAATTTTTTAGTTATCATAAATATATGTTAATTTACTAATTTTGTTTAGATAGTACTCGATTAATTTCTTTCAGGCAAAAAAAGACATCCAAGTTCTAATACGTAGCTATGTATGTAACAACAAAAACTCATCGTTCATTCTTATAGTTTTAGCACGAAACAATGTTTTAGACCCTCATTTCAAATGCAAGAGATGGATTTAGGCATTAGTAAAAATATTTTAAATTCCGTGACATGAATTAAAGATTTGAAGATCACGTAATTTAATAAAATTGTGCAAGCTTACAGAAAATTAATTTACTCTAATTGTCGATCTTAAAAACTATTTTAAATGGAAACGCGCAACAATACACCATCAATCGAAAACTTTGAAATTCAAAGAATGATGTATAAAATTAAGTGTTTTCAAATATTACAGAAAGCTCTTAATCCTATTGCCTAACAAATTTCCCCCACGCGCATTCAGATTTTGTACACAAATTCATTAAATGAGTAACATAACTAATTTATACTTTGGGGTTTTCTGTGTGAGATCTTTTATTATTGATTACAATCGTATATATGTAAAGCATTTAATTTTACATAACATCAAATGTGTTGTATTTTCCAATACGTTGATAAGTATTTTAGAAAAATGTTTGCAAAAGGAATTTGCATATTAAAGTAAGCAAGATTAAAATTATAAAGTAGAATAGCCGGTTTGAATCTGGAACTGTACGTTATATTGATCCAAATTTTCGATGCAGCTTTCAATTCCGGACAAGGGATTGAATTTGTTAATTTTTCCGTAATCCATTGCTTCGCAAAGTAGTTTCCAAAAATTACTTACATAAGTCATTGCGGTACGAAAAAAATTGATTGCTGTAATCGTTAAATAAACAAATTTATCAGTGAAAAAATTTCACTTGATTTAAGAAAGGCGATTTTAAATGTATGTAGTTTTAACTAAAAACAAACAGTGTTTGTTATTTGCTTAGGGATAAGCTGCACGTGGTTAGATAACAAAACGTAAAAATTTAAGCTAATATCCCAACGTCTCAGGAAAAAATGTCTTTTTTAAGTCGTTTTAAATGACCCATGCACAGCTGTTTCTGTTTTTCAGTAGACTGTCTATTAATAACGCTTTTTATTACATAAAGTGAAGATAAGCAGATTTATTCTAAATTGACTCTTACGTCAGAAGACGTCGCAGTGCAATGTAACAAAAAAATCTTTTGCTTTTGCTTTATTGAGTGAAATATAGTTGGGCACATATCCAATAAAATATACATAACTTTTTATACCCTAATTGCAAGGTTGTTTGTAAACTTAGTTAGAAGCTGTCAAGAATTGATTTCGAAAAACTTCCGCTTCGTGCGGTGTTTTGTTATTGTGGATTGCCGGTAGCTGCTGAAATATTTGGGTTACGTTTACGTATCGATTATGCGGCATTTTTATGTAAAACAAGCTTGTGCAATCAGTAATAATCTTCATTATTTAAAAAATGTTACAGGTATTTGATTTGCGTGTAATGTTTGTAATACAAACACGAAGTGAGTCACAATTAGTGTATAAAGCAAGCTGAAAAATATGTTTAAACGCACCTATTTTAGCTAAACTGGCACAAAAAATCCACAGGGCTATAATAAACGGTATTTCGACCCTATGAAAATTGACCGAAGCAAATTCAAATCTTTGCGGTGGTTTGTTTTCTTCCATTTTGTTGGTCGACGACTCGGTGGATCCAGACGACGTCGTCGTCGACGACGACGCTATCGTTGATTCGGAATTTCCCTCCCTTTTAACCCTAGGCACTGAATTAATTTTTTGTCCGGAAAGGGCTTTAACATTCCCGAACGTGTGGACGATGGAGGCATGGCTCTGGGTAGTTGCCGTTGCATTTTCGACGACAAACAAAAACACCAGAACGCAAAAACCTACCCTACACGTTCGTCGCGAAAGGTCCGGGTTATATCGCCGAAACGCGTACATCACATATGAACTAAACTCGCGCTTGGACTGCCATGAAGGCAGTCTTCTGCAGGCATCGTGCACCTGCTAAGACTGGGCGTCGAGGTTTACAGTGACAGCTGACGACGGCGTCGCGGCGCCTACATACACGCTTGCGCACGAACGTTGTTGCTCGAATCCATTTTTATTGAAGTAGCGCAATAAATATTTTTCGCGCAGTGGCGGGGTGGCTTTGCCACTAACAAGATTTTTATTTTTTTTTTTAAGTTTTTATCCTTTAATTGCTTTAACCGGTACTTTTCGCAAATACAAAATTTAAAGCGCAATTTTACCAACGCGCGTCACCACGTACTTATCAGTATTGCGTTAGTAAGATAACCTCGATAGTTATTTAAACCCAACTTTTGTATAATATACTCAACAAGCTACTGCTTATGCAGCCTGAATCAATTGATTATAAATATGCATTAATATCCTCTTAATTACCACGCAGTTATTTAAATTGTTTGAGTAAAAAACACTTCAGTTACGCTTCCAATTAAGCTATAAGAATCCATCAATTTATTATAATTGTTATAATTAATTAACGACAAGTTTAAATGGTATAGCAGCTAATTTACATCTAACCCGTTTAAATATGTTTGTTAATACTAATTACGAATCTTGTACAAACTAGATGCAATAGAAATAAGCTTTGTTTACATGCGCTTTTACACTACGCACCACAACTTTATATAAATTAATCCATTATCCAAAAAGTCTAGACTTAAACATAAAAAAATCTATTTAGAGAAAAGGGGAATAAAGTATTTATTACACATAATTGCAAATTTCTTTTCTTATTTGTGTAATCTAACAGTTTGTACGTTTTATCAACAAGTTTGATTGAAAAAATTAATTTTACAACTGCATTTAGTGCCGCTAGAAATAAATTAGCGAAAACGTTTTTAATGCACTTTTACAAACGATTATTTATTGGATTTCATAAGCGGAAACCATAAATAAGTCGTAATTGATTAGTTCACGTTTACAATCACATTTCTTGATCGTTTGATTATTGAGTTTACCTCTTACATTTTTACAAAAAAAATAAGCTTTTTAATTTCTAACTTTTCCTAAATATAAACTACATGGATAGTGTAAATAGCGGTTTTTCGTCCTTATTAGTTATTATTCGGTAAAGTCAGTAATGTAAAATTGCCTAACCCAATAAACTAATCCTTAAAAATAGGCAACCAATGTTGCACTTAAAACTAATTAAAAAACATAGCTTTTATATCACCTCCTAGAAATAGGCAACCAATTTTACTTACATTTAATTGCAACATGATTTAATTTCAATAAAGTTTAAAGTATTACAAGTTTTTACCTGACTTATTTCTATTTAAAATACAGTATTGATTTTAGCAAAAAACAAACGATGTCCAAAAAATTAAAAATCAGTTTGTAATTAAAAATCGTTACAAAAAATGTTAAACGTATTTGATATGTGAAATACACAATTAAGAAAATAAAAATACTGAAGAACTAGGCTTCCGATAGTTTAAAAACACTTGAATACGCACAAAAACACTAAAAATATGCTCTCAAATATGTGTTTTTTATAAGTTTTATTATTTATTAATTACAGTTACTTCTATTTATTCTCTATATAAGACATTACATGTAGTTCCAGGGCCGGACTGGCCCACCGAACGATCGAACGCCGCCCGATCGACCGAAGCTCTGATGAGCCGGGCCGGTCAGCGTAATATTAACAAGTAAACATATGGAGAAATTATACTTAGTATTTAAAAAGGTTATACTACTATAACTGTTTATTGATAAATCTGAGGCTAAACGCCATCTCGTAGGAACGGAGCTACGTACGAGTTAATCCATAACTGTTTATGCATGCTGTATGCAGAAGGATGATTTTCGATCGGTGAATTGGCCCAATCAGAATTTGATATCAATTTATTGACATCCGAGTGTCACTTTAATGAAAATATTTTGATACAAAATTATTGGTACGATTTTCATAGCTAATAGATAGCTTGGTGTTTTGTATACGCTGCTATCGTTGGCAATGCATCATTCTGTTATAAATTTAACGCAAAAAATTTAAACGCTCAAAGCATCAATTTAGTTCATACAAATGCAAGCGTTATACATACTTTTTCTTATTGGTCATTTTGCAAACGTTGCATAAAATTTTTCTTGGCAATTATTAATCTGAAGATGACAATTTATTTACTACTAGGACAAGAATCGAATATGTGTAGTTATCCATTTAATCTATTGTGTATTTTACAATTTGTAAAAAAAGATAAATTGTTTTAGACATAATAATAATAATAAGATAAATACATAATAATTCAACGTTGTGGAATAATAATAATTATTAAAGGTAAATAGAAATTTTGACATAAAAGTTTCACCATAGAACATATTAATAATTTTTTATAGTAAATGATGTACATAAAAAAAAATTATTAAGATATAATTTCATTTTATTTTGGCGGTATTATAAACTAATCAGCATAATTTGTCGCACCGAAGCCTTACGAAGAATGTCCGTTTTTGTCCGATGAAGTACAACGTGGTATAACCTCAGTTTTTTTATTACTTTAAATACTTGTTAAAACGATGTCTACTACTATATAAAAGTTTAAAATATTGTATTCCGATATGTAATTTGTAATTACAGTGTTTTTTTTATAAGTTTAGATCTTAACTAAACATAGTAAAGTTTAAAAATATGATCAATATTTATACTGTGCATATTTGTATTAATCAACACGGAAGCATATAATTTAATTAATACAAATTTGATAACAGATTAATGGAATAATCATGTTATGTAATATGATTTTAGCATCACAGTGACATTCAGCTTTCTTATAGATGGTATCATTTCGATGCCTCAAAAATGATAGTGACAGTTTATAGATACCGATTTCATCTAGAATTTTCGACACAAATTTTGTATAAAAAAGTGGCCAAAATGATTTCTGATTGATACCTGAGAAATGGTATTAAGATATCTTTTTACGAGAATTTTGTTATTTGGGGGTGTATCGTGTCTAGAGTAAGAACACGAATCAAGCAAAGTACATATTAATTCACTTCTGTTTTCAACGGCAGCTGCGGAAAGACGTGCAAAAGTGGAGTATAACAGACAAGTATTACTCAGAGTCATAGAGACGATTAAAACTATAGGCAAACAGGATTAAGCTACCGCGGTGATGGTTCCAGCAAAGCAGTCTATACTTTACTGAACGAGAAGGTAGACAACAGAAATTTTTTAGAAATAATTTTGTTTATATCAAAATTTGATCCTCTGCTACATCATATTGAAGAAGTACCAAAGAAACGAAAACATTTATGTCAGCAAATCCGCAAAACAAAACAAGATTCAAGGATGTGGAAATTTAACCACAACTCAATTCATTTTATATTTTATCTCCGAGATAGTTTTTGTGATCTTTTATTTGAGAGCGTTTTGTATGTTCTGACATAAACGGGTCGAATTTCGAAATCATTTCTATGCATTTTAAAAAGTTACCAATATTTTTCTCAAACAACTTATTACTACTTCCACAAAAAGCTAAATTTTGCTGACCTGAAAACTGAATCACGTAGAAAGATCAATTTTAGAACATTTTCGATATGTATTTTTTCATGAATATTTAAATGTTCACTTAAATGCTGTCATTGTAACCAGATTCATCACCAAGGCGAACAGATTTCAAAGCGCTGTCATTAAAAATTTTGCAACAAAAGCAGTAAAGCGAATTTTTTGTTTCGGAATACAACAATCAAAAACGCTTCATTTTTTCTTTGTTCGGTAAAATTTTAAAGAAGTAACTATTGGAAAACTTACGCCCCGACTCCGAACTATCTCTCGGATAAATATCCTTTTTGTTTTGATAATGAGCAGGGCCACGTTCTACTAATTCTTGAATATTATTAGGTAGTAATTTCTTTAACCATAGTGCAGCATCTTTTGAAAGTTGACTCACATTTCCGTTCTGGTAATTTTTCAAGGTGTTTATTTCTCATTATCATCGGAACTTAAAGATGTTGATGGACTGCTTTCTAGAAGATCAGTTTCTTGTCTGCTGCTGATACTTGTTTCAAGTACAGGTTCAGAATATTGGGATTCAGCTGTATTATTGTTGTTATTAATATTTGGCAAAGTAGACTCGGGTTTTGAAAAAAAATGCGTAATTTTGACATGGTTTTCCAGTTCTTCCTCTCTTTTTTTTATTTAGCAAATCTTGGTATACAGACAATTATACCTTTTTTTCTGACGTCCTGTATACTGTAAAGAAATGGATAAATATTCTGTTTGAATTTACTTCAATTAACAGTGATTTGTATATAATCAAATATAAAAAAATTTTTAAGTAGCAGGTTTTTGGCTTTTAATGTTTTAATAAATCTAAAATAAAAAATAAATTTTAGATGAACTCACTCTAATTTACAACACAAAACACATCACTATAAAGTTTGTAAAACTACAAAAAAATAAAGTTTCAAAAGCAGATATCTTTTACTTTATGTACCTTTTCACTTCGCTAAGTTAATTATCGATCGGGCATCAGGCAACAAATAACCGATGCAG
The DNA here is from genome assembly GCA_035610365.1 of Aquatica leii. Taxonomy (NCBI): domain Eukaryota; kingdom Metazoa; phylum Arthropoda; class Insecta; order Coleoptera; family Lampyridae; genus Aquatica; species Aquatica leii. Next base: position 44,078,778 of record CM069435.1, on the reverse strand, counting down.
CGCTTAAATATATAAAGCTTCGTACATTTCAAGCTCAGACAGGAAGAAAACGTTTGTTCGCTCGTTGCAAGCCAAATTTCAAGCTCAAACTTGAATAAAATCAGATTTGTTGAGTTCACACAATTCATGTTATCATGTTACGTATTTGATCGAATAAATGCTATTGTTGCGTACTCTAAATTGGAAAATATATTATTTTTGAGAAGTAATTCGGTTCCCTCGTTTCAAAGAGTAAAAATAAAAAAATAAACAAATAAGAAACAATGTAATAGCTAGCAATTCCTTACTGGTTTTTTCATCATAAAAGATTTTGTTTTGACAATGTTGTTTGTTGCTTTATCTTTTTTTGACTTTTAAGTTTTGAGGCTTTTCGGCGCCGTCGTCCACCACACGACTTTGCCCTTATGTACGGCGCGGGACTGGCAAAAGTATTTACTTTATCAGTAAGTCAAGTTGCATGTGAGCGGTCTTTTTAAAAATTTTATTTTATCCTGAACAAAGTAAGAAGTTGCTCAACCCAAAAACATTTAGAAGCGTTGATGTTATAATGTCTGTCAAAAATTATATTTTAATTTCACTCCAGAATGAAGAAATTGTTGATCATATAATGTCTCACAGTAAAAACATGAGCAATTTGCCTCTCTAGTGTTTAGCTAATACTGAAAATCTATTTGCTATATTCAATAAATATATTGATTTTCATTGTTTATGATACTTATATATAACTTTTTTATTTTTTATAATATTTTTAAATATATATTGTAACTATATGTAAGTATATATGTTACATATTTGAGTTAATGCTGCTTTACTTCTTATTAATTTGAATATACAAAGTATACACTTTAATTGAAGGAACGTCATTATATCTATGCATACCATGATTAACATGGAAAACTTCGGTTCGGTGGGCTGGTAAAGAAGTTTCGCCCGGGCGGTTCTTTGAACCCAGTTCGCCCTGTGTAGTTCTAATGTAAATTTACGTCTGTTGTCGGCAAGAATTAATACATTTATCTTTGCAGCTCTATCGAATAGAAATCAGATAGTAAAGTCAATCCTCATTATAAACTGTTTTTGTCTGCAAACGGTTTATCCGTTCAGAGATTGTTAAATTCAGTCCATTAAAATTGAAAAAAGATATAGCAACATAAAAAGAAGACAGCTATCGTTTGAAGCTAATTTCACTTTTATAGTATAAAAGTACGTTATTCAAAGACGCACGCTGTCTGATAACCTAAAATTTAAATTGGATTTTCATTATTCCCATTACTTGAAATGATTTTAAAGAAAGGAAATGTGTGGACGACCGAAGAAGTTTTATTTTTCCTTACACCAATCAAGGCATTCCTTTGGTAGTTGCGGTTTTTTCTGAAGCCAATTGATTTTCAATATATGGTGTTAATCTATAAATAAATTATGTTGTTAAAATTATTATTGCTAGTTCACTCTCTTACTGTGTAATAATCCTTGCTTTAGATCTGGTTCTTTGACGAAATTTCACAAAAAAGGCTGTATTGTTAATGAGATTACAAAACAACTGAACACTAAAAAATACAATCATAGCCGCTTTCTTTTTTAATTTCATTTTTAAAGTAGCAAAGATTAACTGAATAATTTACCCACACGAGTTTAGATCATTGATTAGTGTACACAACACAAATGCAAAGTTCTAATCCCGTTTCTGTCGTTAAAATACAGAATTACACAACACCATAGCGTCAAATTTAAAATGTACATCTGTCGTTGAAAAATTCTTATGTGATGCGTCGAGCATGGTTTGTTTTTTAGCGATGGTTACATCCTAAGTAAAATATAAATATAGACAGGTGCATAAAATATAAGTAATAACAGGCATCGCGATGAGTCAGACCTATCTATATAGGTTTATACATTAACGCAATAGAGCCTATACTGAACCAACTAGTCTATTACATGAACTATAAAAAAACAGTGCACCTAATCAACAATTTAGTTCTGTCTAATACATGATGTGAAGTGCGTACAACAAATTTTTCTACTTTTGGACAAAAAGAAGTACAATTTTTTGTATTGTTACGTACTTTTGTTACGTAAATATATTTGAATAAAATTGATATCTCCTTTTAATATAAATTTATTTAAGCAAAGTTGTTTAAGTTTATTAAAAAACTATATATCACAGTTGTTAGTACAGTAATCCTTTTACATTCATTAAGGGTTTTTTTTAATTAAAAACTTAAGAAAGATTTGTAAGTTTTTCGTAAACAGATGTGTTTTTAAAAAATATATTATTAATGATTCTGTAAAAGAAGTTAAGTTAAGTTATGCATATTGGGTTTTACCATTTAATACTAAAAGTGATAGCTTACTATTTTATATTTTTGTTTATTTTGCTTTTACTTCCGCGAATTACCAAATCCGCGAATATTTAGAATTACTGTATATTACTGTATTATTATATTTTGTTGTTAATTAATTTTTGAATTATTTATTTTTCTTGATAAATAAGTTGGAACACAATGAAGACCTATACAATATGTAACATTTACAGAAAATTTTATTCTTAAATCTCAAATAATTAATTCAAGAGAGCGTTACATGGCAGCATTCTATTTAAAAAAAATATTGTAATTAACAGCAGTTTGTTGCAAATAAAAATGTTGATATCTATATTTTCTTATATCTTTTTGGGTCTCTTTTTTTCAGATAACAGTATGAGTGAGCCGAAGAAAAAATGCAGACAATACAATGTTGAATATATGAAGTATGGATTTATTCCGTCACCAAGAAATAGTACTTTGCCTACGTGTCTTCTATGTAATCAAACAATACCAAACGATTCAATGAAATCTTCTAGGCTTAAAGAACAAGGACAAAAAAGATAAGGATTTAACGTTATTTTAAACAATCAACAAAAAATATTTGAAAACACCGACATTTCAAGAACTTATATGATCAACATCTAAGAGAAATGACAATGGACTGCATGCTTCTTATAATATTTCTTTAATGATTGCAAAGTCCGGAAAGCCGCACACTATTGACGAAGAATTTATTCTACCAGCTGTAAGTGAGGTAATACGCACCATGTTGCATAAACCAGCTTTCAATATTATAAAAAGAATTTTACTGAGTAATAATACTGTTCGAAGAAGGATCGACGAAATGGCTCAGTGTGTAAAAACTCTTTGTGACTACTTATTGTTCTCTACACAGCTTGACGAGTAAACATTATCAGTAAACAAAACTTTACTTTTAGCTTATATGAGATTTGTACGAGAAGAAATTTTTTTCCAAGAATTGTTATTTGCTAAATGTTTGGAAACTGATAAGACGAAACGTTATTTACTAAATTAAAAAGATTTTTTGATGTAAAAGCTGTACCCTTGACTAATATAATCTCCGTTGCTACTGACGGTAGTCCGGCAATAGTAGGACAACACCGAGGCTTTCTGGCATACTTAAAACAAGCTATACCGTATGTATTGTCGGTACATTGTATTGTATTTATCGACATTAGTTGGTCGCAAAAAATCTTAGTGAACGTTTGCACGAATCACTACATTATGTCATTAGAGCAGTTAATAAAATCAAAAGGAATGCCTTTGATGAGAGATTATTTGCTAAATTTTGGAAAATGGTGATAACTATAATCGTTTACCGTTTACTAGTTAACCCAGAATTACATTTATTATCTAAAAGCGCATGTTTGGATCGCTTCTATTCGCTCTTGGATTCAATGATGCAATTATTGAAGAGTAAAGACAGTGATTTGCGGGGCAATTAGATTATTTCAAAAAATGACATTCTTTACTTGGATCATTGACTAATCATATAAGATAAAACCTTTAGTTGCGTTTTTATGCTAGAAATGGCGACCGTGTTTTGTTTGCTTGTCTATGTCATAACTCAAAGATACTAAATGAATAGGATTGCTCGATTGCTCGATTTATTCTACCGAGATCATGTGACGCGCTGACGTCACGCGTAGACCTCGCTCTCGATACTTCTATTACAATCTGTACTAAGATGCACGTTAAAATGCTTCTAAATATTTTATTTGAATAAATTTGACAACTTTTGATTTAATAAGCAATGGCAATAGCGTTCATAATCGAAATATTTTTTTATTAATTAGTTTTGTTGATTTTTTTATGATTTATAATTTTTTAAAGGTAAAAAATTACACTTAAACGTAATCAAGCTGAAATTAATCTGCTGTTTAAATTATTTTCACTTGAACGGAAAGAAAATTAATCTCGTTTGCTGTTTGATGTATTGATGCTATTCATTTTATAATTTACGGACAAAATAAAATGTGCTATTAACGGTTAAATAAATGTATTCAAATTAAAGTTTGATAAAATAAATAAAAAATAACAACACACTACGAATTTATTTTGAAATTTTATTTAATTTTCTTCGTTTTATTCTTTTTGCATCGGTTTCTTGAGCTTCTTTTTTCACTAAGTTTTATACTTTGATAGTTCATTCTGATAATGGTAATGTTTTCTTTTTTTTAAATTTTAATTCTAATCTCGTCCATATAACTCTACTCTGTAAAATGAGTACAGCGCACCTTCTAATATAATGTAAATAAGTTTAAATTTTAAATTAAACCTGATAATAATTAGAAATTCTTACAAGCAACTTGTAGGCACGTATTTAAACGAGTAAAATATCAACAAATGTAATAATTGTTATTAAAAAATCGCAAAAAAATTTAAAGTGTATTTAAGCATTATTTATAAGCAGCGAGCCGATATGTGGTCTACGGCTGACGTCACGCGTCAAGATTTACTGGAGTGGGGCGGCTTACATTGGGAGAATACGAATCGAGCAATCCTCTTCATTTAGTATCCTTGGTCATAACCGTCACGTCGTTGACAATTAGCACTGATTTTCTACATACCGTTGTAGACGCGTGTTTGCAAATAGCTGCTCGCGCGTATCTATCCTTGAAAGCGATAAGACACGTCCTACCTCACAATCATTTGTAAACATAAACTGTTTACAAACTACATTGCATATAAAACAAAACACACTTTTTCTTTTCGCCGTTAGTCAATAACTAAAAATTATAAGTACTAAATTTCAAATTTACATCATAAAGCTTACATTTTTATTCTAAAACTGAAAATCAAATAGTAAACTAAAAACTAAGGACGTTTACAGTTTTACTTTACTTTTAAATTGTTTGACATCTTGATACTATCTGGCTATTAGTTAAAATACTTAGGTGCTAAAACGCTTACTGATTTTTGGAATTTTTAATATGAAGGAATCCAACCGCGAGAGCTGAGGCTTTTTGATACAGCCTAACTAGAATAAACATATTAAGCTAGATGTTTTAGATTGCATTAAAAGTTTACTAGTTTTAAGATATTTTTTTTCTTTACAGGATTGCAAAAAACCTAATTTCGTAATTTTAAATTTTATTTTAAATTATTTCAATACATGCTAACAGGCATGCAGTGCAAATCAAAAATATAATGACTACAACGACTGCGATCTCTCTTCTTGCTTACTAACTTCTAAACTTTTTCGCTTATTGTAAATAAACTACAGTGATTTAACGTCATTTAGTTACTGTGGTTATATTCGTAAAACTTTTAAACCATTTTTTTTAAACCAGATTCATAGAATAATGAAACGACCAATCTTAATTTTGAGTTAATTTTAGTGACTATTTTAAGAATTAATAAAACAATTTTGTAGGTATTTAAATAAGAAATTTACTGCACAAAACCCGAACTCAATCGGTTTTGAAATACTCTCAATAAATGAATTAGAAGTTTTACATTCTGCAAAATTATGTTGGGAATTGTATTGCTTTAATGTAAAAAACAATTGCGTGTATTTACAATCTCAAGTTATTTTTATCTGTAAACACTATGATTGTGCACGTATATTAATTGTCATCATTCGGTGAATAGTAGTGATAAACGCTGACCGATACAAACTAACCCCTAAATACCAGATGACCTTGACCGTAATATTAAGTCAAATGTCATTCATTTTTAAATTATGCGCTGCTATTAGAAGTGCCCAGTATAATAGTATATTGTACGCCACTGTAAGTACCGTTGCAACTTGTGTTGGCCCTCGTCATCTATCCCTGTAAGACCCCAACTAGTCCGGTTACAAGTCTTATATGATTAATCAATGCTTGGATATTCCCGACTGGGTATTAAGCCCTTTCGCAAGTAATCAAACTCAGAGCACAAATACAAATAAATACCTACTAACACAGGAGCAACTTATTGAATTATCTACAAATGAGGAGCTGATTATTTAAAATTGAAGAATCAAAATTGTCAACATACATTTTAATTCAGAATTATTATGTTTGCTGGTAATTCTAATTCTTTATTTAAAATTGAAGAATTAAAATTATCAATAAACATATTAATTCAAAATTAATATATTTGTTGGTAATTTTAATTATTTATTTAAAATTGAAGAATTAAAATTATCAACAAACATTTCAATTTAGAATTAATATGTTTGTTGGTAATTTTAATTCTTTATTTAAAATTGAAGAATTAAAATTATCAACAAACATTTTATTTCAGAATTAATATGTTTGTCGATAATTTTAGTTCTTTATTTAAAATTGAAGGATTAAAATTATCAACAAACATAATTTAGAATTGATATTATATTTGTCGGTAATTTTAGTTCTTTATTTAAAATTGAATAATTAAAATTATCAACAAACATTTTAATTCAGAATTAATATTTTTCTTGGTAATTTTAATTCTTTATTTAAAATTGAAGAATTAAAATTATCAGCAAACATTTTAATTCATGTAGCATTTTAATTTGACACACATTTTAATTCTACAACTTAATTGTTATTTTTTTTTGTTTGTTCAATAAAAAAAGTTACATGACACTCAAATGTTTGTTCATATATTTTATTTCTCAGTTTAAATTAAAGCTTTTAATAGAACTGTTAACTCTTGAAGCAAAATATATTTCATCAGTAAATATGTTTTCACCTAACAATTTGATGTGTTAAATTTAGTAATAAAAAGCAAAACGGCGTTCCATAGTTTTGCAAAGTTTGTAAATTTTGTAAAAATTATTAGTATAGAATGCGGTTCAAAACAAAACCTAAAAACCTTTGTATTTTGAATCATTATGGCCGCAAAAGCTTTAAAAATAAAATTCTTATTAAACTGATTATTCAGTAAAATATTTTTTCCAAACTCTTTTAACGTGTTCATAATAACTCATGTTCAAGTTGAGTCCGAGTTTTATTCAAAACTTATTTGAATTACGCAGGATAAAATGAGCTTATAACTTTATTCTATATTAAGATAAAAAATTAAACTAAAAATTATGGTTATTTAAAAACAACATTGGCTAATAAAACATAAAGAAAAAATTAACTGTGTACTTAAGAACGTTGGTAAATATAAAAGGTTTACTGAGTTCAATTTACAATCTATTTTTTTAGTATAACATTATTTACATACTTTTTAAAATGTATTTTTTAACAAAATATCAATAAACAATAGAATTTTAGATTGTTTTTAATAAACATTATATTTTTTTGCTATTTCACTTTGAAAACCTTTGTAAATAAAACTTTTTCTAACGATAAATTGATACATGTAAAAGGGTTGTTACATAAGTGGCAGATTTACTTAAATTCTATTTACACAAGTGCTCTGTTTTGTAGTAATTGGTCTATTTTTGACATTCCTTTATTTTTATGCAAATTTTGTTTGTTCTTATTCACAGCATTGAAAATAATCAATTTGTATTTCCTAAAGTAAAACATAACATTTCCATTTCTAAATTATTACAGTTTCTTAAACATAAACTTGCACTTGACAATTTTCTTCGCTAATAAATAACGAATTTCATGCACTTATCAAATTTATTTTACATTACGTCGTTTAGCAGAGTTTCACATTTCTTCTGCGTATCAAGAACGTAAAAAATAAGAAAAATGCGGATATGTTTGTAACGGTCTGTTACATTTGGAAATAGGTTAAAAATATAGTTGTTTTATTTGCAAGTGCAAACAAGCTTGAAGCTTATACTAAATAATTTAAAAACCATTTGTCGCTACATCAATAAAACTTTAATGTCACAAAAATCACTGATAAATCTTTTGGTTACGAAAAAATGTCACTCTTATCACATTTTCTTTTACGTATCAATAATAATTTACTTTTTCAAACGATTTTAGTATAATGTATTTCAACTTTAACGAGTTGTTGCGTGTATTCACAAACTTTTTGTCTTATAATTTATTTTCCTTGACCTTGTCGAATGCTATTGTGATACAAAAGCTGGCAAAACGCCAATTACACTATATATTTTTTATAAGAAAATTAGCATATATAATTTGGTCGTTATTAAGATCAATAATAAAAAGTTATCTGCAATTATATGAAAAAAATAGTCTAATGTAATATGCGTTTAAATATCTTTGCTCTTATTAATTCGCATACCATTTATTCAAACTCCTTTTTAATTTCGAGTCACGCAAATATTTGTTAATCAATACCTTTACCTTTATTATATGAAGGTCGATATAAAACTTGAAAAGGTCAAAATTGGCGATAAAAATATTTCCTAATATAATCAGCTAGTTTTTGTTATCTGCTACTTTGCATTTCATTTTCTATATTTATTGTGTCTGTAGTCTGCATATAATAAATTTAAAGATTTTTAAGTGTTAAGTGTTCAGTTTTTGTACGTTGGTGTAGTATTTTTCGATTCTGTTTTGTATGTTATAATGTTCAACGGTTCTTAAAGTTTCTTTTTTTTTTAATTTTATTTTTTAAGATTACTGTACAAAATATTACCGCATTTTTAAATTAAACTTTAAGCAGCATCGATTCACAAAATTTTAGTTACAAAACCTTTTGAACTTTTGAGCATATTTACTTTTTTGTGTTGTGAAAATTAATTCCAAAGACTTATGCACAATCGTTCTGTACTTTGGGGACTCATCGGCACAGACAGCATTATGATTTATTTACACAATTACACCAACAAATTACTGTAATTTTCATATAAACGGAATAATACGAATGTGCTGTGTATTTATAGCATTTTGTGATGATGGCATTTATAAATACGCAAAAATCAAATAATCTTTGTACAAAAACGCCAATCAATCTAAACAAAAAAAAACTATCAGCAAGAACAGTTGCAGTTAAGCATCTTTGATTTAAACATATTCCATGTTAGAAGTGTATGATTATGTGCGTGTTTCAGATACAATAACTTAAATTTTAATAAACAAGCTGCCCAATGATTTTTTGTTACCTATATTACGTCGATAACTAGAATTTGTTGAAATTGGTTTATACTATACCTACGCGCGCAAAACTTCGTATGCAAAATTAACCTTTGGTAAAATGTTTATAGCAAACGTTTAGAAAATCACACAGATGCAGCAGATTACTGTTTTAATTTAATTTTGTTATAAACCACTTGTACCTTACAAAGATGTGACAGACTCCTCACAAAAAATGTTTTTTAGATAGAATTTGGTTTTTTGGCTAGAAAATATCGATTGCATTTTGTTTACAGCAAGGCAAAAAATGTAGAAGGTAAGATTAATAAATGGTATTTATTGGCCGAAAGTTTGTTAAATCAAAGGTATAAATGATTCAGGGAATGATCTTTTTTGATTCAAGTGTAATGTCGGTTCCATCAGTAATTGATTGGTATTTAAGCTATGTTTCTTTTTCGTTTTGCTACTTTTCTCTCTCTTTTTAGGATCTTGAACATTTTTAATTGAAGGTCAGACACGTTATCAATGCTAACATGCATTTCTTGAATAAAATAATTCGACATGGATACTTTTCCACATATATGTCACTGGCGTTTAGTATTATATAAAAACTAAAGAACTTTATATTTGTCTTCAAGAAAACTATTTAAAAAAAATTAAAATTATGATTTTTAAAAGTATATAGGTAATTGAAGGCATTGAATAAACAATCTTTTTTTCTTAATAATTAAGTAGATAAGCATGTATCACTGTTGAAACAGTCAATCAAAATGTGAAACAATTCGATTATAAATTTAATTAGATCAACACTTAAAACTATTTGATGCGAATATAAACGGCGCCAACTAGTATGCGCAAAAACAAAAGCAATCCTCTAATGAGTGTTGCCATCTACTTTCGCGGAAAATTCTTCGGGGCAAAAGTTGTCGTAAGATGTTTCGCGCATCTATGTACTATACAGGGTGTCCCACGAGGTACTGTACATACTGAAATGGTATGTTCCTTAGGTCAATTTAAGTAGAAAACGTCCTATAAACATAGGTCCAATTCGCCATAGTTACACAGATACAAGCGTTCAAAGTTTATAAATGCTCACACATTTTTTTTTAAAATATTACTATTGAAAACAGAAAATCGAACTACAAAACAAAAAAATCACATCAAATGCTCAAAATGACCTCCTTTGGCATTAATACAACGACGGCTGCAATTTAAAATAGACCCAGTAGCCGCTCGAAGCACCTGCTGGTTGTTCCGTGTTTGTTGACACACATCCAGGATACGCTGTATTAGTTCAGCTCTGGTATTAACTTTTACCTCGTATACTAAACCTTTCACATGACCCCACAGATAGAAGTCCAAAGGTGTGAGATCGGGCGATCTCGGTGGCCAAGCATGCGGGCCTCCACGCCCAATCCACCTATTGGGGTAAGCAACATTTAGATATTCGGTCACATGCCGACTAAAATGTGGAGGAGCTCCATCATGTTGCAGAAACATTTGTTGTCTTGTTAGTAAAGGTACTTCTTCCAAAAGCGGTAGCAATTCATTCCGCAAAAAGTTAGCATATGCTTCACCTGTCAGACGTTCCTCAAAGAAAAAAGGTCCAATAAGTTGATCGTCAATCATGACACACCATACGTTAACAGAAAATCTGCGCTGAAAGTTAGTTTCTGTTGTGCCATGTGGATTTTGATATGACCACAAATGAGAATTACGTGTACTGTTCACTCCATCTCTAGTAAATTGCGCCTCGTCGCTAAATAAAATGAATGGAATTGTGGATTTATCTGTAGCCAGTGGCAGAAATTCAACCGGGCAGCAAAATCTCCAGGTTCCAGATGCTGAACCTGTTGTATGTGATAGGGATACAAAAGCCCATCATGTAATGTTCGCCATACTGACATACGGGGGAGTCCCGTTCGAGAAGAAATTCTTCTAGTACTCAACCCTGGACTCCGATCAACCATCTGTAGAATGCCTTCCTGCTCATTCACATTTAACTGCACAGGACGGTCAGATCTTGTTGAAACTGATGGAAATGAACTATGAGTCCGTACATGTTGAAACACAGAAGAAAAGGTTTGGTGATTTGGCACCCTCCTGTTGGGAAATCTTTGTTCATATTCCCTAACGGCAGATCTCGCATTTCCATCACAAAATCCATAAATGTAAATGATATCAGCATACTCTTCGTTAGAAAAATGAGAAGGCATTTTGCATTTAAATTACACTTCATTTAATAAAATGGACTGTGACATTAGTAGAAAAGAAAGCAATAAATGACATCCCATGTAACATTAAATATTGCTGTTATATTGGCTATTTATCGTGTATTTATTGGTGTAATACTATTAGCTAATATGGGCCCAATATTTGAATGTGAACATTTTTACTTATTGGCTAAATATTGTTCATCAATATTGCAGAAACAGTGTTCCATCTAGCATTAAATATTGTTGTGATATTGGTAATTTATGCGTATTTATTGGCACAATACTAGTAGCTATTATTGCTTCAATATTTAAAAGTGAACATTTACTTATATTGGTCAAATGTAATTAATCAATAATGCAGATATAATGTGTAAAAATATTTAATATTTACTTATTTATAGGTAATAAACATACAAATATATATGTTAATTAGGATTTAGTATCTCTCGTTCCTTACGGCCCCCACTTCGATCTCCGACACTATCCAAAGCAAATCCAATATACTTGTTAATGTCCACATCGGTTACGTTTGGAAATGAAACTCGGACAGCATCTATAATAGAATTTATATTACTCTAGCAGTTAGAATTAAATATAAATTAAGTTAATACAAAAGGTAAAAAGCCAACAAATTTAAAAGCACACAAACAATATTTAACTAATGTAGGCAATACTAAAATGCAAAATTAAACATACTTTATGTGCCCATAAGGAAAGTTGGTATGAAAAATTTTAGTAATACAATTTTGGTAGTTAAGAAATACATCATAGTGAATAGTGAAATATCATCATATCATCATTATTACTTACATTTTATGTAAAACAGTTGCAGCAAAAGTAAAGCATTCTTCAATCTGTAAAACAACACATTGAAGGTAAGTGATTCGAATTCATAGATCGTTCGTTGAATAAATTATAAACGAAAAATTAATAGCACAAATGCTTATATATTTATTAGTTGTATGAATATTTTGTGATCGGATGCATTTATTAAAAGGGTGACAATGACCCACACAAATTTAACCTTCGAACAATGGCAATATAAGTAGCAAGAAAATTACAAGAATAAACCGCAGTTACACTTAATCGATTACTTAATAAAAGGAAAAATTAAGATGAATTAAAGAAATATAACGTTATTAAATTTGATTGTTATCCATATTTACTAGCATACACAAGATATTTGCATTAACAAAACTGAAGCGTGGATGAGTCACATGCATATTTTTACATAAATATATACTTTATAAGTAGTACTTACCTAATTAATGTTTGCAATTAATAGTAGTGTAGGTATACACCACACGAAATTATTCGTGACGCATTCACAATAACAAGAACAAAATGGTGCAGATGATACAATGCAGTGTACAAATTGCAAGAATTGCATTTCATCTTCGCTTTTACTTGTGCGACTGCGCAATTGTCTAGTAACTGTCATTTGGAAAATTTGTGGATAAATTAGTAAATTTATTAATTAGAATTTAAACTTTTGTCGAAAAATAATACGTTAGATTTTTACCTAATATAATAATGTATAAATTATGATTTACTTTAGTATTTCGCCATAATTTCTTAACCTTAATATCTAAACCTGCGCACGAAATTTTAGAATTATTGTGTAGTTACTTTTAAATAATATTGCACCAATATTTGAAATATTTAAAGCGTATTAATCAATATTACTTTAAAATATTTTATTAATACTTTACACGTAATATTCTGCCAATATTATATAAACAATTTTCACTTTCTTAATAATTACAAACATTTATAGCATAATAAACCAATATTAACCCAATATTGTAGTTTAAATATTTAATAAATATTTTCAACGTATATTGTATAGATATTGGCCAATCATTGGAAATATTTCGCCAAGCCACTTCTATTGGATTATTATTGTGCCAATAAAATGCCAACAAATGGTGCTACATGGGATATTGTTCGGTTTTTGTTTCCCAGTTGACTACCCAGGTAACATTTCGTCACGAAAAAGCGACTGAAAATGAGACGTTTTTATTTTTCGTGAGTTATACGAGATCCCGAATTCGTGACAAAATTCGTGACTAACACGTTATAAAACCGCTCTAAATTTAACTCCCGAATTTGTCACGCTAACGATACTTTTAAACGTTGAATAGCCGTTACGAAATGTTGACGAAATCTTCGAAAATTCGTGACTTGTATCTGTTAAAAAATCGGGAAGAAACCGTGACCAAATGTGTAACTAAATCTTGAAGATATATATTAGAAAATGTGACGACATCGTGTTAAAAAACGTGACGATATATTGTGTTAAAAACAAGATATCGTGTTAAAATACGTGAAGATATAGTGTTAAAATACGTAAAGATAATATAGTGTTAAAAAACGTGAAGCTATTGTGTTAGGAAACATAAAGATATGTGTTAAAAAACGTGAAGGGACGTGAACATATCGTGACTAATAAGTTACGATTTCTTAGATTTCTTCACGATTTTTAACGCGATATTTTGTACGCTTTTAACACGATATCTTCACGTTAACACTATTTATCTGTACGTTTTTAAACACGATATCTTTACGTTTAGTAGAACCTAATAGTAGTAATAGTGCACAAACACCCTTTAAAACATCATATAAGCGTATTTACCGAGTGCCTAATTAATTAACGTAGCCTCCGTTTTCAAAATAACTACAGAATAAAAAATATTCGATTCGAATTGCAAACAAAAAATAATATTTTTATCTCTAAAGAAATTTTAATGAAAAGATAAACTTGCAAAAATTCTTTACATAGGTATATGTTAACACACAGTATATAAATATAGTTTGTACTTTTAATTTTTTTTTCTTACTTCTCTCGTTTGTGCTGCCTAAAACATTTGTATCGACTAAAATGAATCGTAATATAAAATACTAATTCTTACCTTATTCCTGTCATACGTATGTTGGAAAAAGCTTCCATTTCTGCTTTGCTAGCTTTGTATTCTTGGAACACAACTTCAAAAATAATTTCGACCATTTTAATCTATATTTAGCATTTGCCCACGTCTAATTACATTGTTTCCGAGTTTCTATTGTAATAATATTTTTAATATTAGAAAATAATTGTTTAGTATCTTTCCCCGCCCCAATACGTTTTAATCTGTTGATCTAAAAAACATTAACTTAGAACAACTTCTTCCTGGCTATAAAAGCTACAACTTACAAAAAAAATAAAGTTTCATTCAAAATTTTTAAATCGTCTACAGACGTGTGGAATTAATTCTTGAAAATATTGCTCCAATTCTTGACTTACTGGTGTGATTATTCGTTGATCAGTATTGTATGTAAGAGACAAGTTTATTGTCTCCCACTGTCTTTTACTTTGCATTATAAATCGTTCTGGAAAACAAAATTCATAGTGAATTAAATTTATCTAATTTTAGCAACATATTTTATTACCCATTAAATTTGAATTTTCTTTAACGTCCTTTTTAACCACGTTGATTAAACTTTTGATGCCTAAAAACTTCTAAAATCATAATAATTAATGAGTAATTATCACTACAAAAAATTGTCTTACCATCACATTTACATATTGGTTCTAAGACAAGATTATTTTATTATTAAAGTTATCAGTAGTTCCTTTGATGAACTATTGTCATTTCTTTTGGTTGTCAGGCTAACAATAACCTTCGGTATAGAACTGTGACACCGAAGTTCCTCTTGTGATTCTGTCAACGTTTTCATCTTCACTGCTGGATGATGATTGTGGGAGATCATCAAATTCAAAACGTTTACTGTTTTTGAAAAAACAAATTTGTAGTACATATTTAAAAACAGATTTGTTCTACTATAGGGACATACCTAAATGCCTATTTTCACCTAAACAAAAATGCTTTTGTAAACTACTAATATGGAAATCTAAAATACATAAATAAGGTATGTTTTTTATTCTTCAATCTAAAAGCTTCATTTACATAATTAATAAGTAGATTCCTATCTTATAATTTCAATTAGGTAATTGTCTTCTTTAAGACTGCGCTGGAGTAAGAATAAAATTTTGTTCTCAGTGATAATGCTGATGCAATTTAAATCAATAATTTCGAATTGCAAATTTCAACGTAACAAGCAATATAAAGTGTGTTTTAAATAAACACTATTTAAATCACCATCGCTCGATGCAAAATTACTTATAGATTATAGATATGTACTTACGTTTAGGTAAACACTAAACTGTACCACTGTACGTAATTCGAGTTGAAAAGTTTTATTGTTACTGAGTAAATTAATAAAATACAGAGGTATCACTTTGGTATCACATACTAAGTTATCGTGTTGTCGCGACTTAACGTAAACAAGTCATCATGCTCTCATGCTGTATCATCAATTTGACCGTGCATATTATATTCATTCAATGATTCATTGTATTAGATAAAATCCTCTTACAAGTTATAATATTTACATTCAAGGTTATACAACATTAAAAATAATCTTTTCTTTGTAATACATAATTAAAAAAATCTCATCCTTTTTTGACATATCTGTAACGTAATTTGCCGAAATAATACTAGTTTTTATGATTCCACACCGAATCCGAAACAGTTTATTTTTAATATTTGAATAAAACCGATAAAACAATAACTTCCACTTTAAAAATTACAGTAATGCACCTCATCTTGTTAAAACCTATTTCGTTTAATCATAACAAACGAATTTTACTGGAAAGCAAAATAAGGGCATTTTTTCTAACAAAATTTTATTTAAAATTTTCACAGATTCTTTTAAAACAAGCACAGAAATAACCGAATAATAGGCAATTATTCGAAACCTATTTGTCACGTTTAAACATAAACTATTTTTTGATAACGCTTATTTACGTAAAATCTTTACAGATTTAAAAAAAAAAAAGAATTCAACTGAATATTTTGGAAATTATCGATGACGTATTTGTCACGTTTAAACTTCAACTATTTTCTGACGAAGTTTTAAGTAAAATCTATAGATTTTTTAAAATAAGAATTCAACTGAAAATGTTGGCAATTATTCGTGACGTATTTGTCACGTTTTAACGTCATCTATTTTCTAACGAACTTTTACTTAAAATCTGTATCGTATTTTCACACTACTATTTTTAACGATTTATTTTCATCGTTTTTATAAAGATTTTAAATAAAAACATCTTTATCTCGATAGTTCGTGACGATTTCGTGAAGTCTAAAATTTGGTCGTCACGTAATGTTACCTGGGTAAGAATAATTAATTTTCAAAAAATGTGTGATCAGTTATAAACTTTGAGCGCTTGTATCTGTGTAACTATGGCGAATTGGACCTATGTTTATAGGACGTTTTCTACTTAAATTGACCTAAGAAACATACCATTTCAGTATGTACAGTACCTCGTGGAAGACCCTGTATATGCGCGCAAAACTTCGTATTCAAAATTAACCTTTGGTAAAATGTATAGAATATTAGGGTTTTTCAATTATCGTATAATAAATAGCAAACGTTCAGAAAATCACACAGATGGAGCAGATTACTGTTTTAATTTAATTTTGTTATAAACCACTTGTACCTTACAAAGATGTGACAGACTCCTCACAAAAGATGATTTTTAGATAGTATTTGGTTTTTTAGCTAGAAAATATCGATTGCATTTTGTTTAGAGCAAGGCAAAAAATGTAGAAGATAAGATTTATAAATGGTATTTATTGGCCAAAAGTTTGTTAAATCAAAGCATAGATGATTCAGCCTATACCAGGGGGTCCGCGGAGCTAGCTTAAGGCATGAGAGAAAAAAAATATAGACTGTAATTAATAAACGTTACTTTGTGTTTGAAATTAATAGCACTTTCTATAATCTATGTATACATTCTATTATAACAGTACAATTATAATACTATGTAATTTGTAATATATATGTATAGTATACACTTATAAAGTGTAGCTGTGACCTTGACGTGAGACCGAGAGCGCGTCTACAGTGACTCTAGCATTTTTACCAAGCTATGTCAGGAAATGGGAAGTGAACATTTTTACACACAGAGGTTCGCTGGCTTTCTCGAGGAAACGTTCTTACACGTTTTTTCGAACTAGCTGATGAAGTAAGAATATGATAGTAAACACGAAAAGTTCTTCATGACTTTTCGTGGCTCTGCAAAATTGCGTACTTGGCAGATTTATTTACACATTTGAATGTTTTGAACTTGAAGCTGCAAAGACCTGATACTAACATATTCGTAGTAGAAGACAAAATCGGAGAATTGATTGAAAAACTAAAGCTGTGGGTAAATCGAGTTGAAAGAAAGTCTTACACATCATTGCCTGTGTTACAACAATTTCTAACCAAATCTGAAGAAAATCTACCTGTTGAGGTTCAAGACATGATTATCGAACATATGACAGACTTAGCGAGTACTTTGAGGAACTACTTTCCTGCACCAGATAGAAACAGTGACTGGATGAGACACCCTTTCAAACAACAAGATGTTGCCAGTCTTACTAACCTCTCTGAAAATGAACAAGATCAACTGGTAGATTTGTCTTGCAGTATGGCTTGGGAAGTAATCTTCAAAGAAGAAAATGATTTATGTCATTTTTGGTTTCTTGCCCGGTCGGAATTCACGGATTTAGCAAACAAAGCCCTCAAACAACTTGTGCCTGTTTGTACGACTTATTTGTGTGAACAGACATTTTCTACAATTTGTAACATAAAAAGTGTCAAGAGAAATCGACTGAAGAACGTTGAACCAGTCTTGAGTTTGAAAATTTAACAACCCAAAACTTCGGACATTATGAGAAACAAATGCATTCCTCTCATTAATAGTGATGAATTTTTATATGTTTGTCAAGATGTTTTATGTTTGTCTTACTATGTTAATAACAGTTAATAAACATATTTGAGTACATGTAACGATTTTTTTAATTTCGAGTCCTGATACAAAAACAAATCAAAACGAATATTTTTTATCTCTGGTGCTTCATCAAATTCAAAATTAAATTAAACACAAAACTATATATTTACACATAACGATATAGGCAAAACTAAGAATAATTATTAGCATCATGCGTTTTTTTGGAGATTGGGAGTCCTCGAAGACTGTAGGTGTTTAGGTGGGGGCCCGTGATTCACTTGACTTTGAGAACTACTGTACTATATAGTCTCTGGTTAAATACATTATTTTGTTTATTGATTGAACGAATACGTGTACCGAAAAAGCAAGGTACGTAAATAAATCGGGATCAATATTGAGTTTTGGTTATTATTTACCTCAACTAAGCACATCATATAAAAGCAATTTCAAACATTTAAAGTTTTGATAAAACTTTAATTCATAATAACCTTATTAATATTAATTTTTAGCACCAGATAATAGAAATTGATTCTTTATAAAAGTTTGGCAAATAGATCTTAAAAAAATTACATCAACAATTTTTGAAAAATAGCTTTTTCATAACAATTTATTAAGATTTCAATTAGTATTTAAATGTATTGCCTTGAAATAAATAAATTAATGACTTCTTAATTATTACAAACTGACTAAAATAAGTAAATAACTAACTGGGACCAATGCGCGAAGAAACTAATTCCGTTCTTAGTGACAATCATATTAAAAAAAAAAGAAAATTAAATCTTCAATCGGATACATAAAAACCGATCAGTGATCAAAATTATTTTATTGCTTAACAAAATACTTAACAAAATGTACAAAGTTTATTAAATTAATAATTTAGGTTACTATTATTTATAATTAAAAACGTTGATTAAACTTGACTTAGCAACTGAGAGTTATTATATGTATGTATTTATGAACTGAAGAAAAATGTACAAATTACGTTAATCAATAACGAATAGTTTTTAAAAATTATAGGTTTGTTTGTTGTTTTAATGAACTAAGTTTGGTTGATGTAATGTACTGGTGATGTTGTAACGAAATTGGGGGTAGAATTTTTCTACAGAGTAAAAAGCCAAATTTGTTACGTGGACATAAATAGATTTAAGCAGAATGTAAATGCAATTTGTAAATGCAGCGAGTAGTAGGTAAAAAAGGGTAATGAGCGTCAGCTAAGCGAGATGTCAAATAAAATTTTAATCATAAACAAACTATTTATTGCAACCGCCTTTAAACATTATTTACTTAATTAACTATGATTAGAAATAATTTTCAGTCACTTTGGCAATCAACTTTGGATATTATAAAAGTTAAAAAAAAACAGATTTGACTCCCATTACACCAACAAAGGGATAATGGTGGTCACCCTGGGGGCAATCGGAGTCAAAGAAAATCTAGCACAAATCGCAGACATAACCCTCAGCGGAGTCTCACCCAGTGCATTCCGTGTGAGCTCATAGCCCACATGAGGTGCAATGGAACCACATCTCGTTATTTCTTCCAAAGTCATTGCATACTAGGCATCTGTTTCCAGCATCTTCTGCGTCGTTATCTTCATCGTTCTGGCATAAGTCGTCAGTGCCAACATATGATACAGAAGTTTCGTTTATTTCTTGTAGTACTTGACTCTTTGTCTTTTTAAGACCCTTCTTCTGTATTGTAGGCTTTTTTCCTTGACCTTTACCTTTACATCTCTTTTCTGTTTCTTTACCCCCTGTTTTCTTTATTTTCTTATTTTCTTTTTCTATCAGGTTTTCTTTGAATTGCCTTGAAGTTAAAATTGTAGCGTGTTGCTTCTTTCGGCCTTTTCTTGTATTTATAACAGATGTTTTCTCTGGGAACTTGATTAAATCATGCAAATTATCACTAATTTAGTTTGACGTGCCAGGTACTGGTGATACAATATCTGGTTCAGTATCAAGTGGGCCTACTTGTCTAGACATCCTAAGAACCGGTAAATCAATTTGTTTTGAAGTGCTCAGAAGTGGTGAGTAAACTTCTTTTGATCTGCTGGGAATCGTGCTAGCAGCTGCGACAGATTCATTGCAGTCTTGGATTGCAATAGTCTCAGATTGGAGAATTTCTGCAGCAATGAAATCTTCTTCTGTAAATACTTTCGGATTTAGTGAAACTATTCCAGTAGCTTTAAACCCCGATTCTCCTTTACTAATAGACGCAACATTATTAAATGTTTTCCTCACCAAGGATGCTACGTCATAGGAGATTATCTTTTCTGCAGGATGGCTTTTTAAAAACAAGTCACATTCTTTTTTATAGACTATTTTGAACGGACCAAAAAAAGAAACATCCAGGGGTTGCATTTTATGTTACGTGTGTGGTGGCAGAGACAACATATGAATGTAATTGGACTTACAAAATTCGTAGACGGAAAGAGAACTGTGACTAGCATGGTTATCTAATATTAAAAGAATGGATTCATCTGCAGGCGGCTTAGCGTGATGTTTAAAGTGCGCCAACCATTCAAGATAGGGATGCTCATTAATCTAACCGTTGTTTGAGCATTTGTAAAGCGCTTCTGCTGAACCATCCTTCTCGAGCAGAGAAGTCAACCTTTTCCTACGGAAAATAAACATCGGTGAAATGTAACCGCCTGCAGCGCTCATAGCACACAACAAAGTGATGTTTTTTCCTCTCTCCCAAGTGGTTATAAATCCGACTCTCTTCTGTCCTTTGGCTAAGTAGCTCAAAGAACAGACTTATTTCGGTTTTATTAAAAGCTGTTATTCTGTTTATGCTGGTAATAGAAATGTTGACGACTGATTAAAATTGTGCTTCAAATTTAATTTTTCAGCATATTTGAAAGCCACTTTTCTTATTTGATTAGCAGTGCAACCATAAAAAATATTTGCCATTTTTTTCACCAAGTTTGCTAGCTCGGCTTCTGTCTCAGCACTAAAGACAGTCAATCGTCCTAGATGTGGTTCTAAGATAGAACCCTTTTTTATACTCTTTTGAAGGATTGAAAATGGGATCCCCATTAATTTAACAGCATTTCTTATAGAAGAACCTCCATCAACAAGCTTTATAGCTTTTTCTAGGCTATCAGAAGACCAGGAAGCTTTTTCAGTTGTCCTGACTGGTACTTTAGGCATCTAGAAAGAAATAAAAATGACGTAATTCAACATGCACAGTTGCGGGTAATGGGAGTCACCTGACTCTCATTTCTCGCAATTACACTAATAAAAAAAATAATTAAATAAAAAAAATCTTTAATACAGTGACAAATCTGAACTGCATATCACAATTTCGAAAGTCTAACTAGGTCCGTTTAAAAGTCTTAACATCATACTGCAAAATATTCGACATTTACCTTCTAATTTGTATTGACGTAAAATTACCTCAGCAAAGCACAAAAACAAAACACCGGCGTATCTCAATGGCGCGGGCGCTAACTGACGAACGCCGTTCCAGACACCGCTGAGGGGCCAGAGTGAGGTTAGAGACGCCTTTTACGCGTTGCTCGCAAGTACTGTTTCGTAGATGTGAGGGTGACTCCTATTACCCGCTGACTCCCATTACCTTACTTTCCCTTATAATAACAGAGGCGAAAAACGACGCGACGAAGCAACTTTACAAAATTGCCTATTTATCAAAGATTGACAGTCGCGTATGCGTTTTCTAATCGACACCGGTGCAGACGTTTTAGTAATACCATTGTATATAAATAGTAATACCCATAATTAACAAGCAACGCCGAAAACCTTCCACGTCATTTAAATTATTTGCTACAAATAGGTCTCATATAAATACGTTTGGAGAAAGATCGTTGTGATTGAACCTCGGGTTACGCCGCGCATTTCGATGGACATTCATGAACTGTTAGTTGATTTAAGAAATCGCCGTTTAATTGACAATACTACGCAACTGTCAGCGATCGCTATCATATTATTACTAAGTGTCAGCCAGTAGCAGTAGGAACACGTCGTCTTTGTCCAGAGAAGGCAAAAACCGCTAAAATAGAAATCGAATTTATGCTGGGACAAGGAATTTGCAGACCGTCTAGCAGCCCATGGGCTAGTCCATTATATCTGATAAGAAAAATATCAGGCGATTGGCGACCATGCCGAGATTACCTACACCTTAACGCAATTAACTTACCAGATCGTTATCCTATTACGCAAATTATGGACAATACTATCAAATTCCTGTCGCGGAAGAAGACATTCCGAAAACCGCAATTACAACACCGTTTGGACTATTCAAATTTCCGTTTATAACGTTCGGACTTCGCAATGCTGCCCAAACGTTCTAACGTTTTATAAATACAGTATTACAGGTATTAAACTTTTGTTACTGCTACATCGGTGACATTTAAGTAGCGTCCGCAGATCAAGAGGAGCACCTACGTAACCTCGAAATTGTTTTTCAACGGCTTGACATATACAGAATCGCCGTGAAGGCGGTCAAGTGCGTGTTAGGCGTAACACATTTAGAGTATTTCGGTTACCTCATCTCGAAAAAAAGATATGATCCATTACCGTCAAAAGCGATAACAATAACGTATATGCAAAAATCATCGCAGAACTCACGCGTTTTTTTAGGTATGGTTAACTTCTAAAAAAGATTCATAAAAAAGCCAGCTAAAAATTTTCTTTGCGGAAGGACTTTTATTTCTCACAAAAACTAAATTCGGCGCAACAAAAGTACAATGCTTACAATCGCGAGTTATTATACGTTGCAGTTAAACACTTTCGATTTATGGTTGAAGATCGGCTTGTTATTGTTAAAACGGATCACAAACCGTTAACGTTTGCGTTCCAACAACGGTCAGACAAAAATTCCCCACGACAACAACGGCAATTAGCTTTTATAGGACAGTTTATC
The DNA here is from genome assembly GCA_035610365.1 of Aquatica leii. Taxonomy (NCBI): domain Eukaryota; kingdom Metazoa; phylum Arthropoda; class Insecta; order Coleoptera; family Lampyridae; genus Aquatica; species Aquatica leii. The sequence continues at coordinate 44,055,614 of CM069435.1, read as the reverse complement.
ACCGACATTTTTTACATTTGCAGAACCGACAACACAGTAGCCGACGCTCTTTCACGTCTAGAAACTATTAACTTACCGACTACAGTAAATTCTAATGAGATGCGACATCTTCTCGGTGACACATCTCTTGTGCAACAAAAATACGTATTAGAAAACGAAGATTCACCAATGCATTGCGACATATCTACAGTAACATTCGTCCGTACGTACCGAATACATGACGCCAACGAATATTTCACACAGCACATTTGGTAGCAAATCCAAGCAAATGCGCTTTTTAAAACACGTAGAAAGCAAGTTTGATTGGCCTTCCATGCGAATTGGGTACGGAGATGTATTCCGTGTCAACGCTCAAAAGTGCAGCGACACACGAAATCACTATAACTAGCAGTCGCTTTGAGCAAGTACACTTAGACATTGTCAGACCACTACCACCATTTGAAGGTTTCCGTTAAATGTTAACGATGGTGAACTGTTTTTCCAGGTGGCCCGAAGCAATACCGGTAACAGATACCACTAGCGAGTCAATTGCCACGGCTTTTTACGGTTCGTGGGTATCGCATTTTGGCGCTCCGAAGACAATTACTACAGACCAAGGTTGGCAATTTGAATCCGCTTGGTCGTTGATAAATCTTTCACGCACAAAAGAATACGAACTACGTCTTATAATCCTAAAAGCAACGAGATATTAGAACGCTGGCATAAAACTTTAAAAGCAGCAATAATGTGTCACGAAACAAATAAAATGGGCCGAAATACTGCCAACACTATTGCTACGACTTCGCACGATTCATAAAGAAGATTTAAAGTGCTCGCTGGAGAGATGCTTTACGGAGAAACGTTTCGCATAGCAAGTGAATTTTTTGTTAAAACAAACTACTTTGACGGCACCGATCCAGCAAGCTTTGTCGTATAATTACGCAATCACATGCAAGAGGCTGGGGCAGTTCCAACAACACATCACGGAAGACAGAAAGTTTTCGTTCACCTCGAATTAGAACAATGGAGGCACGTCTTTGTGTGAGACGACACAGTTTACGATCGCTACAGCCACCATACACTGGACCACACGAAATTGTCACTCGTCTTAACAAAAAAAATTTCAAATTAAAGGAAAACGTAAAATTGCCTACTGTGTCCGTAGACAGATTAAAATCGGCGTTTCTGATCTTGGCGGAATCGGAGACACCACAAAATACTCTTGCAACGAACTTGCCTTCCACTTCTTTTTAAACTTTAGACGCTACCACTACGAAGGGAGTCAAACAATTTAATTTGGTGCCACTAGCGCATTGAAAGAAAGAAAATAAGACGGACTGGTAACAACGATAAAACTCAACACGCGACACGAGCACTTACCAATTCGCTCTAACAATTTCTTAGCAATCTTTAAGCGTTTGTAAATAAAATTGTATATAATCTAGTGTAACTATTATTAATAACCCTACGTACGTTATACGTATATTTAATTATCCGGTTAGAACTGGAACAGGAAGTGTGAAGCTTCTGAAAAACTACCTCGTTTGTTGAATAGATTTAGTACATAGCATTAGATAATAATATATAAATACTGTGACCGAGTGCACAAACTAATTTTAAAGTTAATCCCGGTTAATCCGTTATGTTCTGCATCTCAAACTTGAAGACCATGAATATGTGGCCAATACCAAATATATTTTGTTATTGCCAAACTTGCCAAGACAATGCAAAAATTAACAGAATAGAATTACACAAAATAAGAGGTTATGTAGGTATAAATTACTTTAGATTAATTTAAAAAAAGACGGTTTTTGATTGTTACAATAACTATAAATCCAAGAAAACCTAAATAAGTTCTTAAACAAATGAACCACGCTAAAATATTAAAAATGAGAACACAAGAACATTTAGCACTATCAATGCGAACTCAATAAATCCAATAACTGTAGCGAAAGTTATAACTTAAAATCGTGTAAATATTTTTCAACGATCAATTTCATAGTAAACTACTAGCTAATATTACTAAAAATTGACTAACAGCTATTGTTTAAAATAGTATGATAATATTAAATATTTACTTAACGCTTGTTGTGCTGATTAATATCGTAATAAGGTACTGCTAGGGACGTCCATGGGACCTAATCCATGAACATCCTAAAGATATCCCAGAAAAACGTCCCGAGGACGCCTACTATAGGTACCACGACGTCCGGGCATTATTAGTATATCATTACGGGACGTCCCTGAGGCATATTATGTGCTATTTGAGCGGCAACAACACGATATGAAAAGACGCATAAGGAACACTTTTGAAACTTTAACCTCGCAAATGTTGTCCAGAGTTAGCAATGGTTCTTAAAAAAAGATACGTAAATGTCTAAAAATGGACAGTCAACATTTCGAACATGTGTTAAATAATAAATATTTTCTTTTTGTTTTATGTTATCGTTGATAACATTATCATATTACTGCTATAGCCTGTTGGATTACAAATTACGTTCCATATTTCTAAACATTTGTAAAAATATTCTTCATTATTATTTTTATACTATGTGATATGTCTATAATACAACAGGCAACTAGATTCATCAAAACTTTTATTTAAAAAACATCAAATAGTACAAAAAAACTATTATTTGGCGTATTGGGTAAAAACGGAAAGACTTAACTACATTCTATTTAAATTAATAGCTATAACCACTTAAATCTCTTAATTGATTAGTTTTAGTTTTTGGATAACCTGTATAAGATGTAAAATTTATTATAGTTGAGATATCAAATATGATCTACTGTTACACTTTGCATCATAAATATTATTAAAACACAAACTTATTTTGATCACAGAATCCAAAAATACAATATACAGGGTGTTTCGTTTAAAAAAATCATAACTTTGATACTTTTTCGGCTTTTACGATACCCTGTATATTATGAAAATAATTTTAAAAAGTAACCATAATAGGCTTTTGTTATACATCCCATAAGTGAAACTTTTTAAGTCACGTTTTTTGGCCACAATATTTCGAACCGTATATCATGAATAGCCCGCTATGCATGAAAATAGTTTAATAAAGTTATTAAACACGATTACATAATTAATAAAATTGTTGCAAAAGAAAAGATTAGATCAAAAGATTGAATGAAAACAGTGTTTATACGACCTTATAATGTATTTAAATAAAACCTTTGTCTTGTTTGTAACAAGTCTAGCGAAAATTTTTTGAAAACTTACTCAAAACTGCAACTTTTTCCATGCATGTTTACAGCCAAAAATGTTTAATCAATCTGTATTAAACATTGGTCAGAATATACCTACAATTAAAGCTATAAAAAAATTAATCGTCCAAAAGATTTGGTCTTGAAACAATGTACTCAGTTTCTTCCACATAGAATGAAACATCTAATGGTAAAGTTGTTGAAAGTGGTTGGACTGGAATTGACGATGAAGCTGAAAAACTGCTGCAAAACAAGTAAAAAATATTTAAAGCAGTAATTACCAGCATCAAAAGTTCAGAAAGTAATGGATATATTGATTAACACAAAAATAGAGAAATATTTGATAAAATACTTTGAACGTGTTTACCGAAAGTCGTTGGGCGGAAATAAAACATTAGAATTTTCATATAATCATTAAATACATTTTGTCTCGAACAATGCAACAACAAAAGATGTCTTTTTTATTATTAAAAAATAGTAGACTGGAGATGATTACTCAAGTGAACAAGTATTTAACGAAAATTGTCTATAATTTAATTCTTCCTTAAAATCAGAACCAAAAACAAACAGGTTTGCTCTAACGCTCAGTTTTCAAAAAAATAAAGACAAATTATCCTAAAAAAGACAGAATAAATTTAAGAAAGTCATGAATGTCAACAAGTAATAAAGACAAATTAATTAAAAAAAAAACAAAAAATACAAAATTCGCATTTTAATATATCAGCTATAGATCACAATAAAAACCATGAATATTTACACATGTCAAAGAAAAATAGGAATCTGTGCATTTTTTAGTCACAAACACCAACAAAAAATCATGTAAATGCAGATACGACAACAAAAATGAAACACTGAATGTTGTTAAATGTGTCTTATAAATATAACAACAAATGACTGAAAAGATGGATAAGTCTTCAACTCGTAATTATTCGGATCCTACTTTGCGCTGTTTTCCTCTGCCTTGGACTTTGTTGTTTAGCTGGTTGTTGCTTGACTGCTTTTGGAGACTTTTGGCTTTTTTCTTTGTCTATTTAAATCAATTATTAAAACACAAACTACAAAAAGAAAAACACGTACTTAGCCTGTCGAGAGTTTGTTGAGGTAACCAATCATAGTCTACATTATTTGGGTTGCTAGTTCCAGTTTCTACAGGTACCTTACGGCTAGTACGTTTACGACCAACTGATAATAAAGTTTGTTGGCCAATGACCAGTAATAAAATAACGCCAGCGGCTAGGAAAACGTACAAAAAGAAGGTTTCTCCATCTAAACCTTCATCGAGTTCAATAATTTGCACAGTTTCATTAAATACAGCTTCTTGGAAACTATTACCAGAATTATCACGATATGCTAAATTAATATTTAATCCAAATGGACGCCCAGCAAACGACTCTGAAGGAACGAAACTGTAAGCCAAAGTAGCTTCTTGTGAAGGAGGTACTTGACGGTTATAAGCGATTGCCGAAAAATTTTGGATGTAGAAGTTGAAATCCATAGGATAGCGGAAAGAAGCTTCAATGGTTTCAAGTATAAAATCTTCTTGACCTTTATTGCGGAAACCAACTAAAAATTCAACAGGAACTCCACCAGGTAATTCTACGAATTTAATGTTAGATTCAGTGTTATGAGTTTATATATTCCCCTTACCTAGTTGAGTAGATCCACTAACAACTGGTTTAACAAACAATAGCGTAGTATCGGCATCTGGAGACGCAGTAGTTTTTACTTCGTCTTCTTCTTCATCAGTGTCAGTAACAGCTAGATCATCTGAGTCACCTTCACCCTCAACTTCAGCTTCACCTTCATCTTCCGTTAGGTCTTCTTCAGCATAGGCCATATATTTATTACCTGGGTTGAAACGTTAACACAATCTGTTATTAAAATAGTTTTGTACATTACCTCCATCAATCGTGAAAATGATAGCGGGTAGCACTAATAATAATAATAAGAAAATACTTTTCATTTTGAGAAATTGTTAATAAGATATAATTTTAGAAAAACCGGTTAATGTTCTTTCAGCACTAAACTATATTTTCACAACGTACTAAGTGTACACGACGGCACGGTTAACTCTAAATAGGGTAATGTATATTAAAATAAGCTCCAGCTGGGTCAAACACCGCTATACGTGGAACTTTCGGTTACACATGGCATCCCTTCTCTTTTGACGTGCACCTTTACGATCTGAAGTTATCTAACTAACGTGATTTTAAAATATAGTAATATTATACAGGGTAACTCATAGTACGATGAAAGTTTTTGTTTGGTATATGTTACATTAAAAAAATTTAAAAAAAAAGATTATTTTTTTACCTGAGATTAATACACAATGCAGTGTAAACAATTCCTTTTTGTGTTTTGTTTTTGTTTAATACGTACAAATTTTATTTTATGTGCTTACTGTAATTTAATTCATAGTTCTAAAACGTCAAATGGTTGGATTTTTTTGTTTAATAAAGCACTAAATTATCATTCGTATTAACGGTAACTATGACGTGTACAGATAAAAAAAAATTGACAAAAAACAAAAGAAAATGAAAAATTTTAACAAATTGTATGCAGACAACAATCTTTACAAGAAAAAATAAGAAGGAAAATAAAAAAATAGGTATTAAGCATCATAGCTGAAATTCTAAACTTAATCCTAAAGTTCGTTTAAATAGTATGTATTTTTAAAAAAAAATTGAGAAAGAAAAATGGAATTGAAAGTTAATAAATGCAAATACACAAACTAACAAAAAAAAATAATAAGAAAGATGTGCAAAGCTCGAATAAATGTATTAGTTGTTTTTAACAATAAATACAGACAGTTTAGGAGGTACAAAATAAGCAAAAAAATGAATTGCAGCAATTAAAAGTCTATACCATAACACGAAAAATTGTGTGAGACCTAAAAACGCATGTTTTTATGTAGAAAAGTAGGCTTCATGACAAAAAAGTAGTAAACACATTAGTATTCATTATACATTATTATATTGGAAGACATCATAAAAATTTGTAAAATAACAAATGGAATTAATAAATATATGAGCTATAAAAGACACTTTACACAATGCAATAACCTGCTATGCAATGTAAGAAAAGTTTCACGTGCAATAAAATATTTCAAATTGTTTTACACGAAGTAATAAAGACGCAAGATGTTATCAGGAAATGTTACCACTACAAAAAAATTGAAATACTGATCGTTACAAAAACAAAACGGTTTTATTAAGTTGGCGACACTGAATATCTCCAAAATATTACTAAAATTTTACGCACAATGCAATACAATAAGGACATTATGTTTCTATGCGATGCTATGCAAGAAAAATTTCACGTGTAATAAAAAAAATTGCGTTCACGCATACGTACATAAAAGTTTTATGTAAAAGTTACACTGAATAGCATCATGTAAAGTGGCTTTAAAAACCTACAAACTTCAGAATGAATTTTTCAGCATTTCAAAACGACTTAAAACAAACAACAAATAAAAGTATAAAAATAATGATTAAAATTGACTTAAGCGGGGTTGGAAGTTAACACATGCAACTAAAAATGACCAATGACGCAATTTTTATTTAATTACAACGTTAAATTAACGTTTAAACAACAACATTATTTTTACACCAGCATCGTACGCATATCTACGAACAAGATACGAGTCAACGCCCATAGTATATGGACGCCATAATTGATGACATATTTTAGGGGAGGTTTAATGATAATCTAATATGTATTTTGTTATTGTATAGTTTGTGGTGCTAAACTCAAATCGTGACATAATATTTTTGTTGATTATGATTAGATCAAATATAATCTTCGTACATTTGAGGTTATGGAACAATTTTTAGACTAGCGTGTATTACTTATGTTACAAGTTTACGTTGATTTGTAAGAATAGGTACTTTTTAAAGTATGTATAAAACACTTATAATTTTATGGAACGTCAGATTATTGGCTAGTTGACGAAAGAGACATAGAATTAGACACATAGTTTTAAGACCAATGGAAAGAATGAACAAAATAGTTGTTGTCGCGTCCGGTTCCCAATCAGCAATGAAACTTTTTTTCATGTTTTAAAAACGTTCAACGTTTTAAAATAGTCGAAATAAAAAATTTTTTCAAAAAAATATTTTTGTTGCGTTTTAAAAATATATCATTCAAACATTGATATTAAAATATTTTAAAAATGTTTTCTAAAACATTCTTTAGTAACATAAAAAACGTTTTTACTTTATTAGAAATTATACTTGTGCTTGTGCTTGCTTTCACCTATACACTTTTTTCTTTTATGTATTGTAACAAAAACACAACTATATAAAATTTTGTTACATATTATTAGTAAATATACATATTAAACCTTTTCGTTTTTGTAAAAACTTTCTTACAAATTTGAATTAAGTCCCAATTAACATTCAAGCTTACGACAAGCGTTACATTTCATTTTTGTAGGATTGTCAATGCCAAGCTTTACAGACAAACCTTGCAACACCGTTTTCACAGTCGCCTAGATCTTCTCAATATGTAAAGCTTGCCAATGAAAATGCAAAAATAATGATTAATCACTGGTGTGCACGCGCAGTAGGCAGTAGAGCGTAGTTGTAGTTAACGTGTCAACGTTGTAGTCCCGTTATAATCCACTGAACCTCATGTGAAAGTTTATTTTCCCGCTTTATTTTCTATATATTGTGAAGTTAAAAACGGTTTTATATTCAAAACTTTTAATATAATATATTAAACGCAGAAAAGTTTTAAATTGAGTAAGTATAATTTAAATCTTTTAAATTGATTTCCAAAAATATACCTAACCTATAATTAGTTAAAAGAAAAGGAATCCCTTGTTTCTAAGCAATATTGTACTAAAGAAATACGAATTAAGCTCAATTAAAGATAGTTTTAAATTAATTAGTTATTTTTTTATCTTAAACAGGAATGTTTCGAAAATCGTATTTGCAGTTGAGTCGACAAGGAAAATCAAAAAGACGAAACATTTATAAAGTTTGTCACGCTCCTAAAAATTCTCCAACTACTACAAAATTAGCCGATAGTTTAAATATCCCAAGTGTGATTGCAAATGATAGCATACCCAATGATTTATCAATCAAATCTCAAATGAGTGTTCCGGAACATACTGAGTGTGTCAATCGTGAAAAAAAAATTAATTTTCAGCCTCCTTCTGGCTCCCATTCATCACCTTTGAGCGATTTATATTTTAATGACATCTCTTCATCATCTGATTTTTCAGATAATAATAACGATGATTATAATCCATTTTGCAGTGAAAATGAGACAATAAATAATAGTTCACAGATTGGGCTATTCGATTTAAAGTAAGTCATGTTGCTGTAACTGCCCTATTAGTTATTTTAAAATTCCATAAATGTTTTACTAATTTTTACCTTCAGATCGAGAACTTTACTTTGTACACCATCGAATGTTTCTGTTGTTGTAGTTGAACCTGGTCACTATTCACATTTAGGTCTAGAAATTAATTTGAAGAAAATATTACTTAATGTTAAGGAAAAATTATCATCTATTCAGTTACTTATAGGCATTGACGGTTTGCCACTTTTTAAAAGTAGTTCTGTGGAACTCTGGCCTATTTTAGCTTTGGTAACTAATATTTCTTCTATTCGATCTATTGTTTTTCCTGTTGGCATTTATTGTGGCAAGGGTAAACCTAAAAGTGTGCTGAATACCTACAAATGTTTGTCAATGAAGTTAGGCAACTTATACAAAATGGAATAGTGGTGAATGGTAAATGTTTATCTGTCTTCATTAAAAGTTTTATTTGTGATGCCCCCAGCTAAATCATTTATATTAAATGTGAAAGGCCACCGCACGGGTTATCATTCTTGCACAAAATGTATTCAGGAAGGAGTTTGGTTACATCATCGTATGACCTTTCTACAATGTAACGCCTTAAAACGTACACATGACTCTTTTTTAAGACAAGATGATGAAGATTTCCATACAGGAAATTCTCCTCTGCTTTAGTTCCAGGCATTGATTTTTAAAATGTTTCCCATTGGATTACATGCATTTAGTTTGCCTTGGTGTTGTATGCATTACTCTTATTTACTTATGGATGTTTGGACCAGTATCAACAAAACTTCCATTTCGTATTATCCCGAAGCAATGTCATGTGAGTTAATCAAGTTAAAAATTGTTTACCTTTAGAATTTAATAGAAAACCTCGATCCTTAAATGAAGTCAAAAGGTGGAAAGCAACTGAATTTCGGCAATTTTTACTTTATACAGGACGATTGTGTTAAGAAAGGTATTGCATGCAGAATATAGATCAATTTATGACCATTTCATGTCTCTTTCAGTATCTATTTCAATTCTTCTAAGTCCAGTATTCAGCAAACATTTCTGCGATTATGCTAATGACTTACTAACATTTTGTGGAAATGACAAAAATCTTTACGGACCCCAGTATATAACCCACAACATGCACGGTCTGACACATCTTGTAGAAAGTGTTAGGATTTGGGCTGTTTGGATTCATTCAGTGCATTTCCTTTTGAGAATTTTATGCAAGTTTTCAAAAAATGATTGAAAGGAAATAAACCATTAGAACAGGTTGTAAAAAGATTAGCCGAAATGATGGCTTCAAATTACTGTTTTTCTAATAATGTAGTTTTAGATTTAGACACCCCAAGTTTTCTAGACCTCACTCTTGTGGCCCTCTTCTTCCCAGTTCTGATGAATTGCAACAATATTCTTGTGTACAGTTTTCCACTGTTTACTATTAGAACATCAAACCTAACTCTTGTTGTTTTTTGAAGTGTGGAAGTATTATTCTAATTAGAAAATATTGTGTTTTCCAAAGAATTGCAGGGAATGGCAATTGTGTATAGAGAGTTTGTTGAAAAATCAAATTTTTACTCCAATCCGTTACTAGATAGTTCAACTCTGAATGTCTTTACTGTCTCAAAATTATCCCAACTGCAAGAACAACCTATCAGCAATATAGAAAAGAAAATGATTTTAGTCATATGAAGACAGACATGTTGCTTTTCCTATGCTACATTGTTTGTAATTTTACCATCTTATTTTAGTCCAAGTTATATGAAATTATTTTTTTACTCTTTAATGTTAAGAATGTATGCTATCGTGACATTTACTAACGAAAAAGATGCACCTGGAATAATAGCAACAAATTGGGTAGACTATGTTAGGAACATTTGTTATTATCCCAATGTGGAAAGCCATGTGAAAAAGCTACTTATGAACAGAACTGCTCCAGAAAAAACGTGGAATGAACATCCGATAAGAATTTTGAAAGAATTTAGTAAGTGAATGCAAAGTTTTATATTTAAAATAACCTTTTTTTCTTTTTGCAAGATTCATTCCGAGCTGCTGAACTCCATTTAAGTGAAGCAGAATTAACTTCAAATATTGAATCATCGCATGAATCAGAAAATTATTCGGGACGAAAAAGGACTGTTCGTAAAAAGAAAATTCATCTACCAGGTGAAGAAGTTAGTAGTGAAGAGGACTATGACGTACCTAAGGAGAGACGTCAAAATATAAGTACAAATATTTCATATCCTGTACCTCCTACAACTGCACCAAAACCACTTTCGCAAAAATCCTGACTGTAACAATAGTTACTTCTGTAATTATCAAAACTTAGATCCACCAAGATTAATGAATCAAGACCCATTTCCAACACAACCGAGATACACAAACATAGGAGAACCAGCAAACAGTTATGCAATCTCAGGTGAATCTTCTTCTGAAATAACTTACGATAAAGACCTTGATGTGCATTGCAATTCAAGCTCGGTTAATTTACCGGTTGCTATACAATCAAAAAGTCAACGTTTCTCAAACGGATATGCAAACTCAGGTAAATGTCATGTTTTGTTTATGTAATCCTTGTATACAGGTGGTCATTTGCAAACGAAACGGGCTATAACTGTCTTAAAACGCTTCTGTTTCGTTTTCAAATGGCCACCCTGTATATTAAATTTGAGTCTTAAATTTTTTATCTGTAGCTATTATTTTTATGACTAGAAAGCAGTGGGGACGTACGTCAACTCCATTTGAATCAGGAAATGATGTGGAGTGTAATTAATGAATTAAGTGATGCTTCAAAGCGTATAGAAGGAAAACTAGACAACATTGTAGCTCTTCTGCATTCCACAAATGAAGTGCCTACTCAACCACAGCCACAACATAATAGCAACAACGAATTAATTGCACTTCTGCCAATAAATGAAGCTGGATTTGATCACCTTAACACTACATTGGCAGATAGTTCATCTTTTAAACAAAAACTTGTAAGTATTTTTGAGTACATTAATAGCAAATACTTAGATTTTTGTAAATTCTAATTTTTTTTCTTACTTTCAGACTAAGATTTTGCTGTCGGTAGGTGGAAAAGATGTGAAGGCGTTTATAGCAAACATACTCAGAAAACTTATTAGTGATGACCTTGCACAACTGTATTCATTAACTGGCAAACTAGTAAAGAATGGTGGGGCTAAAAAAAGTTTGAGAAAAAGACTGAAACATTTAGATTTATATATGGTACGTTAGTCATTTTTTGATTTGGAGTATCTTTAGGTTATTAACGTTGATATATGACAACATGAACTTTAATTGTATTTATTTTCTAAATCAAAACTTAATTTACATAATAGGAAAAAAGGAGTAGTTTGAGTTTAGTTTAATTACATATCATTTATTGATACATGTATTATAGTTTTTCATAACACCTTAGAGCATTTGGGTATTCCTTTTAAATCCAGGCACAGTTAAAATTTTTCTTGTGTGTTTGATATAATTATTTTTATAGCTAATTTTTATTAATATTTTATTTTTCAGATATATCCATAAGAGCGCACAAGGATGCAAAGGAGTCAGTAATAAGAGAAGGCATTAGCGATTGGCTAATGCAAGCTAAATTTCGAAAAAATCGAAGGTAATGATCTTTGTATAACTATCTAATTTTTTTTTAATTCCGCAGCAACAGGGATTCTAGAAAACCTACCAATGAAAGTGTGTAGAAATAGTAGAATAACTTATTATTTTCTATATATTCCTTATGTAATTATTTTGTAGATATAAGTTTCAATACATAAGATAAAATAAGATAGAATTTGCAATGGTTATCATAATAAACTACTGTTTTTTAAATTCCTTACTTTCAATCAGGGTTCTAAAAAGATAATACTCACAAAAAAGTAGAATAATGCATTATACAATTTATATGTAATTATTATATTGTAAATTGTCTGTATCTAAGTTACTTTGTAGACATATTACATTACTTAATATCTTTTTAATTCAGAGTTTGCAATAAGGATGGTCATAAAATGTACAATGACATTTTTTCAATGAATGTGTAATTATTCTGTGCATATATTGTTATTAATATTTTTATAAGTTATAAGTGCCTTTTGTATTTAATTTTCAACATAAATTACATGTATTTTTGTATAAAACGTTATTTAACATAAAACATTTACTTTTTAAGTTGTTTAAATAATTTTTTAACCTGGTATTTAAACAATTTCATTAAGGTTTCTATAAAGTTATGAAAAGCTTTATAACCTTGTCGCATATACTTTTTAAGTGCTTGTAAAAGTGTTGTCGTTTACTTGTTACAAGGCTTTCATTTGTGGCTATGGCAAGCTTGTTGCAAGGTTGCTAAGTGTCTACTAGGAAGCTTGTCACAGCCTTGTCAAAACCCTCGTAAACTTGCCAGTGAAAAGGTTGAAAAAACCTTAACCCCTGTCAAACAGAAGCTTAATGTAAGCTTTTGACAATCCTTAATTGTTATCTGGGGTACTTAATAACCGCGTTTGCGCAAAGTACTAGTATCTGCGTGAAAAGATGGCGATTTTGTATATTATAATTGCATTATATTTAAAGTTTCAACTAATTAACAATTTCCATGGTATTAATCGGTATGTTGTGTAATGTATTGTTAGTGTATCAGTTTAACCGTTTTTTAATTTGCGTTCTAGTGAAACTCAAATAGATACTTTTAGTATATGTCAGCATTTATTATGATAGTACGTTTTTCGTTGCAAGAAATTTTGCTGAAGTGTAATATTATTTGTTACAGTCAAAGTTAGAGCATAGTGGTACACTAAAACGTTCATTTCATGATTTCCATTTTTTGTGATGTTTTACGGTTATCAAATTGATATGATGTTGGCTGAAAGATTTGAACGTGCACAATAACCAATTAATCTTGGTATGTAATTTTTTGTGATATTGATGCAGCATTATTTTGTGTGTACAAAGTTTCAAAATCTTGAATTGTTAGTTGTTCTGGTTTTCGTTTTTACACAAAGAGGTACATGCATAATTAGTCAACAGTTTTCTTATTTTATAGATAGGATCCTTCTGTGTAGAGTGACAGCAACAAGAAAAAGAACTTTTATTGTTCAGGCCTTAACAACAGATAAAGGTTGTTTTTATTGTTGCCGTTCCTCTATTCCAAAGCATCCTATCCATAAAATAGAAAAACTTTTGATTAATTGGAAACTTTTGTGATAATTATTATAATTATTTCAATTAATATAAAGTAATTACATGAATAATGTTTGTTTTGATTTTATGTTAATGTGTTAATTATTGTTATAGGCACCAAATGCGTTTGCAGCCACATGAAATTGAAGTATTTTGAGTACACAAAGATTGTATTATTTATCTTTTGTAAGCATTTAAGGGCTGGTTCTATAATAATGGTATAAATGTCAGTTAAGTTATACTTATAGTTTGATTGTAAAATGCTGTTGTTATTGGTTAGTATAAATAAAACTAATAGCCAAATGTCAGTATTTTAAAATTAAAGCAAGTATAAGTAAACCTACATTTATACCATGATTCTACAACTGCCCTTAAGCATATTGCAATATTTAAAAAACAAGCGTTGATTATACATTAATGTAACATTTGTAATATACAGTGTGTATTTTGATGATTGTGCGGTGCTTGAATTTTCCGCTTGTTTATTCGTCAACGAACCAACATTGTTTGATTATAGTTACTAGAATGACGACGCAGCAAATTCAAACACCGGACAATCATTAAATTGCGCACTTTATTATTATATATAAATAATATTTTTTAAACATTTTTAGAATGTTTTTCTAATATTGACTTGGTAATGTAATTCTGGCCATTAAGACGTTTTTGCAATGTTTTTAAAAATGTAAATATATCTTGAGTAAAACGTTGAAAAAAAACATTTCAAAAATGTTTCCTTGTTGATGGGATTTGGATAACTATTTTTCAAAACGGGTTAAACTAATTAGAATTTAACCGTTTTAATTAGAAACTGTAAGGTGTTGAGCTGATACTGCATATCAATAGTTAATATAGGTACACATTGAAACTATATAGATGCTTATTAACCAGATTACTCATGTTTTAGTTGTGAACTTAAAGTGTTTTTGTTTGTATTGTTATTGTATATGGAAAACAAAAATAGTTATAACTAAATAAATTGTCAAATAGGGATTAAGTTATACAAGCAATTAATAGTAATCTCGAAACCCATTATGGAATTTTGATAAAAACATAGTAAGTATAATACATTAAAATATAAATAATTTAAAAACAACTTTTAGGTTCTCTGCAGAAAATAAAAAAATTTTAAACAAAACGCTCGTAATCTCTTTAATCTGATTGTTTTAAAATTTTTGGAAAGTTCCACATTATAGTAATTAATCAAATATATAAGTTTTTCTAATTGTTCATAAATTAGTTCAACACGTCATGTATTTCAATTATATTTTTGTGTATAATCAAAATAATATAGATTTAACGCTTTTCCGTATAAATTTCATTGCATCTTGTGTTGAAGTTAACATAGAACATATTAATAGTAATACTTCTTTAATACTCCGTAATAAAGTTTTTATATATTGAATATTATGTATATTTATATTTTTTATTTATGGACGTCATACAAGAAAATCCATTGTTACAAAAAAACTAATTATTTTCTATACTCGGTAATTATTGCGTTATATAAATATCGTTAAATATTACGTAACACATATAACAAAAAAGAAGTGATTCAGTCACATAAAAATGATCTAATAATAACGTAATCTAGTTGCCTGGATATGAGATCTGTAAAGAACTAAGCTGACTAAGCATTATAAATAACATTTAAAAAAATGTAGAACAAATTATAATTTTTATTTTATTTATACATTGGTAGTAACTAATGAGAACAACTTCATAAGCGTACATTAAACCTTTATTTTTATTTAATGTACTCCTAATAGATTTGTAATTACTTTGTTTATGAAATCAAACCTAAATTACTTTGTCCAATTAATTGCACTTAACTATTTATGAAATTGCAGTTAATAAAAAAACTGAAAACATAAAAATAGTAAAATAGTAATACTCTCAAACAAAAAGTAATAAAGAGTTTAATTCTACATAAAAATATTATTAAACAATGTGTATCTGTATATATTACACTTTTTTAATTTTTGTGCTAACTGTATAAAAATTGACAGACTTCAAGCATGCGCAATAAAAAAATTGTACGTAACCTCAACTATTCGAAATTAATCTTATAAATAAATAATAAAAATGGTATTTAAATGTCAGAGTGATAGTTTTTTAAAAGAGGTAAAATTAATCTATAAATTCTATTGAATGTAATTAAGTAACTGAGTCTTTATAGTTTACATCAAAAGTAGTTTCATGCAATGAAGGAAAATTAGTTACTGTAGTAGACGGTAAAGAACAAACATTAAATGGGTACGAAGTTATTCTTGATGATACAATTTTATTTCCTGAAGGTGGAGGCCAAGTAGGTTTTTTACATTAATTCTAAACATAATAGTAACTTATACTTTAAAGCCAGCTGATCATGGAGTAATCAATGATAGCAAAGTCTTACATGTGAAACGTGTAGCTGATAAGGCCATACATTTTGTAGATAAGCCTTTAAAGGTTGGGGATGAAGCAAAGCAAAATGTGAATTGGGTAAGACGATTTGATCATATGCAGCAACATTCTGGTAAGGTATGCTAATAGATATCTTATTTTTTTCTCTATTCGCTGCTAACAGGTCAACACTTATTATCAGCAATAATAGAACGAGATTATGGTTTTGATACAGTTTCATGGTATTTAGGAGAACACGTTTCTTATATTGAACTTGGTAAGCAGTTGTTTTTAAATATAAGATATAAGTTTTTATTCTGTTAATTAATTCATTTGGTGCATTGTAAGTTTACAGACATTGAAGTCGATGTTATTACTCAGCTTCCTTTAATTAGAAGGTTTCAGTTGATTTCGTGTTTCTTATCGTTTAATTATTCACTTGTTTTTTATTTTCTACATTAATATCTATGATTCTTTAGTTCCTGTTGTACATTCGTCTTCATTTTCATTCACATCTTAGCATCTCAAATCTTTAACAGCCTTTCTTCAATAAAAAAAAGTTCCCATTAGCTTAGTTGTTTCTCTTCAATGCATGTAACATAGTTTTATTTCAAGCCAAATTCTCTTATATCTACGTTTCTTATTTTAATTTAAACTTGCTTGTGACCTAAATTTGAATTATAATGCGCAGCACAAATCTGACATACAACCGAGGCTGCCAACGTATATTTTTTTTACCATATTGACAATGTGCTTTTTTAAAAATCCTTACAAATAATATATTTAAAAAATTCTATATTCTTCTGTCTTTATTAGCGTAGTTTTATAACACCAGCATTGAAAAATATAGATAAGCACAAATATACATTTTTAGATACCCCATCTTTTGACTCGAAGCAAATAGAGAGCACGGAAAA
Organism: Aquatica leii; assembly: GCA_035610365.1. Taxonomy (NCBI): domain Eukaryota; kingdom Metazoa; phylum Arthropoda; class Insecta; order Coleoptera; family Lampyridae; genus Aquatica; species Aquatica leii. Next base: position 44,038,641 of record CM069435.1, on the reverse strand, counting down.
TAAAGTCAACGAACTCATACAATTAGCTTTAAAAGTAACCGTTGAAGTATACCAATCAATAGAAGAAATAAAAGATAAAAACGTTCGTTACAATTTTTAAGTTTTTTTTCCTTACATAGAGTTGCTTTTCAGGTAGACATTGGTGGTTTACCAGACGACCATGTTGGAGATATTCGCGTAGTTAAAATTGATGGAATTGACAATAACAAATGTTGTGGTACTCATGTAACAAACATAAGTCAATTACAAGTAATCAAACTATTGGGTACCGAAAAAAGTAAACGAAAAAACAAAGTTTTGTTACATTTTTTAGTGGGTGATCGTGTGATAAAAAGATTAGACACTTGTTTAAATAGAGAATCCCAACTCACTGTGTTACTCAAGTACATATATATTTGCTTGCACTTGTGCTTTTTTAATTTTTGACTTTAAGGAATAATGCAGTGGAACACGTGAATTTAGTAGATAAATTACTAAAAAACGTTAAAATACTGACCAAAGATTTACAAACCGTCCTAAAAGAATTAGTCGTATTTGAAGCTGCTAAGTTTAAAGCAATTTCGCCCCAACCAAAGTATTATATTCTTCACCGAAAAGAAGCTGAAGCTGATTTTATGCAAAGCTTTATTAAGGAAGTTGGCCCAACAGATACGCTTTTATTTTTGTCTGTTGGTGATGATAAAACTACAGGAAATATTCTGATGCGTGGGACTGAATCTGTTGTGTCGGAATTGTCTGAAAAGTAAGTGTTTACTTAAATTAACGTACCAAAAATAACTTAAGGAAGTAAACAAAAACTATACCATTGCAATTTTTTTTGCAGAGTCCTGGAACTGCTCAATGGTAAGGGTGTTGTGAAACAAAATTGTCTTAACGCCAAAGTAACAAATATGAAAGGCAGAAGTAAGGTAGCAACATATTTAAATGAATACTTTAAGAAATTAGATTTAGTGTAGTTTACATTAATTTAATTTTGTTAGGTTTACCAGTGTCTGAATGTTAATTGCAATCTTGTTCATTGTATAATAACAATTAAGTGTGGAAATACATAAGTGAATAGTAGACTAAAGACAATTTGATCATTGTTGCTTTATCAATAAATATTTGTCTTCTGATCAACAGATTTAAAGAACCCATGGTTTAAAAATATTCCATACAAATTTTCAGGTAAACTATAAAGCTGCTCGTAACAGTAATCACAATTGAGGAAATTAGATGCAGTGCTAGATAATTCATTTTATAACAAAAATTAATCTTACTTTTGTCTGGTATGTGTAAATCAATCTACAGTCAGCTAATATCTAAGATGTGTTAATAACATCTTTGTGCAAATATTTGTCAGTCAAATCCTTAAAATGTTTATAATCAATTCTTGTAATGGAAAGCCAATCAAGATTTAAATTGATTTTGAATAAATTGCACGGAAGTGCTAATGGTATACCTATTATACGAATTTGATCTAAATTTCCATACAATAAATCATAAATAGCTACATACTAATACGATGTGTTGAAAACGTATTATTCAGGTCCATCAACAGCTGTACATCAATTACCAAGCCACAAAACAAACCGTCAATAAATATAATACAAAATGCTTTATTGTAGCAACAAATTACACATTGTATTTAAATTAAGTAAACGTATTTACTAAAAAGAACTTTAACTTAAAGTAACCTTAATGTGTATTGTCGATACCATTAGTCTGAAAAGAAAACGAATCATTAAAGACAATACTCGTAGTTCCATATTTTACCTTTATCGTAATCTTCTTGCTTCACGTTCTGATTCTAATAGAGTTAAAATATCTCCTTCTCGAACAGGCCCTTTAACATTTCTGATGATTTGTCGGTTTTGATCTCCAATAAATTCAACTTTTACTTGTGTACATTGACCCTGAGAGCCAGTACGTCCTAAAACTTTAATTACACGAGCTCGAACTACTGGTTTATCCATTTTAATTTATCAAAAACTACAACCACGTGCTTTTTTGGTTAACTATCGGCACGACTTCAAACAAAATGGCAGTTCGTTTTGTGTGAATTTATCTGAATGTTTTAAAAAGATGTTGCCAACAGTGAAAATTTAAGTACACTATAATACAAAACTACAACCTGTAAACACTTACGACGTCTATTTCGACAGTTCGATCCGGATTGAAACTCAAGCGGCTTGAATTATTAATCCTTAATCTTAAGTGTTTATATCGGAATGGATTAAGACGAGAAATACTTAACCTCACTTTTTTGTAGTTTACTAGTATAATTCAGTGTTCATTTATGGTTTATTTAGGTTGTATTTACTATTTGTAAAAGTTTTTTTTATTCAATTTAATTTTAATTTAAAAAAAACAACAAAAATCAGTACCTAACCAACAATTTCCCCAGCTGATTTTAACATTTATGACAGTTAAAGTGAATTTAGGCACAAAAACTGGATCCCAATTAAAAGTAGATTAAACGTTTATTCCGTAGTTGAAGTGGCTTACCTTTCGCCAATCCACCAAATTGTTGGTATTGGATTCATTTTTCCAAGCCGCTTGAGCACTTTATTCCGTGTTTATTTCGAGGATTAACGAGAATTTAAGTAGGATTTACCAAGAGTTTCTATTCGGATCGAACCGTCGAAATAAACGTATAGTAACTATAAAGTACAGAAACCACGAAAAGAGAAGTTAAATATAGTAAGAAGGCAGTTTTACAAGTATGATTTTTTTATTATTTAGAGAAAATCTGTGTTATTAAATAAAAAATACTTCATATTGAAATTACTGTAATTGTAGCATATCGAAATAATTTTGAAGTATCCTAAGCCACTTGAGCCATTATATAGGCAACGATGAGTGCACGTAAGTAAGAATAAGTGTAGACCTATTTAATAAAAAATCTTTAATTATTCTTTTGTTTTTAAATATACTTGAATGTATTTTACATAATACAATTATTAAACTATAACATACTAAGTCATCACCCTGTATATCTTATGACGTTTTAGCTGCAAAAAATAGTTGAGTCGTATGTATGAATAAAAGAATATAAATTTTAATTTGAAAGTTTATTTTTATAATTATTAAGTTTTAATTGTAGAATTTCATGTTTTAAATTTTCATTAACAACTTGAAGTTCTATTAGTTCCATCGAAGCTTCATGTTTTTCCTTCATTAATTTTTTTTCTAATTCAATGACTTGTTTTCGAGCCTCAGAAAGTTCTCTTAAATTCTTCTTTGCCTTTAATATTTTCGATTTTTTTAGCAATCGTCTTCTTCTCATCTTCCAATCGACATTTTTATTCAATGCAGGGATATTTTTTTGAGATGTGACCAGCTACAGTTTAATATATTTTAGAAATATAAAATATCAAATGAATACATTCTTACGCTTTTATCATCAAGTAGTTCATCTGTATTATCAGTTACATCAAGCATTAAAGAATTTGTACCATTACATGTTGCAAGATCATCCGTAAGAAAAGCTTCTGGTAATTCTGCATTTGTATTGCTTTTTGTTAGATCTACAGAATACCATTACATCAAAATTTAGTCTTCCAATTACAGTGTAACGCAACTGTACATATCCTTACCCTCATAAGGAGAACTTCACAACTCCATAATTATTTAATCGTTAACAAAAAAATTCTAACTTTCTAGCAATAAAAAAAGATTGAAACTTGGTATGCTCTCATTTATTGTAAACAACAATATCTATATCACCTGCAAAAAAAAGCTATTTGGAGTTACACATTCTTCTTATGAGAATAACGATAACCAGTTCCAGTTGTGTAATTATTAATAATATAACTCACATACTACACTATAAAGGCCAGCATCTTTGACAAATGTTGATTCGAGTGGTTGAACATGGTCATTTATTATTAATTGAGTTTCCGTATCTTCTAGTGCTGGTTTTTCAATGTCTACTTTAAATAAATCTAATTTATTTCTTCTGGCACGTCTTTTAAAATTGTCATAGAAGGTCTTCAGCTGTCTACTATTTCGTTTTAATACATCAGGATGGCTGTTATACTCCTTGGTCAATTCTGTCCATGCAAGTTCTTTTTCTCTAAGGCTATGATGGTCCCCTCTTTTATGTGCAATTCTGTTTTTAAATTTATTTATTAAACCTATTAGTACGCTTTTCTCTTCTTCCTTGAAATTGAAACGACGAGTTTTTTCAACATTACTCATTTTATTTGAAAAAGTAAAATCAAACATAAACAAGGTGTTGAGACTACAGATTTCTGTTTGTAGATAAGCAAAACCATAGAGCGGACTACAGTCATAGATATCCATGATAACATACACTTTGAATTCAAATATGAAATCCCTACACTTAACCAAATTAGTAATACTAGTAGTACCGATGAAGAGTTTGCCGACTTTAAAAATGTTTTGCATATTTAAAGGGCATTCTCAAATTTTAGAATACTAAAATGTCTAGAAAATGTAAAAACTAAACTTAATTTCTATTTACAGACAAATTAGTAAAACAAGAAACAATTGTTTATATTATTTACTGGGAGTCTTGAAACAATGTATTAAAACCGTTATAAAAAAAATTACTAACAAGAAAATAAGGACTCAATAATGTGACAGAAACAAAAAAAATATTGTAGAAAACCTTTAAAAAACAAAGTACAATTCATGATTAGTCTAATAGTATTTCTGTTGTCTTAGTATACAATTTTAAAAATAATTATTATTCACAATCATTATACACAGCTAACCAAATCGCGTTTTTTATTACATCACTTTTACATTATTAGAGTACCTTCGTAATAAGCCCACATAACCACGAAAAGTTTCAGCGTAGATTACTTTAATACGTCAACCTCAACGTCAGCAATAAAATTATTTTATATGTAAGTTGATGTGAGTTTTTTCTTTGATTTAGTAATCTGTTAAAACTTAATCGGTATGTTCACGTTTGCATTATTTTTTAATGACATACTATTATACCAAAGATGTTTATCCATACTATACTTTGGATCACTAACTAGAATGCCAGCTGCATATGAAAAAAGTGAAGCCAAAATCGGTCATTTGGAAGATAGGTAAAATGTTATTAAGGATAAGTTTGAATGTGACTGTGTTAGCAAATATTGTAGCAATATGTAACGCAATGACTATTATTTTGTAGGTATCTTTAGTAACTAGCATTAAAAATTTCTATTAATTTCATATACAGCGTGTATCGATCTGATTAACCGGTTGTTATTTTAGCAGATGAAATTAGAGCATAAATACAAGTTTGATACAAGCAAAAAATGTAAAAAAAAAGATTCTATTAAAACATTTAAATAAACCAATATTTTTTGCAAAATAAATCGTAAATTACGGATCTGTAGTCTCCTAAGGTTGTTAACACCACGAATAAAAAATACAAAATAATGTTATCGGATAACACGTAGTTAAACTACTGTGTTAAATGAAGTTGCTATTCTGCACATTCTTTTTAGGTACACTAAATAATACCTCCATTGGATAACACACAAACGTCTAAACGTTGCCAAAAATTGTTCGTTACTCGCGTAAATAATTACACATTCTGTTTAATCAAAAAATCGATTTTGAACCTCTTGTCTATTATTTACGGGGATTTTGTATAGTTCACTTTTCACATAGCTAAAGAAAAAAGTCTAAAAGGTTAATATCTGGCTTACGGGCTGACTGGCGTCTAGTGCCGTTTTTTCCAATTCAACAACCCGTAAAAATTATATTTAAAAAATCGCAAACAGGGCGACTTACTTGCTAAAGAGCTCTATCGTGCATAAACCACATTGTTCTACAAATTTCAAGGGGTATAAGTCATCAAATTCTCGCGCATAAGTTTCTTGTAAAAGTACAAGTTGCCTGTACGTCGATCTGGGAAAATAAACGGCCCAATTAAAGTATTTCTTAAAATACCCGCTCAAACATAAATAAAAAATCGCTACTGAAAGTTACTTTGTTGAATTTCATGAAGGTTTTTTCATTCCAAACATGCGTGTTGTGAAAATTCAACACTCCATTTGGTCTAAAACAACGCTCATCTGAAAATATTATTTTGACACTAAAATCAGGGTCAAGGGCTTCTTGTTGCTGCAACCACCTACAAAACTCAAATCGCGGTTCAAAATCAACGTCGGTGAACTGTTAGACTGGTTGAACATGGAATTAGGGAACACGTTAGCCGCGCGACCTATTTCTCTAGGGCTACTTTGTGTCCGATCTTTTACAATTTACAGTATCTGCAAATACACTGAAGAAAAACAAATATTAAAGTTTTGTATCACATGTAGAGATGAAATCGGGTTGGGTTGAGCTGGACTTTGATAGAAGCCCGACCCGATCTGAATTTAAAAACTGTATAACCGGTCCGAATTATTTTTCTATGGCCCGACCCGATGACCGGTCCGAAATCGGGCCGGGTTTTGAGTCGAGCCAGGTCAAAGCCCGACTTTTTAATCTGTTAAATGTTATGTGATGAAGCTACGTTTTCACTTGCCGATAATCTAAATTTAATTGTTCAAAAATATAATGAAAAACAATAAACCGTATTATTATTTTATTTCTTATATAACGGTTACTAAAAACATATTTGCTGCTGATGCTGATTAAGCATTGGTTTTTTCGGGTTGATCGAAAACCCCCGTTTTTTTGAGCCGAATCGTAACTGTGAGTCCGAATCTGCCCGAAATCCGGAAGATATATACCCGAAGCCTGACCCGAATTGTTTTGCCCGACCCTGCTAAAATTCAACCCACGGATCATATCTACACATGTGGCGTCTTATAACAACTGTCGCTTATAGCGACTTGTTTTTGTTGATCTCTTTGGCAGTCGTTGTATGCGACTTTTACTGTACTTAATTTATCTTTTTAGATCCATAGTTTCTTATATTCATTTATTTGGTCCAGTTTATTGCCCACTAAGCAAACTAAGTTTGTATATAACTTTCCGTGAATTCTCATTAGAGAATGTAAGTTATGATGTAAAATAGTCATAGTTTATTGCAAATTTACTGAGAGCTTGAAAGGGTCACGCATACTTTTGCAAAATTTAAGAATGTAAACTTTTTGCAAGTTAGACATTAGTGATGGGCTTACCGGCTACTTTTTGGTCACCGGTGAATTGGTGACGGTTACTTTTAAGTTACCGTTAGTTTTACAAGCGACCGATATCACTTATAACTCGTAACTAAAAAAAAAGGTAACAATTTTTGACAACGCAGACAATGAAAAAGTTAAAAATTTGATTGAATTAAACATTTATGAAAACTGATATATAATAATAACTTGTTTTTATAGAACTTTAATTTAAGGGATTGAGTAGTAAAAAACTTTTCTAATGTTTCGGTAACTTTTGTTAATTCTAATTTACTTACTTGATTATTATTTTTTTCATTGTATTAGTATAGAAGTTCTCACAACAACGCCACAAAAACAACACGTGATCACAGGGACAGACTGGCCATGTGGACAATGTTGAAAATTCCACATGGGCCGTATACAAATTGGGTCGTTTTTTTGAATATATGTAAAAAACAAGAATTTTGTATGTGTGGGTTGAGCCGCCGGTAACATTATTTTAGCACAAAAATGTTAAGGCCAGTAAGCCCCTGCGTGGTCACAAAAAAACGTCTGTTAAATTTTAGTTTTTAATAGTGAAATTAAGCATAAATTGTAGTTCATACTTGCTTTATACAAGATAAAAATCTTTATATTTAGACTACTGGTTACGAAAAAAATCTATATTACACGAGTATAAAAGTTAAACTTTCTGCGCGTTTTCTAGTACCATTTTATATATACTTTTCGTAAATGAATTAACAGTAAACTGCTAATAGTCAAGTTAGTTTTGCAAACTTATTGTAAACTTATACTTAAACTTGATGTGAGTTTTTAGTTGGGACTTGATTTCAAATTTGCAAAACTAAAGTCTCATGCTCAAAATTACAGTAAACTTTAAAAATTCAGCTTAATTATGTTGTCTTACAGTACACCTCCAATAAGTTATATTTCATAACTCAAAAAAATTTAAAAAAACATACATACTGCAAATACTTGTAAATTACAATGCTTAGTGAGTAGTGATGTGGAACTCACTAGACCCCTCCACGCTTAAATCCTATACCGGCTGGCTGATATAGATTCCTGTACCAGTCGCTAGGTTTTTTGTTTCTAAGAAGGGGCAGCTGTCTCCCTTTGCCTCTCGCTAGGTAAGCCCTTTCCCCCCTCAACATTTAAAAGAAAATTTCTGTAAACACCACATTTTTTCAAATTATAGCAAAAATAGTTAAGGAACTTGAAAGTTATTCAATAAAAGGACAGTAACGCTTCTTCGGTTTTTTTGGAGTTGTTGCAGATTTCGGTCTACCAGTTATCGAAAGATATATTTTACTGTTTCCTCTTCTTGAAATCAACAAACATTTTGACTATTGATTCAAAAATCGGTGGTCGTTGATGAAAAAAATGATTGAGGACGTGCCGTACTTCATTGTAAGATAGTGTTCTATCCCCTTAGCCACGGACCATTAAAATATTTTTTTTTTCAATTTTTGCGCAATTTATAGAGTTAATCAAAACAAATTTTAGAAAACAAGTTTAGACAAGTTTTTACAAAAAAAATACAACAGCAATAGATTTATCTAAGATGCTGTCGAACGGTGTCACATCACAAGGAATATCTGTATTTTGCATTAAAAAATTGTAATCAACGTATAAAAAACATTCAAACATTTTATTTTTTTATTTGATAGTCATCATAATTTTCATAATTCTTGAAAGAAGTTTATGGGAAAATGTGTTTTTTTTCATTACCCTTAAAATAAAGTGAATTTCGACAAGCGTTGCTTTTTAAAAATGTTGACGTGGCGAAGTCTTAATAAAACTTTAGATTGCATGGAAGTTCTAAACTATCTAGGAATATAGTTTTTATAATGACTCTTTAATGATTCCCAATTTTTTGATTTTTTTACTCGTTTAAAGTTTATATAGCTCAGATCCGAAACTTTTTGAATGCCCTGTACATATTCTTTAATATTAGTTCATGAGATACCCACAAGATAGTAACCATTACTATATATATACCAACGACGTCGAAATATAATATAAACTAAATATGTTGCTCAAACATAGGCAGGTCGCTTGAATGCAATATGTGCAGGGGACGTGCTCCCCGTTCACCGCACCACATGTTAAACGGAACCTTAAGTAGTGACGAAGAATATAAAAAGGAACGTTTATCTAACAGATAAATGCGTATAATTGTATTTATACAATGACAAAAACAATACGCCACTGGTTTGTTTACACATTGACAATGATTAGTTTACAAACCATAACCTAACTATATTTACTGAAATCAAAATATGTCTACATAAAATAAACGTACTGCACCTTAATCGTATTTTTTTAAAAATAAATTACGTTTCAACAAGTAATTATAACAAATACAGCCTCCAAATTTAAATGATTTACACTCTAAAATATTTCTGCGATTCCCGCCTTTTACAATGTGACCAATCACGAAGCCGCTCGAAGCGGACCTGACTTTCGAATTTAAGGTCTAAATTCGCATGTTTTGTTTTGTGTTTCCCTTACCCGCCTGTAGTTGTTGGCTTCAAAACAAAACGCTTCGTTGAGTCTCTATATCTTTCCACCTCTCTGATATATACCTCTGGATATATACTTTGGCCTACTTTGCAAATGGCCGATTCTGGCTTCACTTTTAATTTATTAAGCTATCTAATATATTACAGTGGATGTAGGGGGTAAACATCCTTGGGTTATATAAATTAAATACAAAAAATAGAATTACAAAACAATAGTTATACAACATGACGTATTTTTGTGACTGTAAAAAAACTAATTTTACCAATAAGAGGGCAGAAATTTACTTTCAACGAATAACAGTTACGTTTATTTAATATTATTGGTCATTTATGGTTGCTTGGGTAGTAATATTGAAATATTACCTCATAAAAAGTTGGGAAGTTCATTTTTTACAGTCCCTCGGTCGCGTCTATGTAAAGCTTCGTTGCTCTCAGTAGTAATGAAAACTTTTTAACCTGGCCTGTTATTTTTTACTAGAATCAATCTGAGCAGAAGTATACTGCCAAGATAAATTAAGTCAAACACATATAAAGGTAAAGCATTCGTTTTGCATTATTGTCTTTATTATAAGTATTGTAAATTTTTGAAATCAAATTGTATAATTTAAAAAACTTTTCAAGTTGATTTTATTATAATATATGCTTAATAACAATTTGTACATATCCGTGTCATCACAATACAATTTGAATCTTATTTTGCATACAAGCAATTTTTAAAATAAATATAACCTATAAATTTGATTTCAAACGCAATTATGAATTAATAAAAGCTGTATAATTTATTTATTTACAATGTAATTACAAATTTAAGTAACTATGAACATTTGTGCAAATAATTTATGATTACAAAATAAGGGTCGATACGAATCTTCCTGCATGTATTGCCACATTAATACTTAGAAAACTTATATTTTTGTTTCAACCAACTGTTATTAATATGATAAAATCAGTTTGTAAAACTTAATTTTGTCGATAAATGTTCGATTAGCCATTCTCACACATAGCTGCCCAAAACAAACAGTTCCCGACTCCACTGTAGCATATCAAAAATACAGCCGTTAAAAACACTAAGCTACATATCGTGCACGGTTTTCTTTCCAGGAAAAATCCAATTAAATATAATACCATAAACATAACGTGTGTTTGAATTAGTGCTGGATTCACAGGTTTGGGAATTAAAAGCACTGGAATAAGCCACTGTAGGCAATACATGTTTTTGTTCAATGACAGTTTGGCTTTAGCACTAAACTATTTACACTAATACTGAATTTTTTAACAATGTTCTACCATTTCAAGCGGTTTTTTATTAACAAATCAAATCATTTGCACCAATTTGCAATATCTATAATCTGTCAGTAATGTCAAAAAAAGCTGTGTTGTCAGATTTACCTGCTAATGTGCTAATATACAAGATCATGGAAATGTAATTTCGTTTAGGATGTTAATTTAAAAATTTACTATGTTTGGTCTTAACCTGTGGTCTTAACGATGTACGTGGTAAATAAAGTTTTGATGCCAAAAACCAATGTTTACTTGTACAAACATAACATAGTACACTTTGATTTTTTACACTTGTACACGCAAAGCAATAGAAAAAATAAACCTATATACAGGGTTCTTAAAAAATTGTTATAAGTACACCTACATTAAGAAAATAATTTTGTTAAGTTGTGACATCTATTAATATTATTTATCTTTCTTTTTCAAACTTTTTTATGATTGTAAATACTGCAACAATAGTCATATAGACTCGCGGTTTTATTACGTCATAACGTACTCCACATAGCCACGAGTACTCTTTTTTCGTAATAAATTTAGAATCTGAGTATGTGAACTTTAACGTTAGCAATAAAATAATTTTTGTATTTAAATTTTTAGCTTGATTTGATAATTTCTTAAAAATGATAGTAACACAAAATGGTGTACAATTTTTGCGGCTGTGTAAAAAAATTGTAATTTGGTTCAGTAGAGTAGCAAGAATTTGAGAAAAGAAAGGGTTTGAAAACATACAAGTCAAAGTATGCAGTGGGAACAAAATTTATAACCAATTACAATTACATGTATATATTTGTGTTTTGTAAAGTCAAAGTCTCAAGGGAGAAGGGTTTTAACTGCCTAACTCGTCTGGTTACAGCACTGACTTGGTCAATAAGATTGCCGTTATGAACGTTATTCTCAAGGAATAATAGTTACGTTTATTTAATATTGTTTATTTATGGTTGCATATAGGAACTCCGCGATCTATAGGAACAAAAGAATAATGTAACGTATCTCTTTTTTTTCAGACACATTTAAAAGAGAAGAATAAACTGATGTTATTCTACAGAGAGAGTTGTTGGTCTATCGCAATCTCTATTTTTTTATAGATATAGCTATCGCCTATACTTTATATTTACATAAGATTTTTGATGAGACTATGATGTTTGTTCAAAAACTTATACAAAGTACTTAAAATATAAGTACATGCTTTAGAATTTTAGCCAAATTATTTTTATATAAGCATTATTATAACAATCCAGTGTTAAAAAACATTTTTGTTTTTGCATTTCTTATGCAGCTAGTAGAAACTGCAACTTTTAATAAGCTTTTACGTAGCAAAACGTTACTTTTTTGTCACGACAACGGGTCTGCAGTGTGACGTTGCATTAGCGTCGGTTATGGTTTTAACTGTAGATTACAAAGAAGAATTGACAATAATAACTATTTGAGACACTGACTGATGTTTCTTTGTATTTTCTTATCTGATCAAACTTTAAGTTGAAATTGAACATCAGTTATACCATCGCAACAAAAGCGTTTTTTTTTACAACTTTATCTACCAAACTTTATTTTTTTCTTTAAAAACGCTAAAAAATTCCATTTGATCATTTCCAGTTCTTGGTCGGTGGATTATTCCGCCAAATGGTTTTGCATGCCTTTTCTAAGCGAAGAAGTCGAAATTAGTTTTTGTATAACTAAATTAAGTAGTTATATGACCCCAGTCTTTTTGTCGTAATTATACCGTAAATATGACGTTATATGTAAGGTGGTCCAGTAACGTTAAAATGATGTAATGATAACGTTATTTGATTACCTGGGCAATTGGGCAATAGGGCAATATGGAAACGGTTAGAAAAGTTAGAAAATATAGGTTGAATTCTTAAAACTGAATTGCCTTCTTTTCTGTCTTCAAGGACTTTAACCATTGTAACACGTTTTAGAGACGCTATTAATTTGTGCGGCTCGTTAACCGTTATTATTTTGTACGTATACTAAAGCAGATTTAAACACGCGCACAGTCGTGTCGTGTTTGCAGGTTGAGGACATTATTTGGTAGTTCGTTTTTTATTCAGAGTTTGCCAAAAATCAAATAAAAAACGATGTAAACATTTTTTTTCTTCACAGTCTTAAACGAAATTTATTTGAGATTCTAGTTGATTAGATTAAGCGATTTTCCGCTTAGACCGCGTCGTAACAGAACACCCAGACTTCATAGACTTAGTTCTAGTTGGTTTTAGTTTCTTCATGTGAACCAAAAAAAGAAGTTGAACTTGATCTATGTTATTTTGTCGTTTATGAATCTAAACAAACTGACGTTTTGTAAAGCATTGAAACTTGCATCTTCAGATGGCGAGTTTTACTACCAATATTTTTTTTCTTGGTGTTTTTGTCTTGGTTTAGGTGTAGAGCAGAGAATATATTTTTTATAGCTGTGTTTTCTTAATAATCTATTACGAAAATTATTATAGGCTCAATTGTTAATCGTGACGCGGACTTGCTTCTTTATATTATTAAATGATACTCGAAGAACAATGATTTATATGAGAACATGTTTAGTCGTCATGTTATTTATAGCGCAACTCATTGTATTTAATCACATGCTAATTTAGATCAATGAATAGTGCAATTGTTTTCATATATTCGTTATAAAAAAAAGCTTTATACATTATTTTTATTGCATTTAATTCCGTAATCTGAAACCAACACATTTTTTAAATATTTTTATGATGTTAATTATTTATGTATAGTACCTTTGTTATTATTATTGATTTATAGCTAATTATTTGCAACGCTTAAAATAGTGTTGTTTATATACAGTAGTTTAAAAAACGAAAGTATGAATAGTAATTGTTATGATGAGTAAGCTTATTCATGTAAATTAGTAGTCTTTTATTGACATGTTAAATATTTGTATTGCCTAATTTTAGTCACAAAGTACATTCAAGATTTTGAAGTGGTGTACACTAAGTACTATTTTTAGATAGTTCTTGATTATATAGAGTTTTTTTCATCTTTTTGTAATATGTAGTAGGTGTTAAAAATAAACATAATTATGTATATACACACGCTTTATACATTAACAATAGAAGCAAAAGTGATTTTGCAAATCAAACCTTCCTTCATTATTTTTTTACTGCATTTAAGCCATCTATGAAGAAAATTATATATAACAGTTAAATACCGCTTCGATTAAAACATTTGAAGTTAATTAATATATACTCTTTGTTAGTATATTGTTTTTATCAAAGTTTTTTATTTGTTTAAAAAAGATTTTCTAAACAATTAAATTAATGTTTGCAACTTTTTTTTCCACTTTTTTAGTTCCGAAATGTGTTCTACTGTTTTAGTTAGTTTAAACACGTGTTTTGCATCAACGATGCTAACTTTTGTCATTAGTCTTGTTTTTCTTAACTCTTAACTCAACATGTTGGTTCCTTGGGTTTGGTAGTCTAATCTTCTAGTCAGCACAAAATTTTTAATTGATTTACAGGAATTTGGAACAGATTCTCTTTCTGGTAGTGGGTCTAATAAGCTTCAGTAGAACAGTTTTAATACATTTCTCTTTTTTTCGATAAGGATAAGGATAAGGATAAGGAATGGCTACAACACTTCATTCAGTTTGTGAAACCATTCCCTGATGATCCAGTGTTTTAATTCTTGACGGTCACTATAGTCATACATGAAATACGTTATCGAAATTGCACGTGAAAACCACGTCACAATAGTGTGTATACCACCTCATACGTCACACAAGATGCAGCACCTGGACCTATCATTTATGTCATCTTTTAAAACCTATTATTCTCAGCAAATCCAAATATGGTTGAAACAAAATCCTGGCAGAGTCATCAGCTCTTACCAGATTTGTAAGCTCATATGTCCTGCTTATTTAAATAGTGCTACTGCAGAGATTTCGGTCAATGGGTTTCGCAAACCTGATATATGTCCATTTAACAGAAATATATTTTTGACCATGATTTCATAAATGAAAGACAAAAAGAAAGGACACCACCACCAAATATTTCCCAAAACAATAAAGAAGTTATTTCCTCTGGAGACGTTTTGACTGAACAACCACAAAAATAAAATAGAAAAAAAACAATTCAGACGCCTGAAAAAAATGCCAATACCATAAGAGTGGAGGACTTTAGCCCAATACCTTCCCATGCTGAAACTTCAGAATCTAGAGGGAAAAAATTTAGACAAGGCTCTAGCTACGTGGTCACCAGTACACCATACAAAGACGAACTCGAGGAAAGCCTGCGAGAACAAGAGAGAAAAAAATCTTTGAATGAGAAAGGCAAGAAACCAAAACTAAGTTGTGAGTTGGCAGGAAATAACAAAAAGAAGGTTGTAGAAGGCAACAAAACGAAGAAAACTTCCACCAAAACATTAAATTACATTAACTCTTGTATTACTTCAATCCATGGCCTGATGATTGCATAGAAAATAAATTTTTACATTATTTTTTCTTAAGGCATCTTGTGGTTTTTTAAAAACAGTATCCAAAATTAGGCGACTTTCCTCTAGAGCGTGCTTATAATGCTGCTCTTGCGGATCAATGTGATTTTGTTCTTTGACGTTTTGAGTTTCTTCTCTTGATAATAAAAAGTTTGAAAACCCGCTAACAAAAAAAGCAGCGACATCTAGCTCTGATCGTCAAGCTACTCCCCTCCCTCTCTTCTATGTTGTATTAGGTTCGTTATACACTACTTATTCTCGATATGTGGGAAAGCTGTCGTAGGTTAAATAAAACACACAGCAATAGTAAATTGTGGTTTTTATTCGAGTAGAACTTGTTAAATCTTAACTGTTCGGTGGAACCCGTAGTAAGAGGGAAGGAACAGGTGAAGAAACTCTTTCGACTCTCTAATTAAATGTAAATGCAGGATCATTACATAATTTAAATTTATCAAGCAACGAATTTATAATTAAAGATATACACAAACATCGAAAAGTTAAGACATCTCTAAATTTAAGTCAATTAAACGCATACACAGATATGATAACAGGTTTAAATTCTAACACACATAAACACGTGCACAAACATCATTATATTAAACCAAAGAAGAGTTAGTTAACTGACGGCCTGTCAGTTAATACTGAGGTCCTAGTTACGGTAGACTATTAGTTGAATGATAGGGACAAACAAACAAAGGTCCAAAACACACATATACAATAAACACACAATAATATATATCAAAAAAATGTTATAAAGATGTAGGGTTAGTTCAGAAAGCAACCTGCGACCTCAAAATGTTTGCCCCTCAATAAGTAAATATTACGATCGAAAAGGATGGCCAAATTTATATGATTAAACGTATGCAAAAATTAATAAACGGTTATACATATTTTAGAATTGAAGCCAGTGATTAGCATAAATAACTTGCAGAGAAAACGATTTAGTAGATTAACACAAAATGATTCTAAAATACTTCAAAGATATATAAATAACTCAAACAAAACGGCAATGAAATTTAAATAACTTTTTTTACACACAAAAAAACATCTGTACAAAGCCACTTTCAATTTTAATAATCTTTAAATTCAAGTATAAAATTATTGCAGTAAAATTTAAGACGCTTAATGTTATGTCTAAAATTACACATAATTAAAATTATAAAATAAAGAAAATAGTACGAATTTAAATTGCATTTAAATCGCTTCTTTGACATGTCAATTTAGCAGTGTTGTGACATATCTAGATACAAGTATCTAGATACAGTATCTAGATACTTTTGGAGTATCTAGTTACATATCTAGATACATTGGATAAAATGTAACTGTATCTGTATCTAGATACATTTTTCGAAGTATCTGAGTGGTTTAGATACTTAGATACTTTTTCTTGCTCAAATTGTAAATTATACAAGTTTTTAGTAAACACGGCGGTAGTTTTTTCTGTCAGTTCATCATGTACATTACAGTTTGAATTTGGAGACTTTGTATTCGGTGTTTTATGAGTGCAATTCTTTCAGCGTCGCCAATTCTAATGGAATTCTACCAAATTTAGAGAGTTTATGTAGTAGCGGGTATTTTGTGGGTATTATAAACTGTTGTGGAATTTTGGGGAAAACCGTGTATGAACCTACATTTTATATAATCAAGTATTACTTAAGAAATGTGACGTATTAGCATTTACGCCATCAAACCAAATTTATACTTAAAAAAAAGAAAACAAATTTCAACTTTGTAGAACTATGAGTACAATTGTGGTCATTGTGGATCTTTTATAATTTATGCAGGGAATCGCGACAAAGTCAATTGGCAACACTGAATTTCTTCATCAGCTCAAATAGAGGAAAGAAGTAGAGAAACTTTTTAGTGTTAGTAGTTTACTATTAACTCTACGTCGAAATATAATGACGAGACATTGAACATGCTATTAATTTTAAAACAAAATAAGATTTATTTGTAAATTTGTATTTTTTATGTGATTAAGGTTTTGATAAGGTAATGTTTTGCTTAATACCCAAGCAGCACACTGACGTCATATGACGACACTGACACGTCTTAATGAAGTCTCGTAATTTTGACGTCAATAAGACGTAATGTGCTGCCTGGGATACAGTTATTGTGTTTTTAGATGAACTAAATAAACAGTTTTTTTAAATTTTATTTCATGATTTTGTTAAAAATGTATCTGACATGTATCTAGATACTCTCTTAAAGTATCTGTAACTGTATCTAGATACTTTTTTTAAAAAAGTATCTTATCTGTATCTAGATACAATTTATGATAAGTATCTGTATCTGTATCTAGATACTAAAAAAAAAGTATCTGTTACAACACTGCAATTTAGTAATTTTAAGTTTTAATTAATAATTTCTAGAAAACATCGTTTAATAATTCTACATAAATTGATTTTGAAATGCATCATATACATAATACAATATTGAATCGACAAAATTAAAATGGCCGCCAATGCATTCGTTTTACCAAACAAAGAAAACATGTATTATTTCTATAACGCTGGAATTTTCATACAAAGAGTTTACAAATTTTAGTTAATTTTATCACTATATTTACGTCAGCTAGCTAGTACCTTTAATACCCATAAAATTTCACAAAACACAAAGAAAATCAAACATTACACAATTTTTATATTAAAAATGCTAATTGTAGTGCCCTTCTGATTTTGACGTTCCACCCTTATTATGCCCAACTCCCTCCTAAAACGGATCATGCGTACACGGATTCGTAGTGATCGTTCTTTCCGCCAGATGACGATATTTACGTAATTTCGCGCGTCTTTATTTGGTTTTAAATTTAAACTGAATCATCTCATTATAATATTTTAGATTCTTTAACTCTTTTTTGTTTGTTTGTTTTTACTTTTGGTTCACTTAAAAAGTTAAAAGAAAATAAAAGTAACTACGCGCGCGCAGTGTTTGTAGGCAAAATGTTATTATTGGTCAGTTTAAATGTGATTGTCACTACAACCTTGTGGTTATCTCACAAACTAGTATTATGAAAAGGTATTAATTTATATGTTTTTTTAAACAGTTCATAACCATCGACTTGCCAACAATACGGAAATCTATGCTTTCCCTTGGATGAGTAATCACAGACTGAAAATTGTATACTAGGTATATAATATACTATTTAGTTTTCATGAGGTTATACAAAAGAAAAATACGGAAATTACAAAACGATAGTACCACAAAACTGTGTAAAAAACGTTCTCAAGGAATAACAGTTACGTTTATTTAACGGCATTGGTCATTTATGGTTCCTTAGGCGTTTCGTGACGTTATTGTACGCACTGCATCATGGCCAATAAAAATACGCCCCAGCAGAACTGTCCGTTTGTAGAAAAAAAAAGCGTTATTTGATGATCCTTGCGCAGATCTCAAAATTCGTACGTGCAAGTGCGATAGATAGAGATTTTATGCGATGAAACGATTTATAGATCGAACTAAAAACGTCGACCAGTAATCGCCATTTTAATTGTTTTGATTGCTTCTTTCCGTTTACTTATTTGTTCTTATTATCGTTTCTCAAGTCTATTAATAAAACTACAACCCGTTTTTTTTCAAAACTCCGCTGTCTGTATTATTGAGTTACAAGTAAGTAAAATATTTCTTGTTACCGATTTTGTTCCGATTCAAGTTTGATTACAGCATGTCTGATGAACGCGAAATTAGTGCTGCTGCATCTTCGGCTACAAAAAGAGGCATATATCCTAAAGAATCCAGGACAATAGTATGGAAAGTTTATTCGTACTTTAAAGAAAGAAACAAGAAAGGTAATTGTTAGGTTATGCATTACATACATTCAATAATTTACTTTTATTTTGTAAAGGCAATCTTATTGATACGGTTGTTCAAGCAACAGGAGTTTCACAAGCTACTGTAGTACGTATTGTCTTGAGAAGGCAAGTTAATTGAAACTGGCAAACAAACTACATTTAAATCACCGAGAAAAGAATTTCATAAGGCATCTCCTAAATCAACCGTAGACAATTGTGCTGAACAAATTATACGAAGAATTGTTTACAATTTCCATCTTACTGATGGAATGACGCCTACTTTGAAGGCTATTTCACGAGAAAATTAAGGATAGCGACACCATTGGCTTTTCTGGCAAAGAAACTTCATTAAGAAAAATCTTTAAAAACTAGGATTCAGGTATAATAATTAATTTCTTTAATTTATTCGATGTTCTACTTTTACTGAAATAAATAATTTGATTCACGTTTTGTAAAAAAATCGTAATTCTTAAACTTGAATTGAAGGTTAAATATATATTTCTTTTAGATGGCAAAAACCACTGATAATCGTCCTATGTTGATGGAACGTCATGATGTGCGAAATTTACGAGTATCATACATACGAGCAATAACTAAATATCGTAAGAAGAAGGACGTCCAATCATTTATACCGATGAAACTTACATTCATGCTTCCCAAACAACTTCTTACCAATCAACTGATAAATCAAATCAAGGGCTGAAATGCCCAATATCTAAGAAGTAAGCGGCTTAACTATCGTCCCTGCTGGTGGTAATGATGGTTTTGTCAATAATGCACTATTGATATTTAAATCTGGTCAGAAAAGTTAATGCCAGTTAAAACTCCCAATTTTAATAATACAAAACGAAATTGTGGTTAAATGAATGGTATTACGTCACGAAGAAAAAATCTACAAAAGCAGAACTGTATAATTTAATACTGATAAATAAGCCGATCAATAAGCAATACACGGTTGATTCATTATTTGCTAAACATGGACATACCGTATGTCGGTTACCACCTTATCACCCAGAATTAAACCCTATAGAAAAAAATTTGGGGTATTATTAAGAATTGGGTTGGAACTAGAAACATCATGTTTAAGTTAAATGAGGTGGAATCTTTGGTAAAAGAAAAAAACGCTAGTGTAGGTGCAAAGAAATGGTCACAAGTATGTGTACGTGTGTTTATACAAAAAGAACATATAATAGACACTTATTGTGAATCGTTAACTTTTAATGTCAACGACTCATCAGATGAAGACTCATGTGGCTGGTCTGATGAGGATGAGGAACAGCAAGATTAATATCGTTCACATCTTTACTGTGCGTTTCACAAGTCATTACCGAAATAAACGAGGACCATTATTAGATCGATTTAAATAAATAAATATAAAATTATGTGATGTATTCGGTTCAAAATGTTTTACTTATTTTATTATTATAAGTATATAAATGATGTTATAAAAATTTTAAATTTGGTTGAAATATATTTAACTGCATTATTATTTTTTATGGTGAATGAATGATTAAGTCTTGAAGTATGTGCTTTTGCTGATTTTTCAAAATTAAAAAAAAAATTCTTGCATGATAAAACTTTCAAATTTATTCTTTGTTTTCATTTGGTATAGTCACACAAGTAGGTATCCATTTTAACATCAATCAAACAATTAATGAGTTCGTAGTAACTGCATTCATTCGTTCAAAATTTTATTAAGATTGCGAGCTTTTAATTGTTTGTTTCTAAGTTTAGGTTTCATTCAAAAAAAGTACTGTTTTCTACATTCTCTAATATGTATAGGTTTTTTTTTATAACTTAAAAGTTGATTCAAGCATTGATATACTTTGTCCCCAATGTCGATGCAGCTAGTACACTTGGTAAATGCAAAAAGTAAGTTCGGAGCTTCCGTTCATATTTTTCATTTATTTAGAATTAATTTTTGTTGGTGTTACTTCAATATAAATAACAACGAAGTACAAATTTAATTCCATTTATTTTAGTTACCTTGTATAAATTATAGCATACACGCACCATGTATAAAAGTAGCCTAACTTTTTCAGAGTGGATTGTAGCAAATCAGCTGATCGTTCTCGCGCAGCTTGGGATCAAACAATAACGCGTTCACTCTACTTGCCTTGCGAACTAAAGACAATAACATTTGTAGTGTGTAAAAATTACAAAGAAAGACAACTATAAAGCTACACTAAGTCACTAACATCTTCCAACTATCCATAATTAATTATAATTTAAAAGACTAAAAAAAAGGAATTGTTATCAATAAAATAAATAAACTGTAATATAAATTAAGAACGGGTTTTATCGAAAGATTTTTTTGCTGAGAGTTGTACCACCGTTCTGTTTATGTAAATCATTGATGTAAATAAATTTATCTCAAGCCGGTCCTGTAGACAGTGTGAGAAATGTAGTATGTCAACGCTCCACTACCAACTGTTACTGTTTATGTTGTAGATCAGATAGTGGAAAATTGGTGAAAGCCATTTTGGAAATGTTTTTCGTATTTTCCAAATATAGCTTTAAGTAAAATGACATATTATTATGGATTCTGGATTGGGAAGTGATGATGAAAAGAAAAGTCGAACTAAAGCCCAAAAGCAATTACAAAATCAACAAAAACAACTTTTTAGCGGTTGTTTTATAGATGCTACAAGTCTTGGCGATGAAGGTGAATACGATCATAGACGAAACGATGAAAGACGACAAGGTGCGCTTATATTTCGTTCTTCAATCCCTCAATACTCAATGTTGCAAATGCCTTCGCTTGACTCGGGTGAAACAAGCGAAGGAACTGTTGATAATTTCCACGAAGAAAAAAGTGTCTTGCAAGAAACGTCAACACCGCATAATTCCATCGTACAGATAGATCCCGAAGTTGTTAGAAAAACACCCGTGGGGTTTTATGTTGATTTAGGCGAAGTAGAGGTTGTCGAGACAACTCCTGCGGTACCTGTCGAGAAAAAGAATATTTTTTCTATGACAATAGATTTTAATGTACCTAAAAGAGAAATGCCTACTAGACTTAGTACTTCTTTATATGGTAGAAAAAGATTAAGTAGCATCAAGACACCGTTGAGTTTATCTACGTCACGGTTGTGTGATGGTGCCAGTAGTAGCAGTAGCACCAATGGCGATGGTCCTGGTAAGTTTAATCATTTATTTGTTTTGATAACTAAACTAAGTATTTATACATTAGCTTTTAATATTTTTACTACCATTTATATACCAGTTGATTTTGCGACTATCATTTCTATATGTTCCTGCTATTTTCCTTAGAAGCTTGCTTTACCAGGTTTTTTATTTTTCATTTTCTTTGGTGAGTACCTTACATTAAAACCTACATTTTATCCACATTTCATCCTCAAAAGTAATAGATTATTTAATACCTTAAATACAGAAAAAATTGACGTAACAATAATAAATTTTACATTTATAAAACTCTAATATTCTAATTTTATTTCTTTTTTTAGTTTATTTAAATTAGGTTTGTTTTTTTAATATGTTTAGGCATAATATTACATAAATTTAAATAAATGTTAATGTAATTTCTCTGTGTATGAATATCACTAATACAAATAATATGTTTACCGAAATATGAATGGATAAGTTCATTTAACATCTTTTTTTACTGTTATTAATCTTTTGAATTGTACATCGTTACTCTAATTTGCAATAATCATAAGTTGAAAGCAGCAGATTTTATACAACAAAAAATTTTTCTCATATTATTCAAATTAATTTTGGTTTATTTCATTGTTTAAGAGAAACTATGTTTAAGTGTACTTAATATTGCTAACTGAGGGTCGTATTTTTATAGATATTTACAATAGTGAGAAAATATTCTTTTAAAACATTTTAGAAATGAATAATAATACTGTTGCTTACTTACATAATCTTAAGCTACTGCTTTACTTTTTTATTAAAAAAGTATAACTTTGTAACTTTTTCAAACACTTTGGTCATACTTAGCAGATACCTACGAAGGTCATCGAATTTGTCACATGATGAATTTGGATGTGTATTTTTTCTAAAGCTTTGTTACTCTTCTCTCATGGCTATGAGTTCCAAGTAGATGATTTTCGGCGCTTAACAGATATTCTGCTATAATTAATTAGCCTTTTTTGTTCCCTTTCTTGAAAATAGGTACAGTGATGCTTTTTTCCAGTCGATTGTTATGGTTGCTTCACTTAAAATTTTTTGGGACATACTCACTAGTTGGAAGGTTAATAATTTTTGCGTTTTCATAGTTTTTCTTTCTTTGGTAATTAATTGTTGGGTGTGGGTAGTTCTGTCTGAGGGAGGTTTCTGTTGCCAAGTCTCATCTTCTATGAACATTTTTTAAAGTGGTTTGTTTATATCTCTTCTGAGATAAGTTTTGTTGTTCCTGTTAGCTCGTTGTATCATTCTCCATATCTTCTTTTGGCTACCGTATAGATCATGTTCCTGTCTACCGTTTTTTCAGTATTTTTATTATTTTGGTTTGAACTCTTATTTTTTATTCTCTGTATCGTAGGCTCATTTTAGGTGTTCTGTTATTAAATATGTCAGATTTCTGGTTCTTCTGTTTCCGTTTTACTTTCGGCATAAACCATTGCGTATTATGTTTATTCGAGGTTTTGTTTATTCTCTTTTTGCTTAGTACTTTATTGGAGATTGCTTCAATGTCTGATTTTACTTTTTTTTGACTGATTTCCTTGTCGTCTTGATATAAGATGCGTCTCTGATTTGACTTATACCAATTTTTTGTCGTATAGGTCTTTTATCGTAGAATTATTAATGGATTCGATGTTTAATTAAACTATTTTTCGTCTATATTGAGAGCCGTAATGGTCATGCAATCAATCATTTGTTGGCCTAGGTTGTTGTTTGTAATCGGAGTATTTGTTGTTTATTTTTATCTGGTTTTATGCACGTAATATGGTAAGCGTTTCTCCGCTGCTGTTAGTACTATAGTTACTTGTTTTACGCATTTACGATTGTGGTACCATTTAGATAACTCAAGATCACTGTTTTTTGCTCGTTAGGTATGTTGATTTAGGCTTGTAAATGCTCATAGAGGGCGTCAATTTCTTTTTAGCTTTTATTGATTTCAGGAACATAGATGCGGGATATTATCTGCTGCTGCCTAGGACGCCTCTGAGTATTCTTTCATTGACGTTTATTTCTATAGTATTTGAGTATGTATCTCTTATATGCGAGATCTCATTTTTCTCTGCGTTTTAATGTCATAGACTTACTACTTGACAACTATCTCGTCTTCGGGAGTAGCAACTACGCGATGACTAACGTGAAAATTTAAGGAAGGGATCATTGCGGTTTTGACTTTCGAAAGATATACGTGACCTGCTTTTGTTAAGGTTATCTGTATTTCATGCTTTGGTTACTTTTATTTAGAAAATGTATACTAACTACATTGCATTTTTCTATTACCTACATTGGATTAACAGTATAATTACCTAGTAACGATTAATTAAATTTCAACCTGTTTGTTATTTAAAATTATTTATCTGCACATTGGATTCGAAACGTAATGTCTATGGTTTTCTGGCCGGATGCGTTCTCTATTTGCGCATTTAAACTCCGGCTGGACACTCGATACTTGTCGAGTAGTAATGCACATACATACATATATAAATTTTTAGAAGAATTTTCTATCTTCTATTGTTTCGGAATCTTATTCCAAACGCCGCATCTTACTATGTTTTTCTTCACGTAGCTGGGGTCTATACGAAGTTCGTCGAATCTGTCGGATGATGAATATGGATATGTATTTGTTCTAAAGCATTGTTGTTCTATGCTTATGGCTATGAGTTCCGAGATGATTTTTGGCACTTAACAGTTATTCCGCTATAATTACTTTCTTGTCCTTTTTTTTGAAAATAGGTACAGTGATGCTTTTTTCCAGTTGATTGTTAAGTTTGCTTCATTTAAACTTTTTTGGGACATACTCACTAGTGGAAGGTTAATGATTTTTCTGGGTTTTCATATTTTTGGTTTGTTTGGTACTTAATTGTTTTATGTGGGTAGTTGTTTCTGCGGGTGGTGGCGCTTCTTGTTGTCTTATCTTCTATGAACATCTTCTTGAAGTAGTTTGTTCATATCTCTCCCGAGATAAGTTTTGTTGTTCGTGTCTACGTCGTATCATTCTCCATATCTTCTTTTGACTAACGTATAGATCATGTTCCATATCTACAGTTTTTTCAGTATTCGGTCTTTATTTTTCTTATTTTGGCTTGGACTCTTATTTTTTGCTTTTCTGTATCGTAGGGTCTTTTTAGGTGTTCTGTTATTTAAGTATTTCAGATAAACTTCTCGTTCTTCTCTTGTTATGCGTTTTACTTTCGGCGTAAACAATTGTGTATTATGCTTATTCGAGGTTTTATTTATTCTCTTTTTGCTCAGTACTTTATTGGCGATTGTTTCAATGTCTGATATTATTAATTATTATTAATTAATTCTATGTTCAATTAAACTAGTTCATCTACAGTGCCCGCAAAAAACTCGACACTAAATTGATTTTCTTTAAATTTTTGATTTAAAAAAAAACTACGACAATAATTTGTGCTTGTCTGAAAACCTATTCTATCAGATTTTCACTTAGCTAGAAAATGGCGTTTTTCCAAATTGTCTCAATTCAAAAATTGTTATTTTTTGTAAATTAAGCAAGATTTCAATGAGATTTTTTTCATCGTCTGTCAGTTTTAGCTTACCGAACAATCTCAAGACACGAAAACATTTTTTTTTCACTTCTGCTAAAACTAAAGCTTTAATTTTTTGTAATATTTTCAAATTTTTACATACCAAGATGTGATTTCAAAATTCAATATGATTTCGTTAAAAACGTTAAAGGTTTATAATTGGAAAAAACAATAGAAATTGCTAATTATTCCTTTAGGTTTGTTATTATTTACAGAAAAGTAATATTGTTGCATGATCTTTACGTTTTTGCTGCAAGATACTTTATGGGAGAAATGTTTTTCAATGGTAATGAATATCTATTTACCTGACTTCTAAAAACTCTAACTTACTCTTGCTGATTAATTAGTTCCACAAAAATCCTGTTAATGTTCTTTTACAGTTGCCTAAACGAGGAGATTTTTTTAAATTCAGTTTACATGTTTTGGTCTCGGTTTTAGTCAATTAAGTAGGCAGAATATGAAACGGTTGTGGATTGTTTTACTCTCAAGAAAAGTAACATTTTGTGAAACTTGAATCATCGGTCAAACTAAACAGCAATTTTAATAACTGTCAAAAATCATCAATAATAATCAAGACATATTATTTCAACAAACATACAACAAATAACACTAATAAGTGTTTTCTTCTGTTATGTAGCTAATAAATTTTGCATAATTATAAGAAAAAGCATCAAAACAAAAGAGAATAAATTTCACTTGAAACGTGCATCAACATAATAGGGGATACTTCAGCGGCACATTCTCTAATTGTATTTTTAAGATGGTTCATATTCCTGAAAGGTCTGCGTTTGTAGACCTCATTTTTGAGGTATCCTCACAAGAAAAAATCGCATGGTGTTATATCTGCAGAGCGTGGAGGTTAAGGAATTTCCGAAAATCTTCCGATCCATTTATGGGGAAAAAGATAATAAGAAAATTACGAAAGTCAACTGTACTGTGCGCTGGAGCACCGTCTTGCTGAAAATACATATTTCTGCGAAGATCTAATGGAATATCCTCTATTACATTAAAAAAGTCATTCTGGAGGAAATACAGGTACCTCTCAGAATTAAGATTTTCTCGGAAGAAAAATGTTCAAATGATTTGATTATTAAAGATTCCAAACCTGACATTTGTTTTGAAGCAAGCACTATATATTGAGAGCCTTAATTTTGCCATGGTAGTAGCTCGATTTGATATTCGAAATGTAGTACATTCATAACCTGAGTCAAGTGTACTGCTCTGTTCGAAATCATGTAAGCAATCATGGAGAATTCACCTCGTTTCTTGGGCGAGGTAACTTTGTATTGTTGTTCGTGGTTTGAGTATGTGTTGTTTATTCTTATCTTTTATGCACATAATACGGTAATCGTTTCTCCACTGTTGTTGGTACTACAGTTAATTGTTTTTTACCATTTACGATTGTGTTATCAACGCTACTATTGAAATAACCCATGATCACGGTTTTTGCTCGTTAGGTATTATGATGATTCAGGCCTGTAAATGCTCATAAAAGGTGCAATTTTCTTGATCTCAGGAACATAGACGCTGATTAGATGTATTTTGTCGTATTTTGTACTTGCTGATACCTAGGACGCCTCTAAGAATTCTTTCATTCACATATAAAGTATCTTCTATATCTTTTTTGAATTTATCATTGTGTAGCAGATCTACTTGGACTGTGTCTCGTTCATGTTCTTTATTTCCACAGTATTTTTCATTTTATTTTTCTGCGTTTAATTTCAGATAATGCACATATACATACATGAATTTCAACTGGCGCATCTTACCATGTTTTTCTCTACGTAGGTGGTTATTGTTGCATCAGTCTGTTATTGTTGTAAGTTGTTTTATTGCAGATATGCTGCTAACTCCTTTTCTGACTGGGACCTGAAGCTACATAAATGAGTTACTCTATCCAAATGTAGGACGAGTGAAGTACTGTTGAATAAGGAAAGAAGAACCATCGTGGAAACCTGAGGCATTTTAACTATTTTAAGCAGCTTTTATACATGCTACAAAGGGAACAATTTTAATATAAGTTTTTTCTAAGTAAAACTAGTAGTTAAAATCTCATCGCATAGGTTAAAAAAAAGTAGAATAGGTTTAGTAGAGCATACTTTGTTCAAAATTTTTAATACAATAAAAAGGGAACTTGCGACAAATGCAAATTAAGGTAACGATATTAACCATAGACGTAACGTATGGATGTATTCGTCAAAATAGTGCTGATAAAGAGAGACGGATTGTACTGTACATAAGGGCTATAATGTAACAGTTCACTAATTTCAAGTTTTAATCAGACATACATGTTTATTCTTTTATTTACTTGCAGTATAGTTCGCGGATCTATTTTGCTGTAACTGAAGATTTCCTATTTCAAAATAGAAGAATAATTATGATGAGGTAATACAATGATGTTAAAAACTAATAATCTACCGGGTACATTGTACCCCATTGAATTAACATCAATCTTAAGCTTCACGAATTAACTGGTAATTTTATCTATTGGGTATTCAAAATAAAGTTTAGAAACCTTTGTTATTCCCATTCCTCAAGAATCCTCGTAGTGCATGTTGTTTTTAACAGATTTCTAACTTTCTCTATGTCAGTGCACCGTTCAGTGTTCATCTACTCCTTGCACATAAACAGTTCACCAATCCCTGTTGACATACGCCCCTATACCTTGGCGCTCTCTTCTTTTTGTTTGTGTGGGAGCAACACCATCAGCCTGCTCTCCATCGAATGTCCTGACTACCAATTTGGGCCCAAATCTGCAATTGAGGAAGTCGATAAATATCACTTACAGAATCATGGACAATGGGGTAAATTTATTAAACAATTTGGTTATATTCGTTAAAAATTGTTGAACATAAAATAATTTATTAACTCAATATTTCTTTCGTCTGACAACACAACTTTGGCTTAATCGTCCTCCGTTCAATGACGGTACCTTCGACATCACTATAAACAAATTATTTGATTCTTTCCCTTACAAGTGACTTTCTCGCGACGCTGCGACTATACAAATCTAGTGACACCATATGTCGTCTTATCAATCGGACCGAAAGAGTGATATTATCACGTTTCTGTAATTCTGCAGAAGAGCGTTCGATGATTTTTTGCAGTTCTTTAAAAATGTACTTTGGAGAATGCGATCATCTCACAGGATAATTCGGCACAGTCTTCCTCTGCTTAGCCTATTTCGCTTTTCCTCAGTCAAGCCACATCTTTTTGGCATAGTTTACATAAATTTAATTGCACTTGAAACTGCAATAGACTTATTTTTAACTTACATTTTAACTGTTTAACGTTATGAATTGCACTTCATAAAAATATACACTAAAACCTATAAATTTTATTTGTTCGGCTCCATAGAGAAATTATGCTTTATAAAACTCATTTCAAGAAAAGCAGATAGGCAAAATATAGTTGAATGAATGAACCGAACCACTTTCGTTTTGCCAACGACGTAGTATTGGTGACAAATTACCTTGGCGAAGCAAAAACGATGTTACATAAACTGTAATTACAATTCTAGAGGGCCCATTTCAATGTCTACACTTGTAAAACTAAGCTGATGACAAGCAAAAATGTAATGATAAATAACCTAGACACAGGACTAAAAATAACTGGGCCATGAGATCAGTTCGGGAAGAGACAACTAAGCTAGCGTGGGTAGCATTTGGGAAGATCTGACATTCTTACATGCTTTCAGAAAGTTTTCAATCGTTCAACCTGTATTTATTGACAAAAGAGGCGAGACATTGACTATAACAAAGCGGACAATAAATTATATCCAAACCGCCGAAGAGCTGTGGAAAGAATAATCTTAGGAATATCTTTAACTGTCTGGGTTTCTACTGCGACTGTGAAGAGTAAAGTAACGGACGCGATCGAGAAAACCATAATTAGAGCTAGGAAGGTCACCTAGCTAGAATGAGGGACAATACATGGAAGAGCAGAGTAACTGAATTGAGACCACAAATCAACGCATGCCACACTATGAGAGACTTATTCAAATCTGCATTTCAGATGATTATTATTAATGGTAGAGAAGCATTGACACAAAAATTTTGCCATTACCGTTACTACGAATATTCTTTGAGTTATTTGGTATTGAACTTGTTTTGTATATTCTGTTTATTAAAATTAAAAACGGTTTTCTATAATTTTAGCTTTTACCGAGTTTTAAATAACACTGAACTTATGAAGCGCTTTTAGAACATTTATAATTTATGCCAGTCTTCAATAGAAAAGACCACTATATACATTTTAAATTCAAATGTATGGAACATGGTACAATTATATCTTTTGTAAGAGCGCTGCTGTTGAAATTGTATCTACATTATATCTACCGACTTAGGATGAAAATTTTCGATCAATAGGGGTCATGTTAGGTAGGCACTTATTAGACATACTGGATGTATGGTAGTTCTTTAAGTAGTTACTCGGAACAATTTGATAATTCACGTCTTTATCTTGTGAATGCCTAATTGTATTAAAAAGATATAAGTGGACGTTCTACACTTAAGCTATATTTAATCAATCGTTTTTTATTTGCTTTTTTTTAATGTACTATTTTTATTTTATCTGTTAGAATGTTGTGCATCATACTGACAACTTCTGTCAAATAAATAATGACAATATAAACGAATTCACTCACACATCATCCTCAATTAACAACATCTAAATTTTCAGTTAACACAGAAGCGCATGTGGAAGTCGAAATTATTACCGAATTGGAAGACAAAAGTCAACATTTAAAAAATGAAGAGGAAAAAGTGACGGAACAGGAAAGTTTGGAACATGAACAGCCAGAGGTAGAGACAAAAGTTTCAGACAATAAAGACGCCGTTCATAATGTTAATCAAAATTCCCGTCCCACACAGCAGGTATGTTTATTTAATTGTTATTAAACTTAGATTACGCGTGGAAATTCTACTCAAGACACTAGAAAAACTCGGTTAATTTTGTACGCATTACATTATTGAATAAGTGGTCGTTAATATTCAGGCTGCTGAAGGTACAAACAACTATAGAGAATAATAATTAATAAATGTGTTAAAAAAACAGTTAATGAATTTTTCATATGGTTTATTAAATTTACCCACGTTCGTCTACGACATTTATGTTTAATAACATCCGTCTTAATGATCGTATGTTTGTACTGAACGTGGAACAAACATTTTCATAAAATTAGATTTTCTTAAGTACGATAAAAACTTGTTACTTAAATGGACTGGTTTCTTTCGATCATTGTGATTAACGTTTATGCTAATATTGACTATAGGATAATAGAACATTATAAAAGAGTAATGAAATCTTAATTATACTACTTGAACTTTGTAAAACACTTATCTACAAATATTTCTATTTATAATTTATTGCGGTTTTATGCATGACTATTTACTAATTCGTTTTTATTTAACTGTGAAAATTTATACAAAACAGATTTTTACCCAGGTTGTTATACGATTTTTAATTTAATAACGCCTGCATTTGACATGTCTGTAATAATGTTCAATATTAAGGGGCCACCTAATGCTATAGCAAAAAGAGCAAGGATTATTTTTTTTTGTTTTGTTTATTTTTTGCCTAATGTACCAAAGGAAAAAGGGATTTTTAATTCTCATAAATCAAAACAAAGCATTTCAAGTAAACTTTCTTTGCATTTTTGTTTTCGCCAACACAGTTAACCTGAGAAATAAGTATTTGACTCATTGTTTATATCGTACCCCAGTGATTTTATGACTATATTGTTTATCTGACTCTTTTAGACGATCGTTCATCACTTTCTAGCGACTGGTACTTGTGCTAAAAAATGTATACAGCTTCTGTAGAAACATAAAATAATCTATAGCTGTCGCACAGTATTCAGCAGCACACTATCCAATCAGGTGTAGTGAATGCGCTGTATTATGAATCTTTATTCTTGCTTGCAATCTCGTATAAGCACCAGACATTACTGTCATTGTATCATTGTCATCTCAGGTTTTCTATGTCTAAGTTAACATCGTTGAGTAATTTTATTACCACTGACTCGAGGGATTCCGACTTATTTATGACTGAATATCGGAATGAAGACGTAGAAACGTTCTACCGGGACTCCATCAACATTCACTATCCGGAAAACAACACTCAACTGATGCACGTGCGAAATATCTGGAGTCGAATCAATCACAGAATAGTACTTCGCGTTAGTCACGTCCTGAATTACTGGCTGTCTCACTTCAGCTGCAATCAAATTGATTATTTGGTTATAGATATCTGAAGACAAGTACGAAATGTTGCCTTTCCCAGGATTGTCATATTTTCGCGAATCCTCTGGATGCCAAAAATTGCACAACTGCCACTAATTGTTTAAATACCATTCTCCAATACAATCGTTCGGATTCAAAGTGACTTCTCAATTCAGAATCTATTGTGTATTTGCTCCTCCTGGCTGCTAACTTAAGAACGTTCCTACGATGATCATGATTTCTCTCGTGGTTGGCAAGTGCTATATCTGCGTGTTTCCAGTCATTAAATTCATCATGAACGAGTGCGAAGGTAGACTTGTTTCATTCTTGGCGATTAGACGACATGGAATACAAAAAAATTTTTCATGTTGATTCGGGGGAAACCAACCAGTCGCGAATTGGGCAATTTTGAGTAGAAAAGTACGAATATTTCAAGAGTTATAAATTTTACAGGATTATTATACCTCCGCTTTGACTTGGAAAAATTTGCATTCAAATCTTGGGTTGGTGATTTTTCAACTATGAAGTCTGTTGTTTCTTCGTTGATGGTTCAATTTGCTGCATCATGTATTTTAACCATGGAATAATTGGAAGAAACTTCAGGTAGATGATGTGGTGAAGAATTTGACTTTAAAATTGCAGAAGTTGCAGATATGACCTGATCCGACTGATTAATTGATTCGCATTGTACTGCGGATGTAGATGGATCACTTGGAAATTCAATTGTAGAAGTCCGTGATTTGTTTTGAATGGAAGGCGATCCAAAAAAACTTGTGATTTTATTGTTCTTATTCAGAGTTTTTTCTTCTCGAAGCTTTTTATATTCATAGCCACAATTTCTTTCGGTCCGTCATCTTCCTGTTTCAAAGCATAGTTTTTTCTCTTAAAATTACAGTAAGTGACGTAAATATAGTTCAAGTGCATTGAAAGTAATGAAATAATTTATGATTACATGTATTTCTTTATTTCTCTTAGCTTCTTGGATGTCTAACGTGGCTAAATTTTACAACAAATAGAAATAGAAAATTATGCTCGACACGCATGTCTAGGTATATCACTTTAAATTTAATTTTAATTGTACGTAGGTCGTATTCTCCTCACTTA
Organism: Aquatica leii; assembly: GCA_035610365.1. Taxonomy (NCBI): domain Eukaryota; kingdom Metazoa; phylum Arthropoda; class Insecta; order Coleoptera; family Lampyridae; genus Aquatica; species Aquatica leii. Next base: position 44,005,520 of record CM069435.1, on the reverse strand, counting down.
ATAATTTGCTTTTTTTCTTAGTCGTTAGCATTCAGTACGTGGAAAGTGTAGTTTATTAGAATAATAACATTCAGATTTGAAGACAACTGTTGCAGTACGTGGCAACAGCTCGGCGATGTAGATAGAAAAATCAAGACCAGGAGGGCGGCGAAGGAGTCCAGCATCTTGCGAACATAGCAAGTGCACACGCTATTAAGATACAACGTGCATAGATATAAACATTTATGCAACGCAGCCGTATTCGGCGAGAATTGAACGCGACACGTACACATACCCTGGTCCCACAGACGCACTTCGTCGTTTTCCCGAATGTGCCCTTCTAGCGATGTTTAAGAGTAATAATCTGAAATAGTATTCAACATCCGCTCAAAATTTGCCGCTCTGGGTACGTGGCCATAGGGCTCTTTTATAAAAGAGTTTGCAAGATCTTGAAAGGTCTCGAGCACAAATAGCTCTACAAATAAGAGTATTGTTTGGGTCAATTTATGCGAGTCTGCGTTTTCTGAAATAAAAATTATAAAATCAAAATATCGCAGTCGGGTTACTAACCAACATGTTATAAAATCTTAAGCTTTCGCGGTTGTTATGTTTATGATTATAAGCGACTTTCAGCTTAGACCGCGTCGTAGTTAAACACCCAGACTTAGGCACTGTCACTGACATTTACCACTCTGCAGATGCAAGTTGCATGATATTTACCACTCTGCAGATGCAAGCTGCAATGTCTTGCGAAACGTCAGTTTGTTTGGGTTCACGAACGACAATACGGCAAAGGCCAAGTTCTACTTCTTGTTATGGCTCTCAAGGAGAGACCAGGACCAAGCCTAAGTCTAGGTGTTTAATTACGACACGGTCTAAGCCGAAAGTCTCTTATAATCATTATCGAACATGTTATCACGCTTGCGATTGATCAGTAATTAAGTGATATCTTATGACAAGTACGCTGACTACATGCATAGACATACGTAGTTATAATGATGTATAAATTGAAAATTCAATAAAAATATACTTGTATACACTGTATTTTTTTCATCATATATCATGTCCAACACCTGTCATGTTAGAGCTCAGTTCTACCGCTCATCTTCTTGGCTTATCGATCGCTTGCTTGTTTTTACGGTTATCTGAGCAATAACAAATATTGTACTTATTTTAGGCTAGCTAAATTAGTTTTTGCTCCTCAACATTTTATGGGGTTACACTTTCAGTGCACGATTTTTAAATATTTATTTTATACTAATAAGTCATTAAATGTAGAAAATAGTGGGCAGAGCTCTCGCCAGATGAGCTGCTTTCGTTTGTAGCATTTGGGTAGCTCCGGGTAGATCTGATCTCCCCCTACCACGTTCGCTTTATTTAGGGTAAACTGCACTAAGCTACTCTGAAACATCTTCCCCTGTCTCCGCAAAGCACTTACTTTTACCATGGATCACTTTACCCCAACAAATGTCACTTGTCAATTTTGAATTTTGTTTACTATTAAGTTGGGTAATGATCACACGTTTTTTCATTTTCCTTGCTACATTCACTAAACAATATTTAATTATTTCTTCTTTAAGATGGAAACGCAAAACAAACTGAATACATCTTATTTGACTTCAACAATAGAGATGTCCATGATGCTGTTAAACGGCTCTTACTTTGCAATTTTATTATTATTTTTTTTTTCTATATAATTTAGTAATAAGAACCCAATATACTGTCTGTTATACAATTAGGTTCGACAGAGAACTGTATAACCGAATTGACGGTACGCTGAATGACCTCATTACGAAACTGTAGTATACAGTAAATGACATCGTAAGGGCAGTTTGATAGCCTCCTGCACATCTTCATATTGCTAGCTTTTTGTGGGAATTGCGTTCGATTATCAGATCAGTTCAGATTCAATCTACCCTTTTCGAAAATCAAAACGAAAGCAGCTATGAGAAGAACGTAATAATTTCTACACGTGATCTGCTCATTTTTGTTTTTATCTTATCTTGCGAGGAGGTCTGCCCTTAAGAAAGGTATAGTTCGCAATATTGGAAAAAACATAAATAAGGTAAGGTGGGGCATGTGCGACTTTGGGGTAAGTGCGTCAGCCGCCAATAAAATTTCAAATAATAATGTTTTTGACTTTCCTAAATAGTAGAAATTGTACTAGTAACTCTGGCAACAGTGCGCACTAGAACACATGACCGTTGAAGGTCGCCGCGTCAGTACAACATGCATTTTATGTTGTGAGGTTAAATACACTAGCTGTTCAAGTGTGTAAGTTAATTCTTGAAATTCGCTACAAGTTGGCCCATACGAACTATTCATCTGGAAATAGCCCTAAGGTAGGTGTTAGGTAACATATTAAAGAGGTGTGTTGTGTTATTTGTTCGTATATTGAGTAGTTTCATTTAATCAGGGGGGTCGCTCTTGCCCCAGGTATAAGCATAGCGGGGCAAGGGCGACTTGTCGGTGTGGGGCAAGTGCGATAGTGGGGCGCACTTACCCCACTGTTGCTGTGTCAGTAGTTATGTTTAAAAATCTTTATTAATTCATGCATAATTCTTCTAGACATCAATATGGTGCGAAATTATATCAGAAAAAGCGAAAGGGCTAAAACCTATACCCAAGAGACTCTTGAGCAAGTGGTTAATGATATAAAAGCAGGCATTGTAACTATAAAAGCAGCCAACAGAATTTACAATATTCCACTAACAACAATAAAGAACCATGTTAAAGGAAGAAGCGGGCATAAAAGTGTTACGTTCGGTAGAACACCCGATACACCTTTAGAAAGTGAAAGAAAAATTGCTGTGGGCCTTTGTACTATGGAAAAATGGGGATTTGGGTTGTCGCGAACTGAGGTCTTAGATCTCGTTGGCGAATTCATAACAGCCAATCAAATAAAAACTCAATTTAAAAACGGACGACCAGGTAAAGACTGGTTCATTAATTTTAAAAAACGACATGGTCTATCCATAAAGAAACCACAGAGTATAGAAGTGGCTAGAAAAAAAGTTATGGATCCGTTCATAATTTAGGATTATTTTAGTTTACTCAAAACTGTTTTGGACGATTTAGATATTCACAACAAACCAGAGCAAATATTTAACCTAGATGAGTCCAGCTTCTGTTCTGACCCTTCAAAAACCAAAGTGGTCGGAAAAATTGGCGCACCATCGACTAGGACTGTCAGTGGGCCGGGACAAGAAAATACCACAGTATTAATGGCTTGCAGTGCATCAGGTAAAAAGATGCCACCATTAATTGTGTTCAAAGGAAAAAGCGTGTGGAATGAGTGGGTGGCAGATGAGGGAACTGATTTTCCTGGAACCTCGTATGCTGCCACTAAAAAAGGGTGGATGGAAACTAACGTTTTTGCCAATTACTTAAAGAGAACATTTATACGAAACCTAGGAACAGACAGACCCCTCCTTCTAATTTACGATGGTCATTCCACCCATGTCACTATAGAAGTGATTAAAATGGCATTAGAAGAGCAAATCACTATATTGAAACTACCACCTCATTCATCCCACTTACTTCAGCTTTTAGACTTGGCCGTATTCCGGTCTCTAAAAACTTCTTGGGATGGAAAATTGGTAGCATGGCAAAGGGGACACCCAGGACTAAAAGTACCCAAAAAAATTTTCTCGCAATTAATAGGCCAAGTATGGTCGCAAGCCAGTTCTGAAATTATAAAAAATGGGTTTAAAAAGGCAGCTATCTGCCCTTTTAACAACACAGTTATTTCTGAACAAAACTATGATGCAGCATCCCTTCAAAGATAGAGATCTCATAAACAAAATCCTACCCAAGAAGAAACCGTCCAAGTTTCTTCTGAACAACATGGCTATGAACATCAGCCACCTCAGGATGATCTTGATCAAATACCTCCTAGCCATGAAGAAGCACCTATGCAAGTGACAAGTACTGCACCTGACCTCCAACCTTCCACATCAGAACCAATCCCTGAAAGCAATGTTTCATTTGAAGCAATTTTACTGAAAACAGTTAATAAGAGGAACAGTGAAAATCTTATTAGAAAACCAAAAAGAAAAGTTTGCAATAGCGCAGAAGTTGTTGCCAGTAAAGATGTGTTGCAGCGGCTTGAACAATTAGACAAAATGAAAAACAAGAGCAAACCGAAGAAGCCTCCTGTTGTTGAAGAAATAACGTCTGATGAAGAAGATGAAAATGAGGTATTAACTGAAAGTGAAGAGGAAGTGAACATGAACTTTGTAGAAGAATTTGAGGAGATGGAGCAACATTTAGAAAATGTAACTAAGTAAGTAAGTGACATAGAAATTGATGACTGGGTTTTGGTGAAATTTCCTGGGAAAAAATCTGTAAAACATTACGTAGGCCAAATTATGAACATATCGGAGGATTGCATCACTGTTAAGTTCGCTAGAAAAAATTCATTTCTTAAAAAGAAATCTGTATTTTCTTTTCCCAGTGTTGAAGATTGCTCCACTGTTTTTGATTTTGACATAGTGTCAGTATTACCAGTTCCAAGCATAGGCCGAAGAGGCGAAATAACTTTTGAATTATCCTTTGACAGTTACAATATTCAATAAATATTAAAATTTTGACATATTATGGCATATAGAATATTGTTTTAGAGTAAGTAAATAAACTTGAAAAATCAATATTTTTAGTTTTATTTACTGAAAAGTTCATAATTCTCAAATGAATTGGAATATTTTTATTTGATAATGAGCAAATGATAGAAAACGGATACAGTGACGCTCTTGCCCCTACTAGTCCTACTATGTATTGTAAATAGTCTGTATCAACCCAAGTCGCACTTGCCCCATTGACGGGGGCAAGTGCGCCCAAGCGAGTTAAAAAACTAATTACGACAGAAACTAAGGTTGGCATAAAATAATCTAATAATGACCTTAGGGATATATTAAAGACTATATAATCAGTCTTTTTCTAGGTTTATGAATCAATTAATGGATGAACATATTTTTTATGACCTTCTAAAATAATACTAATCAATTTTGGGGGTGCACATGCCCCACCTTACCTTATATGGTTAACTTTGTAGAAATTTTCATAGCTACTATTTTTTACTTTCTAATCGCTTTTTATAGTTACTAAATGCTAACTCTATAATTCCTTTCAGTATGTCAAACTTTCCGACTTGGAAGAACAATCCCCTAGAATGGATTTATTCGTTGCGCATCGAATGAGTCGTTCAATTCCAGAAAAATCGTGGGTAGAAAGTCCATTAGCCACATTCAGGTCAGCAAGTTATCGAAGTTCGCCGCAGCCGTTTCATCTAGATTCAAATGAAACCCCCGAACCGTCTTCGTTAACTGATTCAAGTACGCTTCCACCTAGACGTTCAGTACAAAGATTGGGAACAGATTTATTACGTATGTTTTTAGAAGAAATAGGACCAGATATCTCTATAGATGTTAACGGTAGGCGTATTCGCGCACACAAATGCATTTTATCATCACGTTGTCAATATTTTGCTGCCGTGCTAGGAGGTAAACAAACTGAAGATGTTATATCATTACAAGGATATTCATACGCATCAGTACATTTTGCGATGTGCCATATTTATAGCGGAGCCGCACACATCCCTCAATCGATCAGCATCATAGAGTTAGCAGCTCTAGCTGATATGTTAGGATTAGAAGGTCTGAAGGAAGTAGTTGCGCACGCTTTGAAAGTTCGGCATTGCCATAATTTCCATAAACCTTGCTCGGGTTGTATTTCAGGCGTTTTAGAAGTTTTGCCTTTATCTGTTACATACAGCTTGGATGACTTGTACCAAGCTTGTTTAAAATGGCTTTCGCAGTACTTTATTGAAGTATGGCCAACTAAACATTTTGCAAACTTACCTCGAGAATTGCGTGATAAATGTTATCAACAACACGTTGTACATATGACCCCGGAAACTATTTTAAACACCATGTTAAACTGTGATACGTTACTTGCAGCTATGCCAACAGCTAAATGGGCAGAGCATGTTGCACAATTAACTTTGCAATTGGCAGATTTTTGTCAAATATATTTAAGAGATCATTATTCGGCAGTCCTTATCAGCCCAACTTTTTTATCATTAAATGATCACGCAAATAAGACTATGCAGTTAGAAGAAAGCTTGTTATCTGCAGCCGAACTTTTAAAACTAGATCAGGCTTGTAACGGCTATATAAATTGCCATAAATATTTGCGAACGTCTTGGAACGGACATTTTCAAGTTCTTTTACAAAAAATATACGGACAAATTGAGAGTTGTATTGTAAGACAAATTGATCAAGCTTCAAGGAGTGCGGTGTGGATGCAACTAGAGCCCTCTTTAAGAAGGCGTATTAGAGACTTGAGCGCTGCGTCGATTAGGAAACTTAAGATTCCATCGAAGTTACCAAAAACATCGTTTGAATGTCATAACTTACAAAGTAGTTCTTCAGATTCGTCGCGTAACTCAAGTCCAGCCGTTAAAAACGGTAAGCAACTTCACAGTCCATCTTTAAGGCGTAGCTTACTAATGGCAGCTCGTACACCTCATACGCCTCCTAGCCCTTCTACCTGTAGGCGAACAAGTACGCTTACAAATCCTACTCAAAGTAGTGCAGCTAAAAGCTCTACCAAACCAGCACCAATATCAAAAAATGCACTAATCATTCCTAAAGTTACACAAAAAAAGGAACCGGAACGGAGAGTAGCTACGGCTAAACCGGTTACGATATCACAACCTAAACGCCAACCCAGAAAACCTATGACTTCTAACCTTTTTAAAAAACCAGAAATTCCAAGTGTTATACCTAAGAGAACTGAGAAATTAAAAAGCGTTAATCCAAGTACTCAAGGGAACGTTACTTCTTTAAAGCAAGTCGGCGTCTCCAGTCAAAAAAAGAAAACTACGGATGTTGAAACTAAAGAGAAACCGACATCGGCAATTCCAAGATCTGGCACGTTTCTCAAAGAAGAACCAACGGTTTTGCATAAACTTTGATAGGAAAATCAAAATTGAACGGTTTAATCCGTTTTACTAGTCCATTCCTAGTCTGGCTGTTGAAGCAGATTTGATCTCTAGAATTTGTGAAGGCCCCTGGTAATTATTTAAATATTTTGCTTTTTATAAAAGTTTTATTTTTTTTAAATTAAAATGCTAAATGCTTTGTAGCATTTTTCCAATATTCCAAATTTTTTAAATTAATGTTTACGTTACTCGTGTGTTGTATCAAAACTAGACGGGATGAAAGAGACGCTAGCGTCGATATTTCTCATCTGGGTTTTTAACCTGCTCGGATACTATTTATGTTTATGTTAAGGTTTTTATTATTCGTCTAACCCGGTACCGTTTGCGTGGAGATGCTGATCTGAGTGAAAATTAATAGAAGTAACTCAATGGGTGTACTTTACAAGTTGTAATATCAAATTAAGTTTAAATTTTTAAGCCATACGCACTATCGAAAGGAATGTTTTTTTTTTTCATTAGTGGGTAAAGGCATTTTGGCGGTTCAGATAAGCAGTTTAATCTTCAAATCTCACTTTGTAAGAATTATTTAGAATTATAAATATTTCTGTACTAGTGCAATCGTAATCTGGCAGGGATGAACGCTTCGATGGTTATATTTACCATGTCGCGCTTTGTTAAAATATTGAAAATGCATCTGGCCTTTCAGAGGCTATTAATTGGCGCCGGGTTGAGAAGTGAATAAAACCGTTAGTTTTAGAAAAATACAAACTGATTAACTAAAAATGAAAAAAGTTCAATCTTTTCGTATTTACTTATTCTTTGATCTCAAATTCTAATAGTTTTGGCACTGCTTTTTTGAAGTTTTTTTTCATCGTACCTGATTGTCGTGCAATAAAAATATCTCGCACCTGAAAAATTAATGGTTCAAAACTTTTTTTGTCATTGTAGAAGCTAATCATAAATTGGAACGTTAACGTATTGTTTTATTTTGCTTGTCAAAATAGTGCAATCACACTAATTACGAATTTAAAGTTAATGGAGTGTTTTAACTTAAGTTTTTAAAAACGAACACGACAACACTTATTGCAGGTACACTTTCTATACGTGTGATACGCTTGACTTTACTGTATATTTTCTTCTGTGATTTCTTAAACGCTTTAAATGTGGAGATTTATTTAATCTGTGATTTTATTTTTGTGATGTGATTATAAAAGAAAATCAAATTAAAATCTTTTTGCTTGCGTCTCTTTCATTCCGCGATTTTGAAAATTTTTTTTGGCTTAAGTATGTTTACTTAACTTCACAATATATAAGAAAATTTTATACTATATATCATTATCGCTGTAAAGATGCAGTTAGAGCAATTGAATTGTAAATTTGTTACGAGTACTTATAGGCTTTATTTATGTTTGCAATATTTCTAAAAGTATTATTTTTTTTTAATAAATCCCGGTACGGTTCACGCACGTTATTTGCGATAGTTGGTAAATTCAAACACATATTTATATATTCTATTTACACTTACTGTGTTATTGTTTGGTCTTGGAAGTTGAGATTTTTTCCAATGATAACAGTCCCCATTTATTTAGTTTTTTGTCGAATTTTTTTACGATAAAATCATTTGCTCTAGATCAGCTTACTGTCTTTATTGTAATAATTGTAAGAGTTTAGGTAATGACATTGCGGTTGTTTCGATCACATTTAAAAGTAATTCATGTGTGCTTGAGTGCACGAATACAACCACATTGATTCATTAGCTGAACAACAGTTTTGTTAATATACGTTGGAAGAGCAATAATGCTTAAAAGAGCTGAATCTGTTCTATTTTTCGGTATGAGAGTATTATTTACCAAATGCAAAAGTACAAAAAGTTGTTTTAATTTGTTGTAAGCAAAGCCCTTTCAAATCAGTGTTAAAATGTCTTTTAGTATTTAGAAGTACCTTAATTGTAGATTGAAAAGGATTGGACGGAAGCACCCATTTGTGGTACTCTGTCTTTCTATTGTTTCCTAAAACTCAGTCTTTTGACGGAACGAGCTTTTCTTTTAATTCTTTTGGCGCTTCTGTAGTCATCAAGCTTTCAGTCACTTACTTTCTTCACTGAGTTTTTGGTCTAGAGCAACCAAATAAGTAGGTTGTGCCGACGTAGAAATTTTTAGAAAATTATAAGTTAAAGTTGGTAACTTTCTTGGACACACATCATTGTGACAATAGATTTAGAATAAAGTACCTAAAACGTAAGAGCTGATGTAGTTTTAATCTTGAAAATTGTGACACATCGGGTTTGGGAAACATTTCGTTTTAAATGTAGAATAAGAAATTGATCAGGAGATAGGTACAAATTTTATTCGCGAATAATGAGCGTGAACTGTATCACAAATCACTTAATTTTATTTCTCGGGAAAATAAATTTACCGCTGTGATTATTAGCATTATTAATTGTAAGTTTGCATTTATTGTCTCTTAACATAAAACTTGTATGATTAGTGTTTTAAGGTAATAATAAGCAGTTTTCATGAGACAGCAATAGTTTTATAGTCTGTTATCAAAAAAAGTTTGTAAATTTGTATTTAATTACGATATAAGGGATAGATATAAATTAGATCTAAAAGGACATGTATAATTTCTGTATTTTAGAAATATTTAAAGTCTTGTCCACTTCTTGTCAGTGTTACGTTTTCAAATAAGAGATGCATTTTATTGTACTTTAGTTTCTTTTTTCTTACCTATTCTTGTCAAATCTATCCTTTTGTTAGCCAATTATGTAGACTTTATCTGAGTCTTTTTAGGTATATATAGATCTTTCGTCCTCACGGATTGAAGAGAAGTGTAACACGTTCATCTGCAGATATATTCGCCTCAAAACCGTTATTTGTATGTCTGTCTTTCATTAATTCTGGTATTAAAAACGAAAGTGGCATGGATTCGTTCTCTAGTTCTTCATTCTTTGTAATTAATAGCTCATTTAGTTCTGCCGTCACCGCTGGAAACAATATCATCGGCAACAAGTTAAAAGACTTCAAGAAACCAAAAATGTCTTCTACATCATTGGACACTGCAGAAATCAGAAATAATTTCTTATCATAGAGTTCACATTTTTTCCATGATCGTTGGAATCAATAGCATCGACAAGTTAAGATACTTCGAGAAGCCAAAAATGTCTTCTATATCATTGGACATTGTAGAAATCAGAAATGGTTTTCTATAATGGAGTTTCATATTTTTTTCTATGACCGTTGGAATCATTATCACCAACAACAAGTGAAGAGACTTTGATAAACCAAAGTCTTCTACATTATTGGACACTGCAGAAATGATTTCCAATAATACAGTTTTACATTTTTTTCAAGAAACCAAAAATGTCTTACATCATTAGAAACTGTAGAAATCAGAAATGATTTGCACATTCTGGATGTGTTGTACATTCACTTTGATGTGCGAGGGTCTTTGCTGGTAAAACTCACCAGAAGAAAGCACACTTGGTGGGGGTTGAAAGTTGAAATTCATTTCTTGCATTTGCTGAAACATTTGCATTAGGTATTTGTCTGTTGATAATTTTCTGAGTTTCTGCCAACTGCGTCCAGTCATTCCGAGCTTATTTTATGTTATCTTATAATTTGTCACTAAAACCATTTTGATTTTTCTAAAAGAGACTGAGCGGAACCAGTGTGTGTAGATGCAACTTTGGTCATATTTATGATAGTCAACATCAACTTTTTAATGATTTTACGTCTCGTGAGCAGGACGTAAAATACCGAGTTAGTTCCAAACAAAAGTTTTAATAAAATTAGTCCACGCTATAAGCTGTTTATTTATGTCATTGTTTGATATACCTGTCTAGTTGAATGTCAAATACTTCAACGTCACATTCGTCTATGTAATAATTATACATTTTTTTTGCAAGTAGATATATTGATCTAACAGTTTTGTTCTTGTTATATCAATACCAAAAGAAACTATAGATGCAACACAAATATGGATCGGTGCAAAAAAGAAGAACCAAAAGTAATAAATTCTGCTATGTTAATAAAATGTATAGAAGAAAACGCTCCACGCGGCGAAGCTGGTCGGCTGCAACGTGAAGAAGGTATACCTTTTGATGAGATAGAAGATATACGGTTAGAATTTCAAAGTATGTTTCTTTAACCATAGTTGGCCCGATAACGGTTTAATATTTTTAGAAATATTGCGTATCGATCATTTATGGATGTTAACTGCCTTAACCAAATTAAGTTTAAGCAATAATTTGATAGAACATATAGAAAATTTGAACGAATTGGTTAATCTGAAAGAGTTAGATCTGTCGTTTAATAAAATATCAAAGATTGAAAACATTGATATGCTCGTTAATATAGAAATTTTGAGTTTTTTTGAAAACAACATATCCAAAATTGAAAACATGAAACCTTTGACAAAGTTACTTATATTTACCATTGGTAATAATAAAATTGAGGATCGGAAAAATGTAAGTAATTACTTGCACTTTGGATTTTTAATGCTATTGCGGCCATGATCTTCTAACATAGAAAGATCTTCAGGTTTTGAACCGCGTTCTATATTAACCCATTTCACAAAAGTTACAAACTTGACAAAACTGAACACATCGGATCTTGGAAAGCCTTTTTATTGCGATGTTCATCAAGCCTTTCTTGAAACAAGTTCTTCTAATCTGATGCTAGATCGATGTCATTATCTACTGAAGTTATCATATTTCTTGATTTTGATGGCTTGCCTATGTAATCTGGGTCAAAGCTTACGGGGTTTGATAAAATGTTTGTCTGGTGAAAATTTATAGTGTGCCCGTTGTTTAAGAATTGGTGTGCCACAGTCGATCTGCTATTGTGCCTCCTCATGTTCGCTTTGTATTTTTCTATTCGGGTATCCATGCTTCGTCCTGTTTGTCCCACAGATGCCAGCTCGCACGTACATGGCATGTGGTAAACCTTCGAGTGGTGCTGTCTTTTTTGATTTTGGAAAGCTGCTAACTCGTTTGTCACATTGAAAACCACTTTGACGTCTAAGTATACTTGCTATTTTGTCCGTGCGGCGCTTTATAGCTGAAGTGATTTGGAATAATACGATATTGAAAGGCGAAGCCGGAAACTTTTCAGTGTTTGGAGCGATTGAGTAACTACAACGTTGGTTAGTTTACATTCTCTTGCAAAGTAATTTTTGTAAATTAGGAATTCGTGCATTGGCCTCAGTTATCTGAGTAATTTATTTTGCAGGAAAATACCAGGCTGTTAGTTAGACTTTTTTATTTTACGTGAAAGAAATATGTTACAATTAGTAACTTATGTAAACCAATAATTTATTCCAGGTGATATATTTACGACAATTTCGCTATTTGCAATCTGTAAATATGAAAGGCAATCCTTGTGCAGAAGCAGATGATTTTATCCTTTTTATCACGACTGTGCTGCCACAAATTACTTATTATCAATACAAATTAGTGAACGTATCGGATCGTGAAATTGGCGCGGAAAAATACCAGTAATTAATTGTGCATCTAAATTTAAAAAACCTTACGACTTTTTCTAGCTACTTATTAAAAGATACTTTAATCGAAGAAGCCAGACTGAAAAAGATACAAGAACAAATCGAAGCTGAATTAGCTGAAGCACAACTTCACGCAGGAAGTTTTGTCGAATTTCTGGGAACGGATTATTTGTTTGAACAAATGTTTAAAGACGACACTGAGGGCAGAGCCCTTATGGCGATGGATTCGAATTGCCAAGCTCGCCACGCTGAATATAAAGAACAGTTTGTTACGTACACGAAGAAAATATTTGATATGGGCCAGGTGCAATACATAATTAGAAAAACGGAAGTCGAGCAATTTTTCGATTGCATCAACATGGCCAAATCAAAAAGTCAGGGCGAAAGCATCGTAACTATCTGTTCTTGTCTCTTAGTTTTATCTAACATTTTTTTTGGTTAAAGGAAAAAATGGAAGCTTTTTTAGCACAAAAAGAAGAAATTTTTGCTAAGGTAAAAACCTTGGAAGAAAATTATGAAAACAATGTGGTGACTGACGAGGAGTGCAATGATATTTTGCAAAAATATGCCGACGATTACAATGATCTTCTTCACCAAGTTTGGAAAGAATTGATGGGGCTTGAATTAAATCTGTACGAACAAATGGAAGATGTTATTTCGAACTTTGAACAAACTGTGACTGAAATGGTTAATATTTTTATTGAGGCAGCTCAAGGATTTTTTACTGAAATACGAACTTTGGAGACTAATTATCAAGAATTTTTAAGTACTGAAGCAACTGGATTTCTAACGTCGTTTACAGCTAACGAACATATGCCTATGTCGGACGAACTTAGAGTGGTGAGTTTTTTTTAAACAATAGCACTTTTGTCTATAGAATTTATACCGGATGTTCTAAAACTGTTTTGCCGATATATATATATATCCAGAAATACTTTCTGTTGTTTAGAATATATACGTTTGCTAGGGTTGCATAGAACTTTCTTATTGTAAATCTACTGCTTATGTACGAGATTGGTCTAAAAACCTGCTCATCGATAGATGGCACTACTCGAATGACTATTTTTATCTCATATTGGTACAAGTTTGAGTAGATATAAATATTATAAATGCAAATGCTTCTTTACTACAAAAACGAAAGTACAAAAAAGAATTCTTACAGGACTAAATCTGGGGAATAGGGCTTCAGGTACTTTCGTACGCTAATCTTCCAAAACCATATTGTTTAGCTTTATTATTAATTCTGGGGTGATTACACTTTTCAGACGCCATTTATGATCGCTCATTTCTTCACAGTGCAAATTCAAGGAAAAGAGTTACCATAGACAATGACGATGCTCAAATTAATTTTGGTGGGCGTTACAGTAAGAATGTTATCACTGCGCGATATTTTATTTTTTCTATTTCCAACACACACTCCGATAAGATAAGATAAAAAAAGTACTCGTAGCAGTGTTGCCATCTATGGGCGAGGCCAGGAACTTTTTAGGCCCTCCTTGTACATGTATAATATCAACACGACTTTACAGAAGTACCGTTCACCTTAAATTTTTCTATATCTATAATTTATGGACAGCAAGCGTAGTTGATGCAGAATTATGCCTACATTTTCGAATCTATTTCTTATATTATATTTTCGCTTCTGTAAATTATTTTTTTAAAGATAATGTCGGACAAAGAAGTCTTAACTAATGCCCTTGGTGCCACTCACGATTTACATATGTTGACGATCGACATACGTGAAGATACTCTAGTAAATAAAGCTCGAGCGTGGCTATACAATTTGGTGTCAAGCCTAACAAAGTAAGTACACTTTAAACATATTACAAAAGTTGATAACAAATATATATATATCCAGAGACGAAGTAACAAGAAATCGCGGCAAGGTGTTGGAAATAAATCATTTCTTAGATATCCAAAGAGAAGAATTTGAAGACTTACAAAGTTTTACTATTGGCGGCGCGCTTGATCCAGAAGTAAGCGCTGTACTACAATAAAATAAAAACCCGAGTTACACAAGAATATTTTTATACATTTTTTTTTAGTTTAACAAGTTTTTTTTGTAATAGACCTTGTTTGAGATTAAACATTGTAGCGTTTGCTTTAAATAGCGTGTTATAGTAAACCAAAATTTGTTTAATCTGAGATTGCGGTAAACTATAGTAAGTATTCTATAAAACTTCTTTTCTATTCTTTTAAAGTTCCTGTTAAAAATAGTTAGTAGTTAAGTGTAAGCATATTTTTGGGTTACCTAGCGTTGGAAGAAGGACTAATTATACTTGGCATTTTGTAAATACAAAAAATAACTACCTATTTAAATACAGCGTGAAATACGTCAAAATGTCAAAAATATTACATACTTCAAATAGTTTGTCATAAGTAGCTTGCTTAGAAAAAATCTAAAATAACTAATTACCGAATTTTTTAAATGTTATCACTAAAACTATAAAAAATGAAAAAAAAAGAGATTGTGAAATCTCTGTCAAATACACTATCAGTTTTGCCAAAATATATGTAAAGACGTAGAGTATAAGATGTGGCAAGCAAGCATCGCCATCTGTTTACGGCGCGGAAAGACATCGATAGCTACTACTCAACTGTGCATGTCTCCTTTAAGAAATGTGCAAGCGCGGTAGAAAAAACACGATAGTTGTTGACTGTCGCGAAAACAACATCCTTAATAGTAATAAGCTTCTGGATATTTTTCTTTATATTTTGAACTTATGTATGTACTGAAGCAGAAATTTCTAGCAAGTAGATTGAAGGATAATTTCAGCATAAACCTGAGCTATCTCCTTCAATCTCTTCGTGTGCTCAAAAAGTTCAATAATAATGAAATTATCCAAAGAGTAGTTAAAGACCACATGAACTCAATACTACCACTAGTAGAACAAAAGCCACTCAAAACAAATCAAAAACGTATTTTCAGTGTAAAAAACGTAGAACATAAAATTTTCATTACTTGTTGCAAAAACATTTATGATATGAAGCAAATTGATTTAATTTTATTAGAACATGAAATAAATAACACTCTAATAATATTTACGTTTTGAATTTTATGAAACGTAAATTGTGCAATTTATCAAAATTGTTTTTTAAATTAACTTATTTTAAAAACGTTTTGAGGTAATACACGTGTGAAATTACATGTTCAATATAGATTACAATAACCAAATATTTTTGATTTTTTAACTATAGTTGTCTTGATCATTACTCACTCATAAAGAATAATGTTTTTCTTTATTCAATAGCAACATCAATTTCCTTTCATTATAACTTTTTATAATAAAACCCAATTTGACAAAAAAATTTTCTTGAGTTATCCAGTACACTTCTGTAATTAATTTTCTAAACTGAAATTCTTGTTGTTGATTGCTTTGGTCTGAGGTTAAAATCTTCTTGAGTACGATACACATTTAATGAAATAAATAGTCGTTTTTAAGATACATAAATCAAATTTGTCAAACTACTCCATTTAATCTTTGAAGACTTGAATATTTTCTGCTTAGTTTCTTTTCCTAATAACAATACTTATTATGTACGAATAATTCTTACATACTTATAAATTTACCTCATTTGCTTTAATAAAAACTTTGTTGATTTATAGCTACACGTACGCATACATAGCAGATTTTTTTTACCAAAAATATTTTAGACTCGAGCAAAAAAACGTTTTTTTAAACGCTGTTTAAGCATGCTAACCTACAAATCTGTCGTAAACAGCTGAGAAAAATTATTTGTGCATTGTCGTTACGTTTAAAATCTTTGTTGTAAATTTTTTAGGCAACTTTACAAGTTTTCTATAATTTTGTTCTACAAGTTAAAAAAATGTAATATTTGTTTTGTATAAGACAGTATTAAAAACGTAGAATATGATACTTTGACTAAGTAATTACGAGAGCTCGAGCACAGATTGTACTCTTTGGTTCGAGTGTGACTCAATTAAGTAAAAAACTAGAATTGAGAAAAGAAATACCAACTAATACGTCGATCGATACTTCAATGCAACGTGTGTTGTGCGAGATACGTTTTCTGTTGTTTAATTCATAGGCTTTTAAGCAATGAGTTACTCAAGCTTTCGTAATTACTACTATACAGTGTGTGACCTGCGTTTGAAATTCAGCAATTATCTTTTTATGTCAGACCCCGTAAATCGATTCTGCTGTCTGAGTTTTCGTTTTTTTTTGTTGTTGTTTGGCTTTGTTTTCATCGTGTGATGCGGTATTAGCATCAAGAACGTTTTGCTCGTTATTTGTATTGTGTGTGGTTTAAGTTTATTGGTATTTCAAGTTGTTTTCAATCATTACTGGTATTTTCTTTTGAATGCATAAAGATCCGTGGTTTTGAGTTTGATTTAGTATTGTACTTGTTTATCTCAATAAAATAACAATTCTATATAATTTACGACTTTTGGAATGTAAGTTGATCCATTTTTCTTGTTTAGGCTGAGTTCTATTTTTGATTAAGCGCTATCATAAGACACCTGCAAAAAAAAGCAAGCTAAGCATTTTGATGGGAAATATTTTTGTCAAGATCTACGTGCCAAGACGCACGCGGCTAATTATAGTTTTCATCTTTGTTAATTTCGTTTGTTTAAGGCTCTATCTCTTACGTGGATGTTACCGCGCAAGTTGACAAAATTAGATAGGGGTACGAAGGTTTTAAAGGATGGTAAAGTTTGATTTTTCGGGGGGAAGAATTCAATCGATCGTTGGTCGCAATTAAAATTACCGGTTACCAGGTGGTAGTTGTGTGGCGAGGGTACTTTTTACCCTATCGTTATGCCGTACCGCGGAAGTTAAAATTGGTACCGTGAAAATGAAGTGTAGTGGTGGAAAAGTTCGATTTTTCCAAAGTTCGTAATTACGGGTTAAGCAAATTTCACGGTTTCCAAAATTAAAACTCACGTTTCAAGTTGGATATGCAATCGTTGGGTTGTACTGGGTCCAGTCTTCGCATTTGTGCGGATTATGTTAAGTGTTAAAAAGGAAATTCTTCCGCCGGCATAGAAATTACTTGGAGTACCTTTCGTTTGGTCACTTCGGACTAACCACAAGTACGTTCCTGTAGTTACGACGTATTCAAGGTATTTATGTTGCACCATTTATTTAATCGTGAAGATATTATTTACGTGATTTAAGTGTTAAAAGCTTTGAATTTTAAGAAATTAATTTCAAGTCTCTCGAAGTTAACGTTAATGTAACTAATTAATGACCGTATTTTACGGTACTGTTATAATCCCCAGGATTAAAATTTATTATACGGAACCGAATTATCGATTCAAATTTTATATTTATATGTTAGTTTTATAAGTTTATTTCATTTTATATTTGAATTATTTCGACGCGCACACGGCCGTGATTGTAGATTGATTAATTTGTGCTATTTTTTTTTATTATTATTTCGTTAAAATTCTGTATTTTGAATTGTATTATGTTGTTTGTGTTTTATCCCCAATAACTTTAAATTTGTGTTGATCAAACGTGCATTCACGTATTTTTTTGTTTTGCTACTGTTTGGTGTAATTAATTTTGTTAATTTCTATTCAATTTATTTTATTATTTTATTCATTTTGTTCTATTTTGTTCAAATAAATGCTAAATTGTTAAAGGTAAAGAGCTTTTAATTCCGTCGGCCTCCGCGTGTGTAACTTTGTTAGCGTATTTCAGATTATAGCAAAATACACTCTATAAGGTAAGTCCGTTTAGGGTGTATTCTACAGAAGCGGACTTGTGGTTGGCAAGGGTCAGAAGTCCATTAAGCTTTACTCCTTCCTGGCGCCCTTTGATTTCGACATTATTATTTATCGATTTTGTGTTTTCGTCAAGTTAATCCATTTCGATCACGAAACTTTTACATAAAACCCACCCCCTTCTCCATTGAGCTAGTGGCACATAACCGTTTATGTTACCTCATTTCAGGCAGTGACTTTGTGTTAATTTTGGCATGTAACAAGTGTCCCATTCTGAGTTGCAGTGCATGGGTATCTTTGTTATTAATGAAGATATCGATTTAGTTCTATGCGAAATTATGTAGAATTTTTCGTGCAGATCTAGATTATCTTTAAAAATAATTCAAATTCAAAAACCAAAAAATGCATTTTTTGAAAAAGGCTAATATTTTGTTTATTCTAACAGTTACAAAAAAAAATTTGAGCAAAATTTATTTATTTCATTGTAACAAACTAATTTATGTTTTTTAAAAATATATAAAAATATATATTTTTTGCACAAAATAAATATTTTCAATTTACTGCATAGGTACGCGCGCGATGGGGTTTTCAATCACTATTATTAATAATTGTGATCTTTTAATTTCGATAAACTGTTTATTAATTTTAAGTTATTCAAAATAATAATTATAAATAAATACAAGGTACCAAAAACTTACCAAATAAATTTGTTTATGCACTAAAACACCCAAAAAACGTTAGATAATAAAATAAACAACAGATAAATAAAGTAGTCAGAACACCAAAAAAACAAATCAGAGTGCAAACAGAGTGTACCACTTTGATATACCAAAGGAGTGTACGGGTGTTGAGTAGGCACCAGATAAGAAGAAGGAAAGTGGACACACGCACTAAGTTATCATTTGTCTCGTTTATCGAAAACCGATTATCGGTGTGGTTGAAGTGAATCACACACATCAACATCTTCAAAATATTTGTTATATCAAAAGAAGGATTAACCAGAGTAACCGAAATTGATGGATGGATAATACTTATTTAACTGTCCTATATTTATATCATTGATTAATTTATATATAATGAAAGTATAATACTGTTCTAATTTTATTTGATAAGTAATTATAAATAAACTTTCGGATTAGGTAATATGAAAATTCTTCTTTTCAATATTTTTAAAAATTCGATTAAAAATATGAATTGACAAACGCCCAAATTTGTTTTCCCGCATAAGACATCCCATCGTATACGTTCTTCATTGACATCCTGAGGACGTCCTATTCAGGACATCCTAAAGAGGTCCGTTTTAAATCCCGGGATGGGGTACTGCCACTTCTAAAAACTTGTAAAACAAACTCTCTAAAAATACAACAAATGTCATTTAAGAACCAAAATTTATTTATTTTAAAAAAACCATCATTTTATTTTACTTTCCAAAATTGTTTTTTATTCACCACCAACGTGACACTCTCAACGAATCGTTAAGACAGTTATTAAACGAATCAAATTCGTGATTATAAAACATTTTTGTGCCAAAACTTAAACTGTTTTTGAAAAAACAAATTTGTAACTTTTAAAAAACGGATTTCTTCTACTAGGGACCATTACACTAACTCGTCTCATTGAGCACAACAAAGTTGCCCAAAAATATATCAAAAAATATAAAAAAACAGCTAAAGTACAAACAGTGACATAAGCAACCAACAATACATAAATTGTTTCTGTCTGGTTTTCGAAAAAACTCCGTAGTATAATTGGAGTAAACAAATAAATTCCGTTGAGCAATAATGTATATGGCGCGCAGAAACTTTTTTTAATTTTTTCATTTAAGCGTTTCAAGTTTGTACCTAGACATCCTAATCTCGTTAGCTTTATCGGCTCCATCGGAATAAAACAACAAACGTGGGAAACAAAACAAGGCATTTATCGTATCATATCCACATGTCCACTTATTCTTATTAGAAACTGCACTCAAAATGTATTCGTTTTTAGAAAAGTTTCTGGTTTAGAATTATAAATTTGTTTTTCATGGGTTAAAGTTCTGACTCTAAAACTATTTTTAAGTTACTTACAATATATATATAGTAATGTATGTATGTACATAATATATGATACATTTGTGCATTCTTAATAGTGAATACAAAAATAAAAAGCGCGTACCCTTTTTAATTGTTTAAGAAATTTTGTTGACGTAAATAGTACATTGTACTAAATAATTCAAATTTTCCATGATTGAATTTACATTATAATTTAAAAAATTGTTCGAGTTTGCAGTTTAAAAAATTTGGGATTTAAAACCTATTTGTCCCGGTTTTGTGATTTTACAAATGGCAATCCGATTAAAGACTGAAAAATCGTTTACTCAGTTTTTTTGAATACTTGAAAAATTTTGCATTTTACCAATAAAGCAATAATAAAACCTTTTTTCTTAATTTACTACTTTCAACCGGAAACCACGGATTTTTGTTTTGTGTGAATTGAAATTTGATATTAATAAAGCAGCTAAAGAGACGATTTTTTCTGACACTCATTGCTGATTAACAATAAACTTAATATAATATTATTTGACTATGTGTAGACGTTCAAAAATACTAGTACCATGTAGTACGATTCAACGGATATGTTACGATCAACTTCATTTTATTGTTTTCTTTTCGATATAACTGCTATGCGGTATTTTATAGTCTTCTGAGAAATATTATTTTAACCTTTAACAACAGCCTTGTAAATTAATTTAAAAAAGATTACAGTACTTTTTTGCATTTTTTTGAAATTACGTACAACAAATGTGCCGTTTCACTTACAATATGTTGTGCAACTCCGACTGCTTCATGATTACTGAATTGAAATAATCGCGGGCTACAAACGCAAGAGCCCTTTCGCATGTTAAAACTGCATATCAAATTACGTCACGACGTCACGTTAGAATGCTCTGATACATATACAGCCATGAGCTCAAATAATTGTAGCCGTAACATAAAGAAATTACCTATTTAATATACGTTGCTTTGAATGACGACTATATTAAATTAATGTTTTAGAGTAATAAAAAGTAGATGATACTGATATTTTATAAATATGTTTAAATATTTAAATTCATAATAATTTGTACCACCTTTTTTTTGTTTTAATAAACTCGCGCCCTAGAGCCCTTATGGATCAACCGCCACTGGTCGAAACATGTAAAATGTAATTAAATATTTAAAAAAATATATGTGGAGAAGAGTTTGTAATAATTAATTGTATATATACTACCCTCAGGTTAATAGTGATTATTTAAAAAAATCTTTTATTTATTAATACAGAAAAGTTCAATCATCATTAGAAATTCTTCGTATTTTATCATAAACCCTTCTATGCTTCATGTTTCTTCTTATTCGCTACCCTAGCCTAATTTTTTTTATTTAACACTTAAGCGTTTTCATTTAAATTGTTATTACTTTTTTCGGTCTCTGACAAGAGTTCTTTATTGAAAGTGCTTATTATATACATACATACATCTATATATATAAAAATTTTATGTTGGTTTGTGTACGCTTCAATAACTCAAAAAGTTCTGCACCGATTGAGTTGAAATTTTAACATGATATAAAATCCGCACCAAGGATTGTTTTTATATATTTTTTGCATCAGTCACATATCTGCGACCGCGAAAAAATAATTTTTTTTGACGATCAGCTGTTTACCAGTGACCGCGCCATCTGCCATAAGCTAGGAAAACACTCGCTGACAACCGAAATAATAATGACGCAGTCACATGAGAAACAATTTCGTTCCCAATTACATTGTTTATTTACAAAAAAATTTGCATCTGATTCTGATTATTATACAATCTGAATTAAATATTCACTTAAATCAAGAATTTTTATTGTGATAGTGTTGTGATCGAACTGGGCCTTTCACCAAATCATAAGTAGAGGTTATATTTTATATCAAAGATGGACAGTAAAAATATTATTAACTGACAGGCAAAATAAAAGGACTTATTATAATTCAAGTGGATTTCTAACAGAAGTGAGTGATTATATCTTTTTTATTACATCTAACACGTGGACGTAAATATATTATTTATTTTGGATTAACCTCACTTTTAATGTATGAAATAGTTATTTAACCAACAAGGTTGGTAATGAAGGCAATTAATAATCGAGACATTTTCACGCGCGAGCGAGCGCAGCGAGCGAGAGCGTTAATGTTGTCGAGATTATTAATTGCATATTATCAAACAAGTTGGTTTTTAAGTTTTTCCGTCGATCGTATCTTATTAATTTTTTGCATTTACTTATAATTTTATAATTTTATCTACTGTACAATTGTTTTATTTTTGTATCAACGGTAGTGGGATTTTTAAGTAATGGGAATGCTGTATAACCTCAACGCGTCAATTAAATTTTAATCGGATTGATTATAATTAGTTTTCAAAATATCAATGATTGCAAAATTTTTTTAGTTTTATGTGATTAACAGTATGTTAGAAAATCGAAGAAAATTACATCTCGAAACATTAAAAAGTTTTCTTTATCAGCCAAAGATAATCAGAGGATTGTTTTCTTTGTACACAGAAGCTGCACTTGATGTAAAAAGCAAATCAAAATTATTTATAAAGCAAATAGTGTTTATACGTTTGAAAATGGTTCATAAATGACGAATATTGTTATTAGAATAAAACCAGAAACATTAAAACTCTACCGTAAAACCAATGGTAATTTTAATACTTATTTACTTCTGTAGATAAGAAAGTTTTAACAATAAACATTTTAGTTTGGAAAATGTAAGTGAATGTTAATTCCAACGGTGAACCAGATGTCATAATCAAATTCTTCTACGACAGATTGGGTTTGAGTACAAAAATGCCACGAATTATAATTTAGTGTTGTCGCTACTGAATGATGGTTTTAGAGAGAAGAAACTAGTTCACCTACTTATAAATTAAATATATATTTTCTATATTGATTGTTGTGTTACTTTTGTTTATAACAATATTTACGTAATGGCAATTTAAAGAAAAAATCTGGTATGTACACACGAAATTCATAATCGCTTGTTCGTGATATAGATTTGTCATATTAACTATAACATAATGTGCCACATTGTAGTTTTTAAATGAACAGCATGCAAAAAGCTGAATTTTAGTAACACAATTGTTTAGTAAATCTTTTTAGTTTATGATTTACTATAAAAATGCTGTTCACTAACTTATCGATACAATTTGAATCTAATAAAAGTTCATTTGTAGTTTAGCAAAGCATAGTGAGCAATGTTTTACAAATTAGTGCAAATGGCAGAGAAGTAGTTGCATAGATGAAGAAGGTAATGTCGAAGAAAGTAACGATAACTCAATGCTCTTTGTCTTATTTTTATAAATACGTAATGTTTTCGGTATGTATGCAAAAGAAGTACACGAGTATCACTACAACACAGTTATATAATAAGTATTGGTTTATACAAAATATACGTTGTTATTTATGTAATAAACTAAAATCTATTTATGATTATTTTTATATACCATTTCATATAACATACAAACATCACAACTTTGATATCAAAAAGGCTCCGCAAAAGCAACGGAAAATCATCGATAAAAACCAATTGACAATTTGTGTGCTCATAAAATAGTCAGATGATGTAGACCACAATTATTGTTAAGGATTTTATTTATCAGCTTCTTTTAGCATCTTGGTAATTCCAAAGTATATCATTTTGTTTTCATTTTAGTGATCAGGTTACTTAACCTACAATTATTGGAAATGTTTACTTATAATAATGCACGGGTGAATTTTTTAATTTATTTTTTATTTAAAAACGTTAACTAATACAATATACGTAACCTCATAAAAATCTTAATTCTTTTCTACGATTTTATTGGTTAGAAAAAATAGAGCGTTAATAGAAATTCGTTGATTTCATTGGTTTAAAAGTAGTGCGGTAATAGGGGCTATTACCGCACTACTTTTGATACATTATTATACGTTAATACAAGTATTAATAAACGATCGACGGAAAATATAATTACATTAAAACAAGCAATTATTAATTAATACGAATGTCAACCATTCAATCACAATGTGCCACTGCGAAGCGTGGCAGGGTACAGCTAATAAATGATAGAATTCTTTCTGACAAATGTTTATTAAAAAAATAATCTGACAATCTTCACTATATTAAGAAGGTTTGTTATATTCGCCCCTTATTAAGTAATTTACGTAATTAATAGTTGTGTTTTTTGTCGATTGCAAATAACGCCGTACGCATTTCCAAATTTTCTTGCACCTCAAACTGTAAAGCAACGAAGCTGGTTTCTGGCGTTTTTGATCAATCTGCGAATCGCTGGAAAACTGATTTTGTAACTCTTTGAAAAATACGTACTTGATTTACCTGTTTTCGGAGAACGGTTTGCTAAGTTGTGCCATTATTCAAGAATTTGGCAAAAATTACACTTTAAAATCACTAGGAAATGATTGAAATGAAATGTTATTGCACAATGGGTATTTAAACTAAAATAAACAGTTCTTAATTTTAACATTGTAACCTAATTATGCCACTGTGCTATTTCATCTTTTCAATTTAAATTGAATGACAATGCGAATGCAGATAAGGTAACTGTTAATTAATGGTAATGACAAAAGTACAATGTGCTGTATTCGTTATTCAAAATATAGGACACGTCAATTTGAATTTATTTCTATGTCCGTTGCGTAATTTTTGTACAGCTTGGTGCAATCACTAAACGGTTAAATATAAATTGTGTAAATGTTTTTTAGACAAGATCAAAAACCAATTCATTTTTTTTACTTCACTTGCAGAAACCTTAGACTTATGAGTCATAATCAGTATTAAAATTATTACATAAATCGGAAAAGTGTTAAGAACTACGTTTTGTGTTTTGTTGCTTCACTTTTAGTGCAGAATCTCGGGTGGTGTTTGGGTACTCTGTGGTACCGTATTTTTCAGCACACTATTAATAATTGTAGTGACTAAAATTTTTGTATTTACCTATAGCATCTGGGGATTCAAATATGGCCATTGGCCCTGTGTGTATTCCAAGCTATCATTCAAATCTTTGTCAATAGAAATTTTCAGGGCAGTAATTTCACTATCCAATAGTATAGTTAGTTTGGTTAGAATCTCGGAGGAAATTTTAGACGGATGTACTAGTTTTTCTTCATTTCGATCACTCTGTCTAAC
Organism: Aquatica leii; assembly: GCA_035610365.1. Taxonomy (NCBI): domain Eukaryota; kingdom Metazoa; phylum Arthropoda; class Insecta; order Coleoptera; family Lampyridae; genus Aquatica; species Aquatica leii. The sequence continues at coordinate 43,980,228 of CM069435.1, read as the reverse complement.
TTCCAGGTTTAAAAAACTTAAGTATAAAACTTTATTAAGGTAGTCTTACTTTCGTCTTTGTTTTCAAGTTAAACAGGAACAACGGTACTTGAAATGGTTCTACTAACTTCAAATGTACTAGAAAAAATCTGTAGGCAAAGTACATGTTGTGTTAGAGAGCGCCATCTTTGGTCGTTTTTGGAGCATCTCCTACTGTTGTGACGTTACTCAGGATTTTATGGTAGATTCTGGAGCATGGTTTGGGTTTTCGAAAATGCACTCATTATTTCAGTCCAATAATCTTATTCCAAACAATTTAGAAAACTAACAACAAAGAAGTCTAGAGGAGTAAAACCTCTTACACTAGAGGTTCATAAAATGTACAGTCATAGAGCACCCTTTGAAATTGACGATTCCAACGCAGAACACTATTTTATTTCGCAGCTATACAGGGTGTCATTGAAATAAGTGCGCATATTTTCCAAGGGCATGTGAAAAGGATCTTTTTTTGTCAATATACTTAGTACCGCAGGCTTCAGAAGGCGGCACAAATCTAAAGATTGGACATTGGAATCCGGGTCGACACCGAAGAGAAGCAGATGCCACTTGAATTGCTGCGCAATCGTCACTTTTAGAGTAATGCGTTGATGACATTAAGTAAACTTGGTCGATAGATGTCAAATACAGTATACCAAATTGTCTACGAAGAATTACATCAATTCAAATTACAAAAAGTTTACAGTAGCTGCAGAAGACTTTTCGCATCGCCAGTGATACTGTCAGTGGGTAAGTGTATTGACGAAAAATGATCCTTTTCACATGCCGTATCAACGCTGAATTATTTCAAGGACACTCTCTATATGTAACAAATATTAAATTGAAACATTCATATTTTGCCGCGGGGTACTGGAAATTGTTTAAAAAACAGTCTTATATCGCTGAATAGTAATTAAGCCACAAAGGTATCCAAAATAGTGTCGAGGATAAAAAGAAAGATCCGAAAAGATAACTTATTCCTTTTGTGGGTGCAGGATCATGCATGAAAATGCAAAGTCTACTTGAATCTTCAATCCTTATTTAGACGTTTGGATAGAAAAAGATGCCGCGATATAGTACAGGCCAGTAGCGAACCAACGACGTCGACACAGGTGAATACCCTGAATTAATGTAAGGCAGTTTGAATCTTAGGTTTTGCAAAATATTAAAAATGGAGACTGAATATAGTGTAGGGGAGACCATGGACACATCCATATTTCCCAGTTTTTTTCAGCAGTGCTGCCGACATAGAGAATACAATTCTAATGACATGCACTGACCTCTATGTTGTTGGTGCAGAAACTGAATTGGAAGGAAAAGTGCTATTTAAGATTTTAGTTTTTGCTCATTTAATGTAATATTCTCATTTATAAGGTAAGTGTCTTCTGCCATTATTTTTATAAAATGATTAATTTATGTTTTGTTGTTGGTTCAGAAAGATTCAATAGTATAATTATCATTACTTAAATTGGAATTGCTAATAGGTTAAGTGATGCTTTGTTACTTTTTTTTATCATTTACTACTGAGGTGACTTTAGACATTTATTTTGGGGAGAGTTTGGACTGGCTAAAGTCAACCCTGCATATTTAAACTTTTAATTAACTAATTTTGAAGACTATAGCTATGTTCTATTTTCAGAAATGCCACGTTCATATAATAGGAAGAAGCCAACTGCTTCAGCTACAGATATGGAGTCTGCTGTAAAAGGAGTCATAGAGAAAGGCCAGTCAATCCGGTCGAGTACACAGGAGCATGGATTAAAGAAATCAAATCTAGCAAACTATGTTAAAGAAACAAGGCAGCTTGGTGTTCACAAAGTAAAATATGAACCTAACTTTCGTAAAAGTCAAGTATTCAACGATCATAATAAAAAAGCACTAGAAGAATATTTGTTGATGTCTTCAAATATGTTCTATGGTCTTACACCTCAATCATTTCGGCGTCTAGCATATGAGTTTACATCTAACAATAATGTCAAAGTTACAATTTCCTGGGAAACATGCGCCTGGATCAAATTGGCTAACTGGCTTTATGAAGGGCTATGAAAGACTAAGCATACCCAGGCAGCACAGTAAGATTTCCAGAAGCTATCAGTCTGGTCAGAATGCCTTCCTTCAATCGAATAACTGTTTGTAAATTTATGAATAAACGTGAAAGTGTCAAGAGAAAATATTTCTTCACACCAGACAAGATCTTCAAGCAGTTCAAGCTAGATGAGGTAAGTACGAGTTTACTGAGGCCTTTGCTTTGCTGAAAGTTTTATCTGAAATTTAAGTAGTCTAATCCGATATTTCAGACTGGCATTACAACAGTACAAAGAGTTTCAAAGGTGATTGAAAAAAAAGGTCTTCATTCAGTTGGACAAGTCACTTCACGAGAGAGAGAAGAAATGGTTATCAATGTCCGCATAATTAGTGCAAGTGGAAGGGCTCTACCATTAATTTCGGTATTTCTCAGGATTCGTTTTGATGAAAAAAGAATGATGAGAGGCGTTCCACGTAATTCATTATTGGGACCATAAGACCGGGTGAATGATTGCCTTGAATTTTGCAGAAGTCTTAAAATTTGTTGTTCTCCATGTGTGCTGCGCCAAGGAATTCCCGATTAATTTCAGACAACCACGAATATTTTTCTGTCAAAGGCTTTGAGTACTGTAAGGAAAATCGCATTGCACTGCTTACTTTGTCTCCACATACATCCAATAAACTTCAACCATTGGACAGATCAGTGTTTGGGCCATTCAAATCTTTTGCATCTCAAGCAATGAGATGGATCATTCAGGGAAGACTTTGACTATTTATGATCTCCCTGAAATTTGCAGAAAGCCTGGGATAGGGCAGCAACACCAATTAAAATCCGGATTGAAATGCACTGGTATTGAACGCATTGACAGATCCTTATTTTCAGATGAGGACTTTTTGCAAAATTATATCACAGATAAACCACTATCTTCCTCTTCAATAACAGCAAACGCACTTTGCATCTACTAGTGTATGCACCAATTCAGCTGCATCCTTACGAGAGAAAACTCCACCACCATTAGCTTGTCTTCTATCACCTAAGAACGAGTCTCGGTTCGCTACTCCTGAAGAAATCCGGCCTTTCTCTAAGACTGTGCCTAAATCAACAAAACGTAGAAGCAGGCGAAGGGGAAAATGTATGATAGCTACAGACACCCCAGAAAAACTAGAAATTGAAGAAAGAGAGAAGAGAACAAATCCTAATGGGCTAAGTGATGGCCCGCAAAAGAAAAAAATCTCGCAAGAAAGAAAATTATTATTGATTCAAGTGAGGATGAAGAGGATGCGCCATATGTAGATGAATCGGATGACTGGATTGAATCTAGCGATGAAATGAACGAAGAAAATAAAATTTGTGAATTCAATGAAGATGAAAAAATAATTGGCGATTTTGTCTTAGTAAGATTCACAACGAAAACTCTGATAATTTATTATGTTGGAAGAATTGAACAAGTCCACAACGTTTCTAAGTATGTCTTTTTCTATAGACATATAAGCGACAAATTTCACCTCCCAGATGTTGCTGATATATCTACTGTTAAACGAAAAGACCTATCAGCCAAGTTACCACGTCCTTCTGAGCTCGGTGGAACCCCAATAGTACAAAGATTTCATGTAGCCTTTAACAATTTCGACATAAAATAATCTTCAAAGTAAATTTTTTGGCGTATTAGTATGTGTCCAAAGTCACCCCATATCAAGGGAGACTTAGGACAAATAGTTTGCTATAAATGTTGTAACGTAGTATTTGTTATTACCAGACAAGTTCTATAAATAAATTATATATTGAAACCAAAAAGTGTCCCTGAATTCATTTTGATGTAAATTACATATTCGTAAAGCCTATCTTAACCTTAAAATAAACTAAAATAATAAACTTGTCCAAAGTCTCCCCGGTCTCCCCTATTCAGTTTCAAGAGAAAGTTGATCATGATGATTGTGTGTTGTTTAAATTAAATGTTTACGTACATTATTCTTGAAATTGAATAGACTACTTATAGACTCACACTATTAGCCTACGACAAAGCTTTTTAAGGGCAAAGAGTAATAATACACATTAATATGTTTTCCTCCTAGACGAAACAAAAACCGTTATCGTATTATATAACTGCAATTGCAAAATTCATACAAAGAAGCCGGACGTCCTTATTAGCCGACAATTCTATCCAAACCAAAATCCTGATTTCTTTTGAATATCGATTTCCGACTATATATGGTTAAAGCAAAGCATGCAACACGGTGAACAGTAAAACTCCTAATACTAAAGCTCTCCCCGATCGTACACTCGTACAAACTTTTCTTTTTCTTACGTTCGTCGACCTTTTTTATTTCTATTTTGCTACCAGTTTAAAGAAACGGACAGATTCGTCATAACTTTTGAATGTTTTTTTTTTTAAAGTTTCACCATCTTATCTCACCGCTAAGATCTTATAGACTAGTGACTATAACGTTGAAAATCTGTTTAATTGAATGTTTGTAGGATGCCCATTGGAGGTCAAATGACACGAGATCTTATCTATTAGATATACAAACGTAAGTCTTCAAAAACAATGTTTTCATTAAGATTTGTAGAAAGGGGCGCAGTATACGTAATATGCAGTTATTTACTAAGTAGCTCTATGACTTGTTCATGGAATATTTCTGGTTCTTATAAAACATTCACAAGACTCGGTTTTCGGATAAACCTTATAGAACAACCTAATAACATGTTAATGACTGATTTTGGACAAGAAAACTGAGCTTGTTGATTCTGTTTGAAACACAGTATCGTAAGTAATGATTACCCAAGTACTATACCATAGCTGATTCCAACACCAGAAACAATTTTTACAACCGTTGTCTATTCGAATGTTGTCCTTACTCACAATAGTATTCAGATGGCGCGGGTTACTTTCGTTTTTAACTATTTTTCGGCTTCCTGTAGATTGTTGTACCCTTGAGTGTTTTTAAAAGTGTCACTTCAAATGTCAGACGGTTTTATATCTTTTGTCGCGACTCATTTGACTATATTATGTTGCTCAACAAACTAAAGATCCTTTTGCTTTGATGAACTCTTTTCAGACATCTCTTCGCCAGAGGACGTGCGACTATCCGTTCTCCCTCCCTACAATTACCACTAAGGAAAAAGTTATCACGTGTCAAATTCTACTTCAAATGTTAATCCGTCCTATAGTATAAAATAATAGTTCAATGTTGTAATCTCATGGAACACTTCATGCGTATGATGGTAGTTGATGTAAATGTCTAAATCACTCGAGGCTAATGACAGTTACAAATAAAATAAAACAATATTTTAAAAAATACTTTAATCACACAGATGCATAATTACTTAAAATAGTTATCTACTTTTTTTATATTCAATTTGCGATTGTAAAGATTCGGGCTGATCAAGCAGACTCTTCTTTTTTGTTCTTAAGAAACGCCAAATAAAATTCCAAGCCCTGCTGGACTTTAGGCTGTAATATAGCAGAAAGAGTAGTTTGTAAGTCCTTTTCTCGATTCTTTTTAAGGTCCTAAAACCAACACAACAATTGACAATTACCATTAATTGCTAATAAAATCACCTGTTGATAGAAGAATATTTAATTAAACGCGTCATTTAAATTAAAAATTAAATTAATATACACTAACGTTTTTAACCTAAAAATAATAATTACTATTTACGCATTACACGAAAACAAGAGAATCACTACCCGTAACGAATGACGCGATGTAATTACAATATACGCAGATCGATTTGCAATTTTCCGAATACGTGACCCGCTGGGTTTTAGCAGAAATAAAACGTTATTTTTTGAACGAACGTACGAAGTCCGAAATTCGATTAGAATTTATAATTAAAATTAAAGGTCAATTCAATTCTACTTGAGTCATGGCATTTACATTACAGCTCCGGCGTTTATTTCTTTAATGATCTAATGATGTAATCACGGACAATAATACGGAAGTTCGATAAACGTATATAAACCATTGTCTGCTATCACACTCAGAAATTTTATGATGCAATCACGGACAATAATACGGAAGTTGCAGACGCACCAGAATCTGCTATCCATTCTTCGTCAACCCTGTCAGCGTGCCAATAAAAGCACACCCTGTAACGGTTCAATTTTCTTCGTTCTTAGTTCGCGTCAACGAATTTAAAGGTTTTCCACAATTTTTCTTAATACAGCCCTTTTCAAAGTGGTCGTCTTGATGGTAACAATTGAATTTTACTCCTTCCGGTTTGCTTCTCAGAGATCTTAAATTCGAAATATTCCGCAGGTAGCGTCGACATTATCCAGCTTATCAGAAGCAACTCATACAATTCTGTGCTTACCATTCGTTTTGATTCTTCATTTAAATCAACGAAGTACCTTTGTAATACGCTCTTTAAAGAACTAAAAAGTTGTTCCAGCAATCGCTCCAGTCCTTGACCGGAACTTTGCTCGTATTTAATTTTACCCAAATTATTTTGGTCGATTAACACGCTAAATTTGCACCATTCATATTTCCAACAAGAATTAGTTGTACATGGGCTTTTTTGTAAATTCCTTTAAGCAACTTTCATAATTCGGTCCCGTTGCTGCTGTTACATCCTTCGCAGGAATTCTCTCTGATGGTTTTTCAGGTTCACTGCACGTGCCATTCACAATGTCTTTTTTTTGTTTTGTATCGCTTTCTAGTAGTTCTGTATTTTGAAATCCATTTCTTTAATAATCCATCAGAATCCAAACCCAATAAATTGAAAAAAAAAAAATCTCATAACACTCGCCCAAACGGATGGTCTCATAACCTCTTGATTTTAATCACTAACAGCTAGTTGTCAATTGTTTATTCAAACAAATATCGACATAGACACAAATGAAAAATATGAGTTTACTCCCAGACACGCCTACTTTTCGACAGAAACATAAAAAAAGAAACGTTGGTTTAGTACAGTGTTGCCAGCCTTGTACAATTTAAAGACATATACCTAATCTCAACTGTAAACGTGAAGCGATGTTTTAACGCCAAAAGTCTAAGACGGCAATCTTCGCAGTATATCGTTCTTGAACCTGTGGATGTTGTTCTTCGTGTTCGGCCTTAGACTTAAGGCTTGCGCGCATTAGTCGGCAGCGGAACACGCTACAGCAGCCGGCAATTTAATCTTTGTATGTATTTAAGTGAAACAGCGCCCATTAGTCGGGAACTGATCACACTGCTACGCACCGACCCGAACGGAAATCTCGAGACAGAATACTTTCGTGGTCAGATCCGTCGTGTTGCCGAGAGTGCTGAACAGTGCGCGCTAATTTTTACGACAGAGCGTGACACGAAGTTAAAAACGAAAGAAGAAATATGTTTAATTCTTGTTAGCGTATACAAAGAATTGTGCGATTTTTCAGACAAACTATTCCAATCAGGAATCACTATTTTGTCTTGTTAGGTTTTGTAATTAAAATTGATTGAAACTCATTTGGAAGGACTGAAAAAAATTCTTGATCATCTATTAATTGAAGAAATCTAGTTACAAATACACTTTCGATTTTCCTCTTTTTACAGATAGCATGTACTCATTTTCGCTTTCTTTTTTTTAAAGTCGACTAATTGGAAAATTTTCAGGTAGTGAGCGCTACGCTGAAAAATTGCCGTACGCTGTGGCGTGTTCCGTTGCCGACTAGTGCGCGCAAGCCTTTAGACTCCTATTCCTCCTAGTCGCAATTTCTCTAATTGATACGCCAACTTCTCTCAGATCCACTATTCGCCCTCTATCAAACTTTGCTCTCTTGATAGAAATTTGCGTCGTTTCTTGCTCTAAACATAATAAACAGATCAACAACAACTACTTCGAAATGTACTGCACGATAATCAAAGGCTTACTCTACGCAAAGGAGTCAATTATCACCTATATTGTTGTAAAGGACAAAATGTGACAATACAAAAACCTACATACTAATATAGCTGACAAACTGTTCGTTTTTTATTTCAACCAACAGAAACGTATACATAAAATATTATTGGAATAAACGAATTATTATTAGGTGTTTTGATTTTTGTCATTTACTATATTTGCTAATCCGAAAATCTAAGCTTACACCTGATTTAGGTTGCATAAATCAGGACATCACAAAGACACCGTACACTATCTATACTTAAGTAATTGAACAAATTAGAACAATTTTGACTAGAGCCCAGAGCGAGTGACCAATATCGGCAAACTATTCGAGACCGACAGATAGACCTGACTGAAATTCTCCAACGGCCACTCTGTGTATTTAAAGAAGTTTGACGCGAAGATATCAAATACCAATAGCTCTTCTAACTGTAAAGCGTTGTTACACCAAGCCTTTTTTTGGCCCGAAATCACCACGTTTTAATTTAACCGTCAAATCTCCTGACCCGATTTCCATCCCTGAACTTGTCTAAATATTCCTTAAACTATAAACACATTGATTTCATTGACCTAAATACAATCATATGTAGTTTAATTTCATCTTATTCCACATTTGTAATTCTGTAAATGCCACAATGGATAAGTTAATCTGACAAATCTTAAACTATTGCCAAACAATATTGAGAAACTAATTAATTTAATCTTCTTCGTTTAGGAGGGGCATATAAAACCACTTTAATTTATTTTTATGGCAACGTTTCGTGCTGAAGGTTAGCACTTCCTCAGGCCAACTGTAATTTATTGAACTCGTAAGTCAACACATAGTTGGCCTGAGGAAGTGCTAACCTTCAGCACGAAACGTTGCCATAAAAATAAATTAAAGTGGTTTTATATGCCCCTCCTAAACGAAGAAGATTAAATTAATTAGTATACACACAGAGAAGGATAAAGAATCTTTACCAAATATTGAGAAAATTTAACTTGAGAAAACAAACACAAATGTAATCACACCATGTTCATCAGCAATCGCGCGAAATGTTATAACCAAAGCTGCCAACATTTCGTCTACTTTCGTTTATCAGGAGGCGAAAGGAAATGAATGAATCTAACTAAGAACCTCTGAAGAGTTGTGGTAAAACGATGTTTTTGGAATATAGCTTTTCCTTATACGACCATCTTCGGAAATGCGGAACGATCAAACTTATATTCAACTCAATAGTTCAAAGCTTTTTCAGATTCTTCCTTCTTACAAATACAAATTTCGTACACTTTCACTCAAGGTGTATACCAAATTCCTTGTTCATGTGGCTTAGTCTACATTGGCGAAACTGGTCGTCACGTCATTACAAGTATTTCAGAACATGATCGTTGTATAAAGAAAATGCATGTTTCTAAGTCTGCGGTTCTTAAATATTATTTTACCAAAAGTCACAATAAAGATTTTAGTAACACTTTGGTGATTGCAAAATGCACCTTAAATAGGAAAAGCCAAGAGAACATAACAATCATCAAACATCCTAATAATAGAATGCAAGTTCAATGTAGCACTGTTTTTCGGGTGTTGCTGCGTCACAAAACTTTCAGTTAACGTTTCGCTGATCATGTTGTCAGCTTCTTCAGAAGTTTTCTAAAGACTGCTGTTATTGTCTTGTGTTCCTCGTTATATACCGTCTTTCGGCTCCGCTGCGCTGATCAGTGTCTGTCCAGGTCTGTTGAGTTGCGTTCATAGACATCTGGTGACTTCTTGCATGTTCTTAATACAGCATAGATCTCCATGTGTTACTTAATTAAGCAACGCCGTCGCTGGTAGTCACTTATCGGCGGATTCAATTGCCAATTGCAATTAACGCTTAAATTGTTAGATGTCAATTATAATTAAACTGAATTTGACCCAACTCAGCTTGTAGAATATTTACTTGGCAAACTCTGATTGTAATAATCAATGTTTTCACACTTCACGCTCACCTCCAAGCACATATCTTTTACTAACTTTTTTAATTAGTTATTGACATCATGGACATATTACAGAGATAAATGCAAGGAATGCATTAATCCCCAATTAGAGAGAAGCCTCAAGAAGAAGTAAAATACTGTGCCAGGTAGGTTCCATCACTTACCTCAATATCAGCTCCTCTTAAGCTTGCCTTAGTATACGCCCTAGCGATTGGTGCAATCGTCTCAAAGCGATCAAAAAATGCTTCTGCCTTTTTTAACGCATCCTCCTTGTCATTGGCAACTTCATCAACCAAACCAATCTTTAAAGCTTCATCAGTTTTAAATAACCTGCCAGTAGTCAAAGCTAATTCGGTATCTCGTCGACTAATAGTATTCAACATTGCTTTTATAAACCACGGAGGAGCAGCAATTCCCAACTGAGTCTCGTTAAGACCAATTGTAAATTTATTTACCATAACACGATACTCACAAGACATTGCTAGAAGACAACCACCAGCAGGTGCATGACCCTAAAAAACAATTTCTAAAAAATTAAATAAGGCAGAGGTAAGAGAACATACGTTAATAGCAGCCGCTGTTGGAAAAGAGCTTCCATACAACTGCATCCAAACTTCTTGTAACATCGACCAAAACTGTTTGAATCGTCCTTCATCAGGTTTATACATTTCCATAATATCTAAGCCAGCAGTAAAAACTTTATTCGAAAACTACAATAATAAAATGATTTTTCTTTTATTATTTACAATCAAATGCCTTTTGCCACATAATGGTGTTGGCTACTTAACTTACCGAAGTTAAAATCATTCCCTGTGCATCATTCTTTTTTAAATCCGTTAAAACGTCCGAAAAATCTGTGAGAAGCTCTAAATTTAAACTGTTAACAGGTGGCCGTTTCATGGTAACAGTTGCGATTCCACTATCATCGTTCACAGTTACTTCCAAAAACTTTGTATTACTGAATTGTCGAAAACTATTTATAAAAGTTCTAGTTCGAAACAAACCTTGTCTAATTGCCATTTTAATTTATTAGTAGATTAAAAAAATCTAATTGAACACTGTGAACACTGTGAAATTGAATGAAGTGGGGACAATAACTAGAGTTCAATGTACAGTTTAAATAAGTTTTGATAAAATTAATAAATATTTTCGAGTCGTTTAATTGTGTTTACTAACATCTATCCTCTTTGTTACTAATAAATAACAAATTACAGAAGTTAGAAAGTAAAAACAAATAAAGTATTATGAGGTTATCTCCAACCAAAAAGAATACACACTTTTAGTAAGTCCTTAATTTAGTAAGGTTTTTAAAACCGTAAAACTATTTATAATTAATGTTAGTGTAAAAATATGTTAATATTTTATAAATTACGTATAGAAATCACAAAATTTCAAACAACCCGCTTAATATGCATTTAGTATACGCGGTATACACTTGAATTGGATGCATTCAGCGCATTCCCGTTCAGGTACACACTGCAGGGTTGCCATATTCTATGACATCTTCGCGTAACGCAAGAAAAAAAACGTCAAACATTCATGTGAAGAGAGGCAACCTAAATCTTTTAATTGAGTTTTATAAAATTAGTAAATTAAATAAAAACCGCACATATAAAACGTTGATGTTGAAATTCCTACGTACTGAAATTCCTTATAAAAGAAAGTAGGTACTCTTAGTTATGTGGGGTACTCCAATAACGTAAACGTGGTGTAATAAAAACGTGATCTGGTAGGCTAGAATATTCAGCACCAATTAATACTCACACACCGTTGATTCTAACTTGTTTCAAATCGAGGATGGAGTCCCTGCATTTCTTTTGAAACAAAATGTAAATTTACAAAAGCAATATATCAAATAAATGCCATATACTATACTATGATAGCACTTTTTATTTTTTGAATAGATTGCATTTGTTCAGTATATCAGCTTTATCAATAAAACCCATGTGTTTGTAATTGTAATCTACAACAAGTCTCGGACAATCAATGTGTTTCAGGAAACCATCTTTTTTTGGCCGATTAGTGGGAACTGCGTCTTTAGTTTATGCACACCCAGCAATAATTGAAGTGAAATTTCACTAATGACTTGATCTTGCTCAGGCATCAAATTTTTCACAAGTTTTCAAAAACAGGTTTTGTAGTATCCCATCCTTTATCGCTTCGAGTTTAGCAAACAACCATTTACTTCTTCCTACATGAATTTAAAACAAAACTATCGAACAACGATATACTTCTGGTGATCATTTGATATGCTCACCGCATTTTAAATAGTGTGAAAGCTACAAATACAACGAAATCGACAATTTTGTATTCCAGTACGTAAACGCATGCAGTATTTTGAGTTTCACTTACCGACTGATAAATCATTTAGATTATAACTATAAACAATTACATTGCATTATTACTACACATATTCCGAGTGTCTGTTAAAATCTGCTGGAGAAGTGCAGCAAAACCTACAAATTTCGTTACAATGAAGCAGTTATTTTTTTTATCCAATAGATGGCACTATAAGTATTATATTAGCGAAATAGTTTGATGATAGCGCTAGCAAGAATAAAGCGACTTAGATCGAAAAGGAAAGTCTAATAAGATTTTCAAAGATAACATTCTAGGTCCAAAAAGGATTAAAAGTTTTTTGAAAAGGCACAAAGAATTGTCGGTTAGATTGTCTCATAACATGAAACGCGCAAGAGCAGAAATTACATCTGACGTCATAAATGCCTATTTTGACGAACTTTACAAGTCAATTGAAGATGTCGCCGCAGAAAACGTAGTGAACTATGACGAGACCTATTTTTCTGACAATTAGGGGAAAATATAACTGTTGTTGCGAAAAGAGGAAGCAAAAACTGCGACAAGATAATCGATTCTTCGAAAACTAGTGTTTTGGTGATGAGAACTTGATGCAGAGAATATCTCGAACCACTGCAACTGACAACTTCCTGAATTTTTTTAAAGATAACCAAATTGCATTTACGTCCACATCAAAAAAGAAAAGGGGAAAAAGAATTAACGTTGCAGCTGGCAAAAGTGTATCGATTTCTGTAGATGACGGCGAAGTCGAAGATGAAGAACTCCTTGACGAAATTTTCGAATCAGAGTCAGATAGCTCAATCAAAGAAAAGATAATGTACAAACAGACGAAAGTAGTGATAACGATTGTGATACCATAGATATTAAAAAAAATGTAATAAATAAACTTCGAAGCGACTAAACACACCGTAAACTTTATTGGCAAAATAGAAAAAGTCATTACAAGTGACTATTATTCTGTATCTTTCCTAAGGAAAAAATTTCGGCAAAGATAAGAAACATTTTTGTGTACTATTATTATTATTATATTGAAAGAACCAAAAGATTTGAGAAGAAACAGATTCCAGTTCTAAGAAGCGCTCGATTTTAATTGAATTGGTTAATTTTTTATTTTAGTTTATGTCTTGTAAGAATTCTTTATGCTTTGTTTTTTATTTTTGTAAGTATTTTATATTTTTGCTTTGTATTTAAATAGTTTTTTAAGGCCTAAGAAGTGTTTTTGTTTTGTTTTTTATACGTTTTTATACCAATAGGTTTAGGTTTTTTGCTATTTCTTTTATTTTAAAACTTTCTTGGATCAAAAGCGCTGTATAAAATTATTTTTAAAAACAATATTTGTGTCCAACCTCGCTATTATACCGTTTTTTAATTAATTTGATAGCGTTTTAAACCCATGTCCAAACTTACCCCATTATGCAAGGCAAGTTGGACACCCATATATTTTAAAAATATTATTCAACCCTCCTATAAGTAATCCCTAGAGGTACCATAATGATTTTTTTCATAATTTTTACGAAATGGATAAAAAAATATCATTAAAAAACCGAAAAATTTGTCCAACACCCCGGTTTATGGTACATGAAGTGATAGCGTATTGGGCACTTGCGATCTATATAGAAATTAAACTCGGAAAAACCACACCGATATTTTAGAAGATGAATCGATCAATAATGAGGTTTTGTAACAACCGGTTATTCAAATTTTGTTTGTTTGTTACAAAATCAAGAAATATAATTTTACCTAAAATATCTGCTTTTTATTAAATGAAAAACAATAAGTTAATACCATTTGAAATACGAAGGTCCTTTAGATTTTAGTAAGAATTTACGAAATAACCTTCAAATTTTTTGATAAAAAAGTAACAAACATATATATTAAATTAATTGCTAATTTCTTACATTGGAAATGACACATAACTATAGTGTTTTGACAGTAGTTTATTGGTTAACGCAATATTGTATTCAAATAGAAAAAAGCTAAATAAGTTAATCTGCAATGTCGATTATACGGTACCTGTTTTTTAATTAATTTTTCTAAATGCTTTAAGTGAAAAAAAAATATATTGTTGAATTATAATTTTTTTATTTAGATTCAATTTGTTAGTAGTACAAATGTACATGTAATCAAATACAATAAATAATGTAACGTTTTAATCTTAGATGAAGTCTTTTAAGTACCGTAACATTTTTACCAGTGTCACCGTTGGTATTGCCAACTAGCTACTTTTAAGTTTTACCGTTGACTAAATAATACTTAATCAATGGTTTTACAAAGTTTCGTTTTAATCAGTTGATCAATAATTATTGTTATATGTGAATTGCATTCAATTAACCACAAATTTGTTGTCTACCTTAAATTATTTTTAATCGTTTAATGCTTGCTACTAAGCCATAATCTGTTTGTAACTTGTAAAACTTTTTATTAAACAATATTAATAGATTACACAACCTTGGACAATTCTGAAATGGGTCTGTATAAAAACTTTATTTCCTTTGATTTACTGTAATCTTTATTTACAATTATTGTTTCAAGCACATTTGTATCACTTGTTTTATCAGCAATTAAATATTTTTTACAATTCTCGCACTTAATTTTTTTATATTTTTCAGTCTTCAGTTATAAAGTTGCCATCATTATTCTTTTTTCTACTAAGCAAACTAAGCTTGTATATTTAACCTGCTGTGAATTGACATTAGAAAATGTAAATTATGATGTAAACTACATATAGTTTACTGCAAATTTACTGAAAGCCTGAAAGGGTCACGCATAATACTTACTTTTGCAAAATTTAAGAATGTTAGCTTCTTGCAAGTTATATACAGTGTTGTAAATAGATAATTTTTAAATTATATAGATAATTTTTTTTTCTTTCAAAAATTATCTAGTATTAGATAATAGATAAACTATTCAAACCTTATATAGATAACAGATAATAAATGAAATAATCTAGGTAGTAATAACGATAGATGCGAGTTCATTTGAAGAACTACTATGGAATGTCAGGAATTACTGAAGAAAAACATACATATTGTAACTGAAATTTTACGAGAGTGGAATTTTTATAAATACTATTTAAATAAAAAGTTATATATGTATATACAGATACATATAACCTATATATTTTTGATTGTATCTAGATACATATAAACAGTGTTGTAAATTATCTATATAAATTTAATTAATCTAGATTCATATTTTTTATCTATTTATATGTATCTATATACTATCTAAAATATATAAGTTATATGTATCTGTATATATATATATAATTTTTTATTTAAATTATTTAAATAACTGTACATTCAATTATAAAATTGTCTTCTATTAGGGAAATAATTATGTTTCTCAGAATACCAGTTGTTTACGTAGACCGAATTTCATAACATAAGTGTTATCGTGCATAGATATAATTTTCTTTCAAGGTTATTTTACGTGTAATAAAAAAAGAACGTGTGTCTTTTCCAAATCTATAAAACTGTAGCTTTATAGATCACTGTAAGAGAATATACTGATCTGTAACTTAGAAATCTGTAATATTAACAAAAGCAGCGCTAACTATGTCAATTTTGCGTTTGCATCCAAAACTACTCCTTTTGCATCCAAATTAATGTTTCCAATTTTAGCGCAGCCATTGTCTAACTATAATGTATATAAACAAGGGTATTACCATTCAAGTTATTAGTTTTGATTGCGTCAGGCTTTACTTTTCGTTGGTTTTTTGCAAACAGAACTTACAAATGTGTAATGGCTGCAAATGAATTTTTTTACAAGCAGTTCATGTGCTATTTGTATTGTACTTAAAAGCATGCACTTCATCAAAAATTTAATTCAATGCACGTATCAACTGCACGCTTGTTTCAAGCTTATCTTGCAAGTTTACAGCAAACTTGCTTGAACATGTGTGTAAGTTCGATGCAAGCTTGAATTCAGCATCTAGTTACCACACGACAAACTTGCAATAAGCTTATTTTGCAAATTGCAAGTTAAAAGCAAACTTGTAAGCTTGTAATATGTCTTTCTCGAAAATTGTCATCTTTTTTAGGACATGGCAAAAATAGATAATAACTGTTACTTATAATAATGTTAGATATATTTACTTAAATAACACATTTTGTAACCAAATAAGAAGTATTTTTGGTGCGAAACAATTGGGCAATAAAATCTGGTGCATTTAATTTCAAAAAAATTCAATAAATGTGACCTTAACTGACCTTTTGTGTTAATAAGTTATTTTAAGTTACTCGTAAATAATAAAATGACAGTTGAAACGATGCTTATGTTAATTACGAAAAATTATCAAATAATAGTCTCACACTATTGCAAATAAATTAATTGAAATTTAAGCTAATGTAAGTAAATACATAAGCTACATTTAATTATGATTCGTAATTTACTTAAAAATATTTTGTGTCTATTATGTTTCATCGTAAAACGACGACAAAAATCCAATTCATTCAAAGTTAAGTTTAAATGCAATCCGAGCAGAAGACAAAACAAAACAATTCTGATAAGGCGGAGCGTATTATTTTCAAGTTTAAAAACGATACTGTTTCCATCTAGCGGATCTCATTCAACACAGAGCCGAAGGAGGCCAACCTTAAGTGTAAAAAAATTCTTCTAATGTTTTGGTAACTTTTGTTAATTCTAATTTAGTACGTGTAACTTACTACATCTTTATAAATTAACTTATTTGATTATTATTTTTTCCATTGTATTAGTGTAGAACTCCTTACAACAATGCCACAAAACCAACACATAATCGCAAAAATTAAAAAAAAACTTACTGCAAATACTTGTAAATTATCATATATGCTTAGAGGGAAATGTTATAATAGTTTTGGCGATTCTATAAATTACTTAAAACACATTAAACTTTTATGTCAGGATTATAAGGTAAGAGTGACTGTATTATAAAAATTTTTAATATAAGACTATAAAATTAAAAAAATACTCTTGCGAAAAAATTTTATTATAAATACATTGACAAGTTTTATAACATGCTATAAAAATTTTAAGTCCTACATAACGTTGTTATTGTACGTATAATTATTTGCTTAAATTTTATAAGTAACGCATTAAACAACTCCAAATTTTGTACATAAATTAATTCGTAACAATGGCAACATTGTTAAGAAAATATTTAAATATCGTCACAATTAATGTAAACTGTTACAATCTTGTTAGCAACGCTTTACAGTACACTGCACAGTAACGTAACAAACCAGTTCAGTACAAAACTATACTGACGACTATGGTGCGTAGTACAAATTTACGGGTCTCGTATTCCCGTAAAGTTGAGTATCTTTAAATGAAACTATCAATTCTTTGTAGTGTTATGTAAACTGTTTTTATGTTTCTTCGATTTGTCTTGGTTCTAGAGCACTTAATTAAAATATGTCAAGTCAACATTTAAAAGAATTTAGCTGAAGCAGTTTTCTGTAGATTTTTTTTTAATACAAACAGAACGAAGAAAGCAACGATTCTTCTAAAATGCCAACTAAGCTGTTAAAAACAATTTAATAAAAAAATTATATTTATTTTAATATTGATTTATTAGATTGCATAACTTCGCTTAACAACGTTTGGAAAATACTCATGCAATCAGATTTTGTTTTTCTTACATCACTTTTACGTTATTTGAGTAAACAACTGATAAAATATATCAAAAAAGTAGATCAGAAAGATAACTCAAACCAAAAAAAAAGTCGAAAACAAAATAACAAAAAAATACAATTTAAAACACATCATTTATTCAAGAAAAAAAAGTTGATGTTTAAAAAAATTTACAACGCAGGTGAAGAAAAGAATATTAAAAACAAAACTATTTAAAAAATAGAAAAAAGGTTTTTTTTATCGTGCGGTACCGAGTTTTATCAAGGTTTGGTTTTTTTAAATTTTTCTGTAGTTACGTCACTGCTATTGGTTTTTGTCTAATTTATAAGCACTGTATATAATAGCACTTACATCTACAGGTTATTTTTCATAATTAAGAAAATAACCTAAAATTACTTTTAATCTTAGTTAAAAAATCAGAATGGCAAATGCTGAGCATTTAAAACTGTCTGAATTCATAAAGAAAGTACACGAAGACTTACGCAACGATTCCAAAATACTAGGTTTTGATAAAGCTTGGGACAAGCATTGTGCAAATAAAGAAACTTTAAAGAAGTATGCAGAGACAATGAACGAACTTTCCAATACACATTGGGAAAGAAACTATAAAAAGGAAAATGCTACCGCCTCTTCAAGAGTCCAGTGGATATACAATTATTGCAAATTTTATTTTTACCAAGAGGAGCTGGTGAGACAAAGAATGAGGGAGCTGGATATAGCTGAAAAAATAAATACCAAAATTCGAGAGATAGATTTCCTTAACAACTGTGATAAAATAAGACTATTAGATGTAGGTAGTTGTTACAATCCTTTTGAAATATTTACTTGTTTTGATGTGCTAGCTTTAGATATTGCACCTGCAAATTCACAAGTGAAGTTTTGTGATTTCTTAAATGTTGAAATAACTGCTGATAGTATTGTATTAATTGATAACGGGGCAGTACATAAATTACCACAATGTACATATCATGTGGTTTTGTTTAGTTTGTTATTAGAATATTTACCATCAGCTGAACAACGAATGCTATGTTGTAAGAAAGCTTATGATTTACTGTGTCACGAGGGTTTGTTAATTATAATAACTCCGGATTCAAAACACGTAGGTGCCAATGCCAAATATATGAAATCATGGAGGTATAATTTAGCTAAGATAGGATTTTCTCGTATAAAGTACGAGAAATTATCTCACATTCATTGCATGGCATTTCGAAAAAGTTTAGATTTCAAAATAGCTGAGCGATGGGCAATTTTACAAAATAAAGAATTTTTTGATAACATTTTTATACCACAAGATTTTAATAACATTTAAGACCAGTAATTGTAATCAATTTCCTTTTTAAAATAGAAAATTTCTACAACTTGTCTTTGTTTTAATTTAAAATTATTGAATGAATAAAAAATGATTAAAACGAGTATGAGTTAATTCAAATTTTTTTAATTAATTTTTAAATTTACATTTACGCTTCCTTCTTTGGGCGTTGTTTCTTGCCACGAGGAGGTTTCTGTGATCGAAGAATAGCACTAGCTCTTCTAAGTGCTGCCTATAAATTAAAAAAAAATTCGTTAATTTCAATCGTTTTTAAATATCAATAATTGATGTAAGTTTTACGTCAGATTTTATTATCTTCACAAATTTCAGAGATCTTGGTGATAATTACAGGTTCATCATATTCAAGAAGTAATAAACTAAAAAAATGAAACGCTTACCTTTGTTAAATCTCGACGATATTTGTTTGCGTTCATTAAACGTTTAAGTTTATATAATGCTCTTCTAGCACCAGATTTCATTGTTCGCTTAACAATACTCTTACCAGGCTTAAACTAAAATGTTAAGAATTAGAATACAGTCAAGTCAAATACATTAAATTTGAATGAAGGGATTAATCAGGAAAGTGGGTGATGAAATTGTCTTCATCAGAAATCCAGAAATGGTGTTAATTCATCATTTTAGTAGTTGGATTTCATTAAGCAAATAAACGTTTGTATTACAACGTACCTGAGCGGATTGTTTTTTGTATAAAACGGTGAAACCCTTCTTATCGGGAGAGTCGACAATTCCCACAGATTTTTTATGGACTAACCCATTATATTTGAATGCATTTAAATTTGTAAGATTGTACGGTTCCTGCACAAAAAGTGAGTTGTTCATTACTCAAATATGGTTAATAAAAACTAACACCTACTTACAGAACTGAAGGGTTTATTTATGTTACGTTTCTTAATGAGGAATGCATTATTGTTGCGGATAATGCCCCAAATCAAATGTGAAGAATACGACGACATTCTTCCTGTAACAAATGGATGGCGTTAGCACGTGGTTAAAAAAGTTTGCGGTTATTTTTTTATGCATCCATCCGCTTTACGTCTTTTAATGTTATTATTATAGTTTTCATTGTTACTTTTAAGTTAATTTAAAGAGTTCGTAAATATTAATTAGTTAATGATTTTAATTAATAAACGATAACATTACTGACGAACTTACCTTGCCAAGTTTACTACAATAAAGGAAGTTCGACCATATTGAAATGTCGATAATAAAGATTTTACGGATGTACTCGGATGTACTTACCGCCATCTGTTATAGTAGCTTATTACTAATATTTGATAAGCGTCAATTCAAAAAAGTTCTAATTAATTATTTTAAATAAATGACGTGTTAGTTTATTGTACTTTAATGTAATTGAGGTTTGTATTTATATGAATATATACATACGTAAATTTAATTGTGAAAAGCCAACATTCAACAGATTTTCTAGTTTATAATTATAATTTTTTTTTCGAGATAAATGAAGAATTTGGCCTAAATGTCTGAATCAAACATAATACTTCTTTTGTTAGCAATATTAGTAAATGCATTTTTTAATTTAATTATTATTGTAAAAATCGTACATGCGAAAAAATTGCGTGTAACCATTGCGTATGAATATAAACAACTCGTACTCCGAAAAATGCAAACACAGATGACCCCTGAAAACAGAATAGAAATAAAAACTTGTTTTCACCAAAACTAACTGTGTTATATGCAAACCGTAGAAGAGGATCCAATTACAAAGAGTACAAACACAGCTTGGACGTTATTCTGATATCCGAAAACACGTTAGAGCGTGCTCAAGTGTATTTGGTATAAGATAATCAACGTCTTGTATCACTAACCGATCCACTGGATGAAGAGGTAAAATTACGATCTTTGCAAGATGACTTTAGATTACTACTAATTTGCTACTACAATTCGTCACAGATCTGACGACAAGTTTTAAAGCAACGTTCGATGTAGTAGCTTCAACCCGTCTGCCACTCCAGTTTGGTAAGCAAATTTAGGTTCTATATGCATAATTCACTTTTTTTCTATGTTATGAACCCTAAGTAATGATTAGGACTTATCATCCGAATCGTATCAACCTTCAACCGGACATCGTGTCTCTACCACGAAATTTTAACAATTAACAGATTTTCAGTTTAAACCAAAGAGAAACAAAGGTTTAAACTACAACTCCGTTTTAATATTGGTTTTAGGTTTTAGCATTGTTTTAGTCAGTTTTAGTTCACCTAGTAAAGTCAACAGCCCTTTCAGCTATAGCGTATTACGTCGTTGTATAATTCGTTTTCGAGTTAGACATTTCGTAGTTAGGGTCTTGTTTATTTAAAAAACAAAAAACATCTGAAGCAAACGACGAACAAGACAGTGAACCTAATCAACGCTAATGGTAACGCATTTGCAATTTCAAAAGTGACAAAATCCCATGCAGCTCGAAAAAAGATCAAAATAAAAAGCAAGCATGAATTTCTTAATAATTCTAAACACGACCGCGCTTGGAAAATAATCAAAACGTTGAAGAATTAACGTGTTTCGCTATCATTAAGAAACAACCGATATTACCAACTCTAACGACTATATTACACAAGTTTGGCGATATTTTTAGAACTGCAATTCAGGTTTACATGGAGTAGTCGAATCATCAGCAATTAGTAATCTTTACAAAAACGATCTAATTTTTACACACATAAGTAGTGTTAGAGTTTGTATTCAAATAAGGCAGCAATTCTATAAACTATTTTATTATAGAACAAAGAATAATCAGCTACCACTATTAATTCGTGTGTTATACAATCTTCTTCTGTATCGAATTGATTTCTAAATCTCATATGCATATGATTCTTATTAAATCGTCGAATCTTATACTGCTTATACCGTAGGCTTATACTCTTTATTTCTCTTTTAGATGACTGTAGGATATGTAAGAGGTAGTCATTGGAACTTTACTATCAAAATTTGTAAGTATACTTTTAAACTTTTTTGTAGTTTCTTTCTGATGATTAATTAGTAAGTCTTCGCTTTTGTGACATTTTTGTATACCATGGCAATTTATTTGGTTTATTCTTTTTTCATGCCTTCATTGTAGTGTATCGCATTTTTTAAATTGTATTTAGTGAAAGTGTGATGCGAACTAGTAGGCAATTTTTTCGCACACGCGACTATGCAAGCATAATAGAAGTCACCATCTTCTTTACTTGCGAGGTTTATAAAGACGAACGAAAGCAACTTAAACAATTTGTAATCATATTTGTTGAACGATAAACGACGCAATAACTTTTTTTACTGTTAGAATGGAAGGAGCCGGTGTCTTGTCTCGGTTCTGAGAAGTTCCTAGTGTCAAAAGATATAGACTTCTACAGATCAATAATTTTAGAATTTATCACATGCGAATCTAAACTTTTGGAAGATTTAGAAAAACTACGGAATTTGGACGAATCCATCCTAGGAGACATAATCTAATCAAGGATGAACTTTTTTCAAATTGGTTGGACTAGGCGAAAATATTCGACGTTCCGGAAACGTGAAATCCTCAACTCGTCACGGTTTTCAAGGTTTGACAAGAGTTTGAAACTGTATTATATACGATACCCTAGGGCACGGGGGGTCAATCTTCAATAGTTAAATTTAAATCCTATTATAGTTTTGACTACACTCACCGAGCGCTAGCAGTCAATTAATGTAATGTTGGTATCAAACTTAATAAATTAAATGCCCTAACAGTGAATGTATTCCGGGTTGCATAAAAAACCGAAAATCTTAAAATTTTATTAAAAATATTATTTTTTTGTATTTATTTCATAAATAAAAGTGCTTAGTAATTATTTTACAAGATAAGATACAATCCTAAATATAAATTAATATGCACTTCTATTTATGAAATATTCAAATGATACGTAACAAGATGAACTAAAAAGATTTGCATTATAGGTAGAATTTAATTAAAATATATATATATATATATATTGCTACAAATATGTTTTAAAAATAAGAATACCTTGAACAAAATAAAATATACTCTCAGATATATAAAATAGACGAATTTTACAATGTCTAAGCACAAAACTCACAAGAAGTATTTAGAATAAAAGAACAATGCACAAGTGCATATCTACAATATACTACAACAAAACTTAATCTATTCCTATTAAATACAAAATAATATTTATTAAACATTTTTACATATTTTTAGTTTTATCTCTCTTGGTAACTACAAGATGGTTCGTTGGTACAATCCATTAAATTTAGTGGCAAATTTGTATAGATTGCACTTCTTTCATCTAAAGTATGATTTTTGTTTCAATTTTTAAGTTACAACTGTATCTTAACATACCTTGTAGTTTTGATGTTTTCTTGTACATTCTTAGGTTCAAATTTAAGAATGACCTCAGATGTTAAATCCTCATGGTAATCTACAAAGTAATAAACATAATTATATTCACTTTAGTTAATTACAATTTGAGTAAATCAACAGTCTTGATTTCATGTATTACATTATGTTACTTTTAAATTCTTACAAAATACAAAGAAAAATTAGAAATCTTTAACAATAATTGAATAAACATGATTACTACATTATCACAAAAAATTATACAAGAATAAGAATGTTTTCTCAAATTAACTGTATTGTGATCAGTTTTCAGCAACAGCCGACATCAATTTAAGGTTTCATAAGTGAGTCATGAATAAATTATTAAATCAACTTATTCAAATAAGAGTGTAAAAAAATAACATAAAGCTTAAGCATTTAGTTTCAGTTAATAGCCACATAAAAAGTATTTACAGTTGAAAAGTTACCTAATGCTATATTATGACATGCTACGATATGCTTAATGCCAGAAAACATTCTTATTCTAATAGTAGTGTATGAATGTAAACTTATGCTATAAGATATAGTTAATTAATTATACCTGGTAACTGCAAAACCGACAAAATCTTAAAATCAAAGTCATCGTTTACATTGCAATGTTTACTAAAACGTGCACCACATACTCGATAGTTTTTATATACAACTTGTGGGTCTAAATTGAATAATTTAATATTATTAATCCGAGTCAACCAAATGTTGTAAACCTATAACAGAACATTAATATTTTTATTTTCAAGATATGTTGTATCTACCTCTTCGTCCAAGTATCCTTACTGCGATGCATTTGTTCCACTTTATTCGTGTTATTACACATTGGCAAATAACATTTAAAAACCATAATGTACTTATATGAAACACCGATTAAATCAAAGAATTAAATAAGACGATTCAAGTTTAAAAAGGTTATAACACACTTTAGATATATACGGAGGGAAAATCATTTAGTAACTTTCATTTTGCCACTATTACCCAAATTAAGTTTGCTCGATACTAGCGCTCGGTGAGTGTAGTCAAAACTATAATAGGATTTAAATTTAACTATTGAAGATTGACCCCCCTTGCCTTAACCCCACGCCTACATCAATCTAACGAATTTTAAAATTTATTTATTTAAAACTAACTTTTTACACATAGTTTAGAAAAAATAACTTAAAAGTAATTTATATATGACTATATCACTCGATATTCATAAACATTGTCGCACTTTGGTTTATCCTAAACTGGTATTAGTTTATGTTAACAACACGTTCACTTACACGACGTTGTATTTATTTTCACTGGCCACGCGCGTTAAACAAAATTTATTTAGACCGATTCTTCACACTCTCGTTTTCTGACTAGATTAACTTCAAACCTCCTTCGGACACCTTTTATATTTTTTGCTTTATCAGCTCCGCGAGAACATTCCGGTAATCACCTCAAATCATCTTGAATGATCCCGAAACTTCTATGCGTTTCAATATCAATGGTAATGGTCTGAAAATAACGCTCCTGTGCATGGGTTTGTGAATTTGAATGGTTTGGTGATTTTTTCTTGTAGCTTTGGCATTTGATGCAATTAGATACATGATGTGGTATAGTGTCAGTAATAGCGTAGCAAGAACCTCTGTATTTTTTATTCAATATCATAGCGACTAGTGAGGCGAAACTCATGATGTTCTTCGATGAGTCGGTATACTTTTAGTTACAACTTGTTCCACCTCCTTGCCGTCATAATCACCAATAAAATGTTTCAAGATACCAGGGCACATTAAGTATAATCACAGGTATAATCAAGTACAGTCCATTTCTGTTGAAAGCTACCATATTTGTATTAGAATGTTTAAAATAATTTATCATGGTTTATCTAGATTTGAATTTGTTAGTTATTGTTTATTATGGATACTTTCAACGGATTGGACAGAAAAGTCGATTGCGATATTGTATATGTAAAGAGAATCTTTCGGAACTAAAGAACGAGTATGTCAATAATACAGTACTTTTATCAAGATTGTTACTATTTCATATGGGATTGGAGATTTCTACGGTGCGAAAGATTTAATATCCAAATAATTTTAGTTTTGTGTATAAGCATTGATTTTTTAACCTTGAGAATGTCAAAGTTTATACTTGTTCTTGTACTCGTAGCCATGAGTACGATCCTTTAAAGGTGCATTCTCTTCAGATGAAATACTTCGCTGCAGTTTTTGCAGTGATCCCGGTAATCTTATATTACCTGTACATGCTTGCTTGATAAATATTTTTCAATTCAGCTCATGTTCAGTGCATATGCTTAATTCACTTGTTTCTGTTATGTATAACTTTGGGTGGTGTGCCGATCGCAACGACGATTAATTCCATCTTTGTCGTTTTGGTTGGTCACATGGAAGATACATTGATCTGAATACCAAGTTTTGCCCACTTCTATGTTGATACTTACTTTTATCTTGAGTAATAACTGTTCCATTTCTATATTATCATGGTTGTTTTTTCTATGTAATAAGATTCCAACCACCCTCCATTCCTACTTATCTGACAGTCTCTCTGTAAACCCAAGATTATTGAATTAGTACAATACCAATATTATCGGTTTTGTAGGGCAGTTGAAGGATAAGTTTTCCTTTCGGATCTTACTTCTTATACACAATACTTTTACTTATATTGTTCAAGTCCAGTACAAACAACCATATAAACAGTGCCCCGCCGCCTTGGTAGCTCTTATTTATTTTATAGAATCATATGCTGAATTTCTGTTAGCATTTTGTAAGTAGTAAGTGTGAGTAGTTAGTAAGTTAAAAAAAAACAAAACCGATTTTGGTAAAACGCTAATACTAAAAACAACGTGAAAACAATCAAAATATATAATAAAACAAATATACAAAGATTAATGCTAATTTTTATATACATTAAAATCCTAATTCATCACTAGTTTCTTCTAAATTATTAGAATTTGTTCCAGGAACAACCCTGCAAAACGGACAATAACCTTTCTGAAGAACTTGCAGTTCAAAATCGTCGATGTGGAAAAACTAAAAATGCTCTATATATACTAATTAGTTTTAATAGTAAATAACATACTTTAAAGCAGGACGAACAGAGAATAATTTGAACGTCGGGTAATAAATTACGGTAGAACTGGTATCGTAGTGGTGGCTTTCTTTTACAAACCAAAACTGTAGAACTGTCTAACGACAACAGTATTTTGCGATTAACGACAACTGCCTTATATTTGCTTTCGTCGTTCTAAAAAATTGATAAGATGCTGAGAGTTTTAATATTTGTATAAACTTACGTTCAAATTAATGACTTTTGATGTAAACGTATCATCTAAGTCATCAGCATCTAGGTCCATTTGAAGAGTTTCGCTAGTTTCGTTAATTTCCTGTTTCCAGTTGTCTTTGTCTTGAACTGTTTGTGGCGTTTCTATTAAGCGCACAGCCTCATTATCTGATATAGAATCGTCTATTTCAAATTCCACCAGAGGCAGAGTTTCTAAAATATTGAATTTAGAAATAATTGTTTACCAGGTACAAAACGTACCAAAACTAACGTAAGAATATACAAATTTATGACCACAGTTTACGCATTTGTTACTGTTAGCCGCTAATGGATTGTATGTAGAACATCGATAGCACATCGGCAATAATTCTTCTGGATCACTATATGCTCTGGCTCTAGAAGCAATTGTTGAAATTTCCACTTGTTCTTGGAACTTTACTGGTATAATAAGTGATTGGATTTTGTCAAAAAGTTGTTTTGCTAATTTGTTGGCTCCTAAAGTGCGAGCTTGCTTTGCTAAAGAATATAGAATTGAACTTTTATCAGTTAAGGAAAAGACAAAACTTTAGTATAAGTACTCAAATAATCCTGTAATCGACATTGTTTTTAGTAAAAGGATACAACAATAACACTCCTTTAGGTTTGTTCTGTGCCGTTTGCGCCATAAGAAACCTTGCAATGTTGAATAACGCTTCAGGCATGTAAGAAGTGAAAGGATCTTCCAAATATCTATGAAGTACATTGTAAGCATAATAAACTTCTGCAAGATGTTCGTTCTCATAAAATCTCTTCAACATGTCACTATTTTTATTTTTCCTACAAATGCAAAGTATTTAACGCGATAGACTTTTGTTTCGACTTACACATCTTTGGCTAAATCTAAACACTGTCTTGCCAAGATCCAATAATAATATCCAGCATCCTGAAACCTGCTTTCATTTACTGCATTATCTGTTAGCTGTTGAAGAACATTAAAAGCTTCATCCGGATGCCCAGCCAGGTAAAAAGCTGGATAAAATGCATTAGGCTTCATTGAGACTATAAAAATTAATTTACCTTTTTGTGATTGTACAAATTTATCGTTTTCCGCAAGCCAGTTAGCGTACGGTACATAAACTAAAGCTTTATATTGAGGTTGCGTTTTTACTAGCGCAAATGCTTCATCCCACTGTTTAGTCTCGATGTGTAATTTTAAAACAGCTTCGGAATCTCCTAACCGCCTATAAATTTCAGCAGCCGCGGAGGAATCGTTGAGTTGTTTTAAATACTCCGCAATTGATAGTAATGACGAGCGCTCTGTTTTATCTAGACGATGACCAAGATCGGCCAATCTAACACAAACACATTTATTAGTAATATAATGTAGCTAATAACAGTGCTAAAGTAAACTCGATAAAAGTTACAATCTACTTACTGTTCACTCCATCCTTGTTGCCCCATGATTTCAATTGCCGATTGTGTTTCTCCAATCGACAGAAACATTTCTACTGCAGCTTTAAATTCATTGATACTTTTAGCCCATTCGGCTTTTTGTCTAACCAAGCTCACATTGTCTCCACTACCTAAATAATCTTGTGCCAAGTCGAATTTACGTAAATCAGTGTACATCGCAATAGCTTTGTTTTCGTGTCCAGCTTTTACATACAACCTCGCGGCTTCTTTGAACTTTCCTCTATACGCATAAACATCACCCACAAACACATCTTTGTTGTTTTCCCCTTTTTCCTGTCTATCCTAAAAAAGTACGTTTAAATAATGTCAACAAAGTTAGTGTCAGTACTTGTATATCACCGATTAATTCCAAGTAATTATAATCTTGCAATTTAATAAAACCAAGTTTGGCAACTTCGAGGTCTAAGTTCTCTAAAGCAGAAAATGCCAGTTCTTCCCAGTCGCCATCAGTAACGCCTACACAAAAAAAATACGATACCTACATCAAACCAACTCTCACAAATCGAAACTACCTAAACAAGCAATTTGATATGCTTCCTTAAACAGCTTTTTCTCTATGCATTGAAACATTGGTGCGCTCAATGGCAGTTCTAAAGTAGACATTGTTGAACCATTTAGACAAAACACTCTAGAACCCGTTAAACCAACCACAAAACCAATCAACTTCTGTTTATGCGGCAAAAATCCTGAAACTTTAATAGAAAGACAATTGTTACCACTAAAAGCTATCATATCCTCATAATAATTGTTCCAAACAGCACTGTTAGTATTTGGTTCCTAAAAAAATCGAAGTAATTTATTATTTTTGAGCCGAATGTTATCTCACTTGAAAACATAGATCGTTTGTATTTGTGTCAAAAACCTGGCACAAACCGGTTTCATCAACAACGGCCAGTTTTTCTTTGTTTCTACTTAAATCTAAACATCTTATCGACGAGTTCACTGTTATTTTTAAGACCGGAAATGAATTGTCCAAATGAATTTGCCAAACCTTAAAAATGGAATTAATTTTGTTGCATGCAAGAAAAATATTACAGACCTGTCCGTTCTTAAGGCCTAAAATAAGACCTTCTTTTGTAGGTAATCCTCCAATTACTTTGATGTATCTAATTGCACTTTCAAAAGTCCATTCTCTTTCTTTGACCCCGGCAAATGTTAAACTACGTAGTTCTCTTTCTTGACACACAACTAAATGTTCTGCGCAAACTACTAACAAGCTGCAATCGAGCTTTTGAGTAATTTTTTCTTTGACTCGATAGTGCATATCGTTAACATCTTCTGAATACAATTCATAGATGACTACGCGTTCAGGTAGTTGAACCTACAATATCTATTTGCATTAGAATCAACACTTTTAAGATAACATACAGCAAGACGATGCTTGTAAATGGCAATCTTCTTGATGAGATCTCGACACTTTATCCTCACTTTTTGTTCTGTTAATAAATGCTGTATTATAACATCAGTCATGTGTTCTCTAAAGGCATATCTTTCTCTGTACAGTCCGTGAACTGTATTAAAAATAAGTTGATAATAAGCGATAGTACCATCTTGACATCCTAATGCCTAAAAAGCTTATATGTTAATAACAACTTCTATGTAAAACTTTTTAAAACTTACTACAAAGTTCGAATTTGGATGGGCCGCACAGCACCATACCCAAGAATTTTGTTGATCGCCAATTACACCCATTTTAATCCCTTCGCGAGTGTACAAGCTGCAAGCCTTATTCGTTCCAGCAACTAATATATATTCACCATTAGGAAAATACTGCAGGTTCAACGCATCGAAACCCATATTTCTTTCTTTTCCAATTAATTTTCCATTTAGAGAATAAAATGATAAGGTACTATTCCAATCGGTAACACATAAAATATCAGTTGGATCGTCTTTAGATGGGTTCCATGAAATTGCCCAGATTGAAGGATTTCCAGCACGCTCAATTCGTGCCTTTTCGTCGCCCTCCTAATTGATTTTATTAATCAAAGTATTTAATAATGTTAGGATGTAATGAATTTAGGATATTAAAACAAAGGTCTAAGTCAGAATTATTACCTTTAAATATAACCATAATATTGTCAACATATCTTTTATGGTAAATAAAATGTTTTTTAATTAAATTATTCAAAAAAAGGTTCCTAATTTCTAAGTTAGTAAGGAAAATTTCAGCCAGTATAGGTGAAAGATTGTTACCCATAGACAGACCTGTTTTTGAATATAAGTTTGATTATTAAAATTAAAAAAAATTGGATTTAAACATAATTTAGACAATCAGATAAAAATTCGCAAATATGATCAGGAAGGTTAGATTCAAATAGATGTTCATTAACAATATTTTGGCATTTTATAAAAGGAGTGGTTGGAAAAAGATTCACAATATCAAAAGACATAAGAAAACAATTCATATCTAAAGTCAAACCAACTAATTCATCAGATAGTGATTGTGAATTAGAAATAGAAAAAGGAAATTGAAAGTTAAGGTAAGAACGTAAAGTTTGATTTAACCAAGATGAAATTTTAGAAACAGGAGTGTTATAAAAAGAAACAATAGGTCTAATAGGGTTGTTTAATTTGTGATTTTTTGGAACGCCATATAGAAAAGGCAAAGAAAGGTTCATTAATAGTAAATTATAATGTTTTGTATTCAAAAATTCAGACAAAATATCTTTGTTCATGTCAATGAAATCTTTAACTTTGTTGGAGAATAAAAGAAAATTTATATTAGTATTTGGGGAAATCATCAGAGTCAAGAAAGTTATTAACTTTGTCAATATAATCAGTTTTGTTCATTATAACCAAAGTATTACCTTTATCAGCTTTAGTTAACTATAGATTATGTCTCTTTTGTTTTAATTTAACAGCATTTAATATTTTATTGTTAAATTTTCCGTGAGACAAAGTAATAGTTTTTTAACTTTTCGTTACAAATAGCTCTAACATAATTAGAATCAATAAGTTTGAAGTTTTATTGAAAATGTATTCTAAATCAATTTTGAATTCATTTAAAAGCTTAGTATTAAGATTATTATTATTATTGTGTTTGAGACCAAGTTTAAGAAAATAAATCTCATCTTTTTCCAATTTTGAAGTACTTAAATTAATTAATCTATTTTAAAAGGTAAAGTCTGGAATCTGACTAAATACAAGTTGTGTTTGTAAATGTGAATTAAAAGATACTTTGTATTATTTTTTTAATTTTTGAATTAAGTTTAGTAAAAAGTTGAGAACCAAATTCAAAAACTTCATCTTTAACAAAATTAATAATTAAATCAATTTCTAAATTATGTAAATATTGAAAAAGAGTGGAATGTTGTTTATATAGTAATAGATTTAAACTGTTTCTAACTTGATACCAGTGTTTAATTTCATTATGTAGCCAAGCTTGTTTACCTTTAATTATACCGTTGATTGCTTGAACTGATTTATTTTTAGTCGTAATTTTTTTGTATATTATATACAATGTGTCTACTTAAGTTGGCAACATATGGGAAACTTTTTTATTATTAATTTTACGAAAAAAAGTGATTCTTTATAAAAAGTTTTGCATGTTCTAAAATCTAAAATACAATCATCAGATATTAATTTTTTTCAATCGTGTACGCGGTTTGTCAAAAAATATGAATTTTGCTCAAGAGTAAAGTACCTTTATTTTTGACAATATCGAAAATTGTTATTAAAAAAAGTTGATCAGAACCAAAAAAATACCTTCAAATATGCAATTACATGCTGCTACTTAAATTTTTTTTCCTATTTTTGTCTACAATAACAATGCAAATATAAGTGTAGTTACGTGAAGTCTAGGATGCACTGATGATGCACAAATGATATGTTTATAGCAAGAAATGTTTCACAGTGAGGTTGAAAACATCAGTTGTATTTAGTGAAATTTGATAGAACGTATTTATAAAATTTAGTAGAAATGCCAGCAACATTAATTACTGAAGATAAAATTGAAATTGTGCTAATTGTGGGCGACAATTATAAAACGTATCGAGAAGCTGCAGAAATTTTTAATGACCGACACCCAGAGAAAAATCTTCACTACGGCACAGTAAGGAAAATATTAAACAAATTCAAGACTTTTGGAGATGTAAGTAATAAATTTACCAACAAACGCCAACAACGGGTTGTCAATGATGACATGGAATTTGAAATAATGCTAGCAGCAATCGAACATCCTAAAAAATCTTTGCGAACAAGGGCAGCTTCCATGTCATATCCTATTAGAAAGAGACGGTTTCAAAAATTTGAATAAAGAACAGGTTGCACCCATATAAGCCCCAATTTATTCATACGTTAAGACAAGGAGATCGTAATAGACGCTTTGAATTCTGTTGTGATATCCAAAGAATGTTAGAAGATAACCCATTTATGGGAAGACATTCTTTTTTCGGATGAAGCAACATTTACATCAAATGAAACAATTTCTTCCCAAAATTGGTGGAGTGATGCTAATCCAAATTTTACCATCAAAACTCGCGACCAGTATTCATTCAAAACAAATGTGTGGTGTGGAATCTACCGAAATAAAATAATTGGACTATTTTTTTTTCATGAATCTTTGAATGCAAACTGTTATTTAATCTTTTTAGAGAATAAATTAGAATATTTTCTTGAAAAAATTTCTCTCCTTCAACGTCAACAAATATGGTTCAACAGGATGGTGCTCCATGTCACAGTAGGTTAGATGTAAAGCAATACCTTGAAAATCGTTTTAATGGAAGAGTTTCGGGAAGAGTTATACATCGGTTTTCGGAAATTTTCTGGCCACCTCGGTCTCCAGATTTGACGCCACTCGATTTTGTCTTGTGGGGTTACCTAAAGCAAAAGGTGTATCTTCAAAGGCCATTTACAGATGTTGCTCATTTGGAAAGAATCATTACAGAATCGGTTCAGAGTATTACTCCGGCTATGGTTAGAAGAGTATTGAAAAACTCTTGCAATAGAACAATTACCTGTATTGACAGAGAAGGCGGATATGTTGAGGCATTCGTGAATTAAAGGGGATAATAATGTTCGTTAAAATGATTACAACAAAATTAATTATTATGGTATTATTTATTTAAATGCATCGTTAAAATGTTGCAAAACAGACATTAAAAAAGTCAATAAAACTAAGAGATTACTGTTTATTATTATTTTGTTTTGTGAGAGTTTCTGAATGGAACGGAAATCGTATCAGTATCGGTAGGTAATTGAAAAAAAAATTGTAAAAAAAAATTTTTTAAGTAGCAAGATGTAATTGCATATTTGAACATAGTTTTTAGTTTTGATCAACTTTTTTTAATAACAATTTTCGATATTGTCAAAAATAAAGGTACTTTACTCTTGAGCAAAATTCATATTTTTTGACAAACCGCGTACACGACGGAAAAAATTCAATATCTGATGATTGTATTTTAGATTTTAGAACATGCAGAACTTTTTATAAAGAATAACTTTTTTTCGTAAAATTAATAATAAAAAAGTTTCCCATATGTTGCCAACTTAAGTAGACACACTGTATATTGTCATTTTCACATAAACTGTATAATTTAAATTTATTTATTTATCTATTAATTTTAAGTATATTAAGAATTTTAAGGTTTAGAATTTACTATTAAGTTGATAATTTTAGAGCCCTGGTTATGACCATTAGGTTGAAACTTGTAGCTGCAAATAATTAATAAATAAAAAAGAAATATATGAGAAAGGCATTGAATTATTTACAATTAAAATATATAAATACCTTATTACGTATAGATATGACACCATTTCCAAGTCCCAAAGCTAAGTACAGCCCATCGTTAGTCCACGAACAAGTATTTATCCTATTCGAAACTTTATGCTTCTGCACTGCCTTTTGTTCCATAGTCCAGAAAGCAAAATCTGAAATTGCACACGATGCTAACTGATGCGACACAGGATTATATGCTAAACATTGCACTGCATCACTATGGCTGTATTTTAATAACCCTAAAAGTTTATTTGACCAAACGATAACCGTTTTATCTGCACTGCCACTAGCAAACTTCTGTCCATTTCTAGCATAAGCAACACAATATACCATATCTTTGTGGCCTTTAAGAGGTTGTATGAGAGCTCCATTGGCTGTATCATACACCAGCACACGATTACCACTCGCAACTACCAGCTGGGTGCCGTCTGGATCAAAGCACAGATCATAAATGCTAAAAAATACTATTGGTCGAAGAATAATAATTGCAAACATTTACTTACCATTGCTCAATCTTATCACTGTCTTGTATTTTGTCAACCCATTTAGGTAAAGTTCTCATTTTAAAGTATTTTGGTTGAAATTGATTTAAAAAGCATTTGTGTATATAAAGGAAGCCGTTGCCTTGCCGACCGATTACCGACAAGCACCTGTTACATCTACTTGAGGTTAGGCAACACTTCTTACTTATTGCTAATGTATTGTGTGATATTGTTCTGATTAAATTTTCTAAATCAGTTTATACATAAAAAATAAACAAATAAATTTATTTATTTAAAAGGAATTATCTACAGTTATAAGATTTTGATTTTTTCTATCTTTTTTTAGGTTCTTCCAAATGTCACTCTTCTTCGGTAGGATCAGGTAGGATAGCCATATTAAGTTCTTAACATTTTTGTATAGATGGTAGTAATATCGGTACATCTGAATACAAAATATGAATACAATTGATAGTATGCAACTAAAACTACAGAAACTCATAAATCTTATTTGGGCGTTCCTAACTTGTTCGTACTGGTCGTTACTTACAAAGTTATGCGAAATTTTCGACATTATTTACGACAAAAACAATAATTTTGAAAATGAGATCGCTATTACAATTTGTTATTTTACATTAAAGAATTTGACGTACGCATCGAAAATTAAAAAATGATTTTTATTTTTTGATTAAATCGTATTTTTAGCGAAATCATTTAATTAAAATACTGAACAAAAGGTAGCAAAAAGTCAAAATTTTAATGCGTAGGTCAAATTCGGTGCAAAAAATGAATACCATCATCTATTGCCAAAATGTCCATATTTATTCTTGGAAGCGTAATCTATGTCGAAAGTTTTCTTTTCAAAAATTTTCAATTACTATTTCGATACAACCATTAAACGTATAGGCAACTAAACCATCAACATGCCCCTAAAGCAAATTTCAGGTACCTACTAACTAAAGAGGTTAAAACTCTTCAACACAAACAGATTATCTAATAAATAAACAGTCTTTTGTTAAATTTATTTTGAAATTTTTGTATTTTTTTATAAATAGCAAGTTTAAAAATTGAAAGAAAAAACAAGTAGATTATTATTAAAAAAAAAAACAAGCAAAATAATAAAATATTTTATAAATAAGTTTTTTTGTAAACTGAGTTTGCTCATATCTCAAAAATAGAAAAGCATTTGTTTATATATGAATGTTTACTGCATTAACAAACTATTTATTTTAAATTAAATTTAGTTTTTTATCTAAAACTGTTATACTACAATTGATAATTTTATTTAATTATTCGTTAACCAAATAACGAAAAAAGGCAAAATAAGTCGTTATTGAAGAACATCTCATAACAATCATTGTTACATAATATTTTTTCGGTATTTTATAATGTACTTTGCTTTTGGTTTAAAAATTCCTAATTAAAATTGAAACATATTTTTATACAAATTTAGTATTTTAATTTGTTTTTTGAAAAATTCTATTAGTCTTTAAGCATGCAAGGTTACAAGTTGAAACGACAAAAGTTTTTATAAATACATAGTTAATAATAATAATAATTAGTATATTAACACAATAAACAAAACTCAAAGGATTCCAACTGGGACAGGAAAACCACTTGCTTTTGTCTCAACTTTATCCTTTTGAAATTTTATCAGTTTTGACATAAAACTTACAAGACTCAAATAATTTATTGAAATAGATGTTATACAAACATAACTGATATTGTCCGTCTATTTAGGTAAGAAGGACAAATATTTCCACTTTTGTTTCCTTATCATTTTGAAATCGAGAAAATAACTGTAATCAATACAATAATTTTTAGCAATGTAGCAGACTGTGTATTTAGCATTTCTTAAAAACAAAAAAAAAATATTTATATTTAACGCTTTCTTAAAAATATGAGATAGCTCAAAGAAGGTTCAATTCATATAATATAATTAAAAACTTATAGTTATTTAACAGTTTGTGTTTGTGTATTCACGACAGGTGCTTAGCAAAAAACATTATACATTAATTTCAACCTACACGATTTCTACAAGCATTGAGGATTTATTGTGGGTGCTAGGAACTCACAAAAAAAATATTGTGGGTTCAAAAAATAACTCGAACCCACGAACTCGGCGCATTTTTTGTCAAAAATGCATTTTTCTGATTCAGAAGTTCTTGAAACGTAAAATTTGCAAAAAAATTGCTATCGTTTTCTTATGGGAAAGTAAAGCAAAAAATTGCAAAAATATTTCTGTTAGTATTGTAACATTTTTAAAATATAATTTTTTCTTAGGAACGTCTGCTTATTTAGTAAGGATTCAGATAAAATTTTTAAAGTAATGGTTGTGTAAACATAAATCTTAAAAGGATTAAAGTTTTATGTGCGTAAGTCCGGAATCATATTTAGTATTCTCTATTTACCTATATGTTTGATAATAATTGACAAGTTATACTTATATTATTTTAACATCAATAAGAAATCACTAGCATTGAGTTAGCTGGTTTTATTACCTAGGTATTTATATAAACCTTTAAAAAGCCGGTTACAAGTATTAGTTTACATTGTCACAACCTTTAAGAGGATTATGAAAAGGTGTTTGTCATTTTACTGATTTTACAGTACCATCCGCATAGTAAAAACTGTACATTTTGAATGTAAAATGGGTTGTCTATTTAAATTATAGTTAGGCGCGTCAACAAAATTTTGTAGATCTCCTTAGAGGCCTTAGGGTAGTCAGGTAACTGATATTTTGCTGATATATTTGTTTGTATTCACTGTAATATAAATTGAATATTTTTCTTTCTTGAAAGTAATATAACACAAGTTCTTTTAAGACATTGTTTTGTTTGCTATTATATCAACCAATAAAAAATGTGTGTTTTTTTGGATGTTCTGATTTGTTTAGCGCTGGTAGTTTGTATTATATTCTTATCAAAAATGGATTGCCCAATTTTATGACGGTATTAATGTAACGTTCGGTTTCTTTGGCTACTAGACGATGTTTCCGCTATCTTTTCACACAATATGCGCTTATTGTATAATTTGCTTTTACAAAAAAAATATAATTGTATAAGAACGACTTCTTTAAAAACAATTTAATTATTTAGTTTTCCAAACTAAAGTTTATAATGAAATATTACGAATACCTATACATTTCAATAATTAGCAAACAAAATGGCGAGAAATAATGTTCTCAATGGGCTCAAGTAAATCAATGGAAATAAGGAAAAAAATAGAAACATCTATAAAAGAACAACTAAAAGTAGGCTTTAAAATAGCCTACGGAACAAGCCCAAAAACAAGTCTAATCGAACTAGAAAGCAATAATTCAAAAAACTAAAAGCAAATAAAATGACGCAAACACGGCAAAGATTAAGAATGCTGAAAAAAACTGACTGGCAAAAAAAGTAACATTAAAAATAAGCAAAAAACAGTAATCTGGAAAATAGGTACTTGGAATATAAATAAATTAGCAGAAAACATGTGAACTAGTTAAGGAATTTGATAAAGCAGATTTGGACATATTGGGTTAATCAAAAATCAAAAAGATAGAAACGGGAGAGGAAGTAATGGATGAAGGACACATATTGATATATAGTGGGCTAGATATTACACAAAGAGTAAAAGAAGGTGTGGGCAGTATGTTTAAAAAAGAGGAAGTAAAATATATAAATAAATAGAAGCCGATTTCTGAAAGGACATTAAAAATAGAGATAGAAATGAAAAACAAACAAATGTAACTTTTGTTATCGATTTCTGGGTTAATGAAGTCGCCTTGATTTATTTTAACAGTTTTAATAAATTTTTCACACACACAAAACTCCAAAATTTTGATACATAATTCGTACATAATATACCGCGCCTAGTTTCACCAATTCTACCTCCCTACTCTTCTTGCTCATGCGCATCTTATTGAAATATTTTCTTCAAAAACTATTACAAACTATTACTTAAAAATAAATGCTAACACTCGGCTATTCTGACATTTTTGGGCTCCTGACCAAACATCTTTGAAAACTATCTAACTAATTAACAAATATATGACATAATATATATACGTAAGTAACTTAAAATAATCGTACGAAATTAACCTTATCGTATTTTGTTTCACAACTCATAATCTTGTAACCTTTCTGGTCGGCGTTTCATACGTTGCAACCTTGATGACGATGGTGTTTTCATCTCACGGTCGATGCCCTTCCGTTCCGCCTCGTCATCACATTTCATTTGCTTATGTTCGTCGTTCGTGGAATTTTCAACATCTGATTCGGAGTTACTTTCCCCGTCAAAATTTCGGTAAATCTTCATGGTCGAAACATGCACATTTGTCGTATATTTTCTGCCCTGTTTTTCATCGATTGAACTTATTTTATATGTGTCATTTCCAAGGTTATGTATAACGACATATGGTCCCTTGTATTTCCTCTGGGTTTTAGTTGGTACTCCGGTGGCAGTAGGTGGTGATCTTACGTAAACGATATCTCCGGGATTAAACCCTTCATGTACACAGCGTTTTTCATCGTACCGTTTTTTGTAAATTTCTTGTTCGTGCGCAACCCTTTCACGTATTTCCGTTCGAGTTTCCGCTGTATTTTCATACTTTTCTTCAACATCCGCCATATTTCTCATTATGCCGTCCGTAAAACTAGGTCTAAAACCATATAAAGCTTCAAAGGGAGTTTTCCCTGTGGTTTTATCTATAACTTTATTCATATCTCTTTGCACTTCCCTTCAATCTTCGTCCCAATTTTTTTCCTTCTGCATTTTTGTTAAAATTACTGGCGTAATAACACGGTTAGCGCGTTCTAGAATTCCGTTTCCCATGGGATGTCGTGAACTATTTAATACATGTTTTATTCCATTTTGCAAGCAGAAATTTTCAAAAGTTTCTCCGGTAAAGCTTGTGCCTCTGTCCGTAACTAAAATTGTGGGCAACCCAAAGTCTGTCACAAATTCACGTAAACATCGTACTGATGTACTACTTTTTGTACTTTTCACTGCATAAAGTCGTATAAATCTAGTAAAACTATCGATAAAAGCTAGAATATGCGTATTTCCTTTTGAACTTTTCACGAAAGGTCCCAAATGGTCCGCGTGCACTCGGTAAAATGGTCTTTCGGCTAAGGGTATTGGATGTAATTTTCCGTATTGTTTTCCGCTCGGCACCTTCACTATTAAACAGTCAACACACGATTTTATATGTCTTTTTGCGTATTGTCTTATTCCTGAAACCAGTATTTTTGCGTAATTAGGTCAACACTTCTATCTACACCGAAATGTCCTGCAAGATCGTGAAACTTAATCAACGTGCTTTTCCGCATTGAATTTGGAATCACAAACAAAGTTTTTATTTCACCGTTCACTCGAATATCGCGTTTTAATCGTCCATTTGTCAATTTATACCCTTTTACTTGATCGTTTTCGAGTTTAGTTCTATCTGTTTTTGGTCTTCGTAATATGGAAACTATTTCTCGTAATGCCGGATCCCCATTTGTATTAACAAAATCCACTCTTCCTCGTCCATAATGCTGTAGACTTCAAGTCGCTTGTCATAAATTTCCTCCATCGTTCTACTTGATTCTTCTACTGGAGCTCGGCTCATGGCATCTACATGTGTCATCTGTTCTCCTTTTCGAAATTTCACCTCAAACTCGAATTCTTGTAAAAGATAACTCCATCTTGCTATTTGCGGACACGTAGTTTTGTTCAGATTAAGATATACAAGAGCTTGACAATCAGTTATAACGGTAAACTTAATTGGTAACAATAACTGTCGTAATCGGTCCACGCTCCAAACGATTGCCATCAGTTCTAACTTGCTACTGTGATAAGTAGCCTCAGTATGTGTTGTTTTCTTCGAAACAGCGTATACGAGGTGCATTTTGTTGTCTTCGCCTTTTTGTAATAACATTCCTGCTAATCCCCTTGAGGAGGCATCTGTATGTAGTTCTGTGTATGCCCTTGGATTGTATAGTTGTAGCACGGGTTGGGAAACTAGTAGCATCTTAATCTTTTCGAATGCTTGTTGTTGTTGATCACCCCACACAAAATTTGTTTCTTTTCGCGTTAAATCACTAATCGGTCTTACTATAGCCGCGTAACCACTTACAAAGCGTCTAAAAAACGATGTTATTCCCAGAAATCTCTTCACCTCGCGCACATTAGTTGGTTTTGGAAAATTCTCAATTGCACGTACTTTATTTTCTCCCGGACTAATGCCATTCTGTGACAGTTGGAAACCCAAATATTCCACCTTAGGTACACCGAAATAGCATTTTCTTAATTTCATCGTCAAGTTAGCATCCCGTAAAGCTTGAAACACCAAACGTAATTTCTGAAGCATGTCTTCCCAATCCTTCGCCGGTATCAGTAAATCGTCTAAAAATGCCATTGCCACTTTATTCCTCAACGGTCCCAAGACCTTCGCCATCAATCGCGCAAAAAAACTCGGACAATTCGTTAGTCCGAAGCATATCCGTTCAAACTGACCTGTTTCGTCGGGTGTGATGAAAGCGGTTTTTGGTTTCGCCTCATCCGTCAGTGGCACCTGAAAATACGCGTTTGCCAGGTCCAAGGTTGAGAATATTTTACATCCAGATAAATTTTCAAACTGGTCATCCAAATTTGGTAATGGGTAATGCTCTTTTACAGTTTGTTGGTTCAATTTGCGAAAATCAACCACTAGTCTTGGTTCACCAGTTTTCTTAGTAACACAGGTGATGCATATGGTGATGTGGTTTCCGTTGCTATTCCACACTGTTTCCATTCTTTCACTATCTCAGCTATTGTTTGTCTATCCCTTGCCGTTACCTTGTACGGTTTACCTTTCACTGGAACTCCACTGTCAACTATATCCATCTTCATTAACGTTGTGCATCCCAATTCACGTAAGTTAAATGCAAAACATTCGCGAAACTCGTTTAATAATTGTACTAAATTTTCTCTATCCTTTCCTAATACACTTTCGTTCATATTTACTTGCTCGTCGACGATTTGTTTACATTCCACATCGGTATTAGATAAGCGTTTTTCTTCAACGTACTCAAGGTCGTTTATGCCGTGTACCTTAGCTAGGCATTCTCCGGATTTTATCACTACCTCCTTCTCATTTTCATTTATTACCGGTGTCACGAATACGTTATCGTCATGTAACACTTTCACTAAGTTTATACAGTTTGGTTTTAGAATACATTCGTTCACTGCCGTTATTCGAACTGGAGCGTTAGTGCTTACGTCGATTTGACACATCTCTTTAAAGGGTTCTTGATAACGCAATCCAAAACTTAAATTACCCTAGTAGAAAAATTTGTTTCTGTAATATTACAGCAACGATTTTCAGAATTGAAAAAATGCTTCAGAATCGTTTCAATTTTGTTACAATTTCGCCAAATGTCCCTCCTTTGTAACGTTTTTACAAATCATTAACATGAATTGCTTTAAAAATGTATTTCAAAGATGTCCAGTATGATTCAGAAAGTTAGTTTCGGAACACTCTTGGATCATTTGTAAAATTAAACATAGTAATACAAAAAATGTTTCATAAAATCGTTTCTGAACGATTTCAAACATTCCTGTAATTAAATTTTTTGAATCGTTTCTATATAAGCTTTTGTTACACCATAAATGATTTTTCAAAATCATTTCCAATTGTTTTTGAAGAATAAGGGAGATAATGTTTTGAATCGTTTTTGTAACGATTGCAAATAATACTTTATTGCACATGCCGAATCATCTTTAATACATTTCGTAAATATTCTAAAAATTGTTTTTATAATCATATCAAAATTGATTTAACTTTTGCTTTCATAAATGATATTAAGGGTTCGGAAATTTCCAAACTATTTATTCCACAGCCGTAGCATGTACTAAAACACAAATTCTTATAATTTCATGAATCATTTATTTTCGACGAATAGTACCTATATAAAACAATACACTATTATATACTTATTGATTACATTATATTATCATAGAAAACTTTACATAACGGTTGTTTTATATATTTCTTAAAGATTACATATTTTAACTTGTCATTAACAGAAATGAGTTATAAATGAATTAAAATCAAAAATAAATTATTTAATAAAATACATAAATACACAAAGCTAAGTAATTTTTTGGGCATTCAGTAGTTAAAATCGACGTAGATCACAGTTGAAGCCTGTTTTAGATCAGAACGTTTCACTCTTGTTGTTGCAGAACGGAACCATACGCTAGCTTTCAGTCATCTCCGGAAATAATTTTCGAGCGACAACTATAAAAAATTAATTTATTTTTAGAACTAAATAATACTACTATAAGTACTAATAATTGCAAATAATATACAGAATAATCAAAACCGTTCATATAGAAATTAACCGAGTGGTTTGTAAAATTGTTTGAAATTTCAAGATTTAATAAATCCCATTTAATGTTATTTATATGTACACAATAAGAGAAAAACAAGTAACACAACAAATAAATATTACCTGCTTTTAAAAAATCAAACCTTAGAAACAGACTTATTTATACAATAGGAATACATTCATAGGAGAACAATGCATATTTTTATGTATAATCCCTTTCTTTGTCGGTAGAACGGATTAGATAGCTTGAAAATTTGAAAATTTTAGTACGTACGTGACAGAAAAATGAATGTACTGACCTAAAGGTAGGTAGGTTGGATACCTCTTGAACAAATCCTACAACAATTTTTAAATATGTTAGACATAAAGACATAAAATTAAAATAACATAATTTGCACTGGCAAATAGAGCTTCGAACAAAAGCCATTTGCGTATGACAAATGAGAAGTTTGATAGATTACCTAATTTAATAAATTAGAAGCAATACTTTTTTTACATTGTACAGCGATGCAGTTGCGAAACTAACGGCCCTGTAAATCCCTCAATCTAGGGGTCCCGAACCATAAAAGGCCCCTAGAACTCCAAACGATATGGTGTGAATGTTAAGATAGTCGTCGATGTAAAATTGTTTAAAAAACAAAATAAAGATGCTAAGTGATGAAGTGGAATGTCTGAATACAGTAAACGACAATAACACATTATTTTTTAATACTCCGCCTAAGGATAATTAAAATAGTGCTGATTTTTTTCTTAATACTGTTAATAAAATATATTACAACATAGCTGAAAATAATAAAAATTTGTTTCTCTACAGTTTTTAAATAAGATGGATAAAGTATAATCCTATTCAAATAAACTAAATTGATGAAAAATAAAACAGTATGTATGTATAGTTTTTTCAAAAAAATTATAATTTTTCGATTTCAATTAATCAATTTTTAATTTAAATAAAAATGAAAATAAAAAATTACTAAGAGTCTTAATACCCAAATTGCAAAATTATGGATTAATAAAATTGATTCAAAGGTCAAAATAAACACTTCAGGTTTAATATTTCACTGCAATATATTTGATAAAAAAATGTTTATATTAGATAAAAATAAAG
The DNA here is from genome assembly GCA_035610365.1 of Aquatica leii. NCBI lineage: Eukaryota > Metazoa > Arthropoda > Insecta > Coleoptera > Lampyridae > Aquatica > Aquatica leii. The sequence goes on along the minus strand of CM069435.1, from coordinate 43,936,428 downwards.
CTTGGTCTTTTCCAATACTGTATTTTTTTTTCTTCACAATTGTTACTTTTGCCTTAATATGCAAACATCGTCAGAAGAAATATTTCAATTAAAATTTCAATTGAGACAAGATGACGTAAAATAATTGAATTAAACAAGCATGATGTAAAATCAACAATAACATTTTTCAGATCTACAAACAAATAAAATTAGAGTCACCTTTAAAATTAAGTTTTTCAGATCTACCAAATTTATATAACAATTTTTCTCAAACTAAAGTTTCAATATCCCAAATTGAAAAGATTGGAGTCTATAAACTCGTCAGTTCTTGTATATATTTTATATATGAGTCAAACTAAGAAGTCTTAAAAAACCAGATTAAAAAATTATTTAAAAAAGATCAATAATTCTACAGGATACAATCCAAATTAAATAAAATCCACTTTTGCTCAACACTTATTAAAAAATAACCATACATTCAATCTAAACAACTTTTTTCAAATCCAAATTTATTAATTTTAAACGAATTAGAAACGTGTTTTATAATTCAAACTAATGAAAACGAATTAATCAATGATCATAAGGATTCCCATTAAAACTTAATTATAAATCTTTAAAATCCTTCAATTTCATTGTTTTAATGTTTGCACATTAAGGCAAAAGAAACAATTGTCATGAAAATTAAAAATAAATTATTGGGAAAGACAAAGCTATATCTTTATCTAATATTATATTACACTCAATGTTAAAAACATGGATCGATTCATCTTTATAATATTTGTACTTATTAAAAACGATTAATTAGTATCTCAGTAGCAAAAATGTAAAAATTCATAAATTATATGAATACCAATAACCAGTGTTGTAAATAGATAATTTTTAAATTATATAGATACTGATAATTTTTTTTCTTGTAAGAATTATCTAGTATTAGATAATAGATAAAATATTTAAACTTTATTTAGATAACAGATAATAGATGAAATAAACTAGGTAGTAATAACGATAGATGGAGTTCATTTGAAGAACTACTATGGAATGTGGGAAATTACTGAAGAAAAACATACATATTGTAACTTGAATTTTACGGAACACTGGATTTTTATAAATTTTATTTAAATAATTTAAATAAAAAATTATATATATACAGATACATATAACTTATATATTTTTGATTGTATCTATATACATATAAATAGATAAAAAATATGAATCTAGATTAATTTATCTATATAAATTTATATAGATAATTTACAACACTGCCAATAACAATACTAAACTTACCATTGACATTATTAAAAACGTAAGAACACTACACTGCAACAGATGAGTTTTTCTCGATTCTTGTATAGAGATTAAATTTCATTTACTGTCGACAAACTGTAACCGATTTAAACCTTTTAAAAGCAGGTATACTCTATTGAAAATATTTTTCTTAGAATTGTCAAACAAAACTGTTTAAAAATTCTGTGCACGACAAAATAATATATCAAAAACGTTTCTAGGAATCATTTTTTAGATCATCTAATATGATGATTTTGTATCAATCTACATTGTTACCAGAATGATACTGAAAATAATTCAACAATTCATGTTAAAATGATGTTTTAAAACGATGTTATATTATAAGAAATTCGTTTTACCAAATAATGCTTTATTAACTTTTAGAATTGATCATGAAAACGTTTCGTCTGCAATACATAAACAATTTTAACTAACTATTTTTTGAATCACTTATTAGTTATTATGGAATTGATTTGGATATACTACAAAACTGTTTTCATGTACAATACCATTGCATTAAAGTTGTGACAAATTAAAATGATTTGAAATCATTTTGTTCTACTAGGGTATCGCCCACCTTCACGTACGCTACTTCAGGGTGTTCGGTAAAATTCTGTCCAAGTAAAACAGAAAAAGGTTGAATATGAGTCGGCACTACATGTAATTTTACATCATCCATTTCTACGTCGTCTAGTTTAACTCGCGCGTGTACGAAACCACTTGAGTTTACGCTATAATTTCCGTAACACATTAACGATGTATCTCCCGGTTGAACTGATAATTTTAATTGACATACCGTTGCATCTGTTATCGTACTTACAGTCGCACCCATATCAATGAAGCACTTTATCGGTTGTTGGTTTATTTCGACTTCTCTATGGAATTTAGTATTTTTCGTCTTATTTTCACAAACGATGTTTATCTTCTGTTCATCAATCTTCTTTTCAACCTTGACTTTTGTACGTTCGGGGCAGTCTTTACTAATGTGACCCGTTCTTTTACACGAATAACAATTTAATCCTTTTGGTTTATCACACTGCCAGCTTTTGTGTGAACCTTCTCCGCAGTTATAACAACGTTTATCTGAAGTCACTTCTGTAGGCTTTTTAATTCCTCCATTTTTGTAATGTTTCGCTTCTACGTTCGCTCCTTGTGGCTTCGCCCATTTTGTCATGTCTCTGTCTCTGTCGGGCTTTATTCTCGACAATCTTTCTTCGTTTACACTAAGAAAATCTTGGAGGTCGTGTAATAATTCCACCGCATTAGCTTGATGTCTCGCCATTGTCACGTTTGCTAGTGTGCGATCCCATAATCCAATTAAAATTTGTTTCTTTGTATCCTCGAAATCTAGCCCCACTTCGGTACATAATCTATTCTTTTCATGAAAGTATTTATTTAGAGATTCACCTTTCCTTTGTACCCGTTCGTTCATTTTTTTCCACTTACTTGCCGTATCTTCTCGACCCACAAACATTTTTTCAAATTCGTTCACAAACTCTTGAAAAGTTTGTAATTTCGCACTGTGTGTTTGATACCAATGATATGCTCTATCCGTTAGATGTGATTGGGCTGTCTGGAGTCCAAATTGTTCTGGCCATTTGTGTAGAACTCTCATACCTTGTAAACTTGTAATCAATTCACGTCCATCGTATGTTCTTATATTTTTTGTCAAGTCAGGCATAATATGATATGCAGCCATTTCTTTGTGATTTATTTCCGTGGTTGCTTCACTTCTGTTCTGATTTTGTGAAGTCGTAATTTGTGAAATGAGATTTGCAAACATTTCGTCTCTTCATCTGTTTTCCTGCATTATAACATTAGTTAAACGGTCATTCTCCGTCACCATAGTTGCGCCCTCTACTTGTAAGCTCCTTTGGAATGTTTCAAATCTGTCAGCACCACCATTGTTTTCCGCCATGTTTTTCTCCATTATTAAAAGATCACCTTATCGCCGAACGTTGAGTGTAATATATCCCACTTCTGAAATGTTATCGATTTCTGGGTTAATGAAGTCGCCTTGATTTATTTTAACAGTTTTAATAAATTTTTCACACACACAAAACTCCAAAATTTTGATACATAATTCGTACATAATATACCGCGCCTAGTTTCACCAATTCTACCTCCCTACTCTTCTTGCTCATGCGCATCTTATTGAAATATTTTCTTCAAAAACTATTACAAACTATTACTTAAAAATAAATGCTAACACTTTGGTAGTGGTCTATGAACCAAATGAGTATAAAATAGTGCGAAAAAAAGACGAATGTTAGGAACAATTAACAGAAACAATTGAAGAAAGTACGCACTAAACTAGCAACATTGATGACTGTTAAAATAACTAACACATTTAGGTAACAAAAATACAATAACTAGCAGCGTGTTGGTAGTATCGTTATATTAACATTTACAAAACTTTTATCAATCTGTAAAGTTTTTATAATGTTTATATGGATGCATTACGTAGAGTTAACTCGTGTATTCTAACATATTATTGATGTATACTACCATTGATACTACTTAATTATATTATTAGAATTTTGATTTATAAAATTAAGTTATTTGTAGGTAATTGTATTTTGGTCAAGCTTTTATTTCTTACGAAGCTTAAATTTTGTGATGTAATACCCAATAAACTTTCCTCTTAATTTTGTCATTTTTGTTCCTTGTTTGTTCCTTTTCTTTAGCTTTAGTAGGAAGCATGGGAAGGAATTCTCGTATTTGTGCTATGCAAACACATTTTGTGCTTTCAAATTTAGAAAAAATATATTTGTTTTTTGCCAATTTAAAGAAATTCGTAAAACTTTGGAATTTGTAGTTGATGGGATGTTAGTGTAGATTTTGAGTTATATGCAAAGTACCAATTCATTATTCTTATTACGGAGTCGTATTTAATTAAAATTTCTTTTTAGATCGACTCAATCTACTTTGTTAGATGAAAAGATGCTGCAAACGAGACATGTTTTAACTAAGTAATTGGTCTGGATAAAGCAAAGCAAAATTGTAAAAATATTGAAATTTTATTTATGGTAAGAGGTTTCAGAGTATTTTACATTTTATAGGTTTAAACTTAAATCATTAACTAATGTTATTTCAAGTGCATATTATTGCCAAACTTGACTTTCGTGTTATAAACAGTTTATTTCGTTTCCTGTAGTTGTAATTTTTGTAATAATTTGTAGAATAAATCTTTTGTATAGTGTAAGTCGTTTAGTAAGTAACTCAAGCGATTATTGAGATATTTACTTTTTAAAAAAAGTTTTTATTTTTACATATGCAAAACTGTTACAATTTATAGTTGTTTCTATAGAGAATGGAAGGTTTAGAATCATTTAATATGTAGATTGTAGAGAGGATTAATTGTACACTTGAACTTTTAAAAATATCAGGTAAATACAAGTGTTACCTACCTGTTATAACTATTTTTTGGTGCATATTTAATCTTAAACCTTTAACAATAGAAACTTTCTATTCTACTTGAATGTTTACATACAAAATGTTTACAAATTCCTTGGAAAATGTTATCAGAAAAGAATTTTGAACATCTTTTGAATTTGCTCACTAAATGATTTATGTTTGCAAGTAGCTTATTGACTTAATTTACAATTGGTTTATTGACTTATGACAGGACTGTCTGAATTTTTACTTTGTAAACATTTTACTGAACGATTTCTTTATAATTACTTCAAAAGCTTTATATTTTATATAAACAGAATGAATGAAAATAAGTTTTCTACATTAAACAAATTTTTTTAGTATATGGACATTGTATGTTAAGTTTGCAAATTACTTTATTAATTAAATTAAAAATGATAATAGCATTGTATGCATTTAACCTGTGTTAAGTTACTAACATTGCCAATGCATTTAAAACTGCGCACTATTTATGTGATGGCAAAGTACACATTACATTGCACAGATTTAACCGCCATTCTACATTTAACCTGTGATAAAATACGTAACTTGCCGATGCGTTTACTCTGCATTTAGTTACGTCTCTAGGGACGACATAATGCGTAATTATTGTTGGTTCAATGCGATTTATGCATTGGAAAGATTCATACGGCAATATATCGGCCGGCGTGACACCTGGTTACCGGCGGTGCACTTCAAATGAGTCTACTGCCAGCATTTTGAGTGCCGGCTAAAGAGTATACGTTGTCAGTACGTTTACTTAATTACGTTAAATTACTGAGAAATCTCGAACACTGATGTGAACTTAACATACTGAAGTAGTACATTTACAGAATTGTGTTAGATGACAGTTGTCATCACATCGATATGAAACAATAGCGTATAAATGCTATACAGCAACAGAATAGCAATTTTATAAAACAACAGAATTTCATAGTTATAAAACAAGAGTACGCCAAAGTTATGTCAATCTTATAAAACAATAGTGTGTCAACGTTATAAAACAACAGCACATCAACGTTACAAAACTACAGTGTGTCAGCGTTATAAAATAACAGCATATCGCTGTAGTTGATTGTAACTTTAATACCACAATGTTATTTACCCTGACACAAGAACTTATGATAACGTTGCTGTAACAGTGAGGATTATTAAAACACAATGTCACAGGTTACTTTGGTAACGTTGTACAAATGGTAATGAGAGGATATTTTGCATAGTGGGTAAAAAGTTGCACCGCTTGCTAATTATTTTAAAATTATTAATTTTAGCATCATCGACTGGAAAAAAATGAAGCATTGAAAGTGGACACCCAATTCTCCTATGCGACCGGCTATCTACAAACGTATACTTATAATCAGTGGTAATATCAAAACCAAAACAAATGGTAGCAAAATACAACCCACGGAAATGAGATTTCTACGAGTTATAACGAATATTACCAAAAGAGACCATATTAAAAACGAAGTAGTAAGAGAGGAACTAGAAGTAGAATCGATCCTAGACGGTATTAAAAGACAACAACTAAAATGGTTTGGACATATTGTTAGGATAGGTAAAGAAAAAATAACAAAAAGAGTATAGGAGGCAAAATCACAACAAATTAGAAAACGAGGCAGGCCAAGATATAATGGATTCTACCTATCCTGGTTTCTTCTCATTTTACTTCTTCTAACTTCTGTCGGTTTTTGTTTATGCTTTCTGGTGTTCATATGTTTATTGTTACGTACTGTTTCTTCTTTTTTTTGGTTTTGCTCAATGTCTTCTATGTATATTTCCATCGGCTGAAGGTTTGATCCTATAGTTTTCTTTATTTTAAAATTTTCAATATCTTTCTATCCCTGACAATTTGCGAGGGTGTAATCTATCACCGACTCTTCCTTGCTTGTGAATTCTCCTCTTTTCTTCTCTTTGTTTTTATTTAAAATATCCCACCCTTTCTCTCGACACATTTCTAGTAGTTCCTTCGCTTCTTTATTTATTGTCTTGTCCTTGGATCTGTTTTTCCTATACGGCCGTCCTCCTTTTTTTACTCTCTTTCCCAATTCTTGCATTAAAATCTCATCTTATTATCAAACTGCCTGCTTTTATCTCCTTTAATAACCCTTCAAAGATTCTTCTAGTGTTTTTTGTATTTTGGTTATATACACAGTCACTATTTTAAAATCTTTTTTCTGCTATTGTATGTTTCCTTCTATTATTTATTATTCCTCTGGTCTGTTAAGCGTCCGTTATTTTTTCCTTTGTTTCCCACTCTCTTTTTACTCTTGTAATTATTCCTCCTTTTGCTCTTCCTTGATACATGATGTACACCCACACAAATTCATCACTGCTCTCTACATCTTTTCCACTGAATTTCTTTGAGTCACGTTTCCACCAGCCCTACGATGCCTATTTTTTTTCTCTTATTTCTCACTTCAGCCACGTTCCAGAATAGAATTTTAATGCCCTTGGCTTCTCTACTAACTCGTTTCTTACATTCTTATCTTTTTGTTGTGCTGTTCCTTGTTGTCTTCTTATTTTACATCTCTTTTCTTGCCTTACTTAGTTTTCTTTCTCTTAACTTTAAGACTCTCTTCACAAGTAAATTTGGAAATATCCTTTTTTCGCGCTTCCTATTTCTTCACCTTACTTTTATTTGTAAAAATTTCTGTTTTACAATTTTACATTGTCATGCCAAAATCTTCTCGGGAAGAAGACAGTAAATCGATTTTATAGAGTTCAGGGTACAAGATTTTGTCATCGTTCTCGTTGAAAACTTGACATACCTCGGGCTATAGTCATCACGTAAAAATGACGCCAGCAAAAGTCACGAAAACGGCGTCGGCAATAGCACGGCTTATTCCTAACAAGGCAGATCCATTAATGATGAAAAGAAGGCTGATAGCGACTGTCGTCACCTCCACGATTCTATGCACGGCCTCGGTGTGAGCATCAGGAGTGATGAGGATGCGCAAGTGTCCGAGCATATAGTCAACAGGGTGCAAAGGAAAGTTTGTATACACAAATTATTTCGGCGTATAGAACAGTAGCCACAAAGGTGGCCCAATTACTACCAGGGGCTATATACTAGGATTTGGTGTCACTCGAAACGCTAAAAATCAGGTATGACAATAAGCCGTCTTGCCAAGCCTAGTGTGAGACTATGGCAGAGCAGCTTGAAGAGCAAGTAGACTCATAAAAAATGTCAAGAGCTGGGTTAACAAAAAACTTGGCAACTTGAACAATCACACTACCAGGCTTATACGGACACGGCTGCTTTGTCATATATATAAACAGCATACAAAGAAAATGACTCTGAGGGTATATATTGTAGGGCAGTGGACAATCTAGAGCAGACGATTTTTGTCTCTTCAAGATAGACTAAAGCTTAGAGGACAACTGATCAGTCTGTCCTCTGAAACATTGATACAGTACGCATTAATAAGCAGAAAGCATTTGGATAGCCTCAGTACTTCGATAGAGATGATAATTGGTGAGAAAGAAAAAGACTTCATAAGACTAGAGAAGCTTGGCAAGAGTCGATATCATAAGCTCAAAGAAAGTAGGTACACAAATGTCATGACCAGCTGCCTACCAGTACTGTTTTTAATTGCGTGTTGTCGACATACTGTATATAGATATATACACGTCTAGTAAGTAGGATTTTTTAAATTCATCCTGTGCTATGTGATATACAAATTTTATACAACCGACATAGAACGCAATTTTCTTTAACGTCGTTACTGTTATATTTTATTATTACCCAATCAACAAGGAAACGTTTTTTTAATATTTCTTTTAACGTTTTGAAAAGATATATTTACATGTTTAAAAACATTGCAAAAACGTCTTAATGGCCAAATTTACGTTGCAAGTACAAAACCGTTATTTAAATATTAAAAAAATGTTTTAGAAAATATGTTTAAAATGTATTTAAAATATTGTAGTATCAATGAATAGATAAAATATTTTTAAAACGTAACAAAAACATTTTTCTAAAAAACATTTTTTATTTCAACTATTTTAAAACGTTGTAACGTTTTTAAAACACGAAAAAAACGTTTCCTTGCTGATTGGGTAGATATGTTTTGTACATATTGAGATAGTTATTTATACTTTAATTATATTTTTATTATGTTATATATATGTGTCATATTTAAAGCTCGGTCACAATTAAGCAAAATGTATTTGTGATTTTTCTACATGAGTTGCAATATTTTTTATAGGATCTCTTCCCCAACGAAAAAATTCTTCTAATCGTGTCTAGTTTCTGTTTGCTGCTTTGCTTGCGCACTAAAATTAGTATACCCTAGACTTTATTTGCACTGGAACAAGTCATCACTAGTGTCGTAGCTTCTTCGCCAAGTGTAGTCAGTATATACACCATAGCATCAGTGTCATTAGATTTTCATTTTTCTCGTTCAGTATCAGATAAACTTAGTTTAATGGACTTATAAAACACAATGTCAATCAGACCATGCATCATTAATACTAACTGAATCATTTTTCATTTGGTCCAATTTTCTGCACTTTACAACTTTTTTTTACTTTTCGTGCACAAAAATGATTAGGTCACAAAAGAACAATTAACACGTAGCACCGCGTCTCAAAATAGGTAAAATAATTAAGAGTGTAATGCAGTACTTAGTTTATAAATAAACAATTTATGTAATTCGTAGTTTGGATTTAATGCACTGAATACAGTGTTTCATTGTGCTGTAAACAAATGCGTAAAAACTACTTATTATTTACATATGTATAAATACGTTAAATTATTTATAGTAAAATTACAATATTTCAGTCAACTTAATTTCTATGTAGTGCGATATAATTGCAATGTACATATATGCGTCAGCAGAATGCAAATGGAATGTGCAATTATGTCTATGATACTTAAATCAAAAACAAATATAAAGTGAGTAGGAAATTAGATCGCCACAGTGCAACTATAAATTTCGCTTCACATTCTAATCGGTTTTTCAAGATCGTTAACGCTTCAGTTTGGTTGATTCATATATATTCAAATTAGATTGTATTTTTGTGCGTAGCAGATGTAGGTAATTTTCTTTGTCGCTTATTAAAATAACGTCGTTAACATAACATAGAAATTCATGTTCTTGTTCCTTATTTTATCTACAGCCGGTAATTTCATCCGTAGTTAAAACAAAAATTATACTCATATATACTTCTTTTATATTTCTGTTATATATTGGTTCTCTAATTCTCTAATTCTCTAATTGAACTTTGATTTCAGTTAGTTAATTAGTTATATTTTTCTGTGTAGTTTTTAAATTGCATTTGTTATGTGCTTCCTAAATTCTATAGATTTTTTAATCTATTTAGTCTGAAAAATAGTCAATGCGTTTTGTTTTCAGAAGAGTAATCTAATTACAGGTATTGCAATCGCATTCCGGTTTGCGTCTTTTGCAAGTTGTAGTTTTCTTTATATATCAATGTTCTTTCTATTTTTTGCTTTATTCCATTTAATTTCTTTATGTAATCTGTTAGTTTATAATTCAATGTTTTTATCTGCGTTTTTTCTGTGGTTTTGGTTTTTCATATTCTCACTTTGATTTGAACGATTATAATTGTTGTTGTTCTATTCTGTTTATTTTTTCCAAATAATTTGTTTGTATTTATTTATTTTCTTACTAAATTTATTTATTAGAATTTGCTGTAATTATGTATTGCTGAATCAGTAAAGCCATATTTTCTCATGCGTAGTTTGTGTTGCCTATGTTACAAGGCGGTGTAACTTAGTTTTATGGTAATAAGTGAAGCTCCGATTTATAAGCAAAGATTTTTTTGTAAAATATTTGGGTTTATATGCAAACTTTTTAAACAAAATTGTAGCAAAGTTTACATAAGCAATTACATGTCTTTTTTTTAAATTACCAACACTAAATGATTGCCTAGATAGAAAATGCGTTTATAAATTTTGCATTAAATGTTTTAATATATTCGCAATAAAGTAAAACTCTTATTTTTACTCAGCACACATTTTTATTTTTTTTTGGAAATTGATTCAGCTTTGTTGATACTTAACGATAAATATCTATTAATCTTACATACTCTGTTAAATGTAGCTTTTGTTTTTCTAAAATTAATAATATTAGTACAAAACTCAAAAATTTTACAAAAATAAAATCTAAACAGACATTGGTTACTGTATAGTGAGCATGCTCTTTCTTTTTCTGTAATTGCTAAACTAAAAGTAAATACTATAACTTTTCTTATGAACAGATAACATAAACAATTTTTGTTTAAATGTTTGTTAACACTCGTTAAGATTTAGCAGCAATAGTTAGAAAAATGAATTTTTGTCAAGCCGTACGATAGAATTGGTTATGCTCCACATATACATTAAATGTTAGTAGGTATAAATTGAAGATGTTTGGTAACCATAAAAATAGCCGCAAAACAATGTTACACTGGTTTTCGTGTAATCAAAAACAATGAGCAACGGCTAACACAGTTGTCCCGGAGAGGGAGTCGTAGGCTTGGTGATGCGAAATTATAAATTAAATCTAAAAAGCCGTCAAAAGGATGAAAAATTAAATTAGGGAGATATCGTTTAACTCTACCCGTACCTAGAAAAGAACAAATAACACGACAGAAGCAATAACACAGAATATATATTTATTTTATCACTGCCAATAATTCCAAAGAGAACGAATAAGGTACATGAATATAATTATGTAAATTTTCCAAATGCTAATACATGGGTTGGATGAAATATAAATTGCGCCTTATACTGGGCAACACGTCGTACAGTAAATTGACTTAGTCGGTCTAAACTTTTACATTCGAAAAAGGAATGACTTTATATTCGTAAATTTAAAATCACAAAAGTATATAACAAAAACAAATGAAGACTTAGAGACTCAACGCGCACTGCATACGACTTTGTGACACACAAATTGATCTTATTATTAATTGTGTTAATCTAACATGCACGTACGGTCAACAATCGACATGACCAACGAAGTACTAATCGTAAAATTAGAAATTGTAATACTTACAGTTAGGTTTTATCTAGTAGGGGATTAGCTAATTCGGTACCTGTATTACCTAAAATGTAATATTAAATCTAACACAAAACGCACATACGGCGGTAACACAAGTAAATTTAGTTTTCAAAGCATACAATCATTTGAGATAGCGTTTCTTCTCGACTTAACGTAGCAATTGTTGGTAGCAGTTCCTCTCAAAAGAAATCGGAATTTTAAGGGTTTCCAACTCCTTGACAGTGTGAGTAGTTAAGTTATAGCAACGTGACGTTATGAAATTTTTTTCCCAAATATGCTACCTGTTCGTTATTTTCACTGATAAAAGAGACGCGTGGGGGTTATGGAAATTCGCTATAGGCAATTAGGAAACAATCAAATTAAACCCCCAATGCAAAAAAATTTAACGACTTACCCCGACTAAGCTTTCACTAAATAGCCACAAAATTTATTTGCAGATGATTTGGTTGTTTTTGCGGCCATTGAAAAAATGTAGAAAATTCAATTTAAAATACCAACTCAGAAGAAAGTATATTTGGTTTGTATAAATAAATTTGCCAGATAGCGTTAGTATCAGATACTTAACCTACACAATGCCCAAACTTAGCCAATTACTGACTTGACTTATTTACTAATTTATTTTATTTGTATAGAGTCATATAAATACTAACTTTATAGAAAAGTAAACCCTAACTACTATGACGTTTTGTTGGATTTAAATTAAATTAGTAGTCGAAATCGTAAATTGGCGCGTAGATTAGTTATTGGATATTTGCTATTACATTGATACTACATGCAAAACACCTTAGAAGACAGTAGAACCATCGCATTAAAAATTTCGAAACGTATGGTGTACATGCAGTGCGAGTTTGTAACTTGGAATAAATTCTGCATATAAAATACTTTTCTTTTTTCGAAAAGAATTATGATCGTTTTCAGTTAGCCTTTTTTATAAAAGACAAAATTATGCAGTGTTTTAAACTGGAGATATGATCTATAAACTTACGCTTTTGCCTTCAAGTAATATGTAAATATGGTCTGGGTTTATGTGTGTTACGGTTCAACAGTTACGTTTTTGATTGAAATGTGTACAAATATGAGTAATTGTGCACGTGTTCTCAACATCTGACAAATCGACGTCGGGTTTTCGTTTGTTTGATTCTGTCGTGCGCTAAACAGTGAGTCTTTGTGTCTACCTAAAACTTTAATTTTTGTTTTTACTTTTATTGAAAATATTCAATTACGCTAAGATGGGTGATATTGTATCATTGTAGTGCCTGTAATTATTTTATTGGTTTGTTATTGTTGTAGATGCATTCACAGGAATTACCGTTATAAATTTCTGTAGAAGGTCAAATTTGGCATCAAATATTCAGCATACAATAGAGGAAAACATTGGCGTTGTTTAATGTAGCACTGTTTTTTGGGTGTTGCCGCGTCAGAAAACTTTCTCTTAACGTTTTGCTGATCATGCTGTCAGCTTCTTTAGAAGATTTCTGAATTCTTTAGAAATCTTCTTCAGAAGATCAGCGAAACGTTAGGAGAAAGTTTTGTGATGCGGCAACATCCAAAAAATAGTGCTACACTAAACAACGGCCGTGAAAGTTTGCATTCTACTATTGGCGTTGTTGTTGCACTAAAGAGATCCAGTGCGCGTAATGTTTATTATGCAAAAAAATCAGATAGTGACGAAATCGACCATTTCATGATAACGATGACCATCGACACGGGTGTTACATAGTAGAGATTCCAGCGACAAAAAATCGGAAAATGTAGTCAAAATTATTACTGAAATTGGCGAAAAAGATGATGTGGAAGACGCCTTGAATGACTTGGGCTCAGCTGTACAAGATTCATTTGTTGAATACGATGAAGTAATCGATGAAGCAGCTGCACAGTCCATAGATAGACGTTTAAGACTCAGGCGAGTACAAGAAGTGTATTTGAAAGAGAAAAAGTTCCGGTTCATCTTTTTCCACCAGATATTGAGCCAAAAGTACCAAACGAATTTTTTGTATATGCAAAAGATGGTACTTGCTGACATTTTAAATAACCGTCAGAAACTCGTATATGGGCTCATAACGTTTTGAAAGAAACTGGCAAACCTTCAAAAGTGTTTGATGATGCTTTCAATCATATTCTAGTGAATATATTTATGAAATACATAACACCCGAAGTATGGAACATAATAATCTGCGAAACGAATCGGAGAAATGGGCAGGAAATGGAAAAGTGGAATCATGGAATCCAGATAAAGTAAAAAAGTGAGAACAATTGACACTGAAAGAATTCAAAGCCTACTTGGGTTTACTTTTATTTGCTGTTGTTAGTAAAACTGTCGCTGTTCACACTTCCGCCTTGTGGAGTAAAAATTGCTCAAATATTTTTAGAGCAATAATGTCAGTAATGCGTTATAATTCTATTACAACATTTGTACGCTTCGATAACGGAAATACGAGACGCGAACGACAAAAAGTCAATATGTAGGTACAGAGTAACCCGGCGATCAAGATCTGTTGGACAAGTGATGCTAAAACGAAATACCCTCTAAAAGGTATACTCTATACGGAAAAATTGCCTGATCAACCAGCTAAAAAAGAATCAGAAAATGAACAAGAAAAAGTGTTATTGCTATTGACTGAAAGATACTCAAATTCTGAACAAACCATCATTACCGACAATTTCTTTACTATCATTTACGGTGCTAAAGGTCTGATATAAAAAAACTTTGCGTTTGTGGGTACACTAAAATGTAAAAAATATGACGTTTCAAGACTCATGTTTCCAAGCAGACAACGTAAAGGGAACTCAAGTAAATTTCTCTTTTTAAAAAACGACGTCAGTATGGTTTCATATGTCTCAAAAAACGAAAAATCCGTTCTTTTGTTGAGTATGTTCATTATACAAAATCAGTATCACAAGATAATCAGTCAAAACCTGAGGCTATTGTGGTTTATAATAAAAACAAATGTGGAGTCAATGTGATGAAGCAGATGCTAATGACTTACACATCAAAACGTAAAACATGACGATGGCCGTTAGCCATGTTTTATAACATTATTAACATTGCAGTTTTAGCGTCTTATACAGTGCGCGCCAAAAGTATGGAATAACGGATTCATCTTGGTTCCTGTCAAGATTATCAAAAAACGCTTTGAAACGTTACTATTTAAAAAAAATATGATGCAATTTTAAAAAAAGGGAGTGGTAGCAAAATAAAAAAAAATACTGCAAAACGTTTATTTTAAAATAAATCAATTTAACGTGTTAAAACGTTTTTTTTGATAATCCTGACAGGGATCAACACATTTCCATTATTTCATATTTTTGGCACGCACTGTATAGTATTTTGTCACTGTAATACAAATAAAATTAAAAACAGTGATGCACGTCGTGTGTTTTTGTATGACTTGTGCGATGAACTGGTTACACCGTGGATACAAGAACGTATGGCTAATACATATGTTTTGGGAAACAAAACAGTGAAGTGAGCAATAGAAAATTTTATAAGCACAAAACTTCTTGTAAGTTAACCTAAAATGTATCAAAATGTTTTATTTACCTGCCGCTTGTTTATCAGGTGCTTGAAGCGTCAGCTAGAGCTGATTGGCAACCGCCAGAAAACCCATGCATCAACAAAAGAAAGATGTCATGTTATCTATGTAAGCAACTAGATCGCAAACAACTATAAACTAAGTTTTTATGTGTAGATTGCAATAAAGCAATTTGTTTATCACATCACCAGGTTATGTATACATGCAATATATATGTTTGCAGAAACCAGCTTCAACTGCACACACATCGCTGTCAGAGTGAGCACTTTAATATTTTTTTCATTCACAGAAAATGTTACTTTCATTTTATATTATCTACTCTCATCGATTATAATTAATTGTTTAATTATTTACACATACATAAATCAATTTGTTTAATATTAAAGCGTGTCATAAATTCTCTTCACAAACACACATATATGGATTAAAATACATAAAGATACATGTATACGCATACCTATGTATGTACACAACACGTTTGTATGTCACTCGTGCATTTACCTCATAATACATAAATTTATTTTCCATGATTTACCTGAGTCGGTTTAAGCAGACCTTTCCATATATGTACGTTCTCAGGAACTCTGTTCACACAAGGATTGAATGTCCGCGATTCCAAAAGTTTTTTTCTATCCTGCTTATAGTACTTTGCGATATGGGTGGTAAATCAAGATATCTCTAAATAAATGAATTACTTCATTCTGTGTTCGTGCTCTATCTCTGTATCCAATTATCATTTTATCAATTATCAGTTAAGTAAGGCATTTTTTAAAGGTCTCACTTTGACACAACGACAAAATGAAAGTCACTGCGTTCGAGATGTGTTAGTAATGTTTAAATATAACGCTGTTACTGCTTAAACAAACCTAGAATTACTCTCTTCTTAGCAGAATTATCAATTAGAAGTGTTAAAAACAAGTATTAAATGCGAGAATATGTACAATTAAAAGTGTTATCAATAAACACATTACATGGCGCAGTCGTAAGAAAATGAATCTAGGAAGTGAAAAGTGTTTAATAAAATAAAAGTGAAAAAGTAAGTTGCTAAATAGAGATGGAATTTTTGAAGCAGCGAAAATATTTGAGCTTGGTTGGAGATGCCAGTTCAAATTGGAAGTTTTGAGTTATACATGACAGCCAAAGGATGCAGCGAAAAATCTAATGAAATAAAAGCTGCGGTTCTGTTACATCGCATTGGGGAAGATGCAAGAGAATTATTAGAAACATTTGACATATCGGAAGTTGATAAGAAAAATCCATGCAAAATGATAGAGAAATACGAAGAAAATTTTGTACCGAAGCCAAATAAATCATTGAAAGATATATTTGCTAGACATGGGAAACCTGACGTGTTCTGTAGTCGTTGTGAAAAGTGTTTGATTTAGTGAATTTATTCCAAGTTACTGATTCCCACTGTATATAGTAACTAGAACACAACTACAAGATATATACAACACGGATAAAGTATATCTAAAGCCGAAGAGCATTGACACAAGACACAACACTCGTAGCTCCCGAAATAAATAGAATTTGGAAAACCGACAGCAACAACAAGATTGAAGAAATGCTTTAACTTTGTTTTGCGAGACTATTGAAGTGCAGTTTTACTTAACATAAAAAAACTGGTATGGTCACCATACGACTTTCTTATAAGGAATTTCTACATATTTTTTTATTTTCAAGCTTAAAAGAAATAATAGTAAAAGTACTAAGTATTACACATTAGACAATTTTTATTTAAACATTTTTTCAACCTACCCACTTTAAAATTTGTTTCCTCTATTTCATTAAGATATAACCAAAATTTGGTAAATTAAAGTTATGTTGTCATATCGACTAACCCCTATATCTGTGCGCCTCGATATTGCTTTTCCCATAACGTATCTTGCTTTTTGTTCAAGATATAAAATGTTTGTTCTAAAAAAATTGTCGCAGGCGGGATTCGAATCTATATTATATTTGTGAATTCATTTCAAATGAGAAATAAAATATCTAATAAACTGTTAATGTTAATTTTTTTTATTGTTAAAAATGCCGGATACACCCAGTTACGGTTTGTTTATCAGACCCATTTTTTGATACAACTAAGAGAATATAAAAAATCAAACTTCAATTTACTAGGAACACAGGCACGCACCCACACCCACCCACCCACACACAAATCATTTTGCAGAAAAATTGTTTGCAAAAAAAATTCGCACTTATGACAGTATTTAATAAAATTTGCATGAAAAACTAAAAAAAAATAATACAAATTGCAATCACGCTGATGTCCATTTCGTTGATAAGGATCACGAATGTGTACTATTCAAGATGTTCTAAATTCAAAGATGTAATTGTAAATGTTTTTGCTTAAATCATATCTACATTTTAAACTTATTTTGATAATCAAAACAGAGATAGCCTTCCCAAAACTGCAACTGTATATAAAAAAAACAGGTGCATTTTTAAAGCCTGTCCTATATTTTTTTTATATCGCTTTTTTTCTTCTAAGCGTTATATATATGTTTGAAACACTTTTTATTTTTTTTCTGTATTTCTGCTATATTTTTCATGGTGTTTTTAATTATATTGACGTGTTTTTGACTTTTATCTTATTTTCCTTGTTGTAAATATATTAGACCTTGATTATCTTTGTGCTAGAAATTCTATCTACTTTATTTAGTACTTATAAAACGGACAATAAAAAACTTTTCTCAATTTACAAATACATTTTTTGTTGCTTTTAAATAATCATTTTTGTCATTCACTTGAAATTATAGAAAGCCTTTTATGTAATAATCATGAAATTTATTTATTAGTATTTAATGTTAGTTTGTATTCTGGGTTTTTCTCAAGCAATTTTGTTCATTATTCTTTAGAAACTCACTCAAGTATTTTGTATAATGGCGGTGTCGTCAGTCGGTCAATCTTATATTATTAATTGGTATTCCATTGGCCTTTATATCCGCGGATTCGTCTGAAAGTGCTTTCTGAAATATGTGCATAGAATAGAAAATATGAAATATTATGGGTGAAATATACTCTTGTCTAACTTTCTTGTTTATTTCAATCTCTTATTTTAAAGTCTAATTTGGGTTAATTTATCTAAAGTGAAATAAGTCAACTTTTTTTGTCAAATGTCAGATTACGCAAATTATGCGTTTTGGTGTGAAACTAAACGTAATTGATATAGTCAAGTAGGAAAAGATATCTCAAATGACATATATCTTAAGATTAATTTCTATAGATTATAAATTAAAAATTTGGAGAGGCAGGCATATAAAAACTTTAATGCAAATAATATTGTAAGGAATTTTAAAACTTAATGTATTTAACTACTTATACGATTATTATACAATTGTTATAAATATAACTAGTTTTTAATAAAGTAAAAACATTATATATTAAACTAAACAAAATAACAAACTAATATCTAATTAATTTTATATATTTTTTTAATATTCATCTTATATGCTACAAAAATATTTACTGCAAATTTGGTTTAAATATAAGAAACGTTGCGATAAAAGAAAATTGATAACCAGGTAAAATCTATTGTAGCTTACAAATCCTAAGACATCTGAGGCTAAACGCTATCTTGTAAGAACGGAGCTACGTACTAGTTAATCCACATAGGATTACTGTACTACGCAAGTGCAAAAATTTGTTTATATAATTGCAGAAACCATCATTAGAGACCAGTAGACACTTTATTACTTAAGTGAATCTTACTGTAAGAAAAAACAAGAAATACATTACAGAAATATAGATAACAATTACAGCACGCGCAACGAGAGACGATTTGGAGGTCAGATGAGCATTTTTTTGTTTTCAAATGTTCTACTCGGGGTAATTTGAGAATTTCCGTAGCGTCGCAGGTAAATTGTTTCGGGTAATACAAAATAACGCCTCGATACTTATCATCATTAATTTCTCATTAAATAGATTTTTTAGATACCAAATTCTATAAAATATGTGTATAATCATTTTCTTAAATGTGAAATTTAACATTTAACTTTCTTTAAGTACAGTGGAGTGTTCTCCCACTGCTGAAGAGCCCCAAAAGGGCAAAACAGCCGCCCAATGGTTCAATCTGGTAGCATTTTTACATTTGCATTGACATTGTTACCTTACAATGTTTATACGTTGTGAGTTTAGCCTGCGTTTTATTCAAAAGTTATTTGATTTACGCGGGAATAAAATCCACTTTCAACGTTTCCATCTCTATAGCCATTTACATAACATTATTCATACATAGAAAATTACACTATGGTATGGCTTTTCCATCGTATTCCACTTATGTTAAATTTAAATATTAGCTCACTTATTATTAGAAAAAAAAATTATTGTGGCGTCAAAAATTTAGATTAAGTTTATTTTACATTAATAATCTTATGGTTTGATAGAATTCCTACGACCCCAAGTTTAAATTTGTAAATAATTGTCTCACGTGTCATGTTTTATATATTTATGTGGTTGTATAAATACATTTTTACATTTGCGTCTTTAATAGATCTTATTAAAGCACCCAAATGACGTCATTTGCGTAGTTTAATAAAAAATTTTGCGAGCTTTAATAAAATTGGTTTAATTTTTCTTACAAGTTTAGTATTAGTGACTTAATTTTAATTGACAACTAATGTCATAATCATTGAGTTATTATAAATGGAGATAACATAGAGCATTTATTTTCTATGTACAAAGTGGAACTGGTGGGCATGGCTTAGTCTACTATCAAGATGAAAACTTTTCCAGACCCGGATGACTTAAAAATTAAGGTTTTAACATTAATCGTACATTGATAATTTTTCAGATCAACAAGTTGTCTGCCAACATAAAAATTAAAATTATTTATTAAATTACTTTTCCGTCGATCGTTCATTAATACTTGTATTAACGTATAATAATGTATCAAAAGTAGTGCGGTAATAGCCCCTATTACCGCACTACTTTTAAACCAATGAAATCAACGAATTTCTATTAACGCTCGCTTTTTTTTTAACCAATAAAATCGTAGAAGAGAATTAAGATTTTTATGAGGTTACGTATATTGTATTAGTTAGCGTTTTTAAACAAAAAATAAATTAAAAAATTCACCTGTGCATTATTATAATTAAACATTTCCAATAATTGTAGGTTAAGTAACCTGATCACTATAACGAAAACAAAATGATATACTTTGGAGTTACCAAGATGCTAAAAGAAGCTGATAAATAAAGTCTTTATTAACAATAACTGTGGTCTACATCATCTGACTATTTTATGAGCACACAAATTGTCAGTTGGTTTTTATCGATGATTTTCAGTTGCTTTTACGGAGCCTTCCTGATAACAAAGTTGTGATGTTTGTATGTTATATAAAATGGTATATAAACATAATTATAAACAGATTTTAGTTTATTACATAAATAACAACGTATATTTTGTATAAACCAAAATACTTATCATATAACTGTGTTGTAGTGATACACTCGTGTACTTCTTTTGCATACATACCGAAAACATTACGTATTTATAAGAATAAAAGAGCATTTAGTTATCGTTACTTTCTTCGACATTACCTTCTTCATCTAAGCAACTACTTCTCTGACATTTGCACTAATTTGTAAAACATTGCTCACTATGCTTTGCTAAACTACACATGAACTTTTATCAGATTCAAATTGTATCGATAAGTTAGTGAACAGCATTTTTTTTAGTAAATCATAAACTAAAAAGTTTTACTAAAGAATTGTTACTAAAAATCAGCTTTTTGCATGCTGTTCATTTAAAAACTACAATGTAGCACATTATGTTATGGTTAATATCACAAATCTATAATACCAATAAACGATTATGAATTTCTCGTATGTACATACCAGATTCTTTTCTTTAAATTGCCATTACGTAAATATTCTTATAAACAAAAGTAACACAACAATATGATAGAAAATATATATTTAATCTATAAGTAGGTGAACTAGTTTCTTCTCTCTAAAGCCATCATTCATTAGGGACAACACTAAACTATAATTCGTGGCATTCTTGTACTCAAACCCAATCTGTCGTAAGAATTTGTTTATAAAATCTGGTTCACCGTGGTAGTTTAACATTCACTTACATTTTCCAAACTAAAATGTTTATTGTTAAAACTTTCTTATCTACAGAAGTAAATATGTATTAAAATTACCATTGTTTTTATCGTAGATTTTTAATGTTTCCTGGTTAGCCTATGGTTTTATTCCTAATAACAATATTCGTCATTTATGAACCATTTTTAAATGTATAAAAACTTTATTTGCTTTATAAATAATTTTGATTTGCTTTTTACATCTAGTTCAGCTTCTGTGTACAAAGAAAACAATCCCACGATTACCTTTCGGTTGATAAAGAGAACTTTTTAATGTTTCGAGATGTAATTTTCTTTGATTACCTAGCATACTTTTAATCGCATAAAACTAAAAAATTTTTGCAATCATTGATATTTTCAAAACTAATTATAATCAATCCGATTAAAATTTAATTGACGCGTTGAGGTTATATAGCATTCCCATTACTTAAAAATTCCATTACCGTTGATACAAAAATAAAACAATTGTTTAGTAGATAAAATTATAAAATTATAAGTAAATGCAAAAAATTAATAAGATACGATCGACGGAAAAACTTAAAAACCAACTTGTTTGATAATATGCAATTAATAATCTCGACAACATTAACGCCCTCGCTCGCTACGCTCGCTCGCGCGTGAAAATGTCTCGATTATTAATTGCCTTCATTACCAACCTTGTTGGTTAAATAACTATGAATTTATGTTTAGCAAAAAACTGTAAGTTCAAATACTGCAATTTGTTAAGAAAACTATTTAACTGGAAATTTGTAGATCTACGCAATTAAGCAATATATATCTTGATTTTTTTATGAACTTTATTAGATTAAAGTAAAGTATACTAAATATAGTTCTCTCGGTTAACAAATCTAGTAATTTTCGGTACCATAGAATAGAATAAAAGATATGCAACAAATGAAATGAAGTAAATTAAAAAAAACAGTAATTTAACATTTACATTTAACTAAAATACATTTTTAATAACCAAACTAAGAAAAGGTTAATCATGGTATCAATGTATAATTTTTTTGTAATCCTGGTCTGCCTATATTGCTGTATATATACCTGTAAAATGTATTTCTGAATAATACTTTCTTATTTACATCTTTTCTAACATTATAACTACAGAAAACACACAAAACCATTATGTCCCAAATGTTTAAGTAAAAACTAAAAAAACATACATACAAACATAAAAAATCACTATAAACGTTGAAAAACACAACTATAAAACACTTGACATTAGAATGACATTAGTATATCATCAATATGGCGACAGTGGTGCCGTTTTAGAATAAGAAACGCGGCCTCCCTATATTATAACTCAAGAATGGTCAAAGTATGAGTACTTAGTACCAACCTCTACAAAATGATTTAAGTCAATTCGTTCATAAGGATTTTATGAAACTCATCTACATTGAACTTGAACTAATCACTCAATCAATTAATTATCGTTATACCCAAAGTTATTGCATTCGTTAGCTAACTTCATCATACACGTATCAATTTGTTCGTTTTCGTACAAGAACACAAATCTATTTCTTGTGCTTTGTATTTTACTAATTCATTTTTCTAGTCAAATATTGTGTACTAAACACTCACAGGATTTTGAAATAATAACCGCATTTAAACGTTTTCCTGAGTCACTGGTTACATTGTTTTATGGCTGGTTGCACCAACACGACTTAAACTTAAGCAAAACTTAAAAACTCAGATGCAATTGTTAAAACCATAGCAACGATTATTTTTAAGCATTGCTTAAGTTTAAGTCGTGATGGTGCAATTAGCCGTTAATCTTGAAACTAAAAAAATGTTAGTCATCTAAGTTGTCTTAGTTTCATGTCGTTTTAAAATTAGATTCCTACTCGAAAATTGAATATTTAGTATATCTTTGGTATATCAAAGAAACTACTTTCAAAAACCTATAATAAAATAGTAAACATTTTTTAAATCTAATTATAATATTTACAATAATAAGTATGGCGCACTGTAACCATTACGGGTACAAAATAATAGTACAGGTGTACCGCAGGTGCAGATTGGTAAAAAGTATTTTAATAATGAAAAAAATATGAGAACAAGACTAACGTATTATACACATAACAGAAATAGCTCTTACCTGTTTAAAAGGCATTTAGAAGAGGAAACAAAACGGTTTTAAAAACAAATTTTATGATTTGCAATTGAGTTGCATTCTCAATTAATATTAGTCGGTTAGACAACAAAAAATGTTTTATTTTAAATAGTTTTTTAAATTATTACGTTTAAAGCTAGTTAATACTTCTTTTGTACGTCGGAGTGTATTTTAATTATATGTATTTATTTTATTTATTTATTTCTTTCTAAAAAAAGTACTTAATTATTATTAAAGAACTTAAAAAAGTAATATAGTTCATTTAAATATGAAAATTACGCAGAATGTCATATCTACATAAAGAATAATTAAAATAACTTATAAAAATCTTATTACAAAAAAACAACTGAACAAATATTTTTAATTTATTTAGTAGTAAAGTGCAGCTTGTGGTGTATTTTCGGCAAAATGTAAACATAGAATTCCTATAAGTGCATATTTGTGCATTCAACAAAAATAATCCACCATATGTTATCCAAATGGTGCGCAGTGGTTTGAAAAATAATAACGTAGCAAAGTTAACCGACTAACATTTGGCAAGCGAGCACGTGTAACCTAAGGGATGATTTATAACGAACGATCTTTCTACAATAAAATTTAACATTTTATCATTTTAAAACTAAAATAAAATATAATCAGAAAGTGAAAAATTATGATTGCGTCCACTTTCACGGTTTTAGTTTTCAACATAATGAATTCGACTTGCGTTTTTGCGATTATGTGACTAAGAGAGAAAGAAATATTTGCTCGTTGAAAAATTTAGTAACCCTCAAATTTACCCTTAAATTGAAAAATATCACTGGAGGCTACTTTTAAGTGAAGAAACCTGGAAAATTATAATTGAATAGCCTGGATAACATCACGTCACGTAAATAGACATTTTTGGGAAATAATGGCATTAAACCAAATGAACGTACATTATTCGATTTTAACATTATTAAATATTGAAAATCGTTTCCTATCAAATTAATTTTAATAGGAAAGTTATATTATTTGGAAATGCGTACTTTTAATTAAGAGACATCCCTAAAGTCTAATTAATATTTCATATTTTATTACTGCTTTAGAATACGAAGGGAAAGTAACTTGCGCAATAACGCAAAAGTTTGTTTGCTGTTAGAGTTTAACAATGATTATTAGAAGATCCTTCCGATTTTGAAATACAAAAATGTTTTATAGTTTTCTATCAAAAATTAAAATAAACTTTGTTATTTTAAATGCTTATATATTTTTTTTGACAAATGTTTGATCATTTATATAAAAATTAGCACGTACAGACACTTCAACAAACAACACATTAATATTATTTTGCACCAATAAACATGATTTAAACTTATTCCCTTTTTTAAAAACTGTTGTGTTTTTTGTTAGACTGATTACGTATGAAGTTGTTTTTAAATGAAAGATTAGAATGTAATATGTTAATTGGTATATTTCGCTTTTAAAGAAGCCTGATGCGCTTCATGTAGCAATTCCGATACACTTTTGTAAAGCAGTTTCAAAGCACCTATCGAATTAAATTTGTTTTTCTTCCTACAAGTTATCTGAATTCCTGAATAGTTAATGTTGACGCAAAATTCACAGAAAGTTTGTAACAACAATTGTACATTTAAGTTAAGGCAATCTCTGTGAAGTATACAAGTAAACTTTTCAATTATAGTTTGCATCAAATATCTATCGTAATCGAATGCTTTGATATGTTCCTAATGTCAATAATTACTATATTGGATCTTTTGTATTTTTAAAACGTTTAAAAAAAGTCACATATTATTTTTGTGAGCGTTATAATTGTTAGATAGGAAATGTGATATTTTAGATGTTATTTGAATAGGTAACTAATTAGTAACGAATATGAAAGTTTGCAACTGAGCCGAAAACGAGACTGCAATTCATATGATTGAAAATGCACATTCCTTACAATTATATACTTTACTTTTTCTGGAATTGTATATTGAATTATTTCTCTAAATCAAAAAGAAACATACGTTGTACACAAAGAACAGACGAGGCGTAAAATAAATAAACTAAAATTAAAAAATTTGTGTTGGTAATACCTAAAATATACTATTGGTCTCTTCAGTCCCAATTAAGAAATTATTAGTTAATCGTTTAAATTTTACCTTTACAGTTAGTACATTAAAAAAATTTATTTATGCCAAATCCAAAATCGTTAACAATGACAAGTTCTTTTGACAATAAAATGTTCGTATGTGAACGTTTTTCTTAGAAGTCGAAACAGAGTAACTACTAGATGTTGTTTGTAAATCGAATAAAGTATATTTGTAAATGCTTAAGATATTATGTAATAAAGGGGTGTTATTTTTAGGTATGAAGCTTTACGACATAAGAAAGTAGTACAAAAATCCCATTTACAGAAATTATGGTTTCAATGCTATTGTTTTGTACTAACAACTGTTTTAATTTTTTTATAAGGAACATTTGCGTTCAGATAAAATAAATGCATTTTTATATATATTTAGGATAGGAGGGTAAATAGGATGTAACAGTACGCAGTTTCATCAGCTGACCCGGGACAACCCTGTTTACCTTGGCAGGTGTTGGAGTCGCGGCCTAAAATCCGTATGTACTCCAATACTACTGTCACGCGAACTACCTTCCCAGCTCAAGCTGTAGTGTCGTGGCAAGAGCCAATACTGAGATAACGATGCTTGCCGTGGCTCTGCTGACTTTGATCAGCAAGCACGGCAGCTAAACTCAAACTTCTTGCTGCTGTAGACATGTCTCACAAGCAACCGGTCTTGGCTTAATTGTCCGGACCAAGAGGAGACAACCTCATCAAAAACCTAAATCTAAGGTGGAGAGGACCAGGCCGATAGATGCATGACTGGATAGAAGACCAGTTGTCACTGGTTTGAAGGGTCGAAGGAACCCAAAAGAAGATATTCAGGGACACTCTGACGGAAATTGCTCTGGCAGTTATACCAAAAGGGTTTCCTAAAAACACCATCAGTTCTAAAAAATCCGAGGTCATAAAAACCTCGATACTTAGATGGATTGACAAATTGGAGAAAGAACAAGCTTCTCCGCGTTTGTACCCATAAAGAGTGATTTTTGAAAATAACGTGTGCAGATGAAGCAACCAGAGTGTGGCTAGTCGGCACGTCAAATATTCAGAAACCACTGGGGGAGGATAGGGAACTAGAGATTATTTATCTCAAAAACCTTCCTGCACCCAAGAAGGTTATCACTTGGGTCCCGGGAACAGCACTGGAACCGACCACTCTATTGAAAAGAATATCGATACAGAACAACATCAGTACCGAAACGTGGCGGGTGGTTAACTCTAAACCAAATCCTAAGGTAACCCAATACGTTTTGTTTATGAAAAAGGGGTGGAAGCGTTAACTAACCAATTGCACCTTGGATTTTTAAGATGCGCCTACGTTTATAACCGTGTCGTGCAGTGAAGTTATTGATCTTACGCTTGCTAGTCCAAAAGCGAGCAAAGTAATAAAAATGTGGTATGTATCAGATGAACCTACTTTATCTGATCATAGATACATTCGATTCAACAATGAATCAGACAAGGAACTCGTAATGGAATACAAAAACCCGAAAAAAACCGACTGGGATTTGTTTAACGAAACTTTAGCGGATCAAATCAGGGACTGTCCTACAGTTACAAGATCAACGCACGAGCTAGAACTAACGACGGATAGTATTGTTAATTCATTAAAATCCGCATTTGAAACAAGCTGCCCAAGAACTGTCAAACGAACCCCAAACAAGATAACTTGGTGGAACAGGGAGCTTGACAAAGCAAGGGCACGCACCAAAAGGCTCTTTAATACAGCTAAAAAAGCGGAAGTTGGAATAAATACAAAACCAGCCTCACAACATACAACAAAGAGACTCATGGCGAAGATATTGTAGGGACGTAGAAAACGAACCTACAAATTCTCGACTACAAAAGGCTCTGAGCAAAGGGCGCACTAGAAACTTTGGCTCTTTGCTGACCGTAAACGGAAAGTTTACAGACTCGGTTGAAGGTACTTTGCAAGAACTGCTGCAAAAACACTTCGCGGGTTTGTCGTTAGCTGAAGTTCTTAAGCAGTAGAACCTAAAGGTACCAAACAGACGGGCACCCAAAAAGAACTAGGACTTAGCGAAAAAAATAATCAATCTTGAAAACCTAGAATCAATACGTTTAAACCCTTTCAGTTTTCAGGAATTGGAATTTATCCCATCATGCTGCAAAAAAGATTTGCTGCTTTTAGCACTTTTGCACATACCAAACAGATGGCGGATTGTCAAGGTGGTATTTGTACCAAAGCCAAGGAGATCTACGTACGCCCAGGCAAAATCCTACAGACCGATCAGCTTAATTTCTTTCATCTTAAAACTACTTGAAAAAGTAGTTGACAGGTATATACGGGACGGGGCACTAAAGACTTCGCTTCTGCTGCAAAACCAGTATGCTTGCCAATATAGAAAATCTTGCAAGCTAGCAATTTACCAACTAGTAAGCAGATGCAAAAATGCAATTCAATACAATGATATTGCATTGCAAGGGCAATGGAGAAAAAAGGAATCACACCTCTAGTCCGAAACTGGGTCAACTCAATGCTCAGGAATCGGACGGTAACAGCTACTTTGTACGGTAGCACTGTGGAAGCCAAAGTGGCTAGCGGATGCCCACAAGGCGGGGTGCTATTACCCTTACTATGGTGTCTCGTCATGGACGACCTACTACAAAAACTAGAAGACGGTGGGGTATTTACTTTAGGATACGCCGACGATCTCATCATTATCACAAACGAGAAGTTTGGGGCAACTGTATCGAACATAATTCAAAGTGCACTAAACACCGTCGAAAAAAGGTGCAAAAAGAGGAACTATCAGTGAACCCAACTAAGACGGCAATTGTTTCGTTTACCAAACGACGGAAAACGGATGAGATAAATCTACCTACGATGTACGGAGTTACGCTTTCGATGACAAAAGAAGTCAAATATCTAGGACTTACTCTTGATAACAGACTGACTTTTAATGCTCATCTAGAAAAAGTCACAACGAAAGCCATCAGGGTTCTTAATACAACCAAACGGATGGTCGGGCATACATGGCGATTGAAACCCACAATGACCAAATGGTTATATACTGTGGTAACAAGACCCATCATCACATACGGCGCGCTTGTATGAGGTGGAATAACCAACCAACAAAGCACAGCTGCAAAGCTAAGCAAAGTACAGAGAGCATGTCTACTGATAACAGGAGCGATGAGAACCACGCCCACAGCAGCCATGGAAGCACTACTTTTCTTCCACCATTACTCCTCGTTGTAATTATGGAAGCAAAACAAGCAGTATACAAGCTGCACATTAATAAACACGCGTCAATCACCGGGAGAAACAAACCGCGGATATACAACGTGCTGCGTGAAGTAATACAACAAAACATAATACAGCACAAAGATGAACATGATAACTATAATACGTGTTTAAAATATTGTCCGTCAGACGTCAGACAAGATATACAGGCATCTATTATTCTTTGGTGCAATTCTTCTATGTCGTTGTACGAATCTATGTTCGGGTATACCCTATCCTTAAAAACACTCCTAAAAAAATGTATTGGTGTCATATCGAGAAATCTGGGAGACTAACTAGTTTTACTATGCGTAGTTACAATTTTGTTTTCAAATCTTTCTAAATATTGAGTAACAACCCTGGTATTACAAGTGGATGAACCATCTTGCTGAAACCATACCTCTCGTTGCACCGCTAAAAGTAAATTATCTAGTAAGTCTTCTAGTTCCCTCGTATATACAATAATTTAAAAATTTTTAGTCGCATTTTAAATTTCAGCACATATTGTTACTAGGCACTTCTAACTGCAAACTTTTTCTTATTTAACCAAATATCAATTTCTAATAATAACAAAGTTACCAATGTTATCCAACGAACACTGTAAATTCCTTACAAATTATACATTATACTTTTTCTATGACTATATATTTAATTATGTATTCAAGTAAAATAGAAATAAAACTTTTGCATGAACAAATAACGCGAAAAATAAATAACCTAAATTTAAAAATTTGTGTTTTTAATACCTAAAATGACAATTAAAGAATTATATGTCAAAACTTTATATTTATTTTATGTCAATTTGTCTGCGTTTATATTACGAGTTGCAATTGTTTATTATTTAAATTCTTTACTTTTAGCTATTCTTTTCTATTTACAAAAATGCGGAGTATAATTTACGTGCCTTATATATAGGCAATTTTAGTTAACTTTAAATCATTTACTACTTTAATTTTTTAAATATACTAATTGCAAGAAAAACTAAGAATGAGCTGCACCAGTTTAAAAAATATCAATTTATTATAAGTGTAACAGAATAACATGTAAATGTGACTTACAAAGCACACAAGGTAAATCAGTATATGTTTAAAAATAATTTATAGTTAATTGGTGTTATTTTTAGGCTTGGAACTAAAAAAGTAATATAAACATTTCAGTTGAAAAATTGATGGTTTCAATACTATTGTTTTGGAGCAAAACTGTTTTAATATTTTTATAATAAACATTTACGTTTAAAAAATGCAAGTAAAGATAAAGATTAGTGTATGATCCTTATTGGATCTAATATACTAGAACAATCTTTACTGCAAAATTTGTTTAATTATAAGAAACAATAACGGTTGAGTGTTTTTGTAATATTATCTTGTTTTATCTATTATAAGTAGTAATGTTTATGATTAATTTTTAAATATGCAGTTGTATTAAGTATACGCTACGAAACAAATCAAATTTTTAACAAGGTAGCAGCACTGTGCGAGTATTTTGTTTTTATAATATTATAATGTAGCACAGACTAAAAGTATACATAAATGCTTATGAAACCTGCATTAACATAAGCATAAATAATAACGTAGAAATATCAGTGATGTTAAGAAAAATCTTGGTATCTTGCAACTATTAATAAATGCCAAAATATAATTATTTTTTCTTTGAATTCTCATGCAGTTTAAAAAACAATCGATGCTAATATTACAAATTGAACAATTTTATTATTTGACTGATTCGATTATATAACCTGTTGAGCTTTAGTAATTATTGTAAAATTGAACAATTATAATCATAACTCTTTTATAACATTGCACAAGCAGTCTGATAAATTTCTGTTGACGTTTTTTCTCATCAAAAGAAAACTCTGCCAAAAAATTAATAGTAAACTTGCAAATTAGGTGCTTTGAATTATGCAAATTACTTTAAATTTCGTATTTAAAAACATTTAGATTTAACTAAAACAAAGTTACTACTAAATACCAGCGTTTACGAACGTAACCTAAAATATTTAATTAAAAAAACAATCTGTTTTTATTCTATACAAACGGCCCTAAATGACCTGTACAAAAATGAAATTGATCAAACAAAATGTAAAACGTTGCCTAATTGCTAATAAACATACAATATGTCGTATTATCGGTTAGTCGTAGAAAAACTATTTTATGTAGTTAATAATACTTTTATCCATAAAAAAGAACGGGTGTTTATTGGTCAGCATTAACGTATGGATGCAAGTTGTAGATATGTACTATTATAAAAAATAAAGGCAAGATTATGACTAACAGAGATTAGGTATTTAACACGTGGTAAATCGATACCCTATGTTTTAGCATAAGAAGCACCCAAATAAAAAAAGAACTAAGGATTAAACCATCGATGTTATTTAAAGTAAGACGATAATTGAGCTGGTGGCCACATGCAGAGAATGGATAGAGAAAGGACAGTTAAGCAAGTATGGGAAATAAAGATATTAAAGCTAAAACGAAAAGGAAGACTTTATGATTACTTATCTCAGTATTGTAAAACTCTATATTTATTTTTTTAAAATTTTTATTAGCTACTCGAGTAGAACAAATCCGTTTTTTAAATGTTACAAATTTGTTTATTTTAAAACAGTGAACATTTTAAGTTTTAGCACAAAAATGTTTTATAATCACTATAAGAACGTGAAATATCCGCGTACAAGAAAACAAATTGAATTTGTTTAATAAATGTCTTAACGACTCGTTGGGAGAGTGTCACGTTGGTGTTGAATAAAATGCAATTTTAGAAAGTTTTTAGAAGTGGCAGCTGCGGTATTTGAACCATGGATTCTCGGCGTAATCGGAAACTATACAACTGCGGATTGCTTGTAAACTGCTTAGTTAAAGTATCACATTCGTACGTTTTTTATGTTTAAAATTTCAATAAGCAAAAAATATTTAATTTATACAAAACAAATATTACATTTTTTTAACTTGTAGAACAAAATTATAGAAAAATTGTAAAGTTGTCTAAAAATTTACGACAAAGATTTTAAACGTAATGACAATGCACAAATAATTTTTCTCAGCTGTTTACAACAGATTTGTAGGTTAGAAACTTTAAACAGTGTTTAAAATAAAGTTTTTTGTCTAAAACCCAAGTAGCAAAAATCAGTTACAAAACGGTTGTAAAACTCTCTTGCAACTATGGTTTCAGTAAGGTATCTAGTTACAGAATAGTTGCTGAGTCTTTCCTGATACGTTGTCAATACCGGATTTGGTCAGTTGCAAAGCAACTCCAGTAATATTATAACCGTTTCACAACGTGTCTGAAACCGTTGCAATTACTACTTTGTAACTGTTTTGCAGCGTTGCTATAACGGTTTTGTACAAATCATGTTTACCTATTCTGAATCGTTTCTGTAATGGTTTATCATCACGGTTTTGTAATTGTTTTGTAACATTGTAGTTACCGTTTACAGCAACTGTTATGTAACTGTTTTGAAAACATATGCTTATTACCATTATTTGAAACTACTTTATAACCGCTTTGTTAAGCAACTTATCTAAGATTTTAGTTACTAATATTATTTATCTTGTCGTAGTTTTTTGATAAACAAAATCTGCTATGTATGCATACATGTAACTGGAAATCAACAAACTTTTTTTACAGCAAACGAGGTAAATTTATAAGTATGTAAGAATTATTCGTACATAATTGTTATTAGGAAAAGAAACTAAGCAGGAAATATTCAAGTCATCAAAGATCCAATGGAGTGGTTTGACAAATTTGATTTACGTATCTTAAAAACGACTATGTTTTTCATTAAATTAGTATCGTACTCAAGAAGATTTTAACCTCAGACCAAAGCTATCAATAACGAGAATTTTAGTTTAGAAAATTAATTACAGAAGTCGACTCGATAACTGAAAAAAATTCTTTTGTCAAGTTGGGTTTGGTTATAAAAAGTTATAACAAAAGAAAATTGTTGTTTGCTGATGTCGCTACTTAACAAAGAGCGAAATATGATTCTCTATGAGTGAATAATGATAAAGACGTTTGTTTGACGTTCTTATATGTGTTCGTGTAGTTAAAGGTTTTAAAAACATCAAAGATATTTGGTTATTGTAATCTATATTGAACATTTAATTGCACACAATTTCCGTTTCATAAAATTCAAAACGTAAATGTTATTGGAGTGTTATTTATTTTATGTTCTAACAAAATTAAATCAATTTGTTTCATATAAACGTTTTTGCAACAAATTAGGAAAATAATGTTATGTTCTAAGTTTTTTAAACTGAAAATACGTTTTTGATTTGTTTTGTGTGGTTTTGTTCTACTAGGGTATTCAGTTGTATAGAAATCAGGAATTTAATTATAACTTCTAATTTTTTGACATAAAACTTAAAATCAATCAAAATTGCTAGAATTAACAAATGAAACAAATAAACACACTATTAGTCTTATTAGCCAAAAAACTCAAAAAGAAAAAGTGGTAATCGCCCGGTAATAAACTAAACAACGTAAAAAGTAAAAAAAAATACTAAACAAAAAGAACCAGAGAAGCAAAATGAATGCTAACTCTTAACTTGTTTCTTACGATAATTAATTACTTATATACGTAGATAGAAACAACTAACTTTGTATACCTATGAGCGGCAGCATCGCAGTTATCAAACGAAGACAATTAGTGACAAAACGTTTCAAACACGTACAAGCATCCTAAAGAATTACGCCAAACAAACTACGAAATTAAATCTTAAATAAACTGTTATAGTTATAATGCTTACACCATACTCGAAAGTTTGCTTGAAAGTAGTTTCAGCATTGCCTCCGATTCATTGTTATCCAACTTCGTCTCATTTGTAAGACCTAAGCAATTAAACTAACAACGGATCGTGCGTACGTTGATGATAATTACTCACATTACGTAAATATCTTAATTTTTAATTTATGTTTTTATATAAGCTACTGTTGCAAAGATCTATTATAAAACAATGAATAAAAAACAAAACAAAACTGAAGTTTATATTTCGCAAAGTAATTAAAAAGTTGAAAATCGTTGTAACTCTTAACTTTTTTAAGTTATCAGTAGTTAGCTAAAGTTTCATTAGCATTTATTTGTTAAATATCCAATATAAATTTATACGTAACTTTGTAGTGGTTTTTATAAAACCTGTGATCGATTAGTTTTACTTTTTGATCACTTAATAGTATTATAGTTGCTTACTAATTGATGAGCAAAACTATACAGTAAATTAAATTACACAGTTTGGATAACCGCAAAACTAAGCTCCTTCTCGTGTGCCCAATTAAGAAAATCCTGTGTTTGCAGTTTAATTGCAAATTATTGCATTATTTGGGATTGAAGATATTTGACAATAACAAAGCTCTATTCGTTTAAAGATCCAATATATTTTTTTGTTTTAAAATTTAGATGTAAGATGAATAAATTCTAAAAATATTTGTTGTTGATTTGTATTTTATTACAAAAATGTGAAACTCGAACGTAAAATACCTTTAATAGCAGAGAAAGTTGAGAAAATTCTTGGTTCGTTATAGAGCAGGAAGCTACCTAAACCTTGCCTGTTCGTAGAACTGAAGCAGAAGATTAATATTAAAAAAAACTAAAATGCGTACAATAGGTTTTTTTAAATAATCAAAAGGAAAAAGATTGTGATTGTTTTTTAATGAGTGTAATGTTCGAATTCACGAGTGAGCGTCGCTTACGCGTAGATCAAATTTACACGAACATGTAAATTCACTTTTCTAACGTGTAGATCGTGCTGTTTTTTCATGTGTTTGACTAAAATAACGCTTTTATGAAAGTGTTGAAGAATAATAAAATGTTATTAAGGTATGTCGAGCATTTGTTTACATAGTAACAAAACATATGAGCAAGTAAATAATTTGTCAAAAAACGTTAATCGGAAACGAGCCAATCAAACAAGAATAATGAAAAAAAAAATTAGAATTAGTATCAAAAGCAAAGTCAAGTTTATTACCAAAGCTAAGCAGGAAAAAACTTAGCAGCAATTCTATAGCTAGAGGAAAAAAATGTGTAACTAGCAAATGAAGATATTCTAATTATATAGTAATTAGCTAGGGGTAAGTTCTTTTTTTTATTCTTACGCGTTGTGTAACTTTGATATTTGCGTTTTAGTTTTTTTGACATCTGGCGTTTTTCTTTTTTTTTGTATATGTAAGAAGTTTTTGGTACAATTACGTTCTCTGATTTATACGATGGTTATTGATTTGGTACGTATAATTTCGTTTATGGTTACGAAAATTTAGTTTGGGTACGTACGTACATTTACGTTTTCTTACGATTTTGATTTTTGGAATTCGATAATAAGCCCGTTTGATGTTAGTCACAATGTTGCTTTTACGAAGAATTTCCGTACTATTTACCATTTTTATGGTGTGAAATCAATAATTATTCATGTGTTACGTCCGAAGTAATTTGATTTGGATTGTGGCAAATTAAAAATTATCATACGTTACGTTTGTTTTACAATGTGGTTAATAGATCTGTACGATCAATCAAGATAAATACGGAAATTTAGGAAGTCTAATACGCATTTCGAAGATTACGCACTGTTGTGCCATCGCATAAATCAGATGTTGAAGAACTCATAAACCGCACCTCAATCGAATCGCGCGCAGCTTAAACGTATACTCTGGTAATTTTTGTACTTGTTTGTTTGTTTCCCCAACTTAATTATACAAAATATAGTGGCGTCCAAAATATAATTTTGCAAATTTTTAAATTAAAATGATGAAATTTTACAAAAAAATATAATTCCCATGACTTTAATATAATTTGTAAATTATTTTCATTGCTCAATATGTTATATTTTTGTGTTTTTGTATTTAAATAAATTTAATCAAGCTAGCTGGTGCATTTTTGTGTGAGTATCTACGATTATGTGATCATTCAAAATTATTTTATACGTTGCTTCTCTCACTCTTTAATTTTTGAAGCAAACTAATGTATTGAGAAACAAACTTCTTATTTGCAATTTGTAATTTTTTATTTTTAGCCGTTAGTTTCTGTTACTTGAGATCACCGTATTAATAATTTTTCTAACTTGTAACATTCATTATTTTAATTAGAACATTTATGTAATACAGCTGTTGTGTGTACGTTGACTTAATATCCGTCAAGTTTCTTTGAATCAATTTGATCATAATCAAGCTAGATTTAGCAACACAATCGTCGTACGTGAGCTGACCTACTATTTATAAATACTTAAGGAATAGTGACTGTTACTACTCAATCTTAAGAAATTTCGGTGGAGTAGGTTTTTGCCTTCCTCCTCTTTAAGCAGTGTTATTAATTACAATTATCGGTAATGTGTCATTACTGTAGCTACGTAATTTAATTAGTGTATCAATCAAGTTGGAAGTTGCGATAATTACTAATCATTTTGTTTACTATTAAACCAAAAAAACTCTAACAAAAATGACAGTTTCTTTTTCATCTTGCTATCTATATCTTGTTTTTTTCTATGCATGCAATATTGTTGTAGGTTTTGATTCAAATGATGGATCTGCTAAAGAAAGTTCAGAAACAAATTAAACTACTCTCGAGATAATACACAACATTTTATTACAACCCACTGCAGATTTAACGATAATAGTAACGCAACTGCTAAAAAGATTGGTCAAAACAAGAAGCAAAAAATTACCAATTTTTTTAGAGAATTAATAGATATATCTATGCAAAATCTGCAATGTTCCCATAATAAAAACGTATTTGAAAATGTAATTAAGAAATTTACCACTTATCTTTATTACATTAGAAAAAGATTGGTGTATGAAACTCTTCATTCAAACTTAAAAAATGTTCTTCCTTGTATTTCTACGATAAATCGCTTCTTCGACGACAGTAGAATAAGAACAAAGCAAGGCAATCTCGACTTTGTGAATTTACTAAAATACTTAAAAGACCGAAAGTCACCTAAAAGTCTGGATGGGACTAGAGTCAGTGAAAAAATTTAATTTGATAACAAAAAAATAAAGCACTTGGTTTTGTTTTAACTTTAAAAAAATGTATTTTGCAGTAAGATTCTTTTGTTCCAATTTCTGAAAAAGCTATAAAGGATTATTTTGAAACAGCCCAGAAATCTAATTATGGCTATGCAATCGTGGCGCAGCTTCTAAAAAATTGTGCACTGTTTTTGTGTTTATCGTTTTTTGGCACAAATAATAGGTTTATATACCGCAATGGTTAGACCAAGAGTTTATGAAAACAAAATGTCAAAAAATGGGTTTTCGTCAGATGGTAACTGTTTAAGTCTATGAGAATAAACGCTTCATTACCATCATCACAGCATGACAATTGACCGTGGTTTTAAATTAATTTTTCAAAGATGTCTTACGAGACTTTTTTCGTAACTTAAATGCTGGCGACTTGCTCGATATAATTCGACAGATGGGTCGCAAATCTCGGTGTGCTAATCCTACAATAAATTAAAAAGACGCCAAAACAAGTAAATACCATTCAGACTTTGTTTAAATATGTCGATTACCGAAAGAAACAATTTGCAAAACACAGATTTTAACAATAATATACTAATGTCTAACAAGAAAGAATAGGATATAAAAAAGATCGGTAGACCAGTAATAATTCAATTAATGTAACAACGATTTGGTAAATTTATGTAAATTTATTATAATATGTGGTATGTCGTATTTTTCCTTAGGATTTGGAAATCTTGGTTGAAAAATAAGCGAATGCAACTAGCTAGCAACAACTTTCTAGAATTTTCTAAAATTTGCTGAAATAAACAAACACGTACATACGGTGTTATCACAAATAAATTCCTTTCGGTTCATACGCTTAATGAGCAAACCAAATGCACCGGGTTTTTCCCAAATTAGTTATGTTATTTTGGTAAGTGAGCCTTTCAATACGGTTAGAATTGTATTAATTTAGCAAACGTTTTAATATCTTTAATCAACGGGACGTGACGTCATCATACAAAGTTTTCCAATAAACAAAACTGGTTTTAATATCTCAACATTAAAAGAATAACGTGTGGGTATCCAGAAACCACTAATGACAAAACAGGAAAATTAAAATAAACCACAAAAACATGAATCAAAGCTTACCCCAAGAAAACTTTCCTAAAACGGCAAAAACACTACATCTATTTATACTATGGATGAGTATGAACAATATTAAAAGTCAAAACTTTGCTGGACACTTACGTTGGTAAGTTTTTTTCTATCGATAAATTGATGAAAAACATGAACGAATTGACAGCAATCATTCCCAATGTAGCGCATAATGGGCGTTCCAAAAATAAATTTTATACGATACAAACATCACACCAAAACACTTTTAACATAACATCCTTATGCGATAATATTATTAGATTTTTGATATTTTGCTGATTTTTTAAAATTGTAATGCAACTTTTATTTTGATATTTTTTGCTTGTATTCATGCTTTAAATTCACTTTCTAAAATATCAACTTGTTAATCAGATACACTCTGAATAACTTTGTACTGAATCTATAACATCTTTAAGTGTTTTTTTTTCAGTTTTTAACATATATTTAAATGTATTTTTTACCAGACACACATTTCTACTTAAATACTAATTGACTTTGAAAGCATAGTTTTAGGTAAATTTCCATTTATCACTTTGCCGCTCTAAAGTCTTTTTTTGTCATTATGTAACTACACTAACGAACGAATATTGATGTTTGCAATGAAGCCAACACAGAAAAATAATTTAAATGCAATTGCACGACATTTCTAGAATATCTTTTTTTATAATTTATTGTTTCTTTATTTAAGAATAACTATAATCAATGAAATAAAATTAAAAACATAAACATTTTATCTTTTTTGTTACCAAATAAAGGTTTTTCGTTTCTTATATTTATCACTGTAGATGGTAAATTAATAAAAGTTAACGTGCTGAAACGCATTAAATTAAATTATAAAACTGAACACGTGATGACAGTTTGAAATAGTGTTAATAAATAAAAATAAAATATACGAGATTCGTTAGAAAAGTTGTGATTGTTTGCTGATGCGTGTTTGTTACATTCTCATGAGTTGGTGTTTTACTAGATTTTATGCTTTTTAAAATACCGTTAATTATGATACCTATGGCCACACAACACTGCAATTTAACTTTTTTAAAATATAAAAGATTAACATTATCAGTTCTTCGCTAAACTGACGAGTAGTTTAGAAAGAAACTGCTCCGTAAATAAGAACCAAGTCTTTAAATAAATTATCGCAAGGGGTGAATGACAATAAAACCCCGTAATACAATAAATATCGTAATAAATTTTTGTACTTGTGTACTTAATAAACTACTTGTGGCAATAGTTGTACTATCTGCATGAACCCTGTATTTGTCTCAACTTCTTATACCAGTTAAGTAACTTTGCCATAATCTTTGTTTATAAAGACAAAAAAATATATAACACTATTATTTCGATATAATTTTAAATGCATCTCCACCTACAGTAAATTTTTAACGCTTAAAACGTTCACTGAAACATAAAAGAAGAAAAACAAAAATTTACTTTCAGCGTTAATTTGGTACGAAGACGTTCTAGTTGAAACCTGGAGTTATACACAGAATTATTTAAATCTCTAGTGTGTATACAAATCAAATGAATGCTGAAAAATAAATGGATAAAAGGAATTTTAAATTGGATATGAAATAATGAATTCTAAATTTAGATCTATTTGAAAATGTAGAATTTGTTTCGGCTTAATAGAAATTTGTTGATTCAAACGATCTAAACAAATAATAAAAATTTAATATACGTAATTTTTTTATTTTGTATTTATATTTAGTTTCTGTTTATTGTAGCAGATAATGAGTTTTTTATCCACGTTTTCGCATAGAATGATGAAATTTACGGCGATATAAATTTAATAAAGTTAAATTTTGAAAAACACTGTCAATATCCAATAGAAAATGTAGTTTATTTAATAATATTAAACAATAAGTGACATGTTTTGGTCTAATTAATAAAATAAGCTATCTATTATTAAAAAAATTAGTCTGAAGATGGTTATAATTTATTAATTGGACTGAAACATGACATTTATTGATTAATATTATTAAATAAACTACATTTACTATTGGAAATTGACAGTGTTTTTTTTATAACTTCTAATCCAATATTAATTTATGGACCTGCTCTTCAAATTAATAAAGCTAATACTTATTGCTGATGACTCTCTGAAGTTAGGTAATTAATTTTATTGCTTAACATACATTATCTTCTAAGCGTCTTTAATACAATTACCTAACTTCTGTAAATTCAAAGATAATATGTAATTGATTTGACATTTTATTTCCTAATATACAGGCATCTTTTTCATAAATAATGTATTAAAATTTGTTTTAGATTTTTTGGTTCGTGGCAGAGATTTTGACAAACAACACCAAAATTTTCAATTTTGTAACAAAAGCGGCTGTAAACTTAAGTGCGTGAAATTGTTTTTGATTCAACTGGTAAATAACTTTTTAAAACATTGTTTTATTATGTTATGTTTTATTGTTATTGCACTTCGTACTATTGACGGCAATGTCGTAAATTTTCAAAGTTTTGTTAAGATTATTACGCATCTATCAAAAATAAGTTGCAATTATCATCATTTTCAAACAAAGTAGCTATTGTACAGCGTTCTGGAAATACTGAACATGCACGGAATTGCATTTTCTATTGTACATCTGAGTGGAATAAAAATTATATCTGACAATTACATATCTGATTGTCTCAGATTTAATGCACTGAACAATGTTGCGTGGTTGAGGTTTATATATAGTTTCAGCTACTTTACTCTATAATCTTAGATTTACTTTTAAAAACTTCAGTTTTTCTAATAGTTTTTTGAACTAGTGCTCATGATGCAAAAAGTTGTAGCTTTTGTCATGTATTGAATACAGGCACGAAGATTAATTTCTCAAAAAGTGTAAATCGTGACAACGGCGCGATAACGGTACAGTAGACACTTGATGTCTTGATGTTAGTGCGTGCAATAGAACTATTTTGTTTTATATAACATATAATACAATATTTATATCTTAGCCAGTGGAAACTCAAACGAAAGTGATGAAGTAAAAATCGCAATACTACTAAGTTGCCTGGGGAATGAAGGAATACAAATATATAATACTTTCGAATATGCAGAAAATAAAGATAAGGACACACTAAAGCCGGGTTTTTCAATTAAGGTTTAAACTCCGGATTAACTAATCTTCAGTTAATTTTAAAATTCTGCCGTATTATTGGTTAATAAAAAACCAATAACCAATGATATGACAGTATTTTTAAATTATCTTAAGGTTAAGGTAATCAAAGTTTAAACTATGATTTAGAAACCGGCCCTTAAAGTTATTTTGTAAACATTTGATAAGTATTGTAAGACGTTGTCAAATCAAGTGTTTGAGCATTATAAATTTTTGAAAAAAAAACAGTTACAGGGTGTAACCAATAAAGAGTATGAAGATGCCGTATCTCGTATTATTGACGCCAGAAAAATTCCGACAGCTCTGAAGGATAGAATAAAAGAGAAACTCAACGAAATGGTCAAGAAAAATATCATTGTTTTTGTCAGTGAATCAATATATAAAACGTGAAAACTATCATATACCAACCCAAGATGTTTTATTTAGTGAACTCATTGGTGCAAAATTATTTACATTATTAGCATTTCTCCAGATTTCGTTAGATAATTATCGTTTATTTCTATGTACAATTGCCACTCGTTTTGGTAGATCTAGATTTCTAAGGTTACTTTATGGCATTTCATCGTCCTCGGAAATATTTCAACGATTAATGTGTGAAATAATAGACGGTTTAAAATGTGTTATTGCTTCTTTTAAAGATGTCTTAGTTTTTGGAAAGAAAGAAACATTAGAAGAGCACAATCAAAATTTAAATGCTGTGCTAAATAAAATTTCAAAATTTGAACTTACTTTGAATTTAGAAATGTCTCAATTCTGCAAGAAACGTGTTCATTTTTTTGGACATATTTTAAGTTAAAAAGGTATAGAAGCAGATGGGAAGAAAATCTAAGCAATCTCCAATATCTCGAAAAGTGTAAAAACCTTCAAACATTTCTTGGGATGATTACCTATTCGGCCAAATTTATTTCAAATCTTATTACAGAAACTTCTACTAAGTAAGAAGAATGATTGGCAATGGACTGCTAATGAATTAAAGTGTTTTTACAGGTTACATCGCCACCAGTACTGGCATATTTTGATAGCAAAAAGAGATCACGCTCTCTGTTGATGCAAGTCCATAAAGCCTGGGTGCCATGATCAGCTAAAATAGTCGCGTAGTTGAATATGCTTCTGCAGCACTTACACGTACCCAACAAAGGTATAATCACATAGAAAAGAAACATCTTGCAGTTGTACATAGTTGCGAGCGTTTTCATTATTACATATTTGGGCACAAGATCAACATCGAAACAGATCATCCACCTCTGCTAGGTGTAAAAGGCCATTGGATGAATTATCCCTAAGAATTTAACGATTAGCTTTTTGATTACTTAGATATGACTTCGAGATGACCTATGTTTCTTTTAAGTTAAGAACTTTTAAAAGATAATATAAATACAGATTATCTTGATCAACATTTGAAAGTTTACTCAGTGATTTTAATAAACTCTGTAAATGAAGCAAGGTTGAAACAAGCTGTTATAGAAGAGAATCTTGCACTTCAAAAAGTGAAGTATATGTTATATATGGTTAGTCTAAACACAAATCGAGTGTCCCAAGTTCTGCTAAACCCTTTTAGACTCTCAAAAGTGACATCTTCTTACATAAAGATGTACTGTTCTATCAACAAAGGTTTATTATCCCCGAGTCTCTTCAAAGCCAGTTTTTGCAATTAGTGGCACCGTGCACATCAAGGAGGCGTCTCATGTAAGTTGTTGGCTCGTTAATCTATTTTTTGGCCTAAAATCTCTCAAGATATTGAAAGCTTGGTGTTGAGTTGTTTAACATGTCAACAGTGTTCGTTGTCAAATTTTAAGGAACCTTTAGGTTTTCATGAACTTCCTGTCTTACTTTAGCAGAAGGTAAGCATTGATTAAGTAAATTTGCTGTTGTAAACAAGTTACTTAATAAAACAGGTCTTCTCTTAAGAATTGCAATAAATAAGATTCATTACAGTTTTTGTGGTAACTTGGTTTATAAACTTTTGTATAGACTCTGGTATTGACGTTTCATTTAATTGAAAATATTAATTTCTTTTAGTTATTGATAATTTTTTTGTAATTATAACTTATGAACATTTTATTGTGAGTTTTAAGAGTTGTTGGTTTATTTTAATGCGATGATGTTATTTTTGCTGATTCGTTTTTGGGTATTAAATTCTGTTGCTAGTTTGTGCAGTATTTATAAGAAGAAATAGTCAATTCATCCGTTTTCCGGATCATTACTAAGGTTGTCAACTCTATCGATGAACAATCTAGAAAATGAAATTAAAAATATGTTTTTTATTTAAAGCTGTATTTTTTTACATTGCGTGCAGTTTGCAATACTTTGGTTTAGAAACGATAAAGAAAAGAATTACGACTTTCTAACCACAGTTTGTTAACTACGCCAAAAACACGTTCAGCTACAGAATTTGCGACAGAGATCGATAGAGCAAATGCAACAAATTTTTCTATTGCGTTGCCACACTCATCCTGATTTAAAAAAAAAAAATGTGTGTGTCAGCTCCGACGCACGACTGGAGTTTACTCCTTAAGTTCGATAGTCTAACCAGACGCAAAAAGGGTTTATTTAACTTAAAAAAGATTGATACTGTATGAACGTAAAAAATAACTTTTCGAAAGAAAATTTTATGAAAACATTATTATAATGAAAAAATATTGTCGATTTTTCTGATAATATTATCGAATTATTGACTAGAATTGTTAATATTTAAAAATTATTTATAAAATAAATCATAATAACCTGGTAGAATTTATAGACATCGAATTTTTGGTTAGGTTAGAAATTTTCTATTTTATGTGGATGCGCTCGATAATTCATATTGGGTTAATTATCTAATTTTATGTGTTGTTCTCAAATATATATTTATATGAACTACATCGATAATTATTAAAATATTTAATAAATACAAATTGCACATGCTCATACATATAATACATGAATTATAACAATATTAATTGTTGATATTTATAATAAAAACAGCAATATAAGTAAAATTAGAAAGTTGCGCGACATAGGATGCGCACCAAAAACGTAACGAGGTCATTCATCGATAGATTTTACTTCTCAGATTTTTCTCATACCGGGCCCTTTATATATGCAAATCGATTCTTAAGGAGTAAACTCCAAAAATAAATCCATGTTACATGTAATTACACATTCATTTTCTAAAAGTCATATTTCTAATTAAATTTCACGACGGCACTAGTTGCGAACCTTACTGGATGTAAAGTTTTAAATTTATTTCATACTTACGAGAGAGGATCGTTTCAGGGGCGACTGGTACTTTCACTTGCATACTTTTGAACAATCGATTTTATTAAGACGTTGTCTGTTAAATTGTAAGTAATTCTTCTTTCAATTTAATTTTTATTTCTATTACGCTTTTAGCGATTACGCTGTTATAAAAAATTGTTCATTATACTAGTAGAACTAGAGCAATTTTGATTAAGTTGGCATTTACAAGTAAAAGAAATTTTTATAGCGGGTTTGCTGGAGTCGAGACAACTTTTCCAGGGTTAGTAAACTGTGGAAACAGTAATTGCTTCGATACTGGTGTCGCATATTCAATAACCTTCCAGAAGCTGTCATTCGAGTCGAACGGTTCCCATCTGTGAATTTTACTATATCACTAAGTATGTGTTGATAGCGATAAGTAACTCGCGCTTCACTATAGTTTTTCTTCAAAATATTGTATCTTCAAATTTTGTAATTGCATTAAATTTTCTAATTACTTAGTCAGCATTATACACTTGTTCATTTGGATTTACCGTATCACTTGTCTTAAGTTTTAGCTATTATGAATGTAATTGTAGATCATTCTAAACCATGTTACTTTTAGTCGTAAATGTAAGACGCCTTTAGTTTTATGTTATGAAATTGTCTTGAGTACACTGACGTTATACCATTCAAATTTTTTGACTGTTTACATAATACGCACGTCTCGTGAATAAATGTTGGAAGTAGTTGATGTTTG
Organism: Aquatica leii; assembly: GCA_035610365.1. Lineage (NCBI taxonomy): Eukaryota > Metazoa > Arthropoda > Insecta > Coleoptera > Lampyridae > Aquatica > Aquatica leii. The sequence goes on along the minus strand of CM069435.1, from coordinate 43,891,522 downwards.
CTACTTGTTGTAAAAAACTTTGGTGGTACCCATTTCAACACTGTTATTAATTATATTCTGGTAATTTTGCTCGCGACTACATATAAATGAAATAGTTGATTAATATTACTATTAAAATTACGGCGATTAAAATGTGGAGTTGTCTTGTTGAAGGTTGTTAACTGTTTTACGTATTATTGAATTCTTTAAATTACTGTACTGTTGAAACAAAAATTAGAAGTAGTACGTGTTGTTGTTGAGTAGAATTATATGCGCTTGTTATGTTTTTTGTTAATTGTTTTTTTGCTCTATTTTATTTTGTTTGTTAATGAGTTTAAAAGTGCTCTTGGTGTCTCCAAGCCGACGGTCTTATCAGTACGAAGAATGGCGCCTATTTATTCGTTTTCTTTTATAGTTTCCTCAAGCACGCTCATTCATCGACATTGTAGCTAGCCGTGGTGACTTTGTTGTTACCAACAAGACCTGCTACAAAAAAGGTTGGTAACATCCAACGAAAGTCTCTTTCACAAAATTAGAGAAATGTTCATTTTATTGTAAAAATAGATTTATACGGTAAATGAGCGAAATTAAAGAATTGAGTGATTCTTGTAGTTGACTGTAGCATTATCTGTGGATAATAAAGATACGGCTGCCCAAGATAAACTATTTTTTTGTAAAACTTAGAAAGCTGTGTTTTAATAGTTTTACTGGTTTTAGCCAAATTATGGTAAAAGTCAAATAAACCTTGTTTTAAACCATCTTTAAGTAAAAATCATTGCACCGTAACTGAAAACATTTTTAAGTTTCTTTTGTTAGAAGAATCGCTGCCAAATGAAAAATATGTAAATCATGCAATTCGGATTGCAGTATTTTTTGCAATATTAGGGATATAATGTTTTTACAAATAATTGTAGCTTTAGTTCAAACGCATGCTATTTTTCTCACAGCCTTCAAAAAAAAAACGTGGTAAAAACAACTTATTGTTACAGTATTAACTGGAGTAACATGATGATGTTTAAACTCTATGATATACAGTTTTAATTTTTGCGGCAATTATTAGTCCTCTTATGTGTCTTACCTTCAGAGCACTTTTGCCTTACATTTTACTGAAATATAAGTCTTGTATAATTTACATTTATATTTGTCGGCGGTGTACGCGCCGAGTTTTCCGAATATTTTCAACAAGATTATATATATAATACAATAAGAGGTAAGAACTTAAGCTTCCAGCAGACGATCACTTACCAGTAATTTAAATATCTCAAAAGAAGCAACGACAGGTTAAAATTTCGGAGAGTGGTTAGTACCCAGTAAACACAAAATTGATAATGTTTAGTAACAGTTTCAAAACAAAAAATTTATGATTCACTCTTGTTTCAAACATAAAAGAAACCTAACTGCAATAAAATAGCTATAAGTCCATCGCTGTTTCACTTATTTGAATCAGTATAGTTTCGGTATTTTAAATTCAAATCTGTTGCAAACTAAATGTTGCATTCGGTTTACGTTTTAAAAGCTTCGTTCTTGAACTGATACTAAATGATCGATACATGTATGATTTTTTTGTTTCAATAATGAACTAAAACAATTCTTTCAATAATATAATTATACATTTTCGAATGCACTTTTCAAATTTTATTGCACAATAAATATTTTTAAATACAATATCACATTGAGTTTTTTACATATTGCAACTTTCCTAGATGTGGTCTTTTCACGGAAGCCTCGAAAACTGCATCAGTTACTGTTGGGTGGCAACTTTTAACCGCATCTGTAACATAGAAATAAATATTTCATTTATATACATACATAATCATATAGTTACACAAAATTAATTACATTTTTTTAATCAAAAACAACACAAACTTAATATAAATATCACTTTAGCAATCATTAGAAAGTTATAAAAACACTATGAATATCTTTAGCTGTACATAATCGTATAGAAAACTTGAAGAATTGAACTGTAATTATAAAGCATCAGATTCACGCAATAATCTACCTTAACGCAACCATGTGTGTTAATTTACATTTTTTTTAAACAAATTAAAACATGATACATAAAGAACAGAAATGATAATAATATCGATTACATTTATGGATTATAATAAAATGTTTCGACTTACCGTTTATTGTTCCATTTCGTAATTGTACACACAGCATCACTTATCAAACTGCAACCGAACAAGTGAAAAGATATCAATTTGCAGCGCAAGCGTTGACGACAGTAATCAAAAGTATTGCAACGACTAATGCTGACTAATGACAAAGTATTCGATTTTCCTAGAACGATTCCACTGTTTTGAAAATAAATCAATCTTATTTAATCGATCTTTAACCAATTCTAGTTATTCAAAAAATATTCGGTTTTAATAAATCAGTTTTTAGACGGTTGCTGATTATGGGAAAAGAATTGCAAGTACTTAAACGGTTTAAAACTGATTGCGAAAAATCGTAACTCTTTCAATTTATTCACTGTCAGTTACATGTAAATGATATACAAATGGAACTAACACGAAACAACGTAATGAAACAATTGTTTTAATTTTGTGACTGTAACAGTTTCAATCCGTGTTTACTGGGTAGATACAAATAGAATTTAGCCTGATTTTTGATATGCTCATTATAATATAATTAAAAAACCGCCAAAACGGGAGAAATATGCTTACACCTGACAAGTTTTAAAGTAGACAAATCGTTCAACACTAGTCCATTAACGAGTATGTTTATTTTAACGATAGCATAAAAAAAAAGAAATATTTATATAACAACTAAGAGTTCGCCAACAAATATCGCAGTACAAGATAAGCAACAAATGGTTTAAAGTTACATTCAGTAAATTAACGTTGGTGAATGCAACGAAAAAACTTATCGTAAACTTATAGTGATAGCACAATATTGAAAAAAAGCGCACTGTCTAAAACATGTTACATAAATACAAAAAGGTTGCGTACCTTAGTCGCGATAACAACCGCAGTATGTATGTCGAATTGTGCTTACATACGACCTATTTCAAAGCAAATAATTGAATATAAGAAACAGGAAACTTACTCAGAGTTCTTAATATGCGATTAGCTAATGGCATCTTCTTTCTAAAATATCTGAAAGTTAAACCAATAAATATACACACAAGTTACTACAAATAAGATGCTAAAAGTTTGATAAGATTATTAAAACTAAAGTGCGCTAAGCTTCCCAAAGTCATTTATGGTACATCAACGGTATATACAGGGTATGTTTTAATAATTTGTCATAAGAATTGTTTAAGATAATAAACACATGCGGGTGACTAAATTTTGCTATGATAATACAACAGAAATCAAATCGCGCTGTAAAATGGAAAATCTATTCTTACCTCAGCGAATCTCTCACAACTAACATATCCAAAGTTGCAATTTATTTAACTACTACCATCGTGGATGATCTAACATACTTAAAATATAGAAACCTTTGGACATGGCATTGAAACACGTGTTGTTTGCTTAACATTGGAAACGGAAATAGGATAATCGTAACATCCAGCGCGTAAACGACATTTATGCCTACGCAGCACGAAAACTATACCAAGATGTTTTTTACATAAAACAATATCATTAAATAAACTGCATAGCCATAGAAAAGTTGAAATTTAAAAGAAAACATATCGTTGTTGCTCAAAATTACAAGGTCTAAATTTGCTATTTTTTAGCATTTAGTCTATTTAAATCAAAATGGTCCAATTTAGTTAAAGATAACGCTACGAATGAGTGGTATCATTATTAATCTATGTCAACTTTTTAAATTGGTAATACTATGTATCAATAATAGTATGTAAATGGCTATAAAGATAGAAACGATGAAAGCTGATTTTATATCTGCGCAATTCAAATAAGTTTTAAATAAGCTGCCGGCGTCTGTCAATGCATTTGTAAAAATACAGTTTGTGTCTTTAAATTGACCATCTTCGTAAAATTTTTGTATCTTAATTTTATTGACATTGAGTTGGTAATTTTGTTCTATTTAAATTTCCCTCCCAAAATTTTTCATTTAATATATCAGATTTGACTTTAAAAAATAATCATATATGTTAAGTTTTTAAAAGTCAAAGGTGATATTTTAAGAGCCAATTGGGTGAAAAATTTTTGTGAGGCAAGTTTAAAAATAATAGAATAACCAACTGAATGTCAATAAACTTAAAGTCCAAACATTTTCGGGAAGATGGTCAATAAATCGCAATTACGATTTACGCTATTCTTATATTTAGGTTATTACAATATTTGACGTTAAAACATTCAAAGATAAAGATGAAATAAGCATTTGCATAAACTAGGAGATTATACACAGGGAGTTTTTCTTATCTAGCACTAAACATAAAATTAATTTCTTTTTGACTTGTGAAAACAGATGTATGCTTTTTTGTCATTATTATGATATGCTTTGTCTTTCCAGTCTATAAATTCTTCACCTCCTTTATGATCATTTTTTAGTATTATTACATTATCATTACCATTCTTTAGAGTAAATTATTTAGTAATGTGTATAACACGTTACATAATAATTTCTTTTTTGCAGAAAACTTTCTTATTTTTAGTCAAATGCTTAATCGTGACAGAAGATTTCCACTTTTAACAGTTTTTTCGCGTAGTTTTAAATATAAAATTCTGAAAAAGTCGATACAGGCCCCGATTCTGAATGTCATCACAAATCTTCTAGAAAAATTAAAATATGAATGCGTACGTCGAGCGTAAAACGTCTTTCAAACGCGTTTAAGCAAAATTCGATTAATTTAATAGAAATTTCGACATGCTGTGAATGCATACGTAGCGATCAATAAAAGCCAACAAACCAAATACGCATAATTACGTAATAACATTTAAAATAAATACAGTTTGCTTAAATTATTATTGCTCTATTAATTTTACAGTTAATTCTTGCTGTGATAGAGAAGTTGACGTACAAAAGCAAATTTTCCAGTTAGATGAGATCTGCTTTCACAATAATGGCGCTGTAAATTTGCATAATAACTATTGATGTCTAGAAAGTCATGATTGAAATAGTTTAAAATTGTATTACTGGCACGTTCAGGATATAGATACAATATAATGGATACGATAAAATTTTATTATTAAACTGCATGTCGTTGCTTTGTTTGATCGTATAAAGATTGCCATATTTTCTGTAAACTTTATAGTTGTCATTTGTATTTTTTTAAAATATGTTTTAGACGTTTATTTAACAGTTTAAAAAATGTGTAGGCGTAAATGTATGCATGGTTGTACATAGTACAATATTTTTACTTTGCTTTTTTTATGAGATGGAAAACAAAGTTATCTTTTATTATTTATCTTATTTTAACACTTTTTAAGGTATAGTACTGTTGCCAACTTAATTTATTTGAAATATTTAAACAATTATGGTAGAATTTAGGTTTCCACATTTTATAATTGTATTACAATTTTGTATTCTGGATAATAAACAGTGTACTCCAGAATCTGAAGATGCCCACCGCAACGTAGGACAAAACGATTAATTTCTACAGCAGGCGCGTAAAAACATATAACTTTGCACTTTTTATTTATGTATCTATTTATTTTTCAATACTCAAGTCAATGTCCTGCATTTACTTTTCATATTTTTTTATTACCGTATTATAGAGTATTCCGACGTTTTTCCTAATTAGAGAACGTGCTCAAATAGTACTAAATTTGTAGAAAATGCTATACTTTTTTTGGTAATCTTTAGTAATTTGTAACAATTTACTAAAATAAAAAGTACAGATATTAGATATCACTATATTAGAGAACTTATTTCTGATGGTAAAATTAATACTTTATACATGTCTAGTGCAGATATGATTTCAGATTTTTGTACAAAATCTTTACCTATGCCTAAGCAAAATTGTTTTTAAAAGAAAAAATAAAATATAAAGTCACTGCGTTTAAACAACTTTTGAACTGCAATGTCCTCCAAAACGTCAATTTTTTTGAGTTCACAAACGACCAAACGGCAACGTTCAACTTCTTGTTTTGGCTAACAAGGAAAAACAAGGACTAGATTATAAAGACTGGTTGTTGTATTATGACATGGTCTAAACCAGAAGCTGATTAATTCTACAGGAAGCGTTACATTTAAACAAAAAATCTAAATCTAGTTTGTTTTAATTTACAAAATTAGTCCGCTACCAAAAGCACTTAAACAGTATGAAAAAAAAGTAAAAAGATAAGCGCAAAAAATTAAATATAGTCATCATACTATAAAACAGAAAAATTCATATGAGTTTATTAAAAAAGTTAGAAACAGAAAAAAATAGAATGTAAAGTTCTTGCCATAAGAGAAGATCCCTACGTCATTACCTACTGATGTAATAAATAACATACTGACTATTATATAAGCAACATAAACTATGTGTAAAACAAAGAGGGAAGATTGATTGCATGCGTTATGAATAAAGTTGTTCAATTGACTTCAATCAGGTTGACGTTTTGTCAAACACGGTTTGCTGTCATTTTCGCTTCATTTTGTATCTTTGGTTATTATTATTATTTTGCATTATTTTATTTCAAACTGTTCTTTTTAGAACAAAAACATGTCGGGTTTTATACAAGGTAAAACATTACGCTCTCAGTCTCGCCAAATAGTGGTTAATTTACTTGTATACTTTCAACAAGAAAAGGATAATGGGGGTCCTTTGATCCCATTAACGTCTGTTCAAGAGGTAAGCTAAAGAAAGAAATGATTAACTTGCATTACATTATATTATTTAGAGAGAGTTGCAACTGCATTAGGCATATGCTTAGCTTCTGTTAAGCGGATAAAGTCCGAACACAAATTGAATCTAGTGTTATCAAGTCCTGGAAAGAAAAGGTCACGAAAGAAGTCAAAAACTGTAGACTTGCCAGCATCTTCAAAAATGACTATAAGAAACACGTTGTATAAGATGTACACAAACAGTAAGTTCCGATGAAAGCAACCTTCATAATCTTTCTATAAACTAACTTGTTTTAGAACAACATGTGACTGTGAATTCCCTAAACAGCGAACTCAAACATAAACAATCGATTCAAGTTCATCGGAATCCTCAGATAGTGATGATTAAAATAAATGAGGTTTAAAGTGTTTTTGAAACTGAACATTTTTTAAAACCAATTGTTACTCAAGATGCTGCTCATTTCGTTGTTTTATGTATTAAAATTACGTTTAAATTGTATTATACATGCGTCGCTGTGCTTAAATGTTTTTTCATTTTAAATTACTTCAATAATTAGATTTTATTTTAGAGAAATGTAATAACTACATATGTTTAAATCTAAATTTCACTTTGATAAATATAATTAATCGAACATAGTTTGCAGTCGTTTTTAATATTTATTTTAATATTAGTAATCTCCAATTAAACGAAAATTAATTTTGAAGGTTAAACGTGTTGTGACAGCAAAATTAAAATTCTTATAGGTACCAACTAACCAGGATAGCCAACACTGAATTTTTAATTATAACTAATAAACTAACACTTAATTTGACTAGTGCGTTAATCTTGATTCATATGAATACGATGATGACGTAGGGCTCTTCTCTTATGGCAAGAACTTTACATTAATTGACAGAAATGTTAGATGCAAAATAAAAGATACAAAAGTGAAAGTAGATTCAGAAATATATTCAATATCTGTTAAATTTAATGCTTTCTTCAATCTTTTGTATCTATATATAAAACTTTTTTTGAAAACACTCACAAATTTACTGTGTTTATTTTTGTTGTTTTTGGTAGTATCGGTATGTCTGCTTTTAGCAAAGATATTTATCATAATATGCTGGATCTTTAACTCGAATATCAGCTGCATATACAAAAGTAAAGCCTAAATTACTATAGTCCTTAAAAATATTGTAATTATTGCAAAGGTATCAATTTTTTGACGAGATAAAAACGCTAAATTTAAAATAGCAGCTATCAAAGTAGCGCAGCAAACTTTTAATTGACTCCATGTAAAAGGTGTTTCTAAATAAGGCCGAAATATTTTTAATAAAGAATAAATCAAGTATAAATAAATAAAACAAATTGTTTCGAGTTATTTATTTAAAACAAAATACAAGCTATTTTAACAATTTTTTGAATTATACCATTCTCGATCCAATACGAAAGTGGCGACCTCTACATCTCGATCCAATCATTCGATACGATGTCGCCTTTTAAGTTGCATTTCTTCTTACACTTATTATTCAATGATTATACTGTGACATAGTGGAATTCCTGCTAAAAAAGAATCTTTCGTCAACCTTTAAAAAATCATCAAATTTTAATGAATCATGTAAAATAGATTTTAAAAGCTTCTAAGAACTAGTTCAATATTGTACATTCAATTATAAAATTCTATTTAAAGAAACTCTTATACATTTTGTTTAAATTTTTAAAATTTTGTTAATCAATTTTTGTGTTAAAATGTTTTAGTATCGGGTTTGTCCCTTGTATAAGATTTTTTCTTGGAACGCTCAATTTTTTTTGTACGATTCTTCTTTCAGTAATGTTGAAACAACGCGGACATCATCTAGCGTTATGTATGCCCAACAAGGTTTTTATTGCTAATGTTTCACGCGCATCCATGCGATTATTGAACTCAATGTTGTTGCTACTTAAGTGAAAGTTTTTATTTAGAGTCAGCATTTGTTCATTATGTTTGTGGTTTAATTTAATTCTTCTATAACTGTCTGAAGCGGGTTTTCATACCTTGTTTGTGGAGCTATTAGTAGGTGGATTTTGTGATTTGAAAAATTTTTATGATAACGTCACGTTTCCGTATTTAACGCTATCTACACCTTTAAGTAGTTAGATGCAATTGTCACAGTATTAGAAGAAACATTTACCAAAATTATGAAATTAATTTAAGAGAAACTCGGCGCATTTGTTTGTTTTTTAGTAATAGTATGAATCAGATAGGTTTAACTTGTGATAACACAGTACGTACGTCTATGTTAAAATTCAGTTAATTTTAGAAAATTTTGGAAAAGTGCCGCTAGCTAGCCGCATGCTTTGAAGAAAAACAAAATTGTAATTCTTGGTATTTTGATAGTCAGCCAATTGTAACTGTACGTATGTAGTAGGTTGTTAGCGCAACTAATTATATAATCGTTTTGCTGTGTGTCACATATTATTAGACGGTGCGTTTTGATTCTCTGAATCTTCAAAATTTGTATCTTCTTGTTATAATTTACAAATGTAAATTCAGTTATCTTTGGAATGTAAAAGTTAGGCCGACTTTGTTGTGCGACGTGTTGCCCAATCGAAAGCTTATTTCATATGTTGTTTGTGATGTATCTTCTTCTATTGTTGAACTACTGTCTGTGATAAAATAAATATACTTTGTGTTACAACTTCCATCTTGTCATTTCTTCTATTACAGCTTTGGGTAGATTTCAATGGTGTTTCCCAACCTAGTCTTTCATCATATTGCTAGTCGCAACTCTTTAAGTTACGAGAGAATTCACGTAACAAAATTTGACGCCTAACTGTTTAGGGCTCGAGTTCGTGTGTGTGATTATAATACGTTTTTTTTTATTGACTTTACTTATTGGTTGTCTTTAGGGGGTTCGGTTTACTCAAGATTACTTCGTTTTCTTCGTGTTGTTGCAAGACCTGGTTATGTAGTTGGGTTACTTATTTTTCATGGTTTTAGTAGTACCTTCGCCTAACTTGTTTTAGTTATCGATTTACTTTGATGTGATTTTAGTCGGACTAGTGTTAGCAAATTTCTGCTTTTGATTTACTATTTTGATTAGCCTACTGTTTTAGGTTTGATTGTGTTTTTTAGCGTGTTAGCTATGTACCTATTCTTCAGATGAAGAACCACCACTTCTCATTTCTTTGGACTCTGATTCAGAAACAAACTTGAATATGAAATGTTTTTTTTGGTAAAGATCCTTTTCTACTTATAGACTTTTTAACGAAGATCAACGAGTTGTGTTTTTCTCGTAAAGTTTTACATCAACTTTTTCTTTTAGCTTCTGAAGTGATATCGGGTAGAACTCTACTTGTTTTTAGAACTAGACGACATACTTTACGTTCTTAGCAAGATTTTGCTGCAATCTTAAAATCAGAGTTTTTGCCTTTAGATTACGACGATCGTCTGATGGAGATTATTCGCAAGCGTACGTTGTGACCTACCCAATCTATTGAGATGTACGTTGTTGCTTTGCGATACCTTTTTATGTAAATGTTAGAACCGGACTGGGAACAGAAACAGCTTAAAATCATTTGTCGTAATTTGACTCCGTTGTATTAATCTCAGTTTGCGCTTAATTATTTTACCTCCTTTTCTCAATTGGTTTCTTTAGGCAAACGTTTGGAGTCAAACATTAACTCTAGCAGTTCTTTTAACTTTCTAACATCTGGTATAAGTGACATACTTCTAGAACCATCTTTGACGACTACGAGTAAGACTGCTACTTCAACCGCTTCTGTTAATGCCGTTGCTGGTCCTCGTGATACTTCTTTACTTCTTTTTTCTATAACAACTCCTGAGTATAATGCTTGTGTGCACTGTCGTTTTAAAACTGAGAAATTTGTCCTGTTTGTTCTTTAGGTTCTTTTTTTCGAATTTTTAGGATTATTTGGCTTAGTACCGATTTGTGGTACTGAGGTTTAATTTCCAAAGTTTTTGCTTTTCCTGGTCGTTTCCCTCGTTGATGCGTTGTGAAAAGTCTTTTGTGTAAACGTGTACGTGTTTCTTCTTCTAATCCTTGCGTGTGAAAATTAGTTGTTTTTTTAGACTAACTCAAACAACTAATCCACGATTTCCACTTTCCATTTGAGCGCGAGCACCGCAGTGTTTGACGTACAAGCTTTTCGGTGTCACTTCTACTGGCCTCGTATGGGACCTAAGATTGCTGCGTTTATATGTCACTGTTCTTTTTCTCACAAGGGAGCAATCCTATCGCACTACGTCACGTTTTACCAGATACGGTGAAGCCTTTCAACATTGGTGTTGGTACAAGGTCTAAATGTCTACATAGACATCGTGCTGTTTCTCCTGATGTAAAAGCCGCTTTCTTGTTTTGCATCTAGTGCGTAAATCACTTCTAATTATTTTTTGCTGTCATCTTTTTCTAATCATTCTCTTGTTTTTCATCGGCGTCGCAACCGTCGTAAGTGCTAGTTCACTTATTGGCCTCTTGACTTTCGACCTTTGGCTATTCTATAAGTTTATATTTTTTTGGTTTTGGTGGTTTGAGTCTTAGGATACGTCGTTGGTAAGTTGTTTTGTGGTCGTTGTTCGGATGCTACCTATTTCGTTTCACCCATTTTGCTGTCACCGATACTCTATTTTTGGTTAGGCTTTTTGTTAAGTTTTTTTGGTTTTTTTCTTTTTTAACTTACTTTAGAACAGACTACCTCTCCGTTATTGTATCCGCTTAGTCGTTCTTTTTGGATTGGTACGTCATCTATAAGATTTTCCTTTGGATTTGGTTTTTCTTTTCTTGAATTTTCTATTTTGCTTGTTTTGTGGTAAATATTATTCGTGCTATGGGTAACTCTGATATCTTTTTTCTTCTTTTTGTTTTTTTTTTATATTTGTGGCGGTTGGATGGGCACCGTAGGGTGATCTCTCTTTTCGTTCTTCTGCGGGGAGAAGAACAATTCAGGCATTAGGTCAAGCTTTATTTTTCTCTATTTTCTCTTTCTCTTTTTTTATATCTATCTTTTCTATTTTTCATTTCTTTCTTTTTTTTTCCCACCTTACTCTTTTATTGTTTTAGCGCCTTTTTAAACTTATTTTAGCACCACGAAGCTTACGACTCAATCACGAGATAAACTGAGTTAGTCACGTAACACAATTCAACGATATAATGTTGTTAGGATTCTTATAATCAAAGTTTAAGTCCTTACCGAACTCTGCAAAACTGTTTTATCAATATATTCCATTGCTGTTAACATCATACAAGTGTACACCATATGGTTAGTTTGTTTGATTTTACAATGTTTTATTTAAGTTGTCTCTAGCGTAACTAGGACGTTTTACTTAGGTTCTAAATTGCGACGGACAAACTAATTCCAATGATATTTTAAGCGCATGGGCGTTTGTTACAGGTTATTTACATCTTACCGAAAAAAATGTGCTCTGTGTTAACCGACCAAGCATCAAGTCATAGAAATTTTCTTGTTTTAAATAATATTTTGCATATTTAGTGTAGTTTCTGTTGATATTAAAATTTTTGTCTGGAAAGGTTTATATGTATTGTGGATTGTCAAATTATATACAATCTCTTGTACAGATCTTAAAAATGCTATGCTGTTGCTGTAATTCTGTTTATTGTGTAAAGATAAAATCAATTTTTTTCAACGACACGCCAAGTTTAGCATTCGTTTTGTCAAAATGTTATGGTTTCAAAACGTCGTTCTTTAATCGTAAACACAAATTTATTATATCATGTTTGTCAATTTCCTGCACTGTTTTTATTGGTTCTATTAAAAATTTGTTTGATAGTAAATCATATTTGTGCACAAGCCTCAAACACGGATGCTGAATGAAATTTGTAACTTGACTATAACTTATTCAACAATCTTTAAAATTTTCCATAAGCTCTGGTTTTGTCTACCCATTGTAACGTCGACTCTTAGGTAGTTTCTTAGATAAAAAGCGCGTTAACAAAAAATACAAAAAAAATTATTGCCCAATTAACTTCCGAAGTCAGGAATGCTAAATAGTTTGATTTTAAGACTAAACTATTAAAATCTTATCTGCAATACAAGGTTACCAAGGAATGATGTATAGATTCAATCTCAAAAGATAGTTACAATTCTATATTGGAAAACAAAAACAATAAGGTAAAATTCAATAATGTTACTTAAAACTAAAGATAGAAATTTTATCAGTTTATGATTTAATTAATTAAACTTATAATAAGAGAATACCGGTATTATTTTAAATATTTGCGGTAAGCAAATTTAACTTAATTGGTTTTACATTACTAATTAATTAAATTGGAATCGCACATTTAATTAGAGAATATTAATATTTCATATATAATAATAATAAGATAGGTTCAAATGTAAAGTTATTTAGTAAAAAGAAAAACCAAGTTCGTTGATAAACCAAATTTTTAATTGACAAAAAGAATGTAGATATATGTAACTCAAGCATATGGATCAAATTTCAGGTTAATGTCATTCAAAGGAATGCAACGCTAATGTTGGCGGTTACGATAGTAATAACCTTGGAAACTTTTTCATCAAGAATCGATGACAAAGGTTCTTCAAAAAAATTTGGATCATTGGTTTTTATGTCTTATTGATATACCAAATCTATTCAAGTTATGAATGTGGCGACAATCTTGCTAAAGATAAAATTGGTATAAAACAAGTCTAAAACAATTAAAGACGGGAAATTAGATAGATGTAACAAAATAGAAATTGAAGACATATCTGTATTATGAATACAGACTTTTTTAAATAAAGATATTGTAGATATAAGGTAATATACAAGCTACATGACTTAGAAACGGAGTCACACAAGTGTACCACTCAAACGCGAAGTTTCGAATGAATTTCAAGGCTGACCTCGCTTAAGAAAAGTAGCAACTCCACAAAATTAAAAACAAAGAAAGGTTTACCCACGATTTGTTAAATTAATGCAGATATTTTAAAATGGAATAATAACAGTAACAAAAACTTTGCACCATATCAGAGATTACAGGTCTAACAGCAATTGCAATGTTGTAAGTTGTTTGATGCATTGTAAAAGTCCATCATAAGGTCCTTTGGAATTAATTGAGTTTTCATTTGATCGTAATTCTTTTTAGCATATACACCATTCCATGTGTTGCAATAACTTTAGAACTTGATTTTTTCTAGACAGTTTTCAGAGTAGGTTTGTCAAATTTTTTTAAAAATAATTATCAAAACTGCAAGCTTGGTGTTATAGCCACTTTATCAAAAATTAGTGCTGCATGTTGTTCTTTTAGTTAGAAACTGTTTATCCATCTAAAAATAACGTTAGTAAAGAAAGATAATTAAAATTGCTGATCCAGTGCTGCAGAGACATTATGCTAGAGTAAGGAAGTTTCTGATGAACAATTTCTTCATATCTATTAGACCCGTAAATCATACATAATTTTAAACTTTTTCTAATACTTTCATCTGACTACATTTCACCTCTAGGTGTACCATTTGTCAAAACATCCAACTGGTCTTGATTAAACATACTCTCTAAAGGACTATTCTGTTGTTGTGTCAATTTTTTTTCATATTGCCTACTTGTTTGCGTGTATAGATTCGTTTTTATATAATCTGTTCTTAACAAATCTGGTACAGTATCCCACCTTGCCGTTCTTGTTTAAATTAAGTTTCCAAAACATGTACCTAAAACAAAATAAAAATTGAGAACTTAAACGTATTTATTTTTTATTTTTACAAATTCTAAAATTAATTAAAATCTGATCGATCAATCAAACTTACCAACAATTTTCTGCTTCTGGAATTTCTTTGAGCGCTAGATAATGAAAATAACAATAACGAAAATAATAACAACAATCTGGTATTATAATGTTAGTATTAACACAAAAAAAAAATTAATATTATTATCCTGATTTGCACGCGTTACAAACAAAAACTTCTTATCGCAAATATTTAATATTTCTCTGTCATTACAGGGTGAAACATAAAAATAACTAACATCATTGCCATTTTGCGGCTGCGTCTTTGTTTAACATATTAGTCCAATACTTTGCGGAAAATTGTTTAATTAAATCTTCGGTGTCTAAATCTTTTAGCTGGTCCGTTTCTATTGAAATGATAGCAAGATTAGTTAGTCAATTTTGCCTCATGGTCGATCTTAAATATTTTTTTATTATTTTAAGTTTTGAAAAAGATCGTTCTGCGGTAGTAACAGAAACCGGCATTCTTAATAAAATACGATGTATTATGCTCGTATTAGGAAAAGAATCCACTAAGTTGTTAATTTTTATATAATTTAAAGTTTCTTCTGGAGACGTAATAACTTTTTCATTAAATTTTTGTAAATATTGCAATTCTTTTACAAGTTACGGTAGTTATTTTCGTTCATTGCGAGTTTTGTCGTTTAATAAATTTTCAACTTTTTGACATAATTCTAATTGTTCTTTTTCAGAATAAGTCTTAAATTTATCAGTATTCCATAAATACGCCAAATTATTAAAGTAAGAAGAAAGTAATTAGAATCTCTCATCCATTGATGTTATGATTACATCTACAGCAGCGGTTCTCAAACTTTTTTTTTCGCGTACCACTCATGAAATTATGGAGCACTCGCGTACCACTGAACTGTTAAAAATTTTTAATTTTTTTCAAATGGAAAAGAAATAAAAAGTTCCAATCGTTTATGAAAATATTATGTTCATTTGTTGCTAGAAAAGGTTAACACTTTATTTACAATGTAAAGTTTACAATTTTACATACAATATTTTTATGATAAACAATCATTAACTTAATGCGAAACATGGTGCTGCATGCTCGAAACAAGCAGAGAGATGTTTGGTTCAGTTATACTTAATTTTAAACGCAAATTTGAGTCTATGTTAAACTTATTTCGGTATTTGTTTTTTAGCACCAACATAGCAGAAAATCCGTTCTCGCAAAGATACGTGGTGGTAAATGGTATCAAAAATAATAATGCTTTTCTGGACAGCGATAGATATTCATTTTTAACTGTTATCCAAAACTCACATAACTCGTTTGGTAAATTCCGCTTTCAAACGCCCATCGCAAGATAGTTCTATCAAAGACTCTTTTTTAATCTTCTTTAAAATATTCTTCAAAAGTGTTAGCGAGCATTAGGCAATGCTTTTTTATATTATCGATGACATCGTCGCTCACTTTAAGTTCATGCTCTGTCACAAAATTTTCCAAATTAGGAAAAGACTCAAGGTTTTCATTCGTAACACTCTTGTTCATCATTTGAAACTTCTTGATAAATGCTTTTATTTTCTAATGAAAAAATTCTTCGGTTTGTTTACTAACGTAGAATGTTTCGTGGTGAGGTGACGATTCAATAATGAGGATTTCATACTTTGATTTGATAAAATTTCAAAGCAGATCACGCATTGTGGCCGTAGCTCATTATTTAATCCGTCACGGTAAATCCAATATTAATGTACTCACGATCATATTTTCTTACAAGTTTTCGTATTTTGGTAGGAACTTTTTCATCTTGAATCACCGCGCAATCTGATTCTGAAGTAGAGCTCGATGGAACGAGATTTCCAGTACAAGTTGTTTTGCTTGATGATGCACTATTAAGCCACTTATCCAAGTTGATTTAATTTAATTTCACTCCAACTAAACGAAATTGATTGAACAAACGTTTAAAAAATACAAATCACTCGCTTAAGCGCTAAAGTTAGACTGCGGCTCGCTGGTCCGCAAAATAAATGCAACCTCAAGGCAGTGGCGGTCCGCGCGGGAAACGAATATGATCGCGACAGCGCGCGAAATTTGAAAATAATGTTTTATTTATTTATATTTTATACCCTATGCCCTATATATGGCACTATCATGGCCATGGCTGCTTGCGTAGCACCTTGAGAAGCTTTGCGTACCACTGGTGGTACGTTTCGTACATTAAAGCTCAGACAGGAAAAAACGCTTGTTCGCTCGTTGGCTCGTTGCAAGCCAAATTTCAAGCTCAAACATGAATAAAATCAGATTTCCTTGAGTTCACACAATTCATGTGATCATGTTACGTATTACTTATTTGATCGAATAAATGCTGTTATTGCTTACTCTCATTTGGAAAATATATTATTTTTGAGAAGTAATTCGGTTCCTTCGTCTCAAAGAGTAAAAATAAAAAAATAAACAAATAAAAAACAATGTAATTTCTTACTAGTTTTTTGATCATTATAAATTTTGTTTTGACAATGTTGTTTTTTGAGGATTTTCGGCGTCGTGCACCACACAACCTTGCTCTTATGTTTATATGTCGTTGTAATATTAACCACATAACAATATTTTGCCTATTCTGCAAATGGCTTCTCTTTTAATTTATCACTTATCTGTATAGGGAATATAGAAGTATTTACGTATATACATATCTTTGGTTTTTAGTAATTTCTATTCTAATCTTAGTGTTAGAACCATCTTGATTTTATCTATAATTATTTACGTAAACATGAGTATGCTTCATGATGTAGCATTTCGACTACAGCAATATTTGCCACTTTGTAGTTTTTATTTAGTCACTATGTACTATATGCTTTATAAATCTTTAAAAAAATATTTTTTGAGTACGCGTATAGAAACTGTTTAAGCTTATTTTATTGTTCTCTTTAATCACTATGATAGGTATTTAATCAAAATAAAAAACGTTGTTTTATTAATAATCATTATTAACTAATTGTATAAAAAAAACTTTATAATAAATAAAAATAATAATAGTGTAATAAAAACTAATAAAACTACGAATTAATTACCACTCGGTTTATGTGTAGCATCAGCTGGTGGTTTCCTAATTTTAATTCCTCTAGGAATTTTGAACGTGTTGTTAACTCAACCTCATAAAATTTAGTAAAATCCGCTGACGTATTTTTATGAAAGTTAAAATCTCTAAAAACTTCAATAAAAAGTATACCAGTTATCTGTGTATAACATTAAACCGCACGAACCAATTTTATTTGTATTAAGCGACTCTTGAATTCGATATATAAAATGGTAGTTGTTTTAAGAAACTCGATTTTCCGAAAAGAAAATATACAATGATTTTGTTTTTCGCTGTTTCAGATATGTTGTCCTGTCTTAGGAGAATAAGCATTTAACCTCAATAACTTTTTTTCTATTTTGCCATCAGAAAACGCTGCCAAATAGGGGCGCGTTTTGATATGTAAATACCGCATTTCCCAACTTTCACTTTACGTATTTGTTCATATCGCTTTATTGCCGCGGTCTTATGTATTTTTCACACGTTACTACTATGATATTTTTACTCTATTCAAGTTTTGATATAATAAAGATTTTAATAAATTGATACACGGCGTTATTGTTTTAAAAAAATTATTAGGATAAGTATAAACTTTAAGATTTTACGTAAAAAGTCAGTCATTACTTTAATATATTGTCAAAAATTTATACAGTAATCTTGTTTTCGATGTATTACAGCATACTTCTAAAGCATAAAAGTATAAAGACTCTGATCTCTCAATTTTATTTCTGTAAAAAGTAATTTCAAACAAACTTATTTAACGTTTATATACATACACACACAAGCTTATTCACAGAACCCGTTCATTAAAAAGATTGAAAGAACTGAATATATTAGAAGTCTCAAATTTTTCTTTTTTTAAATAAAATTCTATATATTTAAAATTTTTTTAATTATATACAATGTTTAGTATAATTTTTTTTAAATTTTTTCTTCTTTGTTACCAATTAGTTTATACGCGGAAAGTTGAAAACTTGAATTTTTATCTTAATAAAAATAGAGATTTTAAAATTTATAATAACATTAATAAGTTTATAAAAACATGTACAAAATCTCAAAAATAACGCTAATTACCACTTGAATTTAATTTTGTTTTCAAAATAAAGCGCATAATGCAACTATTTATCGTTCGTATAGTAATTCTTGTTTTTTTTTCTTTAAAAGTTTTTTAAAAAGTATATTTCTATTTCTTTTTCTACTAATCGTAATTTAAAATATTTTATTGTTAATAATAAAAATTTTGTTTCTTCTTTAGATAAATCTGGTGTGTATACATTTTTTTTGCTTTTCTTGCAATTGTTCTTATGTAGGACAAATTGGTAGAAAGTTGAAAAAACATATTTATTTTATTAAAAGGTATTTAAGGTATGGTATATCAAACACTTATATAAGATATAAGCTTTTTTAAATGTTTAATTATTTTTGTTAATTTATTTGCTTTTAGTTTAACTGACGATGTCAAGTTAAATTATCAAAACTAGTTTTATAATAAATATATTTGTGGATTGACTTAAAGAAAAATATGTTATTTTATTCTGTAGACAGATTTTAATGTACCATATATGCGATTTTATTGTTATAGAAAGATTTATAAAAAAGAAGGAAATCTGTTTTTATTGACGTTCAGGATTAATCAAGATTCATTAGAAAATGCGTTTTCAATGATCCGTGCCAGAAGAGAATATAATTCCCAACTATCTGTTTGTGAATTCAAGATAGTGTTATAGTATACTGTGATATAGATAATGACGATGAGTTGTTAACTACTCTCGATGAAACAATAAATACTAAACCTAACAACAAAGAAAAACAAAAGAAGAATAGAAAAAGAATGGCAATCTTATAACTGAACACATGGAAGTGTTGTTTCAACGTGACAAAAATGTTAAAAAGTCTTTAGAATCTTGTTCCGTAGCTTATATTGCGAGTTATTTGTGTCACTATTTATAAAAATAAATTAAATGCAAAAATTGTAAATAATATTTAAGTGTTGATAAAACAAATAATATAAATGTGCTTAAAACATTAATTGTAAATAAAGATTACAGCAATTCCAAGGAAATAAAGTTTTTGTACAGACCAATTTTAGAAGTTTCAAAGATTGCGAGCAATCTATAAATATTGTTTTATGAATTTTTATAGATTATAAAAAGATTATAGCTTAGTAGCAAAAATTAAAGAAGGATTAAAAAATAATTTAAGGTGGACAGAAAATTTGTGAATAACTGAATGCAATTCACATAAAACGATAACTATTGACCAATTGATTTAAATGAAACTTTATAGAACGTTAAAATGATTAGTTGATAATACTAGCACTAGTGCTGGAAAGAATATTACGACACTTAAAAAACCTTATTGTAAGATCAGAATCTTATCAATGTAGAGGATGTTATTTTTTTAATATGTATGTATCGTAAATGTATAAATATTTCCAAATGAGTAATAAAAAACTAATGCATCTAGGTACTTTGTTTATTTTGGGCAATATTGTCATTGTATTTCATTGCATGTAAATTTGTACCACTAACACAAATTGAATGTAAAAAATTAAAAAATTATAATTCAACAATATATTTTTTTCCACTTTTTCAATTTTTAAAAAAATTAGTAAAAACAAACAAGTGCCATAATCGACATTGCAGACTTGTTTAGCTTTTTTCTATTTGCATACAATATCGCGTTAACCAATGAATAATAATAATAATAATAAATCAAATCTTTTAGGTAAAATTATATTTCTTAATTTTGCAACTGTTTATAAGAAGTAACCTGCAGTTAAAATTTTTAACAAACATTGCAGAAACTTTCGTAAATTACGACAATTACATTATTTACATCTTATTGAAAAAAAATTTCTTATTTTATAACATTTCATTTTTGTCGAATATATCAAAATAATCGTTATACTCAGTACCATAAAATATTTGACAAACATTTTTAAATTTTGGTAGAAATTAGGTTTTCACCGGTCATTTTGTATTACAGTTTTTTATTTTGGGTCTCTCAGGTGTGTTCGGTTTCTTACAAATCGAGTTTTCGTCACATGTCGCAGTGGAGATCTTCAGAACCTGAAATAAACTTTAGTTTCGACTTGTAAGAAATCGATTACACCGGAATGATACAGAATAAACTACTGTAATATTTTGTAATTATGTAATTTGTAATATAACTAAAAATATTCTAGAAAAATGTTTGCAATTTTTTGACAACGAAAATTTTTCTGCTGTAAGTTAAACACAATTTTAAAAACTGAATAACAATTTGGTATGACATCAACTAAATCCAAAAGTATAATATTTACATTTTTCTTAATTTTTAATTTGCCAAACTAAACAATTTTTGTGAAACGCCGCATTTAAAGTTGTGATGAGAAATGAATAAATTATCTTCATTCTGAGTCTTATTACATAAGAAACAATAATACAAATTTACAAAATTTTAAGTTTTAAAATAATTGTTTAGAATATTTTTATCCTTTGCTAAACACGCATTAAATTTTATAGTTATTATTTGTTCTGCTTTTTATGTATTTTTATGCTTTTAAACAAAATACAATAGACAATCGCATCACTGTAAAACTTCTGGGGTTTAAAATAAATGTTTTATCTGGTATTAATTTTGTCTGCAGATTTGTCTTTTTAAAGTTGTATTATATAACGTATACCGTATACAATTTACTGTATATGTATGTGCTTTTTATGTTATATATTTTATACATTTTGACAACGCTTTTTTACTACAATTATCATAACATATTTTTTCAGGCATCAAAAATTCTAACATTTATTCGAGAAACTTCTGTTTTAAATTGTTTTAATTACAATATTTAAAATATTCAACTCATTTTAGCAAAGAAACAACAGAGAATATTTAGTTATGTCGTTTGTTACTATTTCTGTGCTTATCTGCTCTTTAGTAAACACTCTTTCTTTTTATTTATAAGAATAAGAAAAATCGTAAATTGTTTTAGCGTTATTGTTATTTAAACACAAAGCAGATATTGTAATCACATGCTTACCTTTGATATCAGTTCAATGTTACATACATAACTACTTTTTAAAAATAGTTGCTTACATAGTTTATTAGCGATTACAATAATACAAAAATGTAGATAAAGCAAAGCTAAGTAAACACAAAGTTGTTTCCAACTTTGAAATTCGAAGACAACCTAAAATCTCATAATTCTCTCATTTCTAAGCAGCAGTTAAAAGCTCGAGAAACAATACACAATAACTGAATTATTCAAAGTTTCCAAAAGCTTTTCGGATTAAGTTTGCAAAGCACATGTGCAATTAAACTACCGTATGAAATCCTTACGATTAATTTGAAATTAATATTTTATTGGAAACAAAAAGTAGGTCACGAAACACTTGTCGTGTGCCATGCGTCGCCGTCGTCCAGATTTCCTCTGCGACCTTGAATGAAACTTTTCTACTTTCCATCTGTTACATACTCTTAAGGATTATCGATGTTCAGATTTGTTTAGGTAAAAATGTATTCGAAACCTTACAAAAGTTGAATAGAATGAAAGATACAATTTCGAACAGTTTCAAATTTTATCGCCAACATTTGCTCAAGTAAAAAACAGCGACTAAAATCTTCCATTAGAGAATTATTATAATAATTCTCTAATGGAAGATTTGTTAATATGCAAGAGATAAAACGCTTTTGTATTTATTAATTAAAATTTAAATTAATGTTGCGTCTTAAATAAGCTGCGGACAGGCTAATTAAATGACATAATTAAATGTAATTAATTTTGTAGAACAATCTAAAAGAAAAAAACATTTCTAGTAATTAAAAATTTTAATGTTTTTTTTGTGTATTTTTGCTTTGATAAAATCTACTAACCTTATTAAGTTTTATAGTCATTTTCAAATCATTCCACGCAGAGTTTAGGTTTAAATCCTGTTTTTATTGAAAATCGTCAGTTTCGGTTTTTCAATTTAATGATTAAAGTAAGTCCCAAAATATTTTGTTATTTTAATAAATGTGCTTTACAATTTAATATTTTTTCTAGTTTTATACTTGATTGATTGATTAATTTATTCAGTGTTGACACGGTGTTTTAGTAAACTTGAAATTTATTGCTAAAAAATTTATGATTTTTAAAAATTTGTTTGATAATACAGTTTTTTTTATTTTTTGTATTTATGTATTCGACGAGAGTAACATACATTATTATTTGTTATGCTTCTTGTGAAGTTTTAGAGAAAATTTAAAAAAGAACCACATTAAAAACATTGCAGATATAATGTTGGTAGTACATTTATAACTAACTGAATCTGTCAAATTCAGAATTCGAATTTTTTTACAAAACATCAACTCATAAATACCAAATACTCTAATATGTAAATTTATGAAATTTTTAACGTGTTTTTCTTCTAATTTTAACTAGACTTCAGAACCTTTGAACAAAATTTTCTACCAGACACACACTTTTACTTAAATAAAAATATAAGAATAGACCTTTTTGTGCTACCAACATCGTAAACGTTAATATTCGTTCATTAGTGTAGTTATGTAATGGGCGAAAAAAGCTCTAGTGTGGCAAAATGAAAACTAGAAATCCACATAAATCTAAATGTTCAAAGTTAATTATTATATTAGAACGAGCATGCGACAAGTAAAAAAGTCATTTAAAAACCTAAATTCCGTTAGAATTAAAAACAAACGATATTAAAGTAAATGTCAAATTTGAGAGATTTAGTAATAAATGTAGTACCAACATTATATTTCTGATGTTTTTTTAATTTTTTTATCAAAAAAACAAAAAAATTTACAAAAGGCAGCACAAAAAATAATGTACATTACTCTCGTCAAAAATTTTATAGCATAACTCACTCACATGTAACGCTTAGTCGTGCGGTCTCGCGTCGCGTTAGCGTTCGTTATGCTATGATGTACTTTCCTACGCTTGTTACGTAAATAACTATTAAAAAATATTGATGTTTACAATAAGACAACACAAAAATTTTTTTTTTGTGTGTGATAGAAAATCTGTTTAAAAGTTCTGAAGCTTAATTGAAATGAGAAGAAAAACGCTTTAAAAATTTCATAAATTTAAATATTAGAGTATTATATATTTACGCGTTGGTACTATGTAAAAGCTGCATTGTCTTGCAAAACGTCAGTTTGTTTGGGTTCACGAACGACAATGCGGCAAAGGCCAAGTTATACTTCTTGTCTTGGCTCTCAAGAAGAGAAAGTCGCTTATAATCATAAATGTGATTTTTCTTTAAACGTTTTAAAAAATTTCACAAAAAGCAGGAAAAAATAATGTATGGTACTCTCATTGAAAGTCATGTGTTATGACTCACTCTGATTAACGTTTATTAAGGTATGCTTCACTTTTGACAATTGTTATATAAATTACTATTAGTTCTTAGGGACGCATAAAATCCAAAAATGCTAAATTACTTTTGTTAAGTTAACACTGTAAATTATTAAAATAAAAAAAATAAGCGAATGTAAAAGCTTACTTACACCGCGGATCGCAATTGCGGCTAACCTTCTAGAGCGTGTTAGTTTGCTGTGTTTCCAGTGGGACTACTTCTACATACTATCGCGAGCACTTACTTTTGACTAAAAAATAAAATACTTTAAAAATAAAATTAGTAATACGGGTGTAACAACTTTTTTTGAGTTTTTTAATGTTAATTTGTTACAGGTTCATTAGAACAGCACTTTGCACTTAAAAATAAGTACGTAATAAAATCATTTTATAAAGTAGACAGAAGGCAACCAAATGTAGATTGGTTATATATTTTGTTTTCATTTTTTGATTAGTAATAATTTTGATTACCTATATCAAATACACTTGTTACAGAACTGTCTTTAGAAAAATCTATACAGAGCGATTTTTTGAAAACGATCCACTCTAAATATCTAGAAAACAAAAACTTTATCTATAAAATGTCGAAAATAATCAAATTTGGTTGTGAGAAAGACACTTCATTAGTGTAGTTTTAGACCTGCAGGTGCATCCCTTTCGGCGGGTCTGCAGCCCTCATCCAAAAATATGAAATGGAAATGAGGGTTAAAAAGTCATTTTTGTAATAAAATTTGGAAAGTAAAAAGATAAATCTTTTTTTGTTGCTATCAATTTTCTGAAATAAAAATTGTTTCTTATGCATTGACATTGACAATTGTTCAGTTTAAAGTAAATCTGCACACGTTCAGGTAAAAATGAAAAAAAAATCAGTTGGTGAAAGGGTTAAAAATGTTTTCTATTTACAGCTTCCAGAACAAATGTGCTAGAGCCACGGCAAGAGTTTTTAATGATACGCGTAGAGATAAGCATTTGAGCCATAAATTTGTTACAAAACTTGTACAAAAATTTACAGACATTAATAAAAAATAAGAATTGTAACAGAGTAGTAAATGAAATGACTCAAATTGAGGTTTGCGCCTAACTGCTGTAGCAAAGTTTTATTCTTATAAAATGAGAATTGTTCAAGAGCTCGGTGAAGATGATTATGAAAGACAAATAGAGTTTTGTCTCGAATTTAGTCATTGCAAATCCAAACTTTGTAAAAAATATCTGCTTCAGTGATAAATGCAGTTTTACGTTACATGGCTCTGTTAATACACACAATGTGCGTTACCGGAGCGATGAGAACCCCTATTTTGTCAGCGAAGGTTATACTCAAGCTTCCCAAAAACGGAAAGTTTTGGCGTAGATTTTTGAGGATGCTATCATTGAACCGGCAGAAAATCAACAATTTTGAATAAAAATGAGTTTCTCTTTCAACAAACTGGAGCTCTACCACATTATGCTTTAAACCTTGTAACTGGCTTGACAACTGATTGCCGATCCATTATATTGGCAGACGTGATGCAATTGAGTGACCAGCACGATCACCAGACTTGACAGGTTTAGATTTTTTTCTCTGAGGTCATTTGAAATCAATGATTTTACTAACACTAGGCGCTTAACAACAATGTTTTTTAGAAAAAACATGAATGTGCAAAGAAGCAGTTTTCTCAAAAACTAATCGTAGAAATGAAAAACTACTACATAGACTTGCAGGTCTCAACCTATACTAATTAAGCGTCCCCCGTACAAACAAAATTGACGGATTTGCAGATTGCACATGTTTTTGTTTTTTAAATATTTAAGGTAGATCGTTTTCACAAAATCACGTTGTACAGTATACATAATAAGACTTAATTTTTTCTTCCATTCGTAACAAATACCTAAACTAATTTAGACTCTTTTTTCAATTCACTCAATTATTGTTTTATTTGCGTTCACAAATATTTTCGTTTCTCGCCCGTTAACTTTTTGATATTTTAGCACTTTGTCTTTGATAGTGTATTTCTACTGGTGCGAGTCATTTTTTTGGCCTCTTTTTTTATCGTCCAAACTTACTTACTTACTTGCTTACTTTTTCAACGTTTCTATCTTTATAGCCATTTACTTACTATTGCCACAGTATAGAAACAATGCAGTAGTTTCACTTCACAAGTCGCACTTTGATTTGTGTAACATATTTAGCCAGTGCAATGCGCATTACGCTGCGAGTTAATTTTGAGACGAAATCAGACAAAACTGACGCTCTTTTTTAAATTTGTTTGCAAGCGTTTATGTCCCACAGCCGCACAAAAACACTTCAAAAAATGTTAGAGGATGGCTCTTATTCAATAATTAATAAAAATCCTTTTATGACTATAAGCGACTTTCGGCTTAGACCGCGTCGTAGTTAAACACCCAGACTGAGGCTTAGTCTTAGTCAGTTTGTTTGGGTTTGTTGGGTTCACGAACGACAATACGGCAAAGGCCAAGTTCTACTTCTTGTTTTGGCTCTAAAGAAGAGACTAGGACCAAGCCTAAGTCTGAGTGTTTAACTACGACGCGGTCTAAGCCGAAAGTCGCTTATAATCATAAACATAACCGCAAAAGCTTAAAATTTTATAAAAATCCTTTTACTAAAATGATTACCAAAACCACGGCTTTTGTTAAGTTGTAATAGTGTTATCACGGACTGGCTTTGAATTTGACTGACGGTATCTAATCCGGTACTATCTAAAATGTATTACTTACCTTTAAGAGCCTACACATTAGCAGGTCAATCCGGCGGTCTGCACAGTTCTGGTCTGTGCAGGTGACCGGAGAAGCATACACACGAACGAACAGGAATTGTAGTTTTGTCAGTTTAGTATGTTTAAGCAAATGATTGTGCTAATAGAATTGATGAGTTGTTTTTGATTAGTGTTGTAGCTTGCACATTAAAACTACTATAGCGTTTGTTACGAGAAACTTAGGTTTCTGGAATTGATCTGTCAAAAATAAAGTGTCACACCGGTCTTCTCATAACCAAACAAAGCAACGGCTAGCACAACTTCTTCAGAGAGGGATCGCAGGCTTTGTTATGTGTGATTATAACGTGAGTCTGAAAAAAAGCGCCAAGACGATGAAAAATTTAATTCGGGGGATACCGTCTAACTCTCCCCGTATATATACCGAATATATATATTTATTATATCCCAGAAGTTGAAGAAAGCATATAAACGTAAGTTCTCGACAAAATTTATACGTAGGCCGATTGAATTAGAAGTTGCGCCGAGTGGCGAGCAACACACCGTATAACAAACTGCCCTTGTCGAACTAAATAGTTACATAAACATAGCGTGGGAGTTTATAATTACATATATTTAAATTGTAGACAAACCACCTGCTAGTTATCTTCGGTGATAACGAAGAACATTTGGTGGCTACCAAAATCCGCTACAGAAAATTAGAGTCAATTTAAACCCTCGATAAAGAAAATTGTATACCACTCACCCCGTTTCAACCTTCTAAAAGTAATTGGATATTAAGATAGCAGCGTGAAACAATCTAACGGTGAAGGTTAACCCGGGCGTAGAGTACTCAACTCGTTGATGATCTCGTGCGAAAATGAATTAATAATCCAGTCGAAAGTTTGACAGTCTCGGCGCAAGAGCAGAGAAACTCTCCTGACAAACTTTATACTAACGAGAAATTTTCATACTCGCGAATTGAACTACTAATTTCTTTTTTTAACCTTACACGTCTTCATTGTCGTCGTGTTCTGTAATACCGGTGTGTACCACGCCTAGCCGTTCTTTGATCGATTAAAAACGTAACTAGATTGTAGTACCATAAATAAAGAACATAAAGTTCTGTCTCCTCCATACCCGAACCTTTAAAACTATTCACCTTTAATGCTTTGCGAATTGATTTTTTTAAGAACACCACTTCTTTACGGAAGCATTAATTTAACGCATTTCATATGCTAATTCATGTAATTTTTGTTTTTAGTTTTCAAAGATTTGCTCTATAAAACTTGATAAATTCGGAAATAACTGAATCTACAGACATATCAATTTTTTGACACTTGCACTTGAACCAAAGCATTAGGCCTCTTTCGCATCCATACTCTCAGTTTTAGTAAGTATGTGCAGGTAAATTTTAAACACAGAAATCGGTCCGGCCAATTTTTTTAACTGCACGTGCCGTCTGATTCATCTACAGATACACAGTTTAAGCTTTAAGATACATAAACCAATATGCGGCCTATTGTGTCAGATATCAACGCACTTATCTATTAACATAGTTGAGTAGTTTTAGATACCAACAGTCAAATTTTAGTGTTATCAATTCTTAGAAGTTTATGGAAAAGAGTTATAACACTCAATTAACGAAACTTTTAGTTTTGTTTAATGCTATTATTATTTTATCTAAGAAGTGGTTCGTTTAACGTCTCTGCACTGTGGTTTCTTAATCCTTTTGTGCAACTCTAATTTTGTACTCTCTCAGAAGTTCTGTTTCGTCTATGAAATCTAGTAGCTTATTATACCGGGCTTTTTTCAACTCATAATCGGTTAGTCTTGGTGTCTCGAGAATGATTGTGCGCTGCGTTTGGTATGCTTTGTATTTACACAGCAATTATCCGCGGAATAAAAAGCTACTTTGCAGTCCCATTTTATGCATGTATTTTTTAAAGCCACGGTGTTCTGTTATTAACCTTCATTTGTTGACCTATGCTTAATACTGCAGTTTGAGTGATGAATTGTGGTTTTGTAGAGAAGAGTTTTGTCTGCCTCATCCTTGCAAAATTTTTCCGTAGTTTGTTATGTTTCGTTGCTAGTTTGCTGCGGATTATTTCTTTTTTGGTATCGTAGAAAATTTCAAAGACAGGTACCATTGCAAATTTTTTGTAAAGTTGGATCTCTTAGTTAAGATTGTTTCTTCACGGAGCACGTTGTATGTACCTAATTTGTTGAATCCCGTAGTTGATTTGTTATCAGCAGACACGCCAATCTCTATAGTTTGCTCATCTTGAAAACCGTGTCAGCACCACAGTATATGACCATTTCGTCATTCTGGGTTTTAAACCCCATATATGAGCGACCATTCGTTTGGTTGCATTAAGAACCCTGATGGCTTTTGTTGTGACCTTTTCCAGGTAAGCGTTGAAAGTCAGTATGGTATCATAAGTGAGTCCCAGATATTTCATTTGATGTTAGTTTACTGTTTCTAAGTATGTCAATATAATACTCAATATTTGCAAGATAGTTATTACACAACGATTTGAACATTGCAAACAAAGAAGATGTAACAAAATTAACAGAATTATGTATGAATCAGAAAACTTGTCAAATTAACAATCAATTTTATATACAAGAACATGGTACTACAATAGAAATTAGTTTATCGTCGTTTATTGACAATTTATTTATGAAGAAATTTGAAACTGATTTCGACCGAGTTTTTCCTAGTGTTTAGCTAAGATATGTAGATAATGTGTTTGCTATTATTGATACAAATGATCAACAATTTGATAACATTTTAAATTCTGAATTTTCTACGACCAAATTTTCTATTAGGTAGAGATGAAGAACCAGTTGTCTTGTTCTAATAACGCATTTCTACGTTTGCTATTTGTTTTAATTTTAATTAAACTGTTAGTTGTTTTTGGATTAATCTTTTTCAGAGTTATTATTCTACAAGTACAAATTTTAGTTTATTGTCAATGTTTTTAGCATTTTTTGCTTATGTTTTATCGCAATTCTATTTTGCTGTAACTTGTTTCTTGTTGCATTTGTGAATTTTTCTATCCTCTTGTTCAATTTTGGTTTAAAATTAATTTAAAAATCTAACCTATTAATAATAATACGACAAACACTTGAAGGACGTGTAATGAAACTACCTAATCGTTTATTTTAATAAATCGAGTTTTATAATTCACAATAAAAAAAATCAATATTCTAAGAAATGTATAATGAGCGTAACAGGTTAAAAATATAAATTTCAATGGAATCGTTTACAGATTTTTTTAAGTTTTACTGGTAGTACTATCATTCGTTCGCTCAGTGATCTAACGTATTATAAGAAACTCGTCACACTGTACCATATTGTATTATTCAGTCATATCGTGACTCTCTAATGACAAAACAAGTTTGTAAATTCTAAATACATATGTTGAGAAATAATCTATTCAAAATTTATCGTTTGGGTAATTAAGAGTAACGTTTAATTAACAGGTAATTAGAAATCATTGCTTGGTTTTTACTGTTACGTCTCAATAAACCTAATTGTAAAATTTATTTAATATACAGCGCAGTGAATTAAAATAAATATTACAAGACTTATGTTCACCAAATGTTTTAATAATTGTAAGTGTAATAATGAAGATCATTAATCCTATGTTGTTGTTAATTGGTGTTATATCATCGAATAGTTCAAGCCTATACAACAATAGCATTTTATTGTTTACCTCGGATTTATATAAGGTAAAATCTCATTTTTAAAGTTTATATTCAAAATCGCTATGCTTTTTTTTAACTTTTAACTAGTAAATAAAGTTAATTTTTTTAAGTTCAATTTTATTGTTACAGGAATATGCTAAAAATAACAATGGAAATTTTTTACTGAGCCCGTCTTCACTTCACGCAGTCTTATCTCTGGCAACGGTTGGAGGAAAAGAAAACACATTACAACAACTGAGTAAAGCGTTGCATTTACCACCAGATGCGCAAAAAATACAAAGCATGTTTCAAACACTAACACCAAATTTTGAAGTTACCAAATTATATCAGTTTGGAAGTGCTAACAAAATGTATGTTCACGAATCTATGACCATAAAAAAAGAATATGAAGAAACTGCTGCAAATGTATTTAAAACCGATGTGGAAAACGTCGATTTTAACAATAAAAAAGAAACAACTAGTAAAATAAACAAATGGGTTGAAAGCAAAACTGATTCTAAAATAAAAGATCTGATTAAAGAAAATTCTTTGGATTCGAATGTTGGTTTAATACTGGTAAATGCATTGTATTTTCACGGATTTTGGTTGAATGAATTTGAACCAGCAAATCTTGGATTTTTTTATCTTAACAAAACTCAAGTCGTTAATACTGAAATGATGTATCAAAGGAAATATTTTAAGTATTATGAAGATGACTTATTAGACGCTCAGTTTCTCGAAATGCCGTTTAAAGGCGATAACGTAGTTATGACTTTTGTTTTACCGAAAAAAGTAGATGGATTGGCTAGCTTAGAACAAAATATTTCAAAAGTACTTGCTGTTGATAATTTATCTTTGGCAGATGTAGAAGTTGGTATTCCAAAATTTAAGATAGAGTCAGATGTAGATTTAAAACCATTACTAAATTCAGTGAGTATTTACTATTAAAAAATACAATTTACAAATGTATGCAATTTAGATAGGAATTGTAGAACCGTTTACTTCTTTCGCTAATTTCAAAGGAATTAGTGACCACTTTCCGTTATATATAGGTCGAACTTTTCAAAAGACATTTCTTGAAATTACAGAAAAAGGAGCTACAGCCACAGCTGCAACCGACCTAAGTAATTATTAATATTACATTCTTTTAAGTTATATTACAACATGCATTCTTTTTTCAGCGATTGTACTACATAGTTTTCCTGATGCTTTATTCACAGCTGATCATCCTTTCTTATTTTACTTAAAACATAAAATATATGGCATATTTTTTGTAGGAAGGTTTTGTAATCCATTAGCAGAAAACAAACATTTTTAAAATTATTTTTGACTGTTATTAAACGTTTTTATAGTACTACCATTGTATTAAAATGTGTTTGTTAAAAAAATAAACTTTTTGATTGTAATAAACAACAATTTTGTATAGTAGTTTCTACGAGTTACTTTTGTTTCACAATTTTTTGTTCTGGATAATTTTTGTGTGGTCGATTTCTCACAAGCTGAGCTTTCGTCGCACTGAACATCTTCAGAGCATATGGATTACAGTGTATTAGTGTACACCGATTACACGCAAAGTATCCAGAATTGAAAACTGTAAAACAATTTTGTGAAACTTTAAACTAGTTTATGTCACCATTTAGTAGAGTCAAGATTCTTGACAGTTTCTGTTTTAAGCTGTCGCTTTTTTCTTCTGTTTGCGATTCAAAGATCTTCAGAAATTTTTTGATGAACGTAATTTCCTCAAAGTTATCTAGGTATCTGAAGACGCAACAAAAATAACTGAAACGGTTCAGTAAAACAGTCAAAATAATGAAAGTCTATTTTCAAATGGTTCGCCGTGCAAAAACAGATTCCCACTATTATCAACCAAACGCATTAAAACGTATTTTACAGATGGAAACAGAGCTAAATTACGCTTACGTTATAATAGTTTA
Organism: Aquatica leii; assembly: GCA_035610365.1. Taxonomy (NCBI): domain Eukaryota; kingdom Metazoa; phylum Arthropoda; class Insecta; order Coleoptera; family Lampyridae; genus Aquatica; species Aquatica leii. The sequence continues at coordinate 43,859,472 of CM069435.1, read as the reverse complement.
AACGCCAGTCGATAAAATTCTTTCTTTTTGTTTATTTTGGCACCGATAATAGATTTACTTATAAGGATGTATTACAAAGGTGGCAGCAAATTAAAAGAGAAGCAGCACGATACGGCTTCGAAATTTTGAGATATTCCACCGACGGAAACACACGGTGTTTGAAAACAATGAAACTACTTTTTCTATTTCAACTAATACAGAACCAATATGAAGAAGATTTTAATGACTCTCATTTGATAATTCCAAACGTTGACACCAAAGATAAATTAACAACTGTCATTCATAACAGGGCTAAAGATTTAATGGGATTAGAAGATGATATACCAATACAGATTGAAGCGTGCAGTCCCTTTGTTCATGTAAAAGTAAAAGACAAAGTTAAAACCATTAGAAAAACTTTTCTGTGTTGGTTATTTTCTGATAAAACTACTTAGTAATGATTTTTTTATTTACGTTGTCAAACAATTATTAAGAACGGTTGAGAGCTATTTCGAATAAAACAATAAAGATATTTTAATCAAGAAACCGTTGACTGCCCCATAACATGATTGTCTTCATTTTAATATTAATAGGAAATAATTGACAAAGCAAATTATTTCTAAAAATGTTATTACTTTCACATTTGTTTAATAGTAATTTTTGATCTTTTTTGTGATTTAAAAAACATTTATTTAAAAAAAAACCTTTTAATAAGTTTTGGTTTCTGGTAACAATGATTTTTATTTTGAACCGCTTTTAAAGAGTTTTTTGATCACTCTGTATGTATTAACTCTGCTGCACTACATTTGTCTCATATACGTGTTTGCCTTTCTTTTGATGAACCCCCTCCCCTTCCATTAATTAACGTACATAAATTGGGTCAGTAAAAACTATGGAATCCATTAAAAAATATTAAAAAGTTTGTTTTGGGTTCTGAAGATGTACACTGCGACGTGTGACAAAAGCTTGTGTGATTTCGAGAAAAAACTAATCAGCATGAACCTATAAGATGTTTTTTTAAAGACTAAAAGTTGTTTTGTTTATTCTTGTTAATATGCTATAATACATTTCAAGAAAACTATTTTGTTTTAATGTAAGTTGTAATTATAGCTTTATTTAAACTACAAATTATTCGAATATACATTTCGATTTTGATATTCTAACATAATTCAAGGTATTTATTAGAACAAGATGGAATACCCAATGAAATTTCTAGATCAGATAATAAAGAAATACGTGTACCGTCATACAATGACACAAGTTTTAAAAAATTAATTGCAGTAGTAGTAGTTATCTATGAGTAAGAAGATCTATAGCAAATATACAAAAAAAATCTGCAGTTGGTACGTAGTAAGGCGCACGGGTTTTTAAGCATAAATTATGTCTTTCTCTTATTTACTTTACCAGACATTATTAATGTTATTGTATCAAAAACCAATAGAAAAGCTAAAGATGCTTATAGTAAATGGAATGTTACTAACCCCAACAAGACAAAGACTTATGGGTCGACTAATCATAGAAATAAAATATTGGTTTACTAGTATTTGTTGGTGCTTTGAGTTTGACGAATATAGTGGGCTGTATTTAACAATAATCCTTGTTGATTTATTTTTAGAACATTATTGTAATTAACTCAGGTACTGTTCTTCTCGCGCATTAGTTTAACCTCTTTTCAACATCCTCTAAACTCTCGCATAAGAGTAAACGTTTAAACCTTTATACAAAATTAACTTAATTAAAAAAAAACTATAAAATACTAATAATAAACAAAAATTAACAATTATTAAACATAAATACCCACAAAATTTTAGTAATATTTTTGCCACACTAAAACTTGCTATGTTAATATGGTCTTCTATCGGTAATAGGCAGATCTTAGAAAATGATCTTTTTACTGTACCACTGTTAGTCAATATTGTGTCGACAAGATTGACACCATCTTTTTCAGTGTGAAATAAAGAATTCTTCCCATCTACCAACCAATAAAGAAAGATTGTTTTCTTTTATGACAACCATCATTTCTGGTTGTAACTGGTCATAGTTGGGTCGCCTATTATATTGTTGTTGCAATTCCGAGACGTATTTCTTATACCACCTTTGCCAATAATGTTATTGCAAACGTTGAAGCCTTTTGTAAACGGTAAATCTCGATTCTGGTATTATTAACAAATTTGCATTTGCTATTAAAACTAACGGCCTTTCAATCAGAAAGTGAACAGGACATAAAAGTGTTAGGTAATCAAGTTCTGAAGAAAAAGGGGTTAGCGCTCGTGAATTTAGTAACACTCAATTTGTATCAACAACATTTTATACGTGAGTAATGCATTTCCAGCAACTCTTTGCAAACGTTATTTACATGACTTTACCCTTGCTTCCCAAAACCCACCAAAATTTTTAGTATATTTTACATTGACAAAGATTGTTACTATTAAAGTTTGATTGGCAACATGAATCTAATAAAATTCTTGCAATGTGTAGCTTTCCGTTTCCATCTAAAACCTTTACAAAATGCTATAGATAACAAAACAGCTTCTGCAGTAGATGATAATGCTGCAACTATTAGCGGACCTTAACTTTGAACAGGGTTTGAATCTTTGTGTAACAAGATATGTCGTTTATAACATTTATTACAAAGATATTCTAATTTACATTTTTCTACAAAGTGACCTTTTTTTTAAACCTAATGTAAACAATTTCAGTTCTTTAACTTTTTCTTGTCTGTTTTTTACACTGAGTTGTAAAAACTGATTAGCTAACTAAATACCATGCGTTTATGCAATTACTAAGTTTTGTTACGATAAAAGATTTATAATTGGGTTTATTTTTATCCATAGATTTTCAATTTTGTTTTGATTTATTTCAAGTTTCGTTTTAAAAATTCTTTTAAGTCATCAAACAAAGGAAGATCCTTAGTATAAGCTATTTGTTCCAATTCACGTAGAGTTACATAAGCTAATTTTCTAGTAATTAAATGTATAATTAGAGTTTTACCCAAAGCTTCAAAAGAAGTCAGAGTTTTTACCGATCTTAAATGTTTTGAGACAGAATCCAAAATGCTTTTCAATTTCAATTGAAGGAGAGCCTTTACAGGTTTATGAACTAAAACTTTTTTACTGTTATACCTTTCCATTAACGCGTTCCAAGCTAATTCATAATTTTTAGCGCAAAAATCAATTGATCTGATTGTATGAGCTAGATCATCCTCTAAACTAGCTCGCAAATAATAAAATTTTTGGGTTGCGTCAAGTCCGTCATTTTCATCAATTACACTAATAAATAGATTCCTAAACTCAAGTCAACTTTTGCTTTTTTTCCTATTAAAACGGACCGTTGTTTTATTAAGGCATTCATTGTTAATTAATAAATTCAAACAACTAATATAGAATAAAATCAAAATGTAACTCGATCGTTATCATACACTTTTGTAGCGTAGATGCAACAATGACAATGACCAGCAAAATACACATAAAATATAGATATGTCGTAAACGTAAAAATTATTTTGACTGTTAAGAAATTGAAGTAATCAAATTCAATCTTAAAAAAAGTTAATGTTATGTTTGATAAACAAGTAATTTAATTTTAAACTTAGCATCGATATTAATTTGAACATAATCAACAGATGAACATGTTAAATTTCAACAACGCATAGTTTATTGTTACAATGGTAACATTTATTTGGAAAGAAAAGTAAAAAAGGAACTTATCAAATATAAAACGTCCAATTTTAATACGCTTTCATTAATGACTGCTTTCTTTTGCCATGTAACAGCACCCCAATACTAAGTTTTTGTTTTAACTTCAACTACCATCGGTTCGAAGGTCTCATGTTTTGAGTTTGACCAATATAGTGGACTGTGTTTAATAATAATAATGCTTGTTTATTTATTTTTAAAACATCATCATCATGTCTGGTTGCAGCAAAATTACCTATGTCGTTAGCAAAACAATTGTTTTTGGATCAATCAAGACTTAACAACATGACCATGTAGTTAACTACATCGTCAAAGTTAACAATGCTTTATACAACCAAGCCTGAATTTTATTGCTCTTATTTTACATTTAAGTAACGTTCTTATTGTATATTAACTCAAGTACTGTTCTTCTCGCGCATCGGCTTAACCCCTCCTCAACATACCTTAATCTCGCCCAAAAGAGTAAAAGTTGTTACCTATATACAATAGTTATTTGTATCACTAGTCCAGAAAGTGCTATTTTGCGACTATGAGCATATTTGTAGGCCGAGGTGAAGCCGTGGCCTACAAAAAGCGAATACTCGCAAAATACTTTTAGGACGACAACATTTTTTGTGCTGACCTTTATAGTATAAATTAAAGTACTGTAGTTACTTCCTCTTTTAATATTGAATTAATGACTTAGATTGACATGACATGTATGAAAAAATACATGTCATGTCAATTGTTTGTCTTTCACATGTAATTTGTTCATTTACAATTATTTTAATTTATTTGACTTGTTAGAAATAGTTTAACAATTATTTATGTTAATTTTATTCATTCTACCTTTTAGTTGGCCTGAAGAAGTGCACTCCTTGTGCACGAAACGTCGCCATAATAAAATCTTGAGTGGTTTGATTGCCCTTCCCAGTGAAGAATTTTCTACAATCTAAGTCATTAATAGTATAAATTAATTAAAAGCAGTTATTTAAGTATTGATTTTTAATAAAATTTAATAATATGTTGATAAAACTGAAACCTGTAATGACGAGATACAATTGTTTTTGAAATTAATTTGACAATTACATAATATTATTACAACTCCACATTTATAAAATTAACTTTCTTTTTACGCTTTGATAATTTTGAAACTAGAATGGAACAAAGAGCAAGTGACAAGTTGGCACCAGTTTGCATTTTCCGGTTCAATAGTCATTAACGAATTGCTTTAGAAATCAAAAAAATGTAATAATATACAGGGTGTTCCATTTAAAATAACAAAGGTAATGGTTACAGTTGCACATTTCTCAAAATGTTTTGCTTCTATCGAGAGCTACATGTCGTTTCATTCTTTAAAATTTTTAAACTGTGTATCTCGCCAATACTTCGTGGTAGACCCTGTATACGCACAGAGTTTAGCAAAATTAAAACAGTTGTAAAAAGTAAGTTATTTTAGTATAAAAAAACCAAAAATTTGCTATTATAAAAAATATTTAAATTATAGCAATTAAAAAAAAACATTTAATGCAGAAGAACAACAATATAAAATTGGTGTTTGAGATATAATTAACGAGGTAGAAGAAGAATTTGAAATATTGTAATCGTTTTAAATTTTACTAACGCAAATATTAAAACAGCATAGTAATACCTACTATTAATTAAACCAAAATAAAGGCAATATCCGTTATAACCAAGTTTATTATAAACTCTAAGTTAGTTTTAATTTAATTACGCGGACGATCGATCTTTATTCAAAACCTGGAAATAAACCATTTTTGACAATCCACAATAAATTTAATCAAATAAATAAATAACTTGTATACAAATAAATTTCGAATAAGACGGCTTAAAAAACTTCAGTTTGAATTATAGTTTAATTCAAAATTTGTGTAGTCTATAATAATTTTTTGTTAATAGAAAATATTTTTTAATTTTAGCGGGTATAAAACATAGTGTTTGTAAAGTTACAACGTTTCAAAATAAATTTAAAGTTGCTGTTTACAAATAATACAAATAAAAATATGTTGAACATTTATTAGCGATTGCTGCCACATGTTATATGAAGGATGCGAAGTAAAGTTGAAATATAAGACTGCATTAGAGCTACCGTAAAAGCAATTTATGATCTTTCACTACTTATAAAATATTTAGACAACTGCGGGAAAACATATTTATAGTGTCGACAAAAATTTATAGACAGTCGCAATTCTTAAAATTAAGAAAATTTTGTTGGTGTGTTCGTATTTTATGTTGTTGCGTTTGCGTGTCACGAGCATATTTAGAATTATTGACAATTTTCTCTTGTTCTTAAATTTCATTTTGGTCGTGTGTTGTCACTTTAAATTGTAAATACCTACGTATTGTTTACAATATTACTGTTTGTTTACTTATAGTACATTTTGAGAAAGTAAAATTATCAAAAAACAAATACCATTAAAAACAAATGGTATATGGTAGTAATAAGTAACAAAATACAGTAAAGTTTGTTTGAATGTTTGACGTTGAAATTACGCCAAAAAACTAAGTGTGTCTAATAGTTTTCTTTGTTTGTAGAATGGTCAGTCAAAATTTTATGAAACATTGTGTTCGTCAAAGAATAAATAACTGCTAGTGTTACGGAGCAATAATATAGTCGAGTTTTATGTAATTTATCAAATCTAAAAGATCTAGATTACATAACTTCTAGAAAAAATTAAAACGGCTTAAAAAACAGCATCTCTAAACATACAAATAAAAGAATAAATAAAAAAAACGTACTATAGAATCGCTTCTACGTTACGGAATTAAATTTTAGGTAATTAGTGCAGAAATAAAACGTAAACAGCGAGCTGAGGAAATGGATTATTTAAGACGTAGTGTCTGTACTTCAGCGAGTATCCAAATAAAGAAATCCGAACATACAATAAAAACAAAGAGCACAATAATTGATAATTGAAGTATGCGACTCATGACTAAAAAACGGCGTTGCAAAACATTGTTTTTATAATCTTTATATAATAAAAACTAAATTTAAAAAAACTACAATTGTATAACGCAGTTGTAAAAATAGTATTTATAAAATTAGAAATTAAAAAACAAACGTTTATTAAAGATATAAAAACATTTATTATCTACATTAATGTAGATCTTGTTTTACGTCATACTGGAATTATTAATATTATAACTAATCTACTGAACTAACACACAATACAAGTTAAGCAAAATAGAAAACTAAGGATTTGATAACAACAAGCATTTACTATTATTTATATATTACTGTCACTATAGATATATAAACACTGTCCGCGGATAAGATAATTACATTTATTTATCTCTACGGCAAACTTGTTAAAATATCAAATTTGCACTTATTTATTTACTTCGACACGTTCTTATAAGACTGACTACATTTTCTTTCGTTTGCCTTTTGTACTTTTATTTTATCTTCGTTTAACTTATTCTGATTTTTTCTTAAATTGTCTCAAATATTATCGAGAAAAACTCAAAACTGAACGCTGCACCGATAGAAAATATTGTGGCTATAACGACAGCTCTTTCCAATTTAGCAACTTTCTTGGGTACAGAACAACAAGCTTCTTGTTGCTTACAGACTTTGCACGGCCAGTTTGTAATATAATTTAAACAATTGTTATTTGGAAAGAAGATGGTTTAAGTGACAAAAATTTTTATGAGCGCCAGACCAATGTCTTGCTGAAGCAGCTCTTGTTTGCTAACCACAGGAGGTTGGATCAAATATTTAAGGTCTGTAAAATCAAAGAAAAAAAAACTAAACTAAATGAATTAAACACATTAAATTTGCTTATCTTCGTCAACTCAATCAAATCAGGTATCAAGTTTGAAAATTTGTACACTCACACAAGTAATTAGAAATTGTAAAGGTTATAAGAACGCCGAAAGCATCGGCAACTCATAATACATCCGTTATTCAAGTTATAATTTACTAAATCGTGATATTATCATAATGACAAGATAATAGTAATCAAATTTGACTTATCCAAATCCGGCGTTGAACATTAAGAAAACTTTTCCCAATGGCTCACCTCAAGAAGAACTTGATTTTCTACAACAGAGTAAGTTTAACAATTATAAATAAAGAAACCAATTTTATGCTGGTATTGTGCGTAGTTATTTTTCTCAAAGAATGTGTCAAAAATCTATGTCTCGTAGTACTGGAATCAATCACTGAAGTTCTATGATAATCATCTTGTGTACCCCAAACAGAACTTGATTATTTAATTGATGCCTCGTTCAATACTTCCAAAATAGACACAACAGGTACTCGAGTATTTGTAACTCTCCAAAAGGGTGCTTGAAGGTTTTAACTCTTAGATATAACGGATAACAATACATAATAGTAGCACGTGGTGTTTGCGTTAAATAAATTACTTAATTAAACATGTTTCCAAAAATACATATCGCCACAACATAACAGCAAAAAAAATTGTAAATAATTCCAAGATAATGTATCTTGTCAATTTATCTACTAAACAATAAAAACATTAAAAAACTTTGTATAAATAATAATTTTAATACAAAGAAAAATAATAAAAATAAATCTATTATTTAAAACACACTGATAAAATAAAAGAAACAACAACCAAACCGAAAAAATAGAAAAAGAAGAATTAACCCAAGATATTTAAACAAAATAACAATTTTGGCAAAACAATAAAAAAAACGCAAAAACGAGTAAAAATTCGCTTAAGCAAGTTAAAAAGTGTCATAAAACTTCTCATCTAGACTTACTTATGATTACCATTACCGTTACTTTTAAGTTTTTAAAGCAAACATATCAAAAATTTTTAAAGCAGACATACCAAAACAATTGTATAAAACATTATTCATTAGTGCAGCCACGATTGTACAAAAAGTACAAACAGTTATTGCTAAAGCGATAAGTGGGAAGGGTGTAGTAGGTTCAATAAATACCACAGCAAAACTAAATCGTGGTTTTTATTCAAGCAGAACTCGTTAAATTTTAACTAAAATTTTGCCTGTTTGGTAGAAAAATAAACAAAACAAAAAATAAACATAGGAAAGTTAGGATTTAAACAAATGCACAGACATGATGACAAGTTTAAATTTCAATACTAATATACACGTGCAAAATTTTTATTATTCTAAATAAAAAAAAAGTTAGTTAACTGACGACCTGTTAATGAGTACTGAGGTCTTGGTTACGGAAGCAACCCAGGTAAAGTTGAAGTGTCGGCACAAACAAACGTGAGCCAAAAATACACATATATATAATAAACACAATAACATATCAAACAGAAATAAACGTGATTAAAACATAACATAAAAAATTACTAACATAAATTAAATTTTATTGTAAAAATTTTGGAAAAAAACAATTTTTAAACTAAGTGTTTTTTGCACCTAAAACACAGGTATTTTGTTATTCTACGCTTTTTCAAAGAATACAAGTGACAAATCTAATGATTTTCCAGAATCAGATCATCGCTGTCGGTATTTTCTTGTTCATCCGGGAATCAAAGCATTCTTTAAATAAGAGTGTGTGTTTTACGTAGAATAACTGTCATTGTCAAATATCGTCTTAAGTTATTTTGCACCAATTGCTTGGCTAATAACATTTCAAAAACATTTTTCTTTTTTATTATTGATTTTATAATATTTGGTTTATGATATATGAATTTAAAACAAGGATTTCTAGTATCCAAGCACCAGTATAGCATAATTCGAAAAAGCAATAAGAACAGATTCTTTTTTTACAATTTAATACAGCCAGAGAAGACATTGTGTTACCTTGACAGAGAATCTATAACTTTATCTAAAACTTTTTACAAAATGGGGTTTTGACGGCAGTTTAGGTCACGGTGTATACAAACAAAAGTTTTATGGTCCTGAGTCCAGTGATCTAGTGATTCTTCTAATTTGGAAAAATCTACGTACTTCGAAATTGAAGACGAAAATACAAGCTTGCAAAAAACGGTGCTTTATTTATCGAACAAAATAATTTAAGGTCAACATAAACTAATATTTGCAATGGTCGATGAAAAGGTTTGCAACGCTTTAACCGAAACAACTTCCACTCAAAAATGTTAAATTTTCGGGGCAACATTAAAATATTAATGTTAGAAATATTTGCTTTTATTTTGTGTTTCACCATTTTTATATGTACTTGTCAATAATTTAATTTCTCACTTCACTTGTTACTGTTTTATTTGAACCCATTGAAAATAAAGAAGGAGAGAGAGAAGTGAGCATTGGCAAAAGCATGCAGTGTAACAGAAAAGTGTTTGAAAAGAAAATGAAGAGTATTTAGCAAGTTTTAGGCGGGAAAAATTCAAACGAAAAAAAACTGTTGGTACCGGCAAAAGTAAATTTATACAATACTGCTGAAAGAAATAAATAACATATTGTAAAAGCAATTTTTTTATAGGTAGACAAGAAATTTATATTTCCAAATGGTGAACAGAAATACTAACTTCTTTCGAGGTAAGCATATTTTATTTAAAAATACGTAGAAAAGACTAATTTATAGAAAATAAAAAATATTTCAATACCAAATTTATTTGTGAAGAAGGTAAGTTGCAAATTGATTTCGCACTTCTTTTGCTTCTATTGACTGTTTTACGTGGTATTTGCCTGATGGGTATTTATAACGACAGATCGTTGTTGTTGTCGTTTCTCCAGCTACCAGGAAATACATTTCCTGTACTTTCTTCGTGGTCAAATGTTTGAAGGGGGGTGGGGGAGTTGTAGGTATATCTATTATCTGTACGGCGAAAAGATAGAGTTAAATCCCTCCCATCAAATACGCGCTAAATTTGAATAAATTTTTTTTATTAGTTAAAAGTTTCAAGTCAGTATTACAACAAACACTAGTATTTAATGACATACTTCAGTTTGACCTGAGTTTAACGTTCGACATTTTGGTTAATTTATTCGCAGTTTTAAGTTTTTGTTATTTCCATTCATTTGACGAAATAGTGTTTTTCAATACTTTGGAAGACATTTGTGTATATTCGGGTGCGTACTGAAATGATTCATTAAAGATTAGCGTTAAAGTTACATTTTCTATTTTAGGTTATGCATTTAATTAATTATGGATCAAGCCATGGCCCTGTCGCCATCGAAAAAACGAACAGCCCGGCGTTTTTCGATTGATGACAAGGAACGCATTGTAAATATCTTTAAAGTACCGAGGAATACCCCGATAGACCTAACACCCAAATTATTGAGTTTACTGCAAAAGTCGCAGGTAATTTTAATTAAGTTATTAATATTATCTATATCGATTACAATTTTAGGCGTGTGTGTCTCGAGTGTTTTTAATATTATTCGTGAATATCAAGAAACACATGACCTTCAAGCACCAAAAGTGTATCACAGACCACGATCAATTTTGGACAACATCGATGATGCAGCTAAAAATGCTATTTGACGTTTAATACATAGTTTTTTTGAAAGAAATGAACCGCCAACTCTGAATAAAATGTTAGCGGCATTTGATGAAAACGAAAATCTACCTCAATTGAAAAGGACTACGATGAGTTTGCTAATTAAAGAAATTGGATTTCGGTGAGCAAACAAATTGTTTATTTATACATCTTTTAATGTGATTGTGGTTTTGCATTATAGATTTTCAAAAAGATCACGCAATAGTATTCTTAAAGAAAAAAATGATATAATTGCCTGGAGACGACGTTTTTTGCGAGAAATTCGAAAGTACAGGGAAGAGGGCAAGAAATTGTATTTTTTAGATGAAACCTGGGTGAATGCTGGTCATACTGTAAGCAAAGTATGGAAAGACACAACAACCGTGACTCCGAGGCAAGCTTTTAGCGAAGGATTAACGACAGGGTTAAAGAACCCTGCCGGCAAGGGAAATCGTCTTATAATACTCCACATAGGATCTGAAAACGGTTTTGTTGAGAATGGTTTGCTATGCTTTGAATTAAAGAAAACTGGAGATTACCATGAAGAAATGACTGGAGAAGTTTTCGAAAACTGGTTTTTAAAAATCCTAAGTCGTTTGGCTGAAAATGCTGTGATTGTGATGGATAATACTTTTTATCATAGCAGGAAAACAGAGAAGATTCCAAATTCAGGAACAAAAAAAGCAGACATACAAGCTTGGTTGGAAAGCAAGTCGATTGTTTACCTACTAGATATGGTAAAAGCTGAATTTCTGCTTCTTGTTAAAGAAGCTGCCATCATGCCAAAGTATGTAACTGATGAAACGGCAAAAGAACTGGGTCATACTGTTTTGCGATTGCCTCTGTATCACTGTGAATTCAATCCTATTGAGTTGATATGGAGTCAAATAAAGAGAGAAGTCGCAAGAAACAATACAACCTTTAAAATGAAAGACCTTCACCAATTATTTCAATAAGCTGTAGGCAATGTATCTGCAGAAAACTGGAAGAATGCTATTCGTCATGCACAAGCTGAAGAAGAAAGAATGTGGCAAACTGACATCGCAATGGAGATTGTAGTGGAACCGTTGATAATTCGTGTGGAAGATGACTCTTCTTCATCAGAATCATCCTAAATATCTTTTTTTTAAATACAAAATGTTATTTAAACTCTTATAAAATATGTCATAATTTTAGTTGGGCAAATTTGTTAAAATGTAAAAATTTAATGAAGCGCTTGTTTATACGCGTTTTAAATGTTTAGTTGTTCCCTCTAAGTATTATTTGATAAATTTTTGAAATTAATCGTGTAACTGAATTAATAAATAAAGTTGTAAACGTATTTATTTGTTATAATAGAAATTTTTAATTTTGTACATTTATTAAAAATTATACGATTTCCTATGTACTTTAATCTTTAATGCCTATATTATACATTACATAATTTTTGAAATTTCGCGCTTTTACTAATTTGAGCCGTGTAAACTTGTCTCTTCATACATTGGTTTAAATTATCATACAAAATTGAAAGAGGGGCTTAACTCTATCTTTTCGCCGTACAGGGAATAGTTGTACTTTTTCGTAAAAAAATATGTGAGAATGCCGTTTTCTTAAAATTCGAAAAACTGCAGAAACAATACCAAAACATTTTCCACAACTCTTCCTGCGCGTCTTAGGTGGTAGTTGAATTGAATCGTTTCTTTTTCCTGTATTTCCGAGTGTAGTTTCATCATTTTAGTAGTCAAGGGAAATGCCTCGTCAGCTGCAAAAACATAGGGCATACTTTTTTCGAGCAGGAACTTTTGTGTAGAAAGATGTAGGTTACCTTATATTATTATTCTTTACTATGAAGTGTGTTTAAAGACACCGCCATCCAAAATCCTATTTTGGCAACCAATATTCACAAAAACGAAATTGTATGCAGCGTCGACTACAGCATACAGTACAATACTAAAATTTGATTAATTACATTAATTGCTTTCACTATTAAAAAGACTTATTACGACACGTTTTCTATCCTTAGAACCCATATAATGTCGAAATTGCCATTGTTTCAAAACATTTTTGAAAATTTGAAGCCATTCTTCAGCAGTTGATGGAATCTCAAATTAAATAGAAAATATTTGATAAATTATTATTTAAAAAAAAATATTAAAATAATTGGATTATATAGAAATTTATAGACAAAGTTATAACAAAGAAAATATACTCTTTTATACTATTTATTATTTCTAAGATGACACAGAAACAGAAATATTTATGATCAATCTACAAACGCAAATTTTGACCCTGAAGAAATAGTAGTGGACAAAATCTAGAGGCTCAAATCGTACTTCACAAATGGAAAAGAACATCTGTGCAGCAGGAAGCAATACAAAAAGTACCCCAGGAAAATGAAAAAATTGATCAAGATTTTGAAATGTTGAGAAACATGGTTGTAAAGCGAAACTCCAAAGAAATATATTATAAGTGTAATGATTATAGAAAGCACGTGGCAAATAAACTAAGGAATTATTCCGAGCGAACAAAAGCGGTAGTGTAGTATCATTTTAACAACATATGATTTCAAGCTGATATTAGGCATTTTGATATCAATACCAATAGAAATACGACACGGAGTGAGACTTCATATACTGATTTGTCATCGTTGTTAAGCGAAGTCAACAGTCAGAAGCAATCAGTACCAACTGAAACAGCTAATAGCTTCTTAAGCCACTGGCAAATTTAAACATTTTATATGTTTAGTATATTTTTATTTTTATATGAAACACATATTTTTATTTTATGATTTCTCTAAGCTCAGCCTTAGAGTACTTCATGTTTTTGTCACAATCACTTTGTTTGTATATTTCAAACATTATTATTGCAGGCCGGTGAAAGAATCACCAGAAGCTAAAAACCTCAATGTCAACACCAAACGATCTTTACATGGTATCGCTTTGTGCAATTTTGTGTTCTTTTGAATTAGAGGTTTAATTAATTTTACTAACTTCTCAAAATCTTCAGAAGTCATTCTTTAGTAAATTTATGTAAGTCAATGTGGTTCACAATAACAAGTTATCGGTGCGATGTCGATGCAATCTTTGTACCTATTGGCTTCGCACTTTTGTCTTCTTTTTGATCATTTTACAAGTAACAAAAAAGCGCTAAAAGCTACTTCTAAGTCAGTAATAATATTCATGTTTTTTATCTTGAAATTTCTTATACCGTATTCTTTTTGCATAAATAATAATCTCTAATTGTTTAAAAACTAGACACTACAAACACTTTAAGCAACTGGAACATTTCTTAATATTTATATTCGCGCAAACACAACGATCTTTTGTTCTGACTATTTGTTCTGCTTGTTCCTCCGCGCTCAGTTCGTTCGGGCTAAAATGTTCAAGTTTGGACCCACTTTTATACTTTTTGATATAAAATGCGAGTTTGACCACGATACAATCTGTAGTTGCTATCTTTATGTCCAAGTCAAATTTTGTTTGAAAGAATTAAATAGGGTAAGATTGCTTAAGTTGTACCACGGCCTAAGTCATACCCAAACTATATCTCGTCTGATATTTAAAAAATTGCACCATTTAGTCTTATCAATCGGAACTATTTAGTCGAGCAAGCAAACGTAAACAAGCGGACGGCCGCCTTTCTGATGCAGAAATAATTAAAAAGTAAGTTTTTTATACGGTTTTCATTATTTTTTTGAATTCGTTTGTAAGCTTATTATGGCAGGAATTTGATTCTTACCTTTTTTCTTAATTTTAACCTGTTTTTGGCAATCGTTTAGGCATATTCAAACGGTCGTATGATTTTACGTTATCACAGTGAGTTTAGTTTTAAACTTAGAACATCCCGCTGCTTGAGTCATACCTGTGCCAAAATTTTTAATCGTACTGGTACGACTTAGCTGTTAGGTAAATTGTTTAATAATTTACTTTATTTTTTATCAGCATGGCGAAGAGAAATTACAATACGTGAAAGCAGGAGGATATAGACAAAACTTTAGAGAAAAATCAAAATGGAGAAATCGGATTTAATAAAACCTGTAGACAATTTAACATACCGGAGCCTATACTGCGACGACACTTGAAAGGTTTGAATAAAAGAACAACTTTTGGAAGACCTAAGATGCTGATGACACCAGATATGGAAGAGATATTAGCACAGCATTTGATAAATCTAGAGTCTTGTTTCTTTGGTCTAACTACCACTGAATTCAGAAAACTTGCCTTCGAGATTGCAGAAAAAGTTCCTCATCGTTTTATCAAGAAGAAGAAAATATCGGGCAAAAAGTGGTATTACAGGTTTATAAAAGAGCATTCTACTTTGTCCTTATGTGTTCCAGAACCAACCCCTATGACCAGAAGTAAAAGATTTAATAAAGGGCGTGTCAATAAGTTTTTTGATCAGTACAAAGAAATACTAGATATATACAAGTTTTATTGCACACCAAATATATAATATGGACGAAACTGCATTATCCACCGTTCACAAACCTTCCAAAATTATTGCTCAAAAGGAAAAACATCAAGTATATGCAATCACAAGTGGAGAAAGAGGTTTGATCATAACAGGCATATGCGCGATGAATGCAGCAGGTGAATTTATACCACCCATGTTAATATTTAAGCGCAACAGACTGAAAAAATGCTCCGTCAAACACAGAATTTGGTTTCTCAAAAAACGGATGGATAACATCAAACCTTTTTGTTCAATAGCTCAAACATTTCATTAAATGCACATGATTATAGAAAGCTGATCAAAAACAAATTTTACTTTTACTAGATGGTCATAGCACACATACCAAAAATTTAGAAGCGATCTAGATGGCTTGCAATTATGGCATAGTGATACTATCTTTTTCTGCTTATACGATACATCGCCTGCAAGCGTTGGACAGATCGTTTTTCATATCATTGAAAAGTGAAGAATGAAGAAAATGAAGCTGCATCTTCGTGGCTATGCTCAACTCCTGTTGTAGTCATAAAACAAGCTAACGTTGCAGAGCTGCTTGGAGAAGCATACCCTAGGTCGGTTCGCATGGATATAGCGCTAAATGGTTTTAAAGCAACAGGGCTGTGGCCGTGTGACAGAAACGTCATCAAAGAAAAGGATTTTATAGCTTCTATATACATCTCTGATCCATCAAATCAAGAATTTGGTGATCCAACTGAACAAACTATAGAATCACCCGTTAGAGCTACATCACCATCGATATTAATACCACCAATAGTTTCATCGCTACTGTAACAGTTGTATTTCCAGCAATAATATCATCACCATCGCCACCAAAGATTACAACGGCACCCTTATCACCTAGAGATTCCACACCACCTATCATTCAACCTGGAGCTTCAGCAGTACCACAGGATATTTCACACAATGAGAATATATTAACAGTTGATAAAGTCACCAATAATCAACAATTAAAGTCTCAATTGAACATTTTATCTCCTGTGCCTTGCATAAAAACAGTTTTTAAAAAAATGAAGAATGGTACAAAGCCAACAATGGAATTAACTTCAAGTACGTACCAAAATAAATTAAAAGCCAAGGAAAATATAGATAAAAAGAAGAAGTCAATGCTAAATTTATAAAAAGTCAAAACCGAAGAAGAAATACATAAATCTATAGAAAGAAGGAATACAGATGAATCAAGCAAGCAAGAAGAAAAAAAATTTAAAGAATCATGGCTATTCCAAATATGTGAGAAAGATCATGTAGAAAACATAATCCAGTGTACAAAATGTAAAGGTTGGATACATGATCTATGTGCCGGCGCGGCGTGAAAGCAAAATAAAGAAATATATTTGTGATATTTATGTTTAATCATAATAATTTTTTAAGCGTTATTTTGTTTTTTAAGAGATTATAGTATAGCTTCGACTTTGTAAGTAATTAATAACCAAATAAAAGTTCATTTCAGACTGATTGTTTGTAAGTACGATTAAGGCTATAGGAGGTAGGAATTAGGCGACTAGGCGCCTTAATCGTACCGAATGTATATTTTAAAAAACGTTTAAATACCTGTTTTGATTAAGCCAGTCTAAATTTCTATGATTGTTAATTAAAAGGCAACTAAATAAGGAGGTAGTAGTTGCAATAGATTTTGTTTTATTTCAATTACACTTAATTATTACAGTAATATTTCCTTAGGGAACACCACTCAAGCAACCTTACCCTAATAGTTTACTATTTTTTATTTAGTTGTGATTGCTTATTATAGCAAACCTAACTGACTTAAATTAATATAAAAATAAATTCCAAAAATATATTGCACATTTAAAAAAATCTAAAAAATACAAAGTTGTTAATTTTATAGTATAATTTAATATATTTAAATAAAAATTTGTTTTACTAAGTACTTAGCAGATTGACCATAACATAAATAACTTGAGTTTCAAATAAACGCCTACAAAATGCCAAAAGCTGACCAATAAAATTTTGTAAATGCATTATTCATTCAATAGTAATAAGATTGCGTGATCTCTTGTTTTACCTACATATTTCTGTCCGTTTAAATTAGTAGGTAACCTACGTTACAAAACAATAATTTCCCAAAAACCTTTTTTTTAAATAAATTGCATTAAAATTTTAGGTAAAAATTTATAATGGTAAAAAATTTTAGGGAGTATTGATTATTATACCTTCTTCCGGATGCGTTTTAGAATGCTAATGAACTTTTAATGTCTATAATTTTCTTTACGTTCGTTCATTCTTTGATCCGATAGAAAAAAAAACTATTTTTTTGTTAATGCGACGCGAATAAATGCCGGTTTTTATATACATAGGTGTTTTGCTTTTGTAAAATAACCAAAAATGTTGTGATCAACAAGTTGCAATTTTTGATACTTGATATTTAAGTAATAAGAGCTTCGGAATGTTTACAGTCAATTTATGATTTGAAACCTTAAAATCACAACCGAGTAAATTGCTTACTGTCTAATTTGAGTAATATTAATTTTTCGGGTTAGTGAACGTTCAATTTTGAATTTGTTTTGTTGCAATACGTAAGGCTGCATTTTTTATCGAAAAATGTCTGTTCTTATACTCAAAGAATTTGCAAGCTAACATTTTGATTTTAGGATATTTTCAATATTTTATATACATATTTTGCTTAAAGCTTTATTTATATTATATTTGGGTTATAACATGTAGATAGACTAAATAAAACTTCTAAAAATAAATTCTACGCAAAATTTAAACCCTATTGCGCATTGTATTTATTTAGCATTTTATTAAACAAAATATAATACATGTGTTGATACAAAATACAAATAATTTTAGTACAATTATTCTTAGTTTCAGGTGTGTAATATAGCTTATTACTTTACGGTAACTTTATTTTCAAGATAAAGTAAGTGTAAACAACGATTATTGTAAGTTTACTTTGATTTGTTATACCATACAAATTTGAGGAGTATATTTCTATTAAACGACGCCGTTGGTGCAATAGAATGTTTGAAATTCAACCCTATTTATTCAAGCACTTCCTACATCACGTCTAAATGTTTATGTGTACCTAATCTCGAAAGTAAGTCGGCAGCAGATTTTGATTGATCCTTTTTGAGCAAACTTAGATTTTTTAAATAATGAAATACTAATATTTTTAATTTAAAACTCGTGAATTTACTTTAGTATAAACTAGTCGCTTTTTAAAAGTTGTGTAATTATTAAATTTTGTTATTTTGCGCTACTATTTTTTAACTAATAAGCTCTTTTTGATATTACATCATAAAAGCTATTGCAAAACATTTGAAAATAATCTCAAGAAGTGTAAATGTAAAAAAAAGATATTAAACTTTTTGACTTATCTTCAAGCTTAACCTCTAATAGTCTATTATACAATGAGAGATTAACCGACGCCTAAGTTTGAATCGCTGTAGAACCTGAGCTTTTCAAACAAATAAATTGTACAACTGCGGTATATCGTGAATTGTAAATTTAGCTGTGAGTCAACTAAATCTGGCTATTTTAATCGTTTAAACCAATCCCTAGGAGCACAACCAGATTGGATCGAGATAGGCTATCAATATTGGTGCAACATTAAAATGTGACACTTTTATATAGAGTATATATATTGGCAACAATCTGTATTACCAACCAATATTTGTCCTAGCTTGGTGACCGATGTGTTTTCTACTTTGGTGACCTATCTAGATTAGATATTGTAAACCAACATCTATTTTAAATTGAAAATTGACAACTATTGTACTTTATAACCTATATTACTTTTGCATTGGTAACCGACATCTATTCTACATTTGTGACGTGTATTAAGGGGAGGTTTACTTGGAATTTTTCGAAAAAATCGTTTTCTTTTTTTTTCATAATATGTAAGCTACATATGTCTAAAATTTTTGTGTGAAAGGATTTTTCGATCCGAAACATATTTATGTAACTAAAGCGTCTTGAACGCACCTACTGCACGCGCGCTGAATGACGCTCAAGTCAGTTCACCGCGCGGACCAAATTGAAGGCAGCGTATTTATTTAAAACGTGCAGTTTATTAAAATATAAATGAACGAATATGATTTGGTAATAGTAAAAGAAATTTACGATAACGATAAACAATAGGATTTTTTAAAATTTTTAATTTATTGATTTAAATAGTTATTCTTTGTTTTACAACAACTGAACCAATTATTACTTGTATAAAAACGTAATAAATGTCATATAACTCTCAATAAGGAGTGTCGTAAACTATGCCCAGATAAAATAAATATAATATAAATAACCGCCTTTATTAGACCCCTGTTTATGAATTTACCTAAGAATAACATTTGGAAAACAATATATTTTATTCTTTAAAAAAACTAATTTTATAGTTTACGAGACTGATAATAATAATAGATATCAATAAAACCTTTTTTTTTCTCATGTTTTATATGGTTATTTTCTTAATCGAGCGTGCACATTTTTATTACAATTAAACAAAGTAAAACCGACGAGAACCTGCGTTGCTAACATTTTTCGCCGTCATATTTTCTCATTTCAATAAAATGCTGAAAACGAGACCAGCACTTTCTCAGGGTTGGAAAAAACATTTCGAAAGAATTCAATTTACGGCTAAAAAAGACCAATAAGTTGAAAATCTGTTTTAAATTATAGTGAACAAAAATTCTTTGGTTGGCCATATTGGATCCGCCATTTTGAATTTTGCAAAATTGATTTAAGATTTGTATTCAGCAACCCCGAAAAGGTATAGCGACTAAGACTTGTCATGCAAACGAGAATATAATCCCAAGCTAAACTTTACCACAACTTTAAACGCGTTTTTCTTGAAACTACATTTTTTACCACAACTTCGAGCATAGGGCTTGAACAATTCATTTTATTTACATTCTGCAAAGTATGCCTTAAAAGATATACTTTTTTGTATGACTTATACCTAAAATGAAGAAAAAAAGTGTTCATCAATATTTTTTAAGTGAGTTTAAAGTTAAAAAAAGAGGTAAAAAATTAACTTTTATGTTCTAGTGTCCATATTTTTGTTAATTTTGGTACAACTTCATTCTAGTTAGGTATAAGTCATAAGGAATTTTATAAACTTTAATACCAAAAAATATTTTTGATTTCGGTTCACCACCAGAGGGCGAAGACTCGAAGTTGTGGATCAATTTTGTGTCAATAGCAGTCCATGCAAACCGCCATTCTAAACCACCATTTTGTTTTTAAATTTTCAAAAAAATATCACTTATTGCTAAATTCTTGACTAATATAATGATCAAAATCAGAAGTTTGTAAGTATTTTTACTCTGGCACAAATAAACGTCAAAGTTTGCTTACTTTTCAGTCGAATACAAGTAAACCTCCCCTTAATTTTACATTGAGAACCAACTTCTATTCTTTATTGGCGAGCTGTATTTGTCCTACATTGATCACCAACAATCGTTCTAGATTCAAAACCAATCTTTATTTCATATTAAATAGATTAGTTGTTAGTAATAAATATGATAATAATTTAGTAACGTATATATTCTTTATTGTCTACAAAAAATATTGACAATTTTTTTACATGTCTTAAAATTATTATTTTCAGCAATGAATTAGATAAAAATAAGAAATAAAGATTATAACTAATTAAATTAAAAATAAATGGGTAATTAACATACAAAAACAATAATACATAAAACTAATAAAAAGTTTTCTTCAGCGGAGCGGTTGCCGTGAACATCAGTGATAAGATTTTCAAATATTTGTGTCTTGCACTTATTAGAATCGGCGTTCAACTGCAACTTTATAAAAAATAAATACTAAATATATTAATTTTAAAGTATATTTGCAGCTTACTCATAATAACAAAATGATGATCATTTATTCTTTCTTCTAAAACTTGAGTATAAAGCTATCGTTTGGAGTTTTTTTCGTATCGCTATAAAAGGAAAACAAAATACCTTTCTAAAATTAGTAATTGCAACTTACCAATATTTTATTTATTTTGGTTCTTCTAAATCTCTAATATCTTTAGTTTTCATCGGCAGTTTATTGCATACAATAGCTTGAAACTGATAGTTTGCTCGTTAGTAGGAATAATATTTAAAATTACTGTAATAATTTAACTATTAAATTCGATATATTAAGTAGGTGTTGGGATTTGTTTATTTCAAGACAACGAATTTAATGGCATAGCATCACTATAATGTTATTTATAGAATTAAATTACTATTTAAAACCAGAAAATGTTTTTATCAGAACCTGAGTAAACCCAAATTAAAAACTGCAAACATGGCAAATTATACAAATAAAAATGAGATTTATTGTTATAATAAAATAATTTACTTACGTTAAATCCAAGTACCTGCTACAAACAACTTAGTGGCATAAAGAAAAGTGCGTATTAGACGAAGGGTACAAAAATACAATGGAAATATTTACAAAGGGTAGTAAAACTGCAAACGAAACTTGTCGACCTTAAGCAAACAATGTATAAACAGTTACTTAAGGCCGTCTGAAACGATCAACTTTTTCAACAAGATTTTGAATGACAATTTGAATGAAAAATATCGTATAAAAAAGAGTGCTACAAATTCTGAAATAAAATACATGGTGAATGACACTAATTTATATTCTCCATAAAATTACATATGAAAGCATGCGCATTGCTTTATAACCTGAAAGATTATAACTGATTTTATTTGTTTCTTATGTATTTTTTAGGGCATCCGTCCTTGCACTGCAATAATAATATAACGGGGGTTTTATTTTATACAAGCATTGATCGTTGATCGTGTTAGAAGTAGTAAAATACAATTTTAAAAAATTTCTTGTATATTACTATTTTATTTTTTTTAGATAATTAGTATTTCTTCTGAAATTGTGCATTATGACTTTTCATGGAGTTACCAATATTAATTAGTTTAATCAGAAGGTACATACATAACTAGCTATTTTTTATAGATTCTTAATAACTTATATATATTTACAACTAGAATTAAAACAAGAAAGTAATTAATCGATTAATAATTACTTGTCAGATATAACTTTAAAAAAATTTACAAAAACGTGGTTCAGAATAAGACAAATATAAGTGTTAAAAAGAAATAGCTATAGGTTTGTCTTATAAATGTTTGCTGCAGGCAAGGAGCATATAATGTAAAGAAAAACAACCGTGTTGTAATTTGTGTTTCGTTTCTAAGTTAGCAGCCCGCTTTTAGTTGCCACTGGTGTCCATCTGGTGGGCTCCTAACAAAACTAATTTACTTCTATATTTACTAATTCGGATAGATATCTTTTATATTTTAGTATACAGCGTTGTCAAGTCGTCAAGTGTCATTAATTTATCATTATAGTAATAAATAAATACTGCGGACTTAAAACATCTTAAGATAATTTTCCATATTATGAATTGAGGTATGTTTTTATTTATGTTTGGATCACGTTCTCATGGTTTGTTTTATATATTGTGTTATCAGCATATGTGCATTTATTAAAATCTAAAACTACTCTGTTGGGATATACACATGCGTTACGACTTAGTACCAGATAATTTAATAGTAGTTTTGTCGTTTTTAGATTATTTACTAAATTTATTCTTAAAATGAACAAACATTTATGAAACTATAATTTGGCGTTAATATTTTTATTTGGTGACATTTAAAAATTCAGTTTAATAGTAACAATAAGCGTGACCGGAGATATATGTACTTCTACAAAATTTGTGTCCTTGTCAAAATGTAACGTATCAAATATTTATTATAATTTTGTGTTTCAGAGCAGAGAAATGATAAGCTATTGCACTGACCTAACTTAACAAAACTTTACGTAGTTAACATGAGGAATGTGCATTGTAAGCTGTGAAGAATTTTGCAAATTCAGTTTTCTTAGGGTCAGGTTCGACAATCTGCTTTATCGTTACAATTTTGCAGTTACTAAGTGAATCGCCTGATAATATGTCTTCATACGTCATAATATTTTAATTCTCAATAGAAAATTGCAGGTATTGCAAATAGTAGAGGACCGGCGTAATGTTTAGTATTTTGTAATCGATGCATTCTTAAGTTTATTTATTAAAAAAAATATTTATAGCTGCTGAAAAGACAAAAACAATTTATGATTATAAAATATCTTTACGGTTTGATAATAAATTTCGATAACAGTAACTGTATTATATTAGAATTTTCCAATCTGGATATGCTTAAATAATCATGCTTGTCTGTTTATATCAACGAGCACGTTTCGTTCAGCGTCTACATTATGTAGGTGTATAATTCATATGGCAACAATGTCGGAACACGTAGCGTAGTTCATGTAACCTTGAAACTCATTCAAAAGCAATGTTAGGTTTGATCATTGTCTTTTACGTTCAAAACGATTTTCGCTCACTAACAAATAAATTAATATGAAAAATGCCTTTAGGCAACACACCTTACAGTATAAACTCAAAAGTATATGAGGTTGTTTCTCTTTACATTACATAAATAATGATTTAGAGCAATATTCTCGTACAAACTGTGTTGAAATATCCGGTGTGCCAGAATTTAAAGATGAAAATACAATGTCATTAGTCCAAGCTGTTGGTACTGCATTAAGATTAAATTTAGATAGCTACACAATAAATACATTTCATCGATTAAAAAATAATTTTAATAATCAGCCGCAAAACATAATTGTGAAATTTGTACGTCGACTAGATAAAGAGGAGTTTTTGAGATTTAGAAGAATTAAGCGAAACTTATCAGTTAACGATTTACCTGGAGATATGCGCAATCCTGCTAACTCCAATAACACCATCTACATAAACGAGTCACTAACATTCTACAATCGTCAACTGTGTGCTAAAGCTAGAGCATTCAAACAAGAGAAAAACATAGAGTTTCTATGGATACGGAATGGTAAGATACTCATGAAGGCAAATGAAAATAGCAAGATTTACCATATAGCCTCAGAAACTGATTTAACGACGTACATAACATAACATATGTACATTTTTTCCCTTTTTTTTAGATGATTAACAGTGTTATTAGTATTGCTCATTTTAATGCACAATCTCTTTCAAATCATTTTTCAGATATTAAAGAATTTTTGTTACCGTACAATTTTGCTGTTGTAGGCGTTAGTAAAACGTGGTTATCAACTAAAATTCCAGACTGGTCTGTAAATATACAAGGATACCAACTTGTCAGAAAAGACCGCCAAACTGTAACATGGGGAGGAGGTGTAGGTATTTACATTAAAAACGGTCTGAAATTTGCTAACTTAAATGTACCATCTAATTCCGATGCTATCGAGCAGGTTTGGATCAAATTAATATTTTCTAAAGTAGTTATTGCTGTAGGTAGTATATATAGAAGACAAAATTATTCATGCACGGAGTTACATGCTTTTGAGGATACAGTTTCTTCTATAATTCCTCTCTGTGATGAGATTGTTTGTATGGGTGACTTTAACATAGATATGTTTAACTTGCATGATAAATCATTTGTTCAATTTTCATCAACATTAGAAGCTCTAGGATTGCAACATATTGTTCAGGAACCTACTCGCATCACCAAAGTTAGTTCTAAGCTTATTGATTTGTGTCTAGTACGTTGCGATAAAGTAGTAAGCAAAACTGGTGTTCTAAATTTACATGGTCTATCTGATCATTGTTTAATTTATTGTGTTTACACAGTACAAGATGAATCAAAGTTTCGGCCATTATTATACACATATCGTGACTTCAAGCATTTTAATTTGGAAAATTTTAGTGATGATTTACAGTCTATTCATTGGTCAAATTTAATGAATTAATAATTAATAATTACATTTAACAAACATACTAATATAAGAACTGTAAGAATTACTAAAGCCAAAACTCCTTGGATAACTGAAAATATTAAGTTAATTATAAGTCTTATAAATAAAGCATTACAAAGATACATATAAAGTTAAAAAGCCTCGCAATGGGATTATTATAAATTAATTCGCAATTATGTTACTTTTGCAATAAGACAAGAAAAAAAAGCTTATTTAACTTATAGTATTAATACAAATGGTCGAACACAAATTTGGAAAGAATTAAAATCTGCTAATATTTACAATACTTTAAAGTTTTCATCTATTTCACCAGAACTTAATAATGTTAACGAAATTAATAAAGCTTTTCTCACGTTTAGCAAATCTTGTACCTTAAGTGGAAATAACGAATTGTTACAGTATTATAATATTGTCGGAAGAAGGAGTGATGCGAGTTGTTCTTAGTATTCAAACGAATAGCGTAGGTTCGGACGATTTAAGTGTGGATATGCTAAAACTTTGTTGTCCTTACTTGTTGCCAATTATTGTCATTATTAATTCTTGTATACTTGAATCTAAATTTTCCGACTGCTGGAAACTTGCGCACGTAATACCTATTCCAAAAATTAAAAACCTTAAAAATTTTAGTGATTTAAGATCAATAAGTATTTCGCCTTGCATTTCAAAAATTCTAGAAAATGTACTAGCTTCACAAATACAAAAATATGTATCTGAACATAATATTCTTCCAGAAATGCAATCGAGATTTAGAAAAGGATAAAGTTGTACAACTTCTCTTTTACATTTGACTAACGAAATACTGACTGCATCTGGCAACAACTTGTCATTAGTTGTGATGCTTGACTATTCAAAAGCATTTGATACCTTAAACCGCAACATACTCATATCCATCTTAAATCATTGTCCAATCGATTTCAAGCAGTCGTTCTAAACAAACCAATGTCAAATTTTTTGTCTACTAATTCTGTTGTACCTCAAGATTCTGTATTAGGACCTCTTCTGTAATATTCAATTTACACATGTAACATAACTAAATCTTTAACTTATTGTAAATATCTTTTATATGCTGATGATACCCAACTGTATTACAATTTTAATCCAAATGATGTTCAATGATCAATTATGATCTTGAAAAATACTCATATAAACATGACTTTGAAATTAATGTCAGTTAAAGCTACGCCATGCTTTTTGGGAAACAAAACCTAAGATCAAAGGTTAGAGGCATATCAATAAGAATTAATAATCAAACGGTAGAAATCAAAAACCATGTAAAAAATCTTGGTCTTATCATCGATCAAGATCTAAGGTTTAGTACACACGTCTTAAATATTTTACAAAAAGCTTATATCAATCTAAAAAATATTTTCAATAATCGTTATAGTTTAAGCAACAATATTAAAATAATTTTATGCGAAAGACTTGTTTTATCACAATTTTATTTTTGCGATTGTGTATTTGGACCTGATCTAAACTCGCAAGATAACAAACGAATACAGCGTATGCAAAATTCCTGTTTAAGAACAATTTTTTGGTATAATAAAACATGCAAGAATTTCTGATAAGATAAAAGAGGTTAATTGGTTAAATATAGCCAACAGACGTTTGTTGCATAGCGCTACCTTATACCACAAAGTTGTTACAACCAAAACACCCATTTATCTATTTTTTTACAATATAAGACAATAATAGTTTGCAAATATTTTCTTAAGGTTGGTTTTACACACACAATCCGTACTATTCTACCTAAATAAATTTAATGTAGGTTCTATGTTGCTTTAGAATATTTAAAAATAGTAGATTGTCAATATTATATCTAATTTAAATTTACGTGGTCATTCAATATTGGTTATCCTATATAAATTCAACATCTATTTTACATGGTTTTACTACATTGAATAATAATAGACTCCCAATATTGTAACAAGATGGGTTTAAAATGGCCAATTTTGGAGATAATTTAATCAAATTTTATATAATTGTTTTATTCTAGACTAAAATATTCTGTCTGTTTTAAAAACTGCCTCAAATATTCTAAAGGTTTCGGGAATCTTTTACAACTATTGTATAAGGTTATAATTTATTACGTAAACCAGTTAATTAATAAGCAGCGAGTGACTACAATAAGTCAAATAAAAGTCCTTAATTAGTTAGTAATAGTGACTGTCATTTGCGTTAATACGCCTTCTAAAATGCCAAAAAGGACGCATATCTGTAATGTCAAACCAAAGACTACAATAATAATTTTACAACGACTAGAAACACGGTGTTTTGCAGATTTTGTAAAGTATTTGTAAATACAACCAAATAATTTTAACTAAAACATAAGCTACGACATGTCAAAAACCGCTTTGCAACGTTCAGAATTTACTGAACAACTGTGTACAACTTTTATTAGTGCCGACATACCGGTAACACATATAAACATAAAATATTCTGTAAATTTTTAAACAGAATATACATTAAAAAAAGCTTACTTTTTCTGAACTATTTAGCAGAACTTTACTAAAGCTTAAGTCAAAAAATGGCAAATTATAAAAGTTGACTGTTTCTGGATGAAACTATTGACGTAGAACAAAAATGTTGCGTGGCAAATATCGTTTTTAAAGCTTTAGGGTCTGACGAAGGAAAAAGAATATTGTATTTGTTGAATTTAAAAGTGTTAGATAAAGTAAACTTTTACTATTGTGTACTAAGGTATGTATAAACCAATACAATGACTAAAAAATGATACATATTACGTGTTTAGCAGATGGTTTACAGGAAGTTGTAGTTTCACTTACTTATACAAACGTAAAAACTTGCCTGTTTACACCAATCATTACTCAACGGATAATTTTGGACAGAAGCTGTAATTTATTATGCAAAAAATGTTAAAGTTATTAAAAAAGTTGTCGATAAATAACCATTTTTCACAAACAGATGTCATACGTTTTAAAGTTTCTACTGTACTGTAGCGTCGTGTGATGTAGGACGTAAAGGTCATTACCAAATGTAATCAAGATTTGAATTTTTTGTGTTTATTAATTGTTAGTACTATATTGTTTGTTGTATTATATTATAACTAGCGGACCCGACAGACGTTGCCCTGTATGATATACCAAGCAATTAGGATATTAAACAAAGTAAGAAATGAAAGACAAATAATATAAAAAATTAGGGCGTGTACTAGTGTACACATGTAAGAAGTGAAACTTCTTTATGGCCTTATTTTTCGCAAAATGATCTACATGCAACTTTTCAGAAATTGGTTAAATAAAGTTAAATTAGATAAATTTTAAACAAAAGGATTTTATTATCATAGACATGAATACAAATTTTTGTAAATCAATTAACTAATTTTTGTAGATTCAATTTCATATTTCAGTTACCATAAGCCATTAATTACAAAAATATATAATAACGATGACAATGATAGTAATAATTCTATTACAATTAATGAAATGCTGTAATAATCTTAGTAGCAAAAAGTTAAAGTGAAATAATTGTATTATTTGTATTCATGTCTATGATAATAAAATCCTTTTGTTTAAAATTTATCTAATTTAACTTTATTTAACCAATTTCTGAAAAGTTGCATGTATATCAATTAATTGATGTTCATTAAATTAGCAGTCTTATTAATTAATAAATACTATATTAATGAAATCATATACATTGACCGATAGTTACAATAAAAAACTGAGGTTAACCTTAAATATTTTAAATTTAAAATTAGATAAATTTTAAACAAAAGGATTTTATTATAATAGACATGAATACAAATAATACAATTATTTCACTTTTTGCTACTAAGATTATTACAGCATTTCATTAATTGAAATAGAATTATTACTATCATTGTCATCGTTCAAACAGAAACTGCGGTTAACCTTAAATATATTAAATTTAAAATGTCATCGTTCAATCAGAAACTAAGGTTAACCTTAAATATATTAAATTTAAAATGTCATCGTTCAATCAGAAACTGAGATTAACCTTAAATATTTTAAATTTAAATTAATAACATATTTCAGAATTTATACTCTATGTCAATTAATTCCACCCAAGTATTAGAAAAATAGATATAATTACTTACTTTTGTTAAAAATCCACTGGAATTAGAATTAAAATAAAGCCTTTGATTTTGTTGATCACTTTAGTATTGATATATTATTTATCACGTCGCTATTGCCTTTCCGTAACCGAAAAAAAAGATGGCGCGTAACGGAAAAAATGTGACGGTAAATTTTTTTCCAACGCCGATAAAGAAGTTTCACTTCAATAATTTTGTTATTCTTTATTTTGAAATAACATCAATTTTTTTAAAAACAATTCGTTATAATCAATAATGTTTGTTTAATTCGCTCCTCCATCTGCTCGATATGGTTGTATCATGCGTTGATTTGCTGCTCCTCATCACCCATGAATTAGATTTGCAAAAATTTTGGATCGTTATCAGGCATTGGCATTAAGAGGGGCCTTCTCCATCCCTACTCCAAGTTTATGACTTAGTTTAGAAATACGACATTTATATATTCAACTAGTCACCGCTAGATGGTGAAGTATTTGTATTTTTGAAATTTAAATAAAAATATTTAAATCGGACTACCAAAGGATAAATCATATATTTTGTTTTATAAACACACGTGCAAATAACTTTCGCATTGTTGATTATTTCAGATTATCTAGAATACGATAACGTTGCGAACGCGTAACTATTTTTAGTGTTCGGTTAAAAAATTTTGATAGTGTTTCGTGATTTTTTATTTGACTTTTATTATGGGTCGTTTATACGGAAGACGTCCACGTAAAGGCAATAGAGCTGCTAGGGCTCAAAAGAAAGCCTGGATTATTAAGAAAGCGGAAGTTCAAAACTTAGAAAATTCTAACAGGTAACTAAAACTGTTTTTATGTAAAATTTTGTAATTATGTCATTACTATAATAGTATTATTATTATTTTAGTCAATGTACGTTTACTACAAAATAATTACTAATTTTCAGATCCGAGCCTATGATTTTTGATGAATTACCTTTAAAGGAAAAAGAAGTGACCAACCTAATCGATTTCTATGATAACGTACCAAGTACAAGTTGGGAAGGCAACGATGACATATTACCGAGAAGGTAAATAATAAAAAATTATTTTTCCGGAAATCGTCTTGAAAACAAACATTCTCCTGCTTGTTAACGCACAGGAAAATTTAATTTTCCGGACTAGTACTGTAAAGACTTTACAAGACGAAAAATAAAAAAGATACTTTAAAAAAGAAAAATTTATTTAAAACTATTAATTAGAAATATTATTATAAATTAATAATTAATAAAAAAATATAAATGCTCCAAAAAGTTGAGGGTTTGTGCAAACTAGGTTTTTCCGCAAAATAGACAAGAAATACTACTCCGGTAAGTGAAGTAACCTTTTTTTCTCGACGCCAATATTCGAAAATTTGGTAATACCCTTTCATACCGCTCTTTTGATTTACCCGGTAATAGATCGTCAGTAACAGCATTCACATCAAAGGGAATGCTATCGCAATGATGTTCGTCTTCTTTTATCATTATTTTATGAAATAACACTGTCTTCACAACACAGGCACAAAATTGATGAAATTTTTTCGATGTTGTTTACTTTGTAACTATAGTTGCCAACAAAATTGACAAACTTAATTTTTGTGGAATATCTAAAAACAATTTCTAACATTTGTAAATTTTGTCTTTTTTACGATTTCCGGAAAAATTTAATACAAAACACGTCAGTAAAATCTCTTACTTGACTCGGAGTTTTAAAATACTCGGCACAAGGTGCCTCGTATATCAATTTAGCTCCTCTTCATTAATGTGAGATTTTCCTGACTTTTATGTAAATAACTACTGTTTTATTTAAGTGATTTAAGTAAATGGGAATTACCTTTCAAAACCTATAATGCCAAGGATTTTATTAAGAAAAGGACTGTTACTGAGAAGGAATTTGGCACAATATCGACTGACGAATGTGAAAGGTAAATATAATTCTTGTCAAAGATACATGTGTACATGTATGTATATGTATATGTTGGAAATAAGTGAACTATGTGTGTCAGTTATTATTTTAGTATATTCGAATATTCGATATTTAAAAACATGTTAAATGTGCTAGCATGATCACTTTTTTTATCATCTATTCATTCACATCTCTGACAATGTTTATATTTATTTTTTATAGAATTGAAAACTACCCTTTACAAATAGAACAGGAGCAAAAAAAAATAAAAAAAAAACTACATCATGTTTTTGGAGATCATTCTGATTGCAGAGAGGGAACATGTAATAATATTGGCGAACACGCAGATAATATAGTTTCAGATCTCAAATCTACTTCCATCTTCAATCACTTATATGGTAAATAATAGATGTAAAGTACGATGTATGAAATTTTAACAGCTTAATTTGTTTAGGCGCCATAAATGTATTGATTCGTAAAGCTGATCTATTAATAGAAAATGAAATAATAATAGAACCGAAAGACTAATGAATATTGTATCACGATTTAATATGGGCAAAAGATTAAATTTAATACAGCGTGGTTCATATCAGCGACGAGTGTTTCTTAGTGGTTTAAGGTACAACAAGTCGTATGCTTGGCACAGTAGTCCTTGGAAACGAGTAACAGGTAGAAGTCCTGGACAGCATTTTAAGAAATATATGGCAAAACAATTGAAACATTCGTGTAGAGCAAAAAAAGTTCCTAAAAAATTGTTTGGTGATAATGGTGTTGTGTCTCAAAAACATCTTCGAAATACCGATTATGGACCCAGTGCAGAACAGGCTGAAGAAGATCCAGAAATAATTTCATTAGAATTTTCTAGGCTATTGGAAAACCTTGAAGTATGCGCCCTGACTATGCACGATTGCGAACGATATTATATTTCTTTTTTAAAGGTTACACGTGAAGAACGAGATAAAATCCAAATCAATACCATTGGCCAATTTGGAAATGATTTATACGAATCTGAGAGAAAGTTTCGGCCAACAGCATCAGTTTTTGGAAGAGTTATCAAAAAGCGAGCATATACTTCATGTCACAATATTGTAAAGACTTGCTTGGCAAAAACTTCATTTCATACAGACGCTACTGAATACGGGATAGCAAAAGAAAATGTAGCCATAAAAGTTTTTGAAGAAAAGACAAAGTTAAATGTTAAAAAATCTGGTTTTTGGATAGATTTAAGATATGGATTCTTAGGTGCTTCGCCTGATGGTATTGATAAATATAAACGTAGTACATAAAATACATTAATAATTATATGATTTAGGCCTTGTTGGAGAAGATTCACTGGTTGAGGTAAAATGCATATATATAAAATCTGACGTACAAATAAGCAGTATCGACGATGTTATTAACTTAAGAAGACAGCAAATATGTCTACAAAAACTGAAGGTGGAATCAGACTAAAACGCAATCATTCGTACTATTACCAGGTATTACAATAAAAGGTTTTTTTTATTGCTTTCTCATATACAAAAATATGAGATGAACAGCAAATGGCTGTTTTTTAGAATTATTACATTAATATCACTTATATAAGAAAGCATTGCAACAGTTACAATGGTAGTATTTTAATGTTACAATTAGTTTAATTGTAGGTTCAAGGACAACTAAACATTACCAACAAATCTAAATGCTATTTCATTGTTTATGTGAATGACAAAGTTGAACTGCACGTAGAAGAAATTCATAGAGATGAACAGTTTTGGAACGAATCAATGTTACCAGTATTGCAACAATTTTATATCGAATGTATTGGACCAGAAATTATAAGAAATAATATTGGAAATGGAAAAAGATGTGTTGATCCTCCATACATTTTGGATGCAATCCGACAGCACAATGAAAAACAAAAGAAATGAATAAAGTCAAAGCAACGTGATTTCACATTTACATTAACGGTTCTTATATTATGCGCATCAATGTTTAAAATTTAAAAAGACTACAGGTATCTAAATACTCGTGAGCTATAATAATAACATGAAGTATTGTAAATTATAGGTAACAGAACAGAAGCATCACAGTTGATTAGTTTGCATCCTTTGCGTACCTAGCTTATAGAAATAGTAGCATCAAACTTATTACCTATTAGTAAAATAGCTGGTAGAAGTAAAATATTTACCTATTCAAAATTATTAAAACTGCTTGCACACTGCGATATGTCGTATAGACAAATAAGACATATCTTGAATATAATAATGGAGAAATGAAGTTAAAAAGTAAACATTCATATTTCCATCAAGTGATTTTACTAAATTTTGCATAATCTTAAACTATTTTTTTGTATTTACAGATTCAAAGTTTCTACATGTCACCGAAAGAAAAAATTATCGGTCTATAGTGTACACTGAAGAAAATAATCTTTCATTTTTAGATGATTTGTGTATGACATGTGTATTGATCCATGTCATATTATGGAAAAAACAAAATAGAATACCGATCAATATAATTGCAATTAAATTTGACAGAGGATGTTGCAATATCAAGTCTATCCTAAACAACCTGTATAGCACCATGACACTAAGTGTAAGTATAAACGTCTATTTTACGTGTATACATGTATGTGTTGGTTAACAAGCATTAGAAGAAACAAAATAGGGAACATGAAAGGAGTATCTTTGAATAATGTGTAATTACTCTACCCTGTGCATTCGGACATTCCCTGGGTAACTGCATCACTAGCTGATTCTTCAATTCTACAATTAGCATACACTTATTATAATAATAATAATAACAATAATAATAATAATAATAATAACCTGTCTGTGGCAGGTATAACAACAAAATCATTCAAACAACACTTAAAAACAATAGATCTCCCACTATACATCCATACCGACAAACAAAAAGCAGTAATTCTAAAAACAACAACAATAGTCAGAAAGTTCATGCAATAGATAGACATGTGACTTGGCCCCGGTCCGTCGCATGGCTTACAAACACCACTACGGTGAGAAACTAGAAGAATAATAATAATAATATGAAGCAACTTAAAAGTTATCTACAGAAAAAATTGAGCTTTATAGCAATTGTATCGTTTATTAAAAATCATTACAATTATTGGACAACGTAATACCTATAAACTAAAATAATAATTTTAATTATTAATTAAAAACATTTTGCAACGAATTTACCTTTACTATGTACTTTACGTCTCGGAGAGGGAACTTTGTTTTGTGTCCACGGGTGTACCTGAAACTAAAAAAAAAACATTAGAATACAATTTTTGCAAATTAATACAAGGGGTGATCAAACTAACAATAGTAGTTTACGTAATAAGAGTCGAAGCTACAAATAACGTACCGAACGGGAATGCAGTGTGAAGACATAGGGCTGTATGAGATTGTGGCATGCTATGATACTTTCGAGTAGAGTAATCTATAATATTTTTCGTGCTGTCCTTTGTAAAATCACATTTTTATCAAGAAAGTTTCAAAATAACCGATATTGAAAAGTAAAATGTTCTAGGACTTTTTACTGTCGCTATTACGTACGTAGTAATGAACGTTTGTCGATGTTTTCAATGCGGGCAGTACTACATTAGTTACTTGTTTCATAAGGCACAAAAATGTGAAATTTACTGCCGTATCTGTATCAAATAAAGAAGTAAATCTGCATTTTTGTTTTGTAAAACACAATGATTTCGCCGATTATTTCTAATAAACATTAATTTTATAACTACATGCATATTCACTGATGTGTCATTTTTAGCGCCTAGGCAGTAAAAGACTATGTCTATCGGAGAAAAATATTTTTACAGTACTTGCTTAGTGCACTTAGCTTAGTGGACACACATCTAGCAGCACATCGCACGACCGCTTCATATAAATTAATACATAGGGTCATTAATTTGATGTTACTGTAAAAAGAAAGAAAAACGACCTCTAAGCCTAATAGGAATCTATACAAGATTATAAAAACCATAGGTAGCAGAGTAGAAAAAGGAATCGCCGGGCTAAATACATTTATGTTGCCATGGCATGAATATATTAGCCGCGATCATTTATATAATAATTTTTACAGCATCTGCTTAGTGTAAACTTTGTCCATAATAGCTTCATAAATCTGCAGGTTTATATTCAAATTCCCGAAAGTGGACACACATCTAGCAGCACATCGCACGACCGCTACATGTAAATTAATACATGGGGTCATTAATTTGATATTACTGTAAACAGAAAAAAAACAACCTCTGAGCCTAATAGAAATTTATACGAAATTATAAAAAACATAAGCAACAGAGTAAAAATAGGAATCTCGCCGGGCTAAATACATTTATGTTGCCATGGCATAAATATATTAGCCGAGATGATTTATATAATAATGTTTACAGCATCTGCTTAGTGTAAACTTTGTCCATAATAGCTTCATAAATCTGCAGTTTATATTCAAATTCCCGAAAGTGGACACACATCTAGCAGCACATCGCACGACCGCTACATATAAATTAATACATGGGGTCATTAATTTGATATTACTGTAAACAGAAGAAAAACGACCTCTGAGTCTAATAGAAATTTATACAAGATTATAAAAAACATAGCCAACAGAGTAGAAAGAGGAATCTCGTCGGGCTAAATACATTTATGTTGCTATGGCATAAATATACTAGCCGAGATCCTTTATATAACAATTTTTATAGCATCTGCTTAGTGTAAATTTTTTTTCTTTGTAACTATGATAAACTTAGAGATCATATGCCTGTAATCAGGCTATTTTGCATAGCAACGGATAACATTATCATAACGATAATCACAGTGATCGGCAAAATGAAATATAGCAATTAAAAAATATGTATGTAATTATACGGAGAAAAAATTATCTTTTAGACGGCAAAAATGCAAATTTACTTCCTTAGTTGATACAGATGCGGCGGTAAATGTGACATTTTTGTGCCTTGTAAAACAAATAACTAATTTACTACTACCCACATAAAAAACGTCGAAAAACTTTAAATACTACGTACGTAATAGAGACAGTAAAAAGTCTTAGAACTTTTTACATTTTCAATAGGTATCGGTTATTTTAAATTTTCTCGATAAAAATGTAATTTTACAAAGGCAGCACACAAAACATTGTACGTTACTCTAGTCGAAAGTCATATAACACACCTCACTCTCATGCAGCGCTTTGCCTACGGACTCATGCACCATTCCTATTCGGTATGCTATGCGTCAGTTGCCACGCTTGTTAGGTAAAATCCGTTATTGAATACTAATTTAAAAAAAAAACAACAAACAACAAAAAATATACTTATCTATCAATGAGATGTAATTGTAGAATGAAAGAATCAATCAGCGCTGCTGTTCCTCAGGGAAGACCTAAAAGCGCTGAATTACACATTCTTCAAGGAGGCTCTTTTCGTGTTTCCCATTTTTGTTTCTTGTAATTCTGGGTAACAAAATATATCAATGAAAGTGAATTAAATTATATAATAGAAAATATACTTATCACAAGTGTATGCTAATTGTAGAATTGAAGAATCAGCTAGTGATGCAGTTACCCAGGGAATGTCCGAATGCACAGGGTAGAGTAATTACACATTATTCAAAGATACTCCTTTCATGTTCCCTATTTTGTTTCTTCTAATGCTTGTTAACCAACACATACATGTATACACGTAAAATAGACGTTTATACTTACACTTAGTGTCATGGTGCTATACAGGTTGTTTAGGATAGACTTGATATTGCAACATCCTCTGTCAAATTTAATTGCAATTATATTGATCGGTATTCTATTTTGTTTTTCCATAATATGACATGGATCAATACACATGTCATACACAAATCATCTAAAAATGAAAGATTATTTTCTTCAGTGTACACTATAGACCGATAATTTTTTCTTTCGGTGACATGTAGAAACTTTGAATCTGTAAATACAAAAAAATAGTTTAAGATTATGCAAAATTTAGTAAAATCACTTGATGGAAATATGAATGTTTACTTTTTAACTTCATTTCTCCATTATTATATTCAAGATATGTCTTATTTGTCTATACGACATATCGCAGTGTGCAAGCAGTTTTAATAATTTTGAATAGGTAAATATTTTACTTCTACCAGCTATTTTACTAATAGGTAATAAGTTTGATGCTACTATTTCTATAAGCTAGGTACGCAAAGGATGCAAACTAATCAACTGTGATGCTTCTGTTCTGTTACCTATAATTTACAATACTTCATGTTATTATTATAGCTCACGAGTATTTAGATACCTGTAGTCTTTTTAAATTTTAAACATTGATGCGCATAATATAAGAACCGTTAATGTAAATGTGAAATCACGTTGCTTTGACTTTATTCATTTCTTTTGTTTTTCATTGTGCTGTCGGATTGCATCCAAAATGTATGGAGGATCAACACATCTTTTTCCATTTCCAATATTATTTCTTATAATTTCTGGTCCAATACATTCGATATAAAATTGTTGCAATACTGGTAACATTGATTCGTTCCAAAACTGTTCATCTCTATGAATTTCTTCTACGTGCAGTTCAACTTTGTCATTCACATAAACAATGAAATAGCATTTAGATTTGTTGGTAATGTTTAGTTGTCCTTGAACCTACAATTAAACTAATTGTAACATTAAAATACTACCATTGTAACTGTTGCAATGCTTTCTTATATAAGTGATATTAATGTAATAATTCTAAAAAACAGCCATTTGCTGTTCATCTCATATTTTTGTATATGAGAAAGCAATAAAAAAAACCTTTTATTGTAATACCTGGTAATAGTACGAATGATTGCGTTTTAGTCTGATTCCACCTTCAGTTTTTTGTAGACATATTTGCTGTCTTCTTAAGTTAATAACATCGTCGATACTGCTTATTTGTACGTCAGATTTTATATATATGCATTTTACCTCAACCAGTGAATCTTCTCCAACAAGGCCTAAATCATATAATTATTAATGTATTTTATGTACTACGTTTATATTTATCAATACCATCAGGCGAAGCACCTAAGAATCCATATCTTAAATCTATCCAAAAACCAGATTTTTTAACATTTAACTTTGTCTTTTCTTCAAAAACTTTTATGGCTACATTTTCTTTTGCTATCCCGTATTCAGTAGCGTCTGTATGAAATGAAGTTTTTGCCAAGCAAGTCTTTACAATATTGTGACATGAAGTATATGCTCGCTTTTTGATAACTCTTCCAAAAACTGATGCTGTTGGCCGAAACTTTCTCTCAGATTCGTATAAATCATTTCCAAATTGGCCAATGGTATTGATTTGGATTTTATCTCGTTCTTCACGTGTAACCTTTAAAAAAGAAATATAATAGTAATAGTGGTGTTTGTAAGCCATGCGACGGACCGGGGCCAAGTCACATGTCTATCTATTGCATGAACTTTCTGACTATTGTTGTTGTTTTTAGAATTACTGCTTTTTGTTTGTCGGTATGGATGTATAGTGGGAGATCTATTGTTTTTAAGTGTTGTTTGAATGATTTTGTTGTTATACCTGCCACAGACAGGTTATTATTATTATTATTATTATTGTTATTATTATTATTATAATAATAATAATAATAATTATTATTATTATTATCATTATGATTTATTTGTAATTCAAAATAAAGCAATTTGATTTTTGTAGAAAAATATGTTATTTATAAATAAAAAAAATTATGATAAAAACATTACTATAAAGTAATTACATAACATTCTCCTTCAGTTAATGTTATATAATACTGATACTTTGGACTAAAGCTTTGTTAAAAATAATTAAGAAAAATTCTTTATATGTATAACTCAATGAGAACCCAACAATAATGTGCATATGCTTCAAAAAACATAAATATTATTCCTAAAAGATGATCACCATCAACTTTTACATTTAACCAATTTAATGTAATTGTAAATGACAAAATAACTTTAAATTTTTGAAAACATAAATAACTAATTTTTTAACTGTATCTGCAACTTAATTTAAGTAATTCAAAAGCAAAATAGTATTCTCAGAGTCAAAGTTTTTTAAATAAATTCAAATGTGGTTTCAACCAATAAAAAATTTGACATCATTTGTCGTCACCGTTACTTTTTGTTAATGTTAAAGTGCCATCTACATGATAATAGCTGAACTATATACTCGATATTTTTAACATAAAGATGGCGGAAACCAAAAAAAAACTTTTATTTCATGATTATTTTAACTGTTAATACACATTTTGCTGTTATATTTTAACATAAAGTTTAAAAAATGTTTGTGAAGAGATTCCTTTTATTTTAAATTCAATATTTAAAAAAAAAATATTTGTTTTATTTAGCTTATTATACGGAAGTGTCGTTATAAATAATAATTAAAGATAATGCTCTCTATTAAACATTGGCTGCTTTTAAAGAAAATAATTATAATTTGTTTAATTTTTACATTATTTGGCTAAAAATCATGAAACAAAATCGCAGATGTGCTGCCATCTATTATGTAAATTATAACTACAATTTTGAAGGGCGGCTCTTAAAGTACCAATTTGATGATACACTTGGCCCTGAATCTTAAACATTGATTGAGAATTGCGACCATCCTCATTCTGAACGATTTTTGTTGCTCCAAATGATGTCATTTAAAAGCACGAATCTAATTTGCGAATTTTACGAAAAAACAATTTAGATTGAGATGTAGCTCCAGCCAATAGTGCTATCAATGGTTTTGGCGGCGAATTCAATGGTAGCAATACAACGTTTCCAGATGCGCAGCAGAAACCGGCCAATTAACCTTTGTATTTGAGTGCGACAGTTGACATTGTTTGTTCATAGCACCGATTACAATTTGTGAATGTGACGAATAGTCGATGTCCGACTCGTATTCAAACGCAAGGCGAAGAAAAGATGTACGTGTCAATGCGCGATACACTTGCAAACGTTGTTGTTCGCGTGTTCTAAATGTGTTGGTGACTCGTTGACGGGTCAGTCTTTGTCTCAATGCATTAGCTCGAAGGCGTTCGTTGCGTTGCTCTTGACTTTCATTAGCACGTGTGATTGCAGCCTGGTTTCTTACATTTTTATTGTCTTCTGCCGATCTATTTAACCGACGGTTCTGGATTAATTGTGAATTCCAAGTCCGTTGACTAATATTTCCTCCTCGTCCAGGAAGACGTAGTATTGTTTTATGTACGTAATTTATATGTGAATATAATACACTTAATATTCACTGAAATGCGACACCTGAAATATCAAAAGACACCGCACAAAAAAATTAAAATGTCAAAATAACGATACACTCAAACTAAAATGTTGAAAAATAAACGAAATCTTATGCATGTAACTTTATCTGAATATAATACGCTCAATATTTAGGTAAATGCAATATATATAATATCAAAACACATCGTACAAAAAAATTAAATGCACTGAATGAATACATACAGAAAATGAATGAAATGAATGAATAAATGCATACACAAAAATTAATTCAAGTCGATTCAGCAGTTTACTTGCAGTATAGATAAATAACCTATATAACAACTGCAGCGCCATCTGCCTAGTTTGTTTGTGAATCTAAACCATCCTCAAATCCACTTGAACACACACACAAAATTTCATCAAAATCGGCACAGTCGTTTAGAAGGAGTTCAGTGACATACACACGCACACAAGAAATATATATATATAAAGATATAAACAAATAGTTTAAATGCATATTTAAGTGCATATTTTTAGGGTTTTTCTTGCATATTTCAAATGTCAACTATCCAAACCTACTAATGAGTCATACACAGAGAGAAATATTGTACTGAATCTAAACATTACGGTTTTATATTTAAAACGTTTCCTTTTTCTAAAATTGATTATTAAAATAAAATTAAAAATACATTTATTAAAACTTAAGCTAAATTTCTTATTGCAAGGCAATTATAATCTAATAAACTGATAATTTAGTTTAAGCGTACACCGGCATGACCTAGAACCAAAAAGCATTTGCATGATATATGTATACTGAAGCGTTCCCAAAGTATTTGGAAAGTTTGGCACGCTGATCCAAAATAATCGAATATTCTGGATTCCGATAACGCAACGGAAGAATATAAAAAAGTATTTGGAGGAGACTTTAGTTAGTTTTCAAATCGAGTCAATAGAAGTGTTAAGCAGACTGTCGGTTTAAATAAATAAAATGTTTAACGCGTGTGCTAAGATAAATAAAAGTGCATCAAGTGAAAATAAATACCAGTGTAAATAAACAAAGTTACTGTTAAACTGTTTTTCTTAAATACCGTTTCATTTTATTTGTGTTAGTTAAAAGTAGTTATATTTATGATATCAAAATTAAATCGTGTAAATAAATTTAGTTTTGAAAGTTAATCTTATTTTTGCATAATCTTTCTGTCCATGTACCGTAAATATGTTTTTTAAATCTATACTCACCGAATCTCAATTTGAAAATGAATTAGATACAAGAGAAGCTTTTTTAGTCTACAAATTCTAAGTTAAAGATGTAGAGATGTTAGTATGATTTATACGCCTATTGCCTACGAAAAAGCATTTGACGGAGTGCAGCATGAAAATTTACCAGTAATCCTAATGTTTTGTATCAAACCCGCAATACTAAACTTTGTTTGTTAGTTCTGATGACCTAGTCTGACAAAAAACAAAAAAAGATTTTTTCAAAACTAATTTGATTAACTTTAGAAAAACGACGCATTTATTTTTTTATTTTTTAAGAATGCAAATTAGGTATTAATTTGTAACGTGTTTGTCAGTATTAAATTAGCTTAATGATTTATGTTTACGTCTGTTCATAGACACTAATATTATTTGATCTAACAAACAATAGTAAATCAAATTCCTCCTGCATGTTGTTTTTATTATTTTAGGAGTTGCCTGAAACCAACTGAAACTAAACAAAAAAATTATATGTAAACAATATCTTGATAAAAAATGCGGAAGTATTGTTATTTTAAAATGTTTACGTTTTTACAAAAATTTATATATAAGTAAATTTGGTTTTACTTTAAACTTTTATTTTAGTTAAATAATAAATAAATAAATAAATACATAGAATGTGTATTTTATAATTTTCTTATTAATACTTATTAGTTTCTTTATATGTATTTGTATACACCTTAATATTTGATTCTCCGTATATTACAAAGTTTATAGAATCTGTTTATTGGCATTTACATTTACTCAATTTTATAATTAATAAACAATCGTTAGATGAATTTAACAACGTTGTCTAAACGTGAACTTTTATTATACGGGTAACCCAAGGTCGAGTTTTATGCAACAGAATAAATCGTTGGAATTTATATAACGCTATTAAAAACATACTAGCAAATTTTATATTGCAATGAAACTGGACCTAACGTAAACGATTGTCCTCACATAGGTTTGAAATACTAAATTCAGAAAAAAACAGCTATTAAAAAATATTTTAGGTTACTTTCTTTAGTTTTATTACAGACCTATATCAGCATTTTAGAAAAAAATAAAATATATTTTATCTTTGTTCTTGGTAAGTTTACGTTTTGTGATAAATAAAAAATTATTTACAAAAAATTTATTTTAAGATTCAATAATTACAATTTTTGATATATCATTAACAGTTAACTATTTAAAAAACAAACTAATACTCTAATAAAAAAAAGATTTAAAAAAATAAATGCAATTTTTTGAAATTAAACAATGAGAAGATGAAAATGTATTTAAAGAATGTACGTATATATGTTTTAGATTTAGATTTATTTCATTTCAGTTCTTCAATATTACATTCTATATATGTACATACATTTATGTTGCTCGATAAAAATACATATACATTTTTTAATTTAGATTTATTTTGCTTTTATTGCAAATACATATTAAAACTTTATAAATAAATGCGTTCGATTTGTAATTATTTAACTTGCCATTCTAGTAAGGATTAGCCTAATTATTTGGTTTTGTTAGTTTAACCTGATAATTTATTTAGTTGTGGTTGACTATTAAACGTTTGTTACGTTAATTTGTTAC
This sequence comes from Aquatica leii, assembly GCA_035610365.1. Classification (NCBI taxonomy): domain Eukaryota; kingdom Metazoa; phylum Arthropoda; class Insecta; order Coleoptera; family Lampyridae; genus Aquatica; species Aquatica leii. The sequence goes on along the minus strand of CM069435.1, from coordinate 43,816,234 downwards.
GTTGTGTTTCTCTATATTTGTTTGTATGTGCTATTGTTATGAAATTACATTAGAGTGACGTAGAATTTAAAATCGAGGCACTTGATTTAATATTGTAACAATTATAGTGTAATTAGATGTTCTCTCTACTCTTGTTCTAAAATAATAGATTATTTATTTTAATTACAAAATAATATTTCAATTGAGAAAACAAAATACCGTTCTATTTCTCAATCCTAATAATTTATTATTTATTTATATAACAGTTATCTGCACTACAAGTGGCGGTAAGTAATTTTTTTTATTCGAGGTGAGAGAATAAACATGAAACTTACCTACGCGTTGTGCATTACGTTTTTTTCACTACCACAGAAATTAAATCTACTGATATGTACTAAATATATGGGTATATAATACTTATTATCTATAATAATAAATTTACTGCTATAAGAGAGTTTGCTGATTGATTAATTTTTGTGGCTACGACGCGTGTCAAGAAACAAATTCAGTATAAATTTTTTTTTAATCATAACTTTGTAATCGGAACAATGAGTGATTCGAACGAGGTTAAAAATTTTTCTAAAATCGAAAGTAGTGTTAATGCTGCTCAAGCCAGAAAAGTCAAGGCATAAAGAAAGAATGGGATGAGTATCAACTCTGTATAAATTTTTCGGACGTTACAACGCCCCGAAGAACGTTTTTTAGAACTAAAATAATGTCAAATGATAATGAATGGTTCTACTTTATCAACTAATAAAAGCGCGCGTTTTCTTTTAAATTCACAAGTATTCATTTATATATAAACAAATAAAAATGAAATTTGTATAGTCAACAATTTATTACATATACAAAGTATATTGTTATTAATTTACAGAACAAAAAATAACAAATATATAATTACAACAAAGGTTTCTTAATCAGTAGTAGACAGGTGTTTTCTTCGAGTTTTTCATCATTGTTGGTACTACAATTTTTCTCGAATCTTAGTAAAGACAACTTTTTTACCAAATCGTTATCACAGGCCGAGTTAAATTAAACGTGTTTTGAACTGAACTTTTAGTCCTACAAATACAAATTAAGTATTAATTGAAAATTCATAGTCAACAAAATATAAATTCTAACAAAATATATTCTAGCAAAAAAACAACGAAATTCTATGTAAAAATAAAATCTGAACGGAGTAAAAATTAATTGCAATTTGGAAAATAATTTACAATTAGACTAATCAAAACATATCATGTTGGTTTCATTAACAAAAATTTTAAAATAACGTTTACCTTTTTATTTTAAGTTAAGAGATTACGGCATGCAGGAATGCAGCAAACTTCATACTCCGAATTACCTGAAGAATGGTGTTCTTTTGTTGAGCAATATATAATCTATTGAAATAGAAAACATAATTAATATTCATATTTTACAATAATTATAAACAATTAACATGCTTATTGTTTATAATGTCCATTCAGATTAAAATAATTGTAATATGAAAAATATTAGAATCATTGCATGCTGACACTTGTTTGCATAATTATATATTAATTTTGATTAAATTTATACTCAAAACTAGTGAATATCTATAATATTTTTTTAAATAATTAGATTTAAAGAAAATACTTACCTTACGAAGGTTAGAAACTAACGTAAAAATTACAAATGAAAGCAATGACAGTTTAGTGGGAAACCGAACCTTTTTATCAACGTTGCACATCTACAAAATTACTCACCAACGCTCCGAAGAACGGTTTTTAAAACTAACGGACACATTTGTATATACGAGTTGATACTCTTCACTTTGTTTTTCTATGAGACAAGGACTCGATATGAGCGAACATATATTAATGAAACTGTGCTTTTGACATATTTTATTAACATAGCATTGAAGGTCTCCAATTAGCTTGTGGAGTGAATATTCAATGTTGAAATTAACGCTTTGTGTTAATGAAAATCTCGACATTTTAAAATTCAAGCAGGTATACGTATCTATATGAGATTTTAATTTTGCTGTATGTATCTTACCAAATTATAGGTCATTTCATTTCTCAAGAGAAAAAATGATAGGTATATTCTTAACATTTCAGTAAATAAAGTGCACTTGTAGACTATTAGAATACATTATTTATAAATAAAATCTACAAATCTTTTACAAACGACATAAAGCAGGAAGTAGTTAATTATTTAACAATAAAAGTATTGTACGTTATCTATACAATATAAAAAATGATAAAAAAAACTATAACTATTTAATATGTTACGTGCAAAAACTGTAAAAATCAAAGTTGCCTGAATGAAAGTAACATAAATGAGGTTTTGCCGGTGCTCAGTGAAGATGGGTGTAGATTATACTCAAACTTCGTGACTGAAAAAATTCGAAAGAAAGCGAAAACAAAAATCAAAATCAAAAGAGCGCCAGGAAGGTGGATAACTTCAAAGGACTTCTGGATCTTGTCAACCAAAAAGCCCGCTCCTGGTGAGCACACTTAGAGTGGAAACAGAGTGTTTTCTACTAAAATCTGAAATTATATACAATTTACATAACGCGCAAACCTACGGAATAAAAACTTGGTTACAATTTACTTATTTAATATTAAACTAGACAAAAGTAAAAAAAAAAACAAATAACAAAAAACAAGTAAATTGAAGTTGATTGATTAAGCGCAAACAAAACAAAATTTAAAGAAATAACTAAAAAAATAACTTAATTACATGAGAAATCGCACGCCCGTGTTCGCATTAATAAAATTTAAATAAATACAAAACAAAATAAATTCATAATTTTTAAAACTTTTAAAACAAGATTGAAAATTTAATAAACTACGAGTTTGTTTTTCGGTTTTATGTCAAACAAACATAATCTAAAAATTTGTTACGCATATTCTTTTTAAATACACAAATGACAATTATCATATAATAATTGGAAAATTGATAAAATCGGTAACTCGCAGCAATCTTTATTCTGATTAAAACCTAAAGCTTTTAAGACACTATGTTCGCATAATTAAATTTATCAAATTGGTTTAGTTGGTACATAATAAATACCTTAAATTTTGTAGTAGATTCAAGAAGGGGCTCCTGGTTGACCATTAGGCTGCTAAGTTTTGTCAACAATAGTTGCTGAAAGGTACCCTCAGATGACTAGGTTCTGTCGGAAGATTCTCAATAAACTGCCACCAAAACGAAAATAAAACCGTGTCGCACAACTTAAAACACAATTCTACATTACGTAAAAATAAAACTTGAAAGCACGTGTAATTCTTAAAAGCCGTAAATTCTAGGAACTAGAAGAAGGAAACCTCCGCTAACTGAACAAAAAATGCATTGCTTTCTGCATAATTTCCGCAAAGACCTCTGATTCTTAAGAGTTGAATTAACCATCAACCTAGAATATATTTCAATATGTCTTAATAATTAGTAAACTCGTAAACCTTTTGCCCCCAAAACCAAAAACACTTATATTTATTACTTCAGTACGCGACCACTTCCATAAAGAGCTGCTACCAAAATCTTCAAAAACAGTAAAACAAAGACGTGGAAAAAGGATGCAAACAGAAAACGGCCTTTCTCACTGTGAATGTGAAATGTACCGACAATTTAAAAAAATACCCAAACCAAAATATTCAATTACACTCATAAAAATTAACTTTTTAAAACCAAATAATAAAATGGACTATTTGAAGTAATAAATTATAAAAAAAATCAACACGACTCAATTCTAAATGTGCTAAAAAACATAGTTAATACAATGAACGTTTAAACAAACTTAAGATAACCAAACTGCTAAAATTTATTTAATTACAATAGTGTCTCAAAAAGGAAACATAAATTAGATACATCTGGAATTTTACCAAAACAAAGAAAATGCCAAATCAACGTAAATGCAAAATACGTAAATATATGCAGCGTAATATATTCGAATTAATTGAATACAAAGTTTTCTTACAAATTTGATTGGCAATGATAAATTTAAAAACGTGAACTAACTTCATTAAATTAACGTGAATTACTCACAAAATCCCAAAGTACACAAAACAAATAAAATCGGACAAACTCAAACGACGATTGCAAATAATAGGTATAACTACAACCAAACAAAAGAAAGTAAAAACCTAACTTAAAACCTCTGAAGAGTTAGATTATCAACTTGTGAACCGAACCAGATTCTAAACTAAAAAGGTAAGAACAAAAAACAAAAAAATAAAAAAGCAAACAATAATCTAACAAAGAACTACAGAGTTAAGTACTCAACTTGTGAACTAAGCCAGATTCTAAATTCCATAAAATTGATTTAGGAAAAAGTAGCTTTCGTATGTAAAGAAGTATTGTTGCAGTTAGTTGAGCAACGTTCTTATCTTAGTATGTCAAGATACTGTTGGAAATTTAAACGGCTATCTATCTTCTAACAAACTTTTACACATCGAAAAGTTATCCATTGTTAACTCCAAAACTTTTACTTTTTACTTTCCAATAAGAAAAGTATAGTGATTGCAACTTTTTTTCAAAAAATTTTTTTTGAAGAATTTTCAAGGTCTCCTAAATCAGAAAAAAAAATTTTGACAAAAAAATTTTGGGTGTGTGTCTGTCTGTGTGTAACGATGTACTCACGATAACTCTCGAACCAAAAGTCCTAGTAACTTGAAATTTGGTATAGAGCTGGATGTTCATATTCTCTTGGCTTTATCAAAAAATAGATCTGATAAAGATACCGGAAGTAGGTGTATCCGCCATTTTGAACAGTTTTTTTTATATAATTTTGTACGAATGTAAATTATTCGAATTATTTTTACAGTTTCTTATAAAGATAATTCTTTCTAACAATTTATTCAAATAAATGTTTTTCTAACATTAACAGTTTATTAGATATTTAATTTATTATTTAAAGTGGTTTCCATTATATAATCTAGGTTCGAATCCTGCCTGCAACGATTTTTTTAGAAAAAAATAAATAGCTTGTTGCACAAAAGCCTGGTTAATTGGCAATTTACTAATCGTTTTTAATACAAACATATCACTTCAAAGTGGTTTTATGACAACATAACTTTATAAAAATACATTTCTTTATCATTCCTTATAGGAAAGTCGTGTGGTGGCCACACCAATTTTTTCTAATAGTTTGCAGGTAATACGTTTCATACCTACAATTTCAAGATCGGTATATTCTTAGAGAAGCATCATGAAAATTTTAGAAAATCTACTAAGTTATTTTATTTTAGAAACTTTTTATTAATAATAAGTATTTATCTTCTTGTCTAAAAATATAACGTTATGCCAAAATTCTAGTAGCTCTTCAACCTAGCGTCGAGCAAATTCTTACATCCGTTTCTGATTTTTATTTGTAAAATAGACAAGTGCTGTTCCGTATAATCTATAAAAACTATGTCTTGTTGAACGGTGAACACTTTCTTCCTTTCCATCATTTTTATTTAGTTAATTCATTTTGCCGTATAATATACTCGACATTTGAAATACATTGATAGTATGATAAGCATAAACATATGGTAATTATAACCAGGAAAGTTTCTAATCTAAATTGAGACTTTTTTTATAAATACAAAAAAAAATTATATAGCTAACAAACCATCTCATTAGCTACTTATGCACCCAGTTTGTTATTAACAGGATTACGCCCGGAAAGCAACGTGAGCAACATTTGTTGCTGTTGTTGTTGAGAGAGGGGAGGTTTAAGTGATTTTATTTTAAAGGGCGCCAGATCTTTTCTTGCGGATATAGCTTCTGCTAGACCAGCACAGGAGGCCCAAACCTTCTATAGAATTTTTAAGGTTCGTAAAGCTGGAGGAAACGAAGAAAGAAACCAAATCGTTAACAACAATTGTACTTTAATTACTTTAGAAAGATAAAGAGATTAGAATTTGAATCAATAACAATTAGAGATAATTTGATAGTATCACAGTAGGTAAGTTCGATTCGAGTACAAGTATACGTAGGTACTAAAACATACAAAAATCTTGGTAAGTAAATAAAAAAAAAACAAGTTGTGTACGATGTACTGGCAAGCATATAACGGCAGAATGTGACAAACCAAGAACTGATAAACCAAAATGTGTCCATTGTCGAGAAGGACATCCTGCAAATTATATAGAATGCATAATAATGACGGAGATACAAAACATAAGAAACTAAACAACTAAAAAACAAATATGCCTAAACAACTTTATAGAAGAAATTAAGAAAACCCCGAAACTAAAGTAAAACTGGATGATAAGCCTAAATTATATTCCATGGCAGTAGCTTAATATAAAACAAACAAATTTAAAGGAACAGAATAACACCGTGGAACTTATTTTTCAGCAAATACTAGAGAAGTTGACAAATTTGAATGACCGTATAACCAAATTAAAATATAGGGTCACAAGAGCTGTTCCTAAAAAGATTAATATTAAATAATTTAAGAATCATTAATTCCAATGAGCTTCTGAAACACCAACAAAAACTGTAGGTAATAACAAATGTAAGAAATATAGATATAGTCGATGCTTCTTCGTACTTCAGGAGTGACCTTTACAGAAATGTTACGATGAACACCGTTAAACATACCATTATAAAGATTGCCAAACGTCATCAGCAACGGCTTCTTCAACATGTAAATACTAAGGTCATCAAGCTACTTAATAACACACAATTAGAATGAAAACTCAAGAGGACAAAGCTGTTTGGGTTGATAAAGTGATATATAGTGTAGAGCAGAGTACCGTGCGATTTAAATATTGTATCCGAGTGTACAACAAAGCTTGGTCGTAATTCGCATTTAAAATATAAAAAAAACTATTTGAATGTATATTTAATTGTTTGCAAGATGCAATTAGAAGTGAGGGTAGGATATACTTATTATTAAATTATTATTAATTGTAGTTTTTAAAAAAAAAATTAACTACTACATAACTAAAAAATCATGACTTTATACAAATTTATTAGGTTCAAATATAGTACGTACATATTTTCTGTTAATTGTGGTGACATTAATATAAAAAAATTATCATTAGAATATTAGGTACATATACTCTATACAAAAGTGAGAATGAAAAAAATTTTTAAATGGTAATTATTGCATTAATAACGGAAATACAATACAATACAAATTTTTAAAATTAATAATGTCCTGCGTTATAACTTTCATAGATTTTAATTACAAATAATGTATTTCAATACTTTAAAAATAAATTTTAATAATTGAAATGTTACTGTTTTACTGTAAGGAGTTTAACGATTTAAATAGTTGCAATTGTATTTCCTGTGTTGTAATAAACAAAATTGTAATAATTTTTTTAAAATGTTTTTGCATAATAAAACATGGAATTTCGAATTTAGTTTGCGGTTTTAGTTTTGAAATAAACAAGAAAAGCAGTAAATAATTACTTTTATATAAGTCTACAATTATTTATTGTAAATAAATATAATAATAATAATCACAAATTTCAATTTTTTTGTTAAATTTTACATCTCATTTATTATTATCAGAACACTAATCGATTATATCTACGTTTGTCTTTTAGCATTTAATTTTAATCTTTTTTAAGTTTAAGTTTTATTTGTTATTAATTTGTTTACACATTTTTTTAGGCAATGTTCTCAAACTTTATAGTGCTTGGTGTTAACGATTTTGACAAAAGACGATTGACGTTTTGAACAAATTTTGTTTGTACTGTTTTTTATTACAAGTGAATTTGCACTTTAAATTATATGTTAATTTGGAATTGTATTTTTGGTAGTTCTAAATGTTTTTGCAAAGAAATAATTGTTTTCGGGCTTTTATTGCCCCATTAAGTTGCTATTCTAATTTCATTAATGTACATACAAATCAATTTTGGTACTTCTCTTCGACTTATCGTCAGTCACATTCTCAACTCAGGTTTTGGGTGTCGCTGTTGTAGCAATGTTACGGAATCTTTTTAAATAGTTGCTTTGACTTTATTGATATTAAAACTTAGACTGTAACACTAATGATTACTTTTGTTCCTGATACGTGATAACATGTAATAGTTATTTACGTAACAACCATTAAAATTGTCATTGTTATTGTCAAAGTGCTTGCGAATAGCAGTTCTTCGTAAATTTCTTGATTTATAATAAAACGAACATATGCCAATAATAATGCTGCATTAAAGTTGACTCGTCCAGTTGTATAGAGAAATTGGTCGTTTGCAAATAATTACACAAGAAGCTTTCAATATCAGAACTCATTTCATCTTTCAACAGTATTGTTGCTTAAGGGAATTCTTTTAATGATATCAGATGCAGGTTTGTGTAAAACAGTTTTTAAAATCTCTTCAACGGCTGACAAAATTAACTTCTCTCCGATAGTATGCGGTTTTCCGGATTTTGCTATAAGTAGCAAGATATTGTAAGACGCTCGCAAACTATCCTCGTTTCTTTGTGACGTCAAAGCGAACATTCTGTCCAGCGTGGGTCTCTTCTGAAGTTTATCTTTGAGTGTTTGAAGGTATTTCAAATCTTTATCTGTTTTATTAGAGTAACATCTTCTCAGATGATCCTGCAGCTTAGATAGTTTCATAGTGTCATTGCCTAAAACTTTGTTGCATAAAAGGCACATAGGCAATTGTTTGCCCGACAATGATGGAATGAAGCCAAGTTTCAAATAATCAATACTGTACTGTCTGCATTTCTTTTTAGATTCCGACATGACATCAGTCATCTGTGGGAAAAATTAATCTATTTAAAGTCCAGTAGCTGTTTATTAAAAAATCAAAGTCAAATTTAAATCGTATGGTATTAGATTTTATGAGGCATAGGCGTGCAGCCGTTATTAATGAATGTGAGAAGAGGAATGTTATGAATGTTACTTAAGGTTTTGATATGATGGAACTTTAAAGAAGTTTGAAAGTAACATAAAAAATGTTAAAATAAAATATTATACAACGAATAATAATAACAAATTGTTATGCGATTCATCTCTACGTACATTTGACTGTCATGTGTAAAAATGCACTGGTTCCACTTTAACAATAATACAAAATTTTAATTAATATAGAGAAGTATGTACAGTGCAATATCTATAATCCGAACTTCCGTAATCCGAACATTTCAGTAATCCGAACTGGCCCACAGTGTAACGACCAATGAACAAAAGGATAATATTTTTACTTTTTTTGTAAGTTATTTGGTAAGATATATGTATTTATAAAAGAATAATAAATGCCTACCTAGCAAGGTCGTAAATAAGTAAATATTGACACACATACATATTTATTTATGTGACCGGCCAAAATATGTAGTTTAATTCCAAAATAATTTTTTTTTAACATATTTCCTATATGTAAACATTTAAATTGTATGAAAAAAAAACAAACAAATGAGAGTGTGTAAAAAAACACGCAGCTGTACAGTTGTGGATTTCTTATTTTCTTAATTTATCTTTCAAAGCGGTAACATATTGTATGTTAATAATAAAATACATACGTAATATGTATGTACAGTTGTCTTTTTTTAGATTTTTCCGAAAACATTTCTTAATCCGAACATCTCCTTGCAGCAATTAGTTCGGATTACGGAGATTGCACTGTAATTATAATAACGATTGCTAAAACTTTGACAAAGAAACGATTGAGGAGTACTCGTGTAATTTTGCATGATTTGAATATTATACTACTAATAACCGAAGTCATGATTGGCGTAATTTATCTCTCTTTGCTAACTACGAGTACAAAACTAAAATTTATTAAAAAATAATGTTCTTACTTTTCTCCGGCACTCTCAAACAAAATAACACTCATTCACTATAATTTGTGTAATAAACTACCAGTTTATATTTTTTAAAATATTTTCTTAGCACTTTCATTTTCAAGATTCAGGAAACGAATAAACGTATTTGTCTCACATTTGTATTTATAGAGTGACGAATTGAACAAGTCAGTGCAACTTACACAATTTTATAAACATATATAATAAATTTTTTACTTTATAGGTGCTTTTATAAATAATATATATGTCTTTATATTATAAGATAGTATAATGTAAGTAAATAGGTACTATCAGTGTATGTTGAGATCCACTATCGTGGACCCCCATTTTCATTTCATGGATTCTCAAATTTTTTTTGCTGGCGTAGACCCCTTGCAGGTTGTTATAGACCCCTGGGGATTGATATAGACCACTTTGGGAATCACTGTTCTAAATTAACAGTTTTAGTTAGTAACAGTAAATAAAAAAAAAAGTTAATAATTTTAGTAGTATCCAACAGTATAAACCACGGTTGAGAAAATTATTATAAACTCTGCAGCTATAGCTCTCGACGCTTTGCAGTTTGCGATATAATATTCTAGTAAAGCTATAAATACACTTTTTTTAAAACGAACACATCTAAACTGATTGTTTGATTCATTTTTTTTGTTTTTTAAATGAGTGAGTTTTAAACATTTAGTTTAAACTGTTAACATTTTAATTATATGTTTATTACTATATAGGTACTTGATGTATTATAATTTAATATTAAAATTCAAAGCAAGTAAAACTTTTATTACATCTCCATGCATATACAACTATAAAAAGATTCCAAAATTAGTCTAATATAAATTGCAATTACATTTATTTGTTACTCAGTATAATTGTATAATCGATCTTAGCTACACAAAACCCATTTCCAAAACTAATTGCAGATTCCGATAGAAATAGATTTTCATACTACTTTAAACATCTAGATTAAATAATTTAATTTTTATTATGTATTCCTTTTCATATTATATCGTGCTATTAACTTTAAATTATCTAAAACGATTTTCATTAGTAGTAAGGATAGAAATTAATTAAAAGATATACGATCGTGCAACAGCATTTCTCATGTCTGTTTTAGTCTTTGCTTTAACAAACATTTATGTAATTGCATTTGTTGTTTAATGAAACATGCATGTATTTCCGTTTATCTCTGCATGCATGCACTTAGGGAATTTAATATTAGCGTCATTTCCAAATAAAGATACAATACATCTGTGTCGGAAAATGTTTCGAACACACCATTTTAATAACAATAATGATTATCCCCGTTAACTCTATATTTGAGTGCCTGTTTAAGACACTGTTAAATATATTTTTTTTAAATGTTATCGTACAACGCTTTACTATTAGAAGAGATGTTTTTTTTTCAAGAGGAGGATAGATACTAATCCAAATTAACTTTAGTTAGTTAATTGTTGGCAACGTTTTGTTGGTAAGTTCTGGCAATTACATTAGGTTAGTTACTATTGCAATAGTTAAACTTTGTCTCAGACGTAAAAATATAATTAGCAATTTAAAACCTAGTGAATGTAAATAATAATTAAAATTATAACAAACATGGCTAAGAGTAATAAAATATATAATGACTAAAGAATATAACGTAATAAACAGTATTGTCAACTAATTTTTTAGCGACTTAAGCTTTTAAATATCGATATTAACAGTGTCAAACATCTAGGGAATGTTGAATATAGACTTCAACCATCTTTGTTTCTAGAAAAAGTTTACATTCGGATCTCTTAAGAAACTAATGCTATTTTGTATAAAAAATAAAAAAAGCTAAATTAAATAATATTAGAGCAAAAACTGATAGTATTTTTGTTAAAATCAAAAAATACTAAATTGTAACTTTATTTTGTTGTATATTGTAAAATTGTAAACAAAGTTTCTTAAGATTTACGAAATTTTTTAATAATAAACTTATAATAAATATCTTAAATGGCGCGACACAGATAAAGATTCTATCAAAAACTGTTATTGTCAAAAAGTTTTCTGACTTATTTTTAGTATTTGTCAAAAGAAAGAAAACCCTCTTCAATGTGGTCTTGTTGTTCAATGCTTAAACAAACAGGTAGCTTTAATATTTGGGCAATTGGAGCATGTCGTAAACAAGAGCTTGTCCAGTAAAAAGTTGATAATGTTTAGGGTTAGCAATCCTAATTACTTATTGATCACTATTCAAGATACTAAAACCAGAAGAAAGTTGACAATCTCAGATTACCAAGTTTAGTAGAAGTTTCTAAAAAGTATGCTGCTCTAAATCCGGTATATATGAATACTTACCGTTTTTTTGGGCTTACAGAAATGGGAAATGTCACAGGCAAGTTGTAGAAAAAAAATGTTTTTGGTAGAATTTCGAAAAAATAGCTGTTTATCTAAAATTGTCGAATTCTGAATAATATACTGGGCACTTATTTTGTCGCTCATGGACGACGTTGTTGGCAAACGCTGGAGAAGGAATGATTAGTATAAAGGTGGAAATCAACGTCAGTTGCGAAACAGTATACAAAAGATTCTGTATCAGACAAAATTAGGTTAGCTAAAAAAGTATTGATTAAAAAGGCCAAGACAAGTAAATATACTGAATCAGAAGCTACCAATATCTTCCATTACGTAATAACTAGCAATAATTCCAATTTGATTGGTAATTCTAGTAGCCTGGTTGCATCCCCAAATATTAATTTGGTTAATTGCTCTAATTGTTTTGTTAACATAAATTACCCACAATAAATTCTCAATAACAAGTATAATTTTTGATTTTTAATGAAAATTTTTTATTTTGCAAGTATTTAGTTTATTAGGTACCTATGCTATCGTTGGCTACAAAAAGACGCATATCACATATAAATTTGTGTATAATTTTCAATTTATGATACATCTGTGCATAAACAAAATTGTCTTAGCATTTTAAAACAGGTTTATATTAAATAGATTGACGGTTAACTTGACATTTATTTACTGAACATTTCAGAAAACGTTACTGAACAACAACGTAACCTATACAATTAATAGAAATTTGCACAAAAACCTTTACTCAAAGATTATCTACAAAAGATTGCGTCATACTACTATGAGTAGTATGCTCATTTAAAACGCAAACGCATGCTTAAAGTTGCGCAAAACAATATTAACAAATAAAATATTATAGAAATGATAGTAGAATAAGTAAGAATGGATGAAAAACATATCATAAAAAAATTTATATATGCAGAATTATATGCAAGACGACGTAAACAGTAAAAGAAGAGATACAAACGTTCTCTATGCGTTAACACAACAGAAAAGTAGACAAATAGGACCAGTGGTTGCGTTAACTTATTTTTTGTTGTTGTACGAGCAAAAAGTTGGTTAGTAGCTAGAGTTAACAAATTTTTCTGTTGTACCAAACAGTTTTATCAAATAATATACAAAATGTATAATTAGGGATGATTTGCGGGCCCGGTTTTGGGTATGTATCTTCCGGGCTTCGGATCGGGTTAGGCTCACGATCACGATTGGAACCGAACAATTCAACTTTTCGGACCCACTTGAAAAAATCAATGCTGATTAATAAAATATGTGTTTAGAAACTGTTATATAAGAAATAAAATAATAATACGGTTTAATTTTTTTTAATATGTTTTTGTACGATTGAATTTAATTTAATTAAACCATAAATTATATTTGAATAACCAATTTAATTGTTTAAACAAATTTTATTATAATTGTTATATAGTTTACGAATATCTGCTTGTACCTTTCGATAAACGACTCCATTTAATTAACAAATATGGTAATATAAAACATACGATATAAAAAGTTAGACTTTCTTAACTTTATTTTTGTAATAGCTAAAATTAAGTGTGATTTATTTTCTCTAGCTTTGACATTTCTCATTAGAACGCAATTTTCAAATGAAATTAAGATCTTTTGTTCTATTGGTTAATTTTTTTTTAAAAACGCGTTACTTTATTTTGAATTGTATTAGAAATAGTTGGTTTTAATTTATCACCGTTAAATATTTGTGTAAAGATTATTCCACTCAATTTAAACTATGTTAAGTAAGTACATAAATACAAATATGTAAATAATTAGCAATTAGGATTTGTTGTTATCTTTCTTTTCTAGAGTGCATAAGCTTTTTAAAAACTGTAGCTGTAGTCAATTAAGCCAATCAAGCTTTGTTAATACGTTTTTTACTCTAAATGTTCTATCAAAACCCGACTTAGCTCAACCCGATTCCATCCTTATGTATAACGTATAAAAAAATCAAATAATAACTAATGCATACACTAGGCTAGCTCATATAATTTATTAATATTAAAAAAACAAAATATGGAATATGAACTATAAGACAATTTAGATATAAATAGGTTCGTAGAATATCTATCGCACCTTTATATCTTATTTTAATTTTAAAAAAAAACTTGAATTTAGTTTAGATTTTACAACGTTTTTATCATAACATTAGGATTAATTGTTACGTGCAAAAATTTCATAACGTAATACGTAACGTTAAACCGACAACTACCTAAAATGGCATGTGCCGTTTAAAACTTGAAGTTTCTAAGAACATCAACGGTAATAGAAATGAAATTATAATTTCATTACTCATTTAAAGTAGTTTATTCGTCACAGGCTGTTCCGTCACGTTTTGGCTACATGTTTTGATGCATTATCGACCAAACGATTAGTATTCTGGAAGCCCTATATCCAAATTGAAAACGAAGTTTCGACACAAAATTTGCCTCCGAGATGTTACTGTATTGTTTACGTATAGGATAATTAATTAAATAGCTTTAGAGTCAAACTGTTTTATTGTTGCTGTCAAATATGATGCATGACGCATGTGTTGTTACGCCAGTGGTTGCCAACAACTGCTGCCAGCAGTGGTATACAACACATCCCTTTCAATAAGATTATTAATACATAACAAAATCTTTTCGGTCGGGCCTCTTAATAACACGACCCGAACGAGTTTGATATGACTCTAGATTACTATGTGGAACTGTCACGCCTACGGACGTGTTACCAAGAGACTCGTTCACATTCGTACGTTCAAAATGGTCATTAGACAAAGTATCATCAATTTCCTGCTTAATGACAGGCTCATTTAATGATGGTCGTATCTGGGAACTGTTACGAACAACTAAATTATCTTGTTGATTCGTTAATGTGTAAGACCTAGGATTAGCATTAGCGTTTACAATTTTTGCGGGATGCCAAAACCTTGTTTTAGTATCCTGTATTACAACATTATCATTAGGTTTAAACGTACTTTTACTCCTTACTCTTTGATCATGATAATTTTTAATTTTGATACTCCTAGTATCAAGCTGTTTATGGGCTTCATTATAAACTAGATTGGGCTTTAACAAGTTTTTATTTAAAGGAAGTCTAGTTCTAAGTACTCTACCCATTAGTATTTGAGATGGTGTATAAATTAAACCTGCAACTGGGGTTGATCTATACTCCATCAACGCTTCAAGCAGATCAGAATGATTTTGAGCTTTTCTAAGTATTTGTTTAGCTATACCCACTCCCTTTTCTGCCAAACCATTAGAACGAGGATAATGAGGGCTACTATGCGTTATACAAAAATCATAATTTCTAGCAAAATCCCTAAATTGTCTACTGTTAAAAGAACTATTGTCACAAACGATATTTTTAGGAATTCCATGTGTAGAAAACAAGATCAATAACCTTTTACAAATTTCTGTAATTGTTTTATCTTTAAGTGGAATAATATCTAACCATTTTGACAAGTAATCAACGACAATTAAGTGACTTTTGCCGCCGTACTCGGCTATATCAAGAGCAATTTTCTCAAATGGATCATCTGGTAATTCGTGATTGATTAATGGTTCATTAACACAGGACCTTTGGAATTTCTCGCATAAAGAGCATCGTTTAACAAGGTTTTCTATTTCACTATTTAATGTGGGCCAGTAATACGTTTTCCTAAGCCTTTGCTTGCATTTAACTATGCCAAAGTGTGCTTTTCCATGCGCCAAAACTAGCAAATCATTTCGCAATGCCTTTGGAACTATGATTTTATCATTATAAAACAAGATGTCATCCACGCTATACAACTTTTCCTTTAGCTTATAATAACATAGTAATTCATAACTGTTTGAACCCTTACTATTAAACGTATCCCAACCACTGTTAACATAATTTAAAACAATATTTAGTACCGGATCAATTTTAGTTTCGTTAGTTATTTTATCAAGTTTGTCTTGAGATAAAGGCAAATCTTTATTCAGGCTAATTGAGTGTACTACATCCATCATGTCTGGGTCATCCTGGGTTTGATCTACTAGATAGGAACGAGATAGTTGATCTGGAATTACCAACAACTTACCAGGCACATATTTAACATCTAAAGAGTATTTTAAAAGTTTTAACTTTAGCCGTTGAATTCTGTTTGTGCTCTTATGCAAATCTTTTATTATAATATTAACAAGGGGCTTATGATCAGTATGTATTTCAATCGCATTACCATAAATGAATTGATGAAACTGTTGACATGCAAAGACTATTGCTAACAACTCCTTCTCCAAGATAGGATAACGTTTTTCTGATTCTGTTAATGCACGAGATGCAAATGAAACTGGCCTTCCCTTTTGAATTAAGCAACACCCAATACCATTCTGACTTGCATCAGTTTGTAATACAATTCTTTCTTTAGGGTTAAAAAACTTAAGAGGTATCCGGACAGAAAGTTAGGCAACACACCGTTCTGCCATAAGAACAATGTTAAAAATACCTCTAGTTTTTAGTAAATTATAATGTTATCTTGCGATTTGAAGAAATTATGAATACGTCATAGTGATAAGGACATGTTATCACATGTCAAGATAGAACCTTTTTTTTTAAAATAATTATGTGAAACTTGATATTTTTCACTTTGTGTTACTATACAATTTCCTCAAATGTAGAATAAATAATAACAATTAAAAAAAAAATCTTCTATCATGACATAGCTTTAACGAATTATAAACACTTGAAGTCATCAAAAATTTCTAGAATTATGATTAAATATCAATATTTTTATGAAAACAATTTATTTTTACTTGTCGATAAAGCTCAAATTCCAATACAATGTGAATACTTGTTGGCGAAGGTCATACATCGCCCTGCAGGAAACAGATAGGTTTTGCATAACTGGTTGCATTTTTAACTAAAGGTAGGCGCAGTGAAAAATTTTATGAGCTGTCTAGCAGGGCCTTAAGAGTGGGTAGATTACTCACCAAACTTTTTATTCTATCAATTGAGTCAGCATGCTCTTTTTTCCACGACCAACTAACATTGTTTTTTAACAAATTTCGCAATTTGCTCGTATTTTCAGACATGTTGGGAATGAAACTATGTAAATAATTTACCATTCCCAAGAAACGTAACAATTCCTTTTTACTGCAAGGTTCTGGCATCCTCTGTATAGCCTCAATTTGTTTAGCATCTGGACAAACACCTTCCTGCGAAAATACAAAACCTAAATATACAACTTTACCCACTTTGTACTGCATTTTTTGTAAGTTAAATTTTACATTGTATTTCAAAGCTTTACACATAACCTTTTCAAAGATGACATCATGTTCTGTTTCATTGGCAGCAGCTATGATTAAATCGTCAAAATATATCTGAACACCCTCTATGTCACCGAAAATACGTTCATTTTCACGTTGAAAGATTTCTGGACTAGATGCCAAGCCAAATGGTAGTCGATTGAATTTATATCTTCCAAAAGGTGTTGCAAAGGTGCACAGCAATGAGGATTCCTCTGTCAGTTCTATTTGGTGAAACCCATCCTTCATATCCAAAACTGTGAAAATATTCTTCCCGCTCAGCCTCTGACGTAGTTCTTCAATTGTCGGAATGTTGTGATATTCGCGTTTCACATATTTGTTTAACTGTGCCGGATTTAAACACACACGTATAGTTCCATTCTTCTTCTCTACTATAATTAGATCATTTACCCAGTCAGTTGGCTCGGTCACCTTTGCAATTACATCCTTGGCTTCTAACTCATCTAAAACTGGCTTTAGCTTATGTTTAATAATTTCAGCCAACCTGCGTGGAGCTCGAACAGCTGGGACAGCATCATCTTTCAATTTTATCGAGTATTTGAATGGTAATTTACCCAAACCAGAAAAAACAGATTGATACTTCTCAGTTACCGCACTTTTGTTGTTATCTAATGTGAGACTACCAACTTGTCTTATTAAATCTAGTTCTACAGCTGTGTTTAATCCAATAATGGGGTTTGCTTTAGCATCCACTACAATAATTCTAATTTTAATTGGTTTTCGATTCTGCGGTTCACATAACACATTGACACTACCGATTGTTTTAATGTTGCTTCCACCATATGCTACAAGCACACTGTTAATCTTATTCACTGGTTCATTAGCACAACATTTTAAGTACAGATCGTATGGCAAAACATCTACATCCGAGCCAATGTCAATCTTAAAGGATATATTGGCAACATTGTTGACAAGTATGTTATGTGTCCACTTATTTACTTTTGCTTCACTAACTTCACATATTTCTTGATTTTCTATCAGCTCAATGTGATCTACAAACCACTTCTCTTCATTTGACTCTTCTTTTTCATTCTCAACTTGTAACTCCTGAACTAATCTTTGAGGTTTCTTTTTCCTCCACTTACAGCAGGCAGCAAAATGATTATAACCTCCACAATTATTACATGTTTTCCCATATGCAGGACAAGCATTTGCTTCATGTTTATATAAGCATTTCTGACATTTATAATCACGACGACCACTATCAAGTTTTTTGTGAATTACACCTGCCTCCTGTTTCTTAGTACTAATGGCTTCTATACTAACATGTCCATGACCATGCAGCACTTGCACCTGTTTCTTACTTGCCTCAGCAGACCTACAGAAACTGACTGTCTTTTCTAATGACACATCACTCTCTCGCAGCAACTTTTCTTGTACAGCCATATCCCTAATTCCAATTATTATTTTATCTCTAATCAAAGACTCCATTACACAGTTACTACTTATACGTCAGTCGATTGCAATACCCACTTTTTAATAATTGCGAAGAACAGCATTCGATACATCGGGTTCTTATATCTAATTTTTTGTAGTATTAACAATTTGGTAGATTTCTACCTTCGTGAGTCAATTGGTTGACACGATTTGCTATTCATAATTATTTTAGGCCTACTCAACGAGGAAAACGTTTTCTTTGGGCAAGTACTGAATTGTGGGTAAGTTTTATTTAATTATTATGTCGCTGTCAAAAAGGTCACACACGAAATTTAACTTGTTTAACTTACGCAATTGTAATAGTAGTTTTAATAGCATTTAGGTATTGTCACTAATTTGTCAGTAATTATTTCTGTGCTATCGCATGCTGTAAACTTTAGTTATTTAACGTGTAATCTTCTTCGCTATCGACATCGTATAAATTTATGTATTGTGTGTTGCCGATACTTCCGGAATTTAATGATTGAGAATTTCTAAGACTCGTTGTTAATAAGATACGTTATTAAATTAAAGTTGTTATACCTATTTAATCTTTCCTTTATGGTAACATACTTTTCTCTTTTATTGTGGTTACACGAACATCAGGGTAACAACGATTACGAACCTATAGTTCCTTACAAGCTTGGACCGTCTGTCCTGATCGAGACAGAAGTTTTACTTATAAAAGATCTGGCGCCCTTAAATATTATTTACTTGAACATCCCGTATCTCCGAGTGTGTGAATTGGCCGTGCAAGCTTCGTAAGACCTATAAGCTGGTAACAAAATATTAAAACGCCAAAATACATACCGTAAAAATCATAATAAAATCTAATTTAAAAAAACGTATTTACAAGATTAGTTAAAGGCTGAATAATTATACTTAACTGAAAGAATAAATAGTAATAATTTTTAATACACTAAAAGTAAATAAAGGTTTAATATAATTAATAAATGTAATGACTGAACATAATTAATAAAACTGAAGGCGTAAACTAAAAAAAAATGCAGACAAGTACAGTTACTAAATTAATACAGTTAATAACGTTAAAAGTGTAAGCTAGTAAATCACATAGAAACAGAAACTTTACAGTTAGCGACAGCCTAATTTTCCGTTTAAGTGTAATCCCACTTTAATTGTACCTAGTTTTAAATGGCACACTAAGGATTAAATCTCATTATTAAAAAATACTGTTTTGACTTTTTGTAGCTGTATTTGATGGAAATACTTTGAACCTCCGCCAACAAACTGAAATTACTTTAAGTTAGCAAAAAACGACAATGGCTGTTGTATCTGCAAGCACTTTAGTGCCAAAAAAATCATTATAAAACTTTCATTAAAATAATCTTCGTTTGTAATCTATTTCAATCGCTAAAAGCGTAATAGTAACGACGGTGAGAAATTAAATAAAAGGAAAGTACTTACGCGTCAACGAAAAAGTTCTAACAAAATTAAACTACCTGCAGCCGGTGTCAAAAACAGAAAGCACGCAACAAGGCGTTTTTACACGGTGGCGCACTTGCTAGACATTTTGTTAAAAGATGAAATGTGAAAATTTATTACTATCGACACGGAACAAATGACGATTTAGTTAAGTATTGGTTAATTGTAATTTATGTTACTAGTGTCGAAATTAAAGAACAGCATAACCAACGTTACATGAGAGTGAGTTGTGCTATGAGACTTTACACGAGAGTTGATTGTCTTTGAAAACATATTTACGTAGACTTTAATAAATTACTTACGTAACCGCACTAAAGAACGAATATTGGTGTTTGCAATGGGGACAGCAGAATAACATACACTATTTTTTGTTCTGCTTTTTGTGAAAGTTTTAAGAAAATTTTAAATAAAACCACATTAAAAACATTACAGATACAATGTTGGTAGTACACTTATAACTACTCAGATCGTTCAGTTTTGAAATTCAAATGTTTTACGTAGTACCGACTCCTAAATATATAACACTAATACTTGAATTTATAAAATTTATATAACGTTTTTCCTCCAATTTGAACTAAATTTGAGAACTTTTAAACGCATTTTGTACTAGACATAAACTTTTACTTAATTAATAATTGCTTTATAAAGCTTAGTTTTTACGTATATTTCCACTTTCTACTCTGCAACTCGAGAGTTTTTTTCGCCTATACGTAACTACGCGAACATACAAATGTTTTCAGTGAGGGCAGCACAAAAACGTTTAAACAACACTTTAATATTTTTGTGTATATTGTTTGACTACATTTTTATTTGTAAAATCGAAATACAAAATATTAAAGTTTTGCTTTGTCTTAGAAGGTTCTAGTTTGATATTATTTATGTTGTACAACATTTAAAAAATTGTGTGTTGTGGTACAAGCACAGAAATTAATTTTGTCTTTGATATAAAGTTTCAACTGGAGAATTATATAATCTTTGTTTGTTTTGTGGTCGATTTTAGCGTTACCGGTTACACTATTTGACATTCGCATTAAAAACTTTTGCATGAAATTAAAATTGTCTAGAAGTAATTAAAATGATTTTTGTTTAATTTTAATGTATGTATTGATATTAACGCAACTGCATCTGTATCTTAAACTTGCTGCAATACTTTTTGTCATCGAATAATTTTTTAATAAAAAAAATATGAATAGAAAAAACTAGCACATTAAAACTTGAATAAAAAAAGTTAAAAAAAATCTACTTATTTTGATGTTTGTGGCTTGGAGTAATAAATTTAGCTTTCGGTCGAGATAATTTCAACACAATTTTAGTGAATAATAAAGCATCGTTTGAAATTAGAATTAAATTAATGTATAAAACGTAATTCGTTCTTCTGAAACCTACTTAAATATTTCAAGCTCAGTCACGCATAATTTTTAACAAAGTTATATAAATTATTGTTGTGACGTTACATCTCCATTATAATTGTAATTAAATTTAAAGCTAATTGTATTTATTTTATTTACTGATTTATGTGTATTCGACTTAAAGTATATTAAAATAAATAATTTAATACGTTTTTGAATAAAGTATGATACTGATATTGTACACACTTAGATGCTTATTACATACACAAAACAAGAAAAATACTTTAGTGTTAATCAAATTTGCATTAAAAAATGTATGAGTGTTGTAAAGTACACTTTTTACAGTAAGTAGAACCAGTTTATAAAAATAATACTTTATTGATCTACAAGCTTAGAAAAGTGATAGCTTTCCAGTGAATGTAAATGTTTGAGTATAGTTCACTCAAGGATAAAATTTACACGAACATGTAAATTCATTTTTCTAACGTGTGGATCATGTGGTTTTTTCGTGTACTTGACAAAAATAACGCTATTATGAGAGTGTTGAAGAATAATAATATGTTATTAAGGTATGTCGAACATTTGTTAGTAACAAAACATATAAACAAGCATAAAATTTGCCATCGAAAATTAATCAATCAAACTAAATAAAAAATATAAAAAACACAATTGGTATCAGAAGCAGAGTCAAGTTTATTACCTAAAAATTCCAAACAAGAAAACTTACCAACATTGCTGTGACTGAAGAAATTAAAAAAAATATACAAAACAATCTAGGTATTCTAGTGCAACGGAGGTGCAATTTATTCTCTATTATACAATAGTGGTAAATCGTAAGCATAATAGCACACAAATCTGATTCCTTACTAGTAGAGGTAACTAAACTAAACAGTTTTTTGTCCTCTCAGATTTCTGACTATATTTTTTATATTTAACATGTAATTTCTTGTTTACAGAGCAAATCGAAAATAATTGTTTCAAAGTTAAATTTTTGGTGTCAAAAACCACTGTGAAATTGACACTAAGTAAGAAGAAATTTTTATATTCAAGGTGTATTATCTACTAGAACTTGTCTAGCATAAAATTGGAAACGTCAATAATTTTTTGCGCAGTTAATGTAGTACCAACATTTTTGTTAGCTATGTAACATATTTATCAAAACAATATGTATTGAAAACCACACGTTTTATAATCACAGTAAACCGCATTGTAAAAGAAGTATTCAATGATATGAAACTAATATGACATTGGTTAACTGTTATCTTCAAGGGAGAATAAATATGAATAGGTTGCAACAAAATCCGGTAATGTGTATCATAATTTCAAAACATTTAAAAATTAAATAGATACATATGAATAATCCGATTGTTATGATTTTTAATAACAAGTTTTTTGCAACATAAAGATGTTGTTTGTCAAAATAAATTTATGATCATGCACGTGCATATCTTAACTACTAAATATGCGATATGTTTGAAAAAGATACAAGTGACGATTTATCAATTTGTGCAAATTATGTAAGAATGTACTTTCACCGCAAATCTATTACATTTCAAGAGTAACTACTATTTTTTTAAAATAAACAATCGCACATTAAAAAAGTGGCGTTAAAAGTTACAGAATGAACGCGTTTTCATCGCGAGACCGCGGTTCTTATACGAGTGAATTTACAAAACGGTAGAGTGATTGAAACGTATTATTTGACGTGTGTTTTATACTTTTACCTATATTTTGCATTTTGAATAATTTTTTTTTCTTAAATTTTTATTAATCATTATACCTCAAGTAAAGTATGCAATGGGAAACAAAAATTATTGGGCCAATAGAAAACTATAAAAATTTTTACTTGGGGTTAAGAATGTTCTATAAAAATTAAAAACGTGCTAAAATATGTCAAAATTTGAATTGTTGTATAGTATGGAACTATTAGAAAAAAAATTATGTGTCGCAATAGTTGCCCCATCAAATTTCGAAGTAATGCAGAAATTCTAAGTAGACGGGGCGGTTCCAGGCGCAGGCGGAACCCCCGCTTTAAAGAAACATCGTGCAAAAATAATATAAGAAAATGCAAACAGCTCATCTTGCTTTAAACAATAAATAATAATAAAACAAGCACAATAACTCACCAACAAAATACAATAATACAAAAAGTATAACTTCACCAAATAATTACAAAACATTAACAATTTTTCTTCCTTTACTTTTACTCATTATTTTTTTTTGTTGATAATGGTACATAGGGTGCAAAACATTACATTTGGCAAACGTAAACTACTACATAACCTCTAATTACATTCGTACATCAAAATCTTACGATATTGAAACGTCCGAGAAATTACTTGCAAATGCAAGAGCCTTCTAGAACTGTTATCTAGTTTCTAGAAGATATAGCGAAAAGTGAGGAACGATCGAGAAGGATTCGCCGATGTCTATAAAAGCCGAAGATGGAAATCGTAGGTCAGTTATTGCTGGAATGTGAATGCATGCAGTATTAAGAAGATTAAGCAAGTGAAGATAAATAAGTGATTAGCACGTGCGGAGTTTTAAATAAATCGAGTGAACGTGACTTACAGTGTGAAATCCGAGGACGTTATCTTCTCTCGTGTTAGTTATCTTAAGTGTTATACAACGGTTATACATAAATTATAGTGTAAGTGTTTTTATTATTAGATTTAATTAGATTTAATCAACTAAAACTTCGCCGATTTTGAGTTATCCAAGAGAAGATGGAAAGTTTGTTTTGGATACCGACGCAGGCAATCTGGCCATAGGCGCGGTCCTTTCGCAGATTCAAGATGGACAAGAAAAGGTTATCGCGTATTTTAGCAAGGTTTTGTCCAGGCCAGAAAGGAATTATTGCGTCACTAGGAGGGAGCTGTTAGCAGTCGTTAAGTCCATCGAACATTTCTACAAGTATTTGTATGGACGAAAATTTTTACTGAGAACAGACCACGCCGCTTTAAAATGGCTTCTGCAGTTCCGTAACCCAGAAGGACAAGTGGCAAGATGGATCGAGAGACTGCAAGAGCATGACTATGACACAGAACACCGTGCCGGAAGCAGTCACCGAAACGCTGATGCCTCGTCCAGAAGACCATGTCCGGCGGACTGCAGCCATTGTTCGCGACTGGAAGAAAAAGTCGAATGTCTCCGGAGAACTGCTATGGTTGATGATGAGTGGGAACCTGAGCAGTTACGTCGCGAACAAGAAGACGATCCTGAAATAAGACTACTCCTGGACTGGAAAGAAAGCGGCCGACGACCAACCTGGGAAGAAGTGAGTGCTTTGGGCAAAAATATCAAAGCGTACTGGGCGCAGTGGGACTCCTTGATAGTAGAAGACGGTCTTCTTAAGCGATCCCTAGAAAGTGCCGAGGGCACGGGAAACAGACTACAGCTGGTAGTGCCGAAGAGCAGGGTGAAGTGTTGAAGCATCTCCACGATGGGACATCAGGAGGACACTTTGGCATTAAGAAGACGTTGGGTAAAGTGCGAGAACGATTCTACTGGATGAACTGCAAAGAGGACGTCGTGAAATGGTGCCGTAAATGCATAGTCTGCGCTTCAGGAAATGGTCCAGCGAGAAAGCGCAAAGCACCCATGAAACAATACAACGTAGGAAGCCCTTTGGAAAGAGTAGCGATTGACATCGCAGGGCCGTTCCCAGAATCCGATTCGGGAAATAAATACATCTTGGTGGCGATGGATTATTTCACGAAATGGACGGAGGTTTACGCCATACCCAATCAGGAAGCAGCTACAGTCGCAGACGTATTAGTAAAGGAGTTTTTCTGCCGGTTTGGAGTTCCGTTGGAATTACACTCCGATCAAGGCCGCAATTTTGAGTCTGGGCTGTTTCAAGAAGTTTGCCGACTGTTAGGAATTAAAAATACTAGGACAACGCCTCTCCATCCTCAGTCTGATGGCATGGTTGAACGGATGAATCGAACAATGGGCAAGTACTTAGCCAAGGTAGTGTCCGAACATCAAAGAGACTGGGATCAGTACTTGCACCTTTTCTTAATGGCGTACCGATCATCCGTTCACGAAAGCACAGGCCAAACACCATCCGGTGTCATGCTCGGTCGTGAGATAAGATTACCATGCGATCTTCAATTTGGGCGAAGACCGGAAGAAGAAGTTGCTGGAGAAGATTACGTCAACAAGCTGGCCAAGAGGTTAGACGAAGTACATGAAGAGGTCCGTAAAAATACACAAATTGCCAGCGACAGGATGAAAACAAGATATGACGTCAAGGCGCAAAATGGTGGGTTTCAACCTGGCGATATGGTTTGGTTGTATAACCCTCAAAGGAGACGTGGTTTGTCGCGGAAGCTGCAAAGGCAATGGGAGGGCCCCTATGAAGTCGTGCAGCGTATTAACGACGCTATATACCGCATCCGAAAACCGCCCAGAGGCAAGCCAAAAGTGGTCCACGTCGATCGTCTAGCCCCGTTTGCTGGCGATAACCACAATCCGCAAGTTCAGGTCCGAACCAGAGTAATAAGTAGCAGAACCAGGAATCCAATCGAAGAAATGGAGTTCGAAAAGTTTATGAACTTATACGGAGGTTCTGGAAAAGCTAGGTTCGGAGTTACCACCGAGGAACAACAAGACCTGTTCCAGACACAAAAAGATTACGCCATCGCACATTGCGTGAGCGAGGAGCTTGACATGTCCAAAGGGGTTGCAGTCGTGTTTAAAAAGAAGTTTGGACAGCTAGATGAATTACGAAGACAGCAACCGGCAGTCGGAAAGGTTTTAGGACTACGTGGTGACGGACGCTTCGTTTTCTATCTGGTCACCAAGAAATACTCACGTGTCAAGCCGTTATACAAAGATCTGTGGCGAACATTATGGAGTCTCAAGAGACAAATGGAGTTCCATCATGTTAAGAAATTGGCAGTACCCAAGCTTGGTTGTGGCTTAGACCAACTGGAATTGGAGGACAGTTCGAAACATGTTGGAGGTCGTCTTCCGAGGAACAGGCATTCAAGTGTTGGTCTGTAGTTACCAACCGAGGAGAGTATTGGGTCAGGAAAAGTCCATTGACTGTTACTTTTATGGTCAAGGAAGTTGCCGGAATGGAGGAAGCTGCCGCTATCGCCACGATCCCTTTTACCGGTGTCGCATCCAGTCTTCTGTTCTGGGACAGAACAGTCCTAAGAAGGGGGCAGTGAAACGTCCGAGAAATTACTTGCAAATGCAAGAGCCTTCTGGAACTGTTATCTAGTTTCTAGAAGATATAGCGAAAAGTGAGGAACGATCGAGAAGGATTCGCCGATGTCTATAAAAGCCGAAGATGGAAAGTGTAGGTCAGTTATTGCTGGAATGTGAATGCATGCAGTATTAAGAAGATTAAGCAAGTGAAGATAAATAAGTGATTAGCACGTGCGGAGTTTTAAATAAATCGAGTGAACGTGACTTACATTGTGAAATCCGAGGACGTTATCTTATCTCATGTTAGTTATCTTAAGTGTTATACAACGGTTATACATAAATTATAGTGTAAGTGTTTTTATTATTAGATTTAATTAGTTCCGTTAATTTAAAAGTATACATATTTCTATAATAAGTAAACGTAGTTTTAGTCGTTATAAATGAATTAGTTTTTAATAAATAGATACGTAACAATATTTTCGTTCCTTAAAATCTAATGAAATCAAATCAGGAATGGGTAAATTTTTCACAGGAAAGCCGAAACAAAATACAAAATTTCCTAAAAGACAATCTTAAATAAATTAAAATACCGACATAATAAGAGACCAGGAAAACAACCTGTATTTAGTGATGATAAAGAACGGCAATTTGTAAACTGCATAATCTTAATAAAGGATTTTTATGTGAATGCAACAGAGCTACAACATACTATGAGAAATTATTTAAACCAACGTGGAAAAGAAGTTAAATTATTCAAAAGTAATTATTCTGGTCGCGAGTGGGCCAAAACCTTTTTATCCAAATATCTTAGAATTTCTAACAGATTGGCTAAATATATTAAGCGAAATAGAGCGGCAGTAGACAAAAATATGTTTAGAAGTTGAGATAAAAGACGTTCCTGCAACTAACATCTGAAATTTTGACAAAACAAACTTGACGGATGACCCCAGCAAAAAAAAGCTCTGGTTAGAAAAGGATGCAAATATCTAGATACTATTAAAGACGCATCAAAAACTTCCATATTTGATATGTTTGCGGAAAACGCGGCTGGAGAACTTCTTCTGCCATACGTGGTCTATCGAGCCGACCATATCTGGACAACTTGGTAAGAAAACGAACCCATAGGTTGCCGATATAATGCAAGCAAATCTGGGTGGTTTGATGCTGCAATCTTTACTGACTGGCTTGAAAATTAATTGAAGTCAAAATTAAAAAAGGGAAGAAAAAAAAATTATGTTTATATATATTTAATCTGTCTACCTCCAAATAGAACGCATTTGTCCCAGCAACTTAATGTGACTATGTTCAAACCCTTAAAAACTGCGCAGAGAAATGTACTCTTTGACTGGAAACAAAGTCAGGAAGGTATCCGGAGTACCAATAACCCAAAATAACACTTTTCACCGTTCTTTAAAAGAAATGGTGGATATTCTTCAAACAAGTGTGGTAGATAATTTATAGTCAGCATACCAATAAATATTTGCAATCCAAACAAAGTTCATTTCGTGTCTCTGCAAAATTTTGAAGCAAAAATATCATGTACAAAGATTGTAAACACCTGTAGAAAAACTTAAATGTTCTAGCAGGAAAAAGCGTTTTTTAATGACAATAAACCGCCTGAAAAAAACGTCGTAGGTGAAATGTCACTTCCGGCAGATGAGGCAGAAGAACACTGTGATTCTTTGCAATTATTGAGCTTGCATAATAATTCTTCAGACGATGTTGATTTTGAACAGTTGGCTGAAGAGAAAGAAAAGGAACGTCAGTTTGTTGAGTATGTGAATAACAAAAAATTCCCGAAAATGAATTATAAACTTGCGCATGTACTCCGAAAATCAGGACATCTTGTTGCTTTTTTATATGAAGGAGAAATATTTCCGGGCAAAATTATAATCTTTAATGCAAAAAAAAGTTACGATAAATGCACACAGTTTCTGAAAGCCGCAAAGACGTAACCAAATTGCTTTATACGGCGACAGATTTCTAAAAAAGGATTTTTTACAGTACCTGATTTAAAACCGTAACATCGCTGATTGGTATACTTTGCTCCACAAAAAATGTATAAAAAAAATAGTTATACATGTTTTTCTATTCAATTAATAATAGAATTCTTACATT
Organism: Aquatica leii; assembly: GCA_035610365.1. NCBI lineage: Eukaryota > Metazoa > Arthropoda > Insecta > Coleoptera > Lampyridae > Aquatica > Aquatica leii. The sequence goes on along the minus strand of CM069435.1, from coordinate 43,787,460 downwards.
TCATTCTTTATGTGTGCCAAATCACAAGATAAACACTTATTGGCTAAATTCAATTTTTCTTAGAGAGTTCTACAAATTTTTTACATAAAATGGACGTAACTCCACTCCACTTTACGGTATAATTGTTTGGGCTAATTTTGGTGTATTAGTTGGGAATTGCGTTTGCGCTACGTTCTTTACAAGCTTTCTGTAAAAATAAATCATTCTTAGGAAATGCCGTAATTATTTTCCAGTTTGGGTTATTTGGTAATCTTGTATTATTTAAACTTTTGTACGTTAGATGGTTGGGTCCTCTTTGGAGATAGAGTAGCCTAAATAGTCAATTTGTAGTACTCTAAATAAACATTCTGCAGAATTAATTGCAATCTCTAAATTTCGCAAACCTTGGAATAGTAATCGTAAATGCTCTTTGTGCTGCTGCTCGCTGTTTAAAAATCTTAAGATATCGTCAATGTAGCAGTAGCAGAAATCTATGGTTTGAAGTTCGGTGTTTATAAAACGCTGAAATTTCTAGACAGCATTACGTAGACCAAATGTCATGCATGTGAACTCATATAAACCGAATGGTGTGATGACAGCTATTTTTTGGATGTCTTCCTCTGCCACCGAAATTTGATTGTATGATTTAAGTCAACGGAGAAGATCTTCTTTCTCTGCAGTTTCTGTAAAAAGACCTATAAATGCGCGATTAGATATCTATCAGTCCCCGTATTTGCATTGAGATGGCGGTAGTCTCCTTAAGGTCTTCTAGTTTCATCAGTTTTTTTTTAACTAAGTACAGAGCACTTGCCTATTGACTTTTTGACGGTATACAGATAACTTATCATGTACTTGAATTTCAGTTTTATTGTTTTCGGGAATTTTTTTTAAAAGAACATATTACTTTGAGTTCTTGGTGACTGAAGTCACCGAGGTTTCAACCGCAGGCATTAACTTAGCGATGATGCAAGTTGAGTGCAACCGAATTCTAGAATAGAGCGCGACACATCTTTTACATAAAATTTACGCCTGAATGGGCGACCTAAATTGAGCACAAGCAGTGTTATACCATAAGTATATATAGGTGTACCGTTGGCTGCAAATAATTTTAAGTCTGTGTACTTATTATCGGTAGTTTGGTTTCTGCTTTTTAGGTTTTCTAAATATCGAGTTCTACTTTGCGATCTAAAACGATATCAAGGTTGGTGATCTCGCATTTTTTTTATCAGCGGGCCAGTACGGCAACTTGTCTTTGGCAGCTGAGCTTTCTAATGTAACAGTATCATGTGTTGTTATTTTTTATGGTTTGCTATTTGTTTTTATAATAATGACAACTAAAACCTACTGTAAGACGTTACTATTCAATGCGGCGAATATAATATGTGTCTGATCGTATATTCTACGTGTAAAATTCTGACTCTACTTGCGCAAATCAAAGTACAAAGCTCACTTGCTGAAACGGTGACAATTTTACATGTTTTGCAGCTTCTAAAGAGAATTATACGATGTAGGAATATCAAGTGGATTGTCGGTATCAATCTTCTCGCAAGTTGTTTGCAATAAAAAAACTGATGTGGTCATCACACGACTTTCCTATAAGGAATGATGAAAGAATGTCTACATATTTTTTGTTTATGTTTTGTTGTCATAAAATCATTTTGAAGTGATATGTACACGTTTGTATTGATTTCCTAGCATGCACTAGTTTTATTGAAATATTTCTCCTCAATTTTATCAAGATCATATCGACTAACCCTTATATTTGTGCGTCTACCTTTGTTTACCCCCTAAGTAAATCAGTGAAAAAAAATTGTCGCAAGCAGGATTCGAAAGTATAAAGTTAATGTTAGAAATTTTTTTATTTGAATAAATTGTTAGGAAAAATTATCTATATAAGAAACTGTAAAAATAATTTGAATAATTTACATACAAAATTATATAAGAAAAACTGAAAAAAATAGAGGATACACCTAGACCCACTTACGGTTTCTTTATCAAACCCATCTTTGACAAAGCAGAGAGAATATAAAAAACCAGCTTCATACCAAATTTTAAATTATTAGGACTTTTGGTTCGAGAGTTATGGTGGGTACATCCAAAGATAATTTATATAAGATGCAACACTCTGTATATCGTGTGTCCCGGAAATTCTGAAGCATACAGATTAACATGGGAAATTTGTAAATTTTGATTTATATGTCCCCAAGGTGTTTTTAAGATATTTCCTGTATCAAAACATATTACAATGTGTACCAGAGAACGTTTTGCGTAATAATTTTTAAAATCTAATAACAAATATCAAAAATATTTCCTAAAATGTATCGTGTGGTAAACAGCTTAGTTTAAAATGCTGTTGTAAACAACGTATCAGTAATAGTAACTTAGATGTGGTAACATCTATCGTGCGACTGTGGTAATGTCGCCGTTAAGTGTAATTACACTTAAGCTGCGTCTAGAGTTTTTATAGTAGTTTTTCTTTAGACCTTCGAGCAAATGCTGTAGCTAAATAAACTTGCGCCAATTATCTAGTTTACTTATAGTTACGGTTTTTAGTTACCTCAGTTTTACAATTGTCAAATTAATTTAATTTATATTGCCTGACGAAGAACTTTGCTAAAGTTTGAAAGCTTGCATTTAAATATATAAGAAAAACGGCGGATACACCCACTTCCGGTTTCTTTATCAGATCCATCATTTGATAGAACCGAGAAAATATGAAAAGCCAATTTCATACCAAATTTCAAGTTACTAGGACTTTTGGTTCGAGAGTTATCGTTACACACAGACACACACACAGACAGCCAAATTTTTTTACTGACCTGGAAACGTAAAATTATGCAATAAAAATTTTTTTTAAAAAATAATTGCGATCGCTATATCTTCCTTATAGGAAAGCAAAAAACTTAACTCACACAGTAGTTTTTTATTGAAAAACACAAAATGTAACACTCGTGGTTTTTTACCCGTGCGGTTTTTTTTTGATTCACCAATGCGGCAGTAACAAATAACTGCACTAACGTAAAAACAAACTTTGTTTTAATGGTAAAAAATAATTATACCTAATAACGTAAAGCGTTCTCCAGATGTTTATTGTCAACAAAGTAAAACGTTTGTTAAAAAGAGAATAGATTAAGATTAAAACATATCTACCTATATTCGATAAATACACACAACCAAACTTATATAGAATCACCTAGTATTTCTTACTAATATTGCGAAATGCATGAACATTTTTCATGCAGATAAGAGATAAAGATAACGAAAGTGTTTTGTTGAAAATAACAAAGGTTTTTGAAGTTATCTATCACGTATGTCGTGATAACAATTGAAAATTGTTGTTAGTTGTAAAACTAAAGTGACAGCTTAAACTTTTCAATTTAAAAGTTTGTGTTCAAAATGCCTTACGTAGGCTTGTCCGAAGTTCAGAAGGGAAGATTTATTACTCTTGTTGAACAGGGAATGTCACAGAGGCACATAGTAGCAACAGTTGGTGTGTCTCAGGGTATTGTTTCCAAAACTTATGCAAGATTTTTGGAATTGGGAACATTGAAGAACAGACCTAGACAAAGTCATCGCAGAGTGACTACTGATGAACAAGACCGATATTTAGCTCAAATAGCTAAAAGAAATCCAACCTCTTCCATTCCGGAGCTCAAAAGGCAACTTGTGCAGGCTACAGGTGTAGGTGTTTCTCTTGAAACACTACGAAAGAGACTTTGTGCCTAAAATTTATTTAGCAGGAGACAGTTAAGGGTTCCCGAGTTATTCAGAAAGAACAAAATTAATCGGCTAAATTGGTATCTCGAGCACCAGAACTGGACAGTTGAATATTGGCAAAATGTCCTTTTTTCGAATGAAACCAGAATTGGTCTGAAATCAGATGACCGTCGAATTTGAGTTCTAAGAGGTCAAGATAGACAAGCTAGACTGCAAACGGCCAGATCTGTCCCAAAATACAAAGGAGGAACAGTAATGTTCTGGGGCAGTATCATGATAGGAGACAAAACTCCTTTGGTTCCACTACGCCAGAGTTTAACAGGTTCTAGGTACGTTGATTTGGTGCTAGAACCAATAGTTAGGCTGTGTAGAGATGCAGTGGGAGGCAATTTTGTCTTTATGCATGATAATGGCCCTCCACATACCAGCCGAGTTGCTACAGAATTTCTAGAAAGAGAAGCTGTGACGGTTCTAGAATGGCCTGCTTCTTCACCAAACCTGAATCTCATTGAGCATGTGTGGGACTGTGTCAAAAAAGGGATTAGAACTAGAAGAAATGCTCCAGGAAATGTGGAACAGCTCATTCCAGCCGCCCAAGAAGAATGGGCAAACGTACGTCAGGAACACGTTGACACGTTGATTAGAAGCATTCCTCGTCAAATTGGAGCTTGTATTAGGGCTAGAGGTGGTAACACTGACTATCAAAGTGAAAAAAGGTATCTAATTTTTGTTTAACCAACTACCTACATCTTTAGTTTTCGCATTTTTATTGTTTTTGTTCATCTTAAATCTTTGTTGTAATTTTTTCTCGTTGTAATTTAATAAACTACGTTATAATAAAGTCCTTCTCACTTTCTATACGGAATTTGTCAGAAATACTGAATAACATCGGAAATATTGGGTGATTCCATATAAGTTTGGTTGTGCGTATGTGTGTATGTTTACATTTGTAATAAGGTCACGAAATTTGACACTTAACTGGACCTCACTGTATTTAAGCTACTATTCAAGTTTCCATCGGATGGAAACCGACACGAAAAGATCTGCAGGTTGCATAAAGCAAAGTAAAAGTGAACTATGCTGTTAGCTGACACCGTTGTTAACTAAATGGTAGCTATCGATTTGAGAATGTCGTCAGCAAAACAATTGATTTTGTACCAATGACGACGCTTAACGACATGACCACATAGTTAACTCATCGTCAAAGTTAGCAATGCATAAAGCAACCGGGTCTTAGTGTGGTTTTGATGAGTACAATTAGAATATCTTACAACTAATCAAACAATTACAAACACTGCTGAACCTTTTTATAATTAAAAGTTTTGAAACACTGTTATAGTTCTTCAATTAAACATGTAGGTATACCTAGGACTAAATTTACTAGCAGTTAGATCGCTGAATTCCTAATACCTACTCTTATTCATTACATATTTCATTTATATGATTTAAACCGGCGTTGTATTTAGTTGCTTAAATAACAATTTTAACATTGAACATAAAATTTTAAGTATAAGTAAACAAGGTGGTTAAGAAACCGTGTCCATGTGATTTCATGTGGAATGGCCATATAAAAACCATTGCAGCAAAATAAGTCTTTGGAAATTTCATATTAAGCGTGCAGTTTAAATATAACCCCGCTTTGAGGTAGGTAACAATTAAATTAAATGAACAAATGTTGCCCACAGCATTGCAATAAAATTTTAACGGATGCGTGTGTTATCATTAAATTCATTACGTCATATTTACGCAACCTATCCAAAGCAGGTGGTTTCGTACTGATCACAACGTGCAGTTGGCCTCAAGTACAATAACGGAAGTACGTCCGCCCTTATCCTATTTCCGGTCTATTCGTTTGCTTCCCTACATCAACTCACCTATGACTAAAAATAAAGTGTCTTTTACAAGTTTATTTAAGATTAACCTTATATAAATAAGAGATAATTCCTCTATTTACTTGGAAGAAAATAATTCGTGTCGAGTCTTATCAAAAGTTAAAAAATTATTCGATTGAAATCAAAGCACGGTTGCACAATATTCATTGCATTTTCTACTTACTAATTTAAAGCAGGTACCTACGTCATTGACGTAAACATTTCCCTCGAGTAGTATCAATATCAATTTGTAAGACTTACCCAGCTACTCACTTAACCTTAATTATTTTAGAAATTTACGTTGGAAATAATTGATTACGTTTTGAAATAAATATTAACAATGTAATATAATAAAAAAAGGTAATTCTTTAATGCAGACGTTGACAAAGATACTTTCTAATCTGTGAAAGGTACTAGAAACGTACTGTGTAAATTAACTAAAAATTCACCACCAGCATTAACAAATGTTTATTAAAAAGTCTTAGCACAAATCTTGGCAGACTCGTCAAGATTGTAAATGCTTTCAAACATCACCACAAAACATACCGAAAATGCAGAAATGCTTACCCACCCTTCTTCACTTTAGCATGCATTTTTAAGTTGATTCAAAGAAACTGCTTAACGAATGGGATTTCTTGTAACCGATCTATTACCGATTTTACAGTTTTTAAAAAAAATTGAGATAACTAATTAAAATGAGAAATTTCTTTCGAGGAGTTTTTACAGATTGCCACTTGTTTCGAATTATTAAAAAGTGAAACAAAATAAAAAATGAAGGAATTTTTTAATCAAATTAATTTTTTGAAACTAATTCCCTTTTTTCTCAAGTTATACTTATAAGAATAAAAACGTTATTTTTATTAAATTGTCTTTTTTTCTTCTTTTTAAATTAAATTTTAATAAGAAATTTGTTATTATCAAATAACTGACTTATAATAGTAATCATTTTTATATTTTAAACAGTGTTGTGTATTACAAAATAAATTGCATGATACTGCTAATTTATTTTATATTATTTATATGTTAATGCTGGTTTTGCCTTTTTTTTCTTTAAATGGTTCATTATTTTTATTTTTTTTTTACTCTTCTTAGTTATCACTTGGCATATTACATTAATAATATTTGTTAATTTTAAAAATACAACAATAGTACATTAAAATGTGTATAAAAAATGTAAATTTATCATTACTTAAAAATGTTTACTGTTAAGTTGTGACACATATTTAAACGTAACATTTTTTTAATTTTATTCAAATATATTAACAACGCAACGAGGTTTAGGTATTATTTTGATCATTTAACCGACTGTTTTTTATAATAAAAATGTTACTCATGCTAGAATACATTCTGTGGAGCACGGTCTATGCCTATCACATAGAACGAAACTAATCAACAATCTGTTCTTTTAGCTCTGCAACATGTGAGTATTTACAGTTTTACATTCATTAATTTACCCCAACCTTAAACAGTTACATTTTAATTAAATGAGTTGAGCTTTTAGCGCTTTACTTTTTGCAAACCGTTACATTATTAAAATGAAAACCAAATAATTTAATTGATTGTAATCTATGGTTAACTTTTAAATAATTTTTGATAAAACAAATTTAATAAGTTGTTAATTATTATGCAATTGTGTTTTGTTTATTTACAACTGCTTAATACATTTTCAAGAAAAACGTGAAAGTTTAATTTTGTTATAATTCTAAACAAAAAAAATTGAGGGTTTTTTTGTTGAGGCGAATTTTGTGTTTTATATAGTTTAATTCTAAAATATCGAGACGTTATATAATAGTAATTTATGTCACTAGCGTCGAAAGTGGAGCATAAGCCCAGCGCTGCACAAGAGAGAGTTATGCTATGAGACTTTCGACGAGAGGTATATACATTGCTTTATATACAGGCTTTGTTTGTTTTCAAACTTTTCCAAGCTTTATCAAGCTTTCAATCTTTTTTAAACCTTTCTTTGCTTCTTCCCTAAACGTAGTCTATCGCCTTGGAACACGCACCCTGCACGTGTTACAGCTCATTGGTTATCTCATAACTTTGAACTAAAGTGAAAGGACAACGCGTAATCTATTATACCAAATCAGATGTGATCCACCCCTGTACGTAAAGATTAATAAATTAACTCAAATTCATAGTTAGATTTACTTAATATTCACGAGTATTCACGTTGCGAGGTTTGAATTTGTATAAGGCGTTTCCGCCTGACTTTTGATTTCCAGAGTTATGAGGTAACCTAGTATACAGCGTGTTACTATGATTACAAACTGAAGTAAAAGAGTTCTTGTGCCGTTAAATAAAAAAGTTTTTTCTAAAAGTTTGGTCTTGCAGTTAAAGTTTTCAGGCTGGTTTTGTCTTTTTAAATAAATGAACATTATGGCTATGTGGTAATTGTTGTGGGATCCGTATTTTAAAACGTTTTCATCTATTGTGTTAATTATTGTTCTGTTTAATTATCCGTCATCTACAAAATAAATTGTTCATCAAATAATTACAGCAAATACCAATCTTTACTTCTTCGTAATGACAATTGATCTAACTTAACAAAATGTATTTTTTGTCTTCGATTACGTTTATCTGCGGTTGTAACCAAAACAAGATTTTAGCTAAATAAACAAAAACGTTGCAATGTAAGAAGTATAAATTCTAAATTCTGTTTTCTTAAAACACTTCAATAATTTGATTAACTTTTGTTTTGATTTCTTTAATTGATGGTTTTTGATTTGTATAAATTGCCTCCGATAAACTTTATTTTGGGGTATACATTTTACGTTACCATTATTTTCAAGAGCTTGTAAACTTTGGTTAACATATTTACTTCAGAAGCAAATTTCGGCATATAATTTGTTGGATTTAGTCAATTTAATTAAGTGTAAATTATTGTCACAAGAATGCTAATTTAAAATTTAATTTTTAACTAATGATTTAAACAGAATGGTATGGCTGATTTGACTAGTCTAACATAAACCAAAAAACAACTAAAAGTAAGTAAGTAAGTAAGTAAGTAAGTGTTTATTTAGTAAAAATATACTAATTTAACATAAATCATAACATATTTCTATTAATACTAATTTTTGCTTAAAATTTATTCTTAACATAATCACTCAGACCTTTTTTAAATTTATAAATATTTTGCTCGTGCTTAATTTCATCTGGTAAGTCATTATATAATTTCAGACCTTTGTACATAAGAGAATTTTGTGACTTTGATTTTGAAAATTTTGGCAATCTGAAATCACATCGACTTCTCGTGTTATATGAATGTATTTCATAGTTACGTATCACTAATTTTGACATGTAGTTTGGAAGCAAATCATTAATTATTTTGTATACCAACATTAATGAATTGAAATATATCCGCTGTTTCACACTTAACCATTGTAAACAATCTAACATTACTGTAATTTTGGTATATTTTGAACAATGTAATATAATCCGCATAGCTCTATTTTGTTGTTTCTGTAACCGTTTTAAGTCGACTTCGTAACACATTAAAAATATACTACTGCAAAAATCAAAATATGGTGCAATAATTGTTTTATAAACAGTAATTCTTGCATTAATCGTCAATTTATTAGATATTCTTCCTAATAGGCTAATCTTATTTGCTACTTTTTTATTACATAATTTACGTGGCTTCTAAAATTTAGATTCTGATCAATCACAATTCCTAAATATTTAATTTGTTCAACCTGTTCTAATTCTATATCTTCAATTTTTATTTTTGTTGTGTCAACATTAATATTTGATATTACCATTGTCTTACTTTTCAGCACATTTAATTTTAATTTGTTTGTTTGTAACCAATTTGCAATAATTTCTAATTCTGAGTTTAGCTTTATAATAGCTGAATGTACATTTTTATCAGTAATTGATACCAGGGTATCGTCCGCAAACAAATTAATATTACAGCACTTAAGGTTAAGTTCTAAATCATTAATATAAATTAAGAAAAGCAATGGGCCTAAGACTGATCCTTGAGGTACACCTAAATTATTTTGAATTGGAATAGATTCGTAATTTTGGTACGTAGTGGTCTGAGTACGAGATTCCAAGTAAGTTTCGAACCATTGAAGTTCGGTGCTTCTTATTCCATATTGGTAAAGTTTATTTATAAGTCTTCCTCTGTCGATAGTTTCAAAGGCTCTTTTATAATCTAAAAACACTGCTACTACACTATTACCCTCGTCAATTTCGGATTTCCATTTTGTTAGCACGAGATTTAATGCCGTTTCACACGAGTGTTTACTTCGAAAACCCGATTGATTTTCACTAATTATATTATTTTGTTCTAGAAAGCACTGTAATTGTTCCTTAACAACTGATTCTAGTATTTGTTCGTACACTGGTAAAATATTAATAGGTCGAAATTCTTCGCATCTTTTTTTAATTTTAGGCGTTGGTATGACTTTGGATTGCTTCCAACAATTAGGAAATTTTCCACTTATTAAAGATTTGTTTATTAGGTCTACCATTGCATTACCAATTTCTGGCAATGCATCTGTAATAACTTGTTTTGTAATGTGATCCGTTCCTCCTTTTCTCTTAATATTACTTATGATTTTCTTCAGATCCGATAAATTAACTTGCTTAAATTTGAAATTAATGATTGGTTTTAATATTGGGGCCTCTTTGAAGTTTACTGGGGGCTGGATTATACTATTATTTATTTGCATAATGCTGCTTACAAAATATTCGTTAAATTTATTTGATATTTCTTCTAAGTTACCAATTTCTACTTCGTCAAATATTATATTTTTTGGTTCATTTTCTTTTCCATTGATTAAATGTTTGATAATTCTCCACATATTTTGAGGTTGTCCGCTATTTTGTTGTATTTTATTTACGTAATATTTATTTTTGCTTATCTTAATTTTGTTACTAAAATTATTTCTTGTGTTTTTGTAAAGCATCCAGTCATTTTCATTTCCCGTTAATTTAGCAATTTTATAAAGGCTTTCCTTTTCTGTTTGGAGATTACGTAAGTCCATTGTAAACCAAGTGTTATTTGTTCGTGTTTTTATAGTTTTCTTTATAATTAGGTCATTTACTGCATAACAAAGCGTTTGAACTATGTCATTTGCTATTTGATCCATCTGTCGATTTTGCATATTCCAATTGTGATGGCTCAGTACATTAAGTAGGTTTTGTTTTGAATATTTTTTATAGCAATTTATTGTTTTTATTTTGTAATCCATCTTATTATGCAATGTACCTAAATTTATTTCTATTATATCATGGTCAGTTATTTTTGGTTCATTTAATACAACAGATCTTAATTCATTTACATTTGTAATTACTAGGTCAACTATTGTACGGCTATTTTCTGTTGTACGCGTAAATTCGTCTACAATTTGTTTCATCCCTAAGCTTCTAATAACTTGTATTAATTTCGACCCATAAAAACTTTGTTTGGATACATCTATGTTAAAATCCCTATAATTATATGTCGACTGTTATCCGGAATTGTATCTTCACACCACTTTTCAAAATGTTCTATAAAAGTAGCATTACTTGCACTTGGGGAGTGATACACCACTGTATAGTATCCTGTTTGAAATCCTCCTATTATTTTGATACATATTAACCAATAGTTATTTTCTAATGCAAAATTAGAGATTACAGTATATCGGATTTTTTGCTTATAACTATTACAACCCCTCCAGTTCTTCTCGTTTGTGAATTACACCGAATTAATACATATTCTGAAAAACTAATTTCACAGTCTTGTATGTCTTCAGTTACACGAGTTTCACTTAATAATAACAAACTTGGTTTCCTATCTTGAATTAAGATTTCTAGTTCTTGGAAATGTTTTAGCATGCTTTGTGCATTCAAATATAATATGTTCGCACCTTGTTTACTTATTCTAAAAAATCAATCTTCTTTCTTTCCATTTCCATTTTCGTTTAAATACTGCACATTCTTGACTCCAGACAGGATGGTTAATGTCCAGTTTCATTTTTAATTTTTCGGCCATTTGAATACAATTCGAACATTTGTGATTTTCTTCTCCATCAACAGTACATTCTTGCAACCCATGTGAGCCAGCACATTTTGGACAAGCTTTTTGTGCTTTACACTCCGAGGCTTTATGGTTAAATCCATTACATCTATAGCATCTTCTAATTTCAATAGCATCATATACTATGCATCTATCCCAACCTACGTTTATCTTTTCTTCTTTCATTATAGCCCGATACGTGTATGCATTTACTTCCGCATAAGCTATATAACTTTTCCGATTTCTACCTTCCTTTGTGTGTACAATCTTTAAAGACGATTTCTCCGAATTTATATGACTGTTCTGCATTTTAATTTTTTCCTCGATTATTTCCGGTGGCAAATTTTCAGACAATCCAACTATTTTTATTCTTGGCAACTTTTTCTTTGGCAATTGTATTTTGTAGGATTCTCCCATCTTAGTTTCCGCTTTCTCTTTTAACTTACATACATCATCCTTATTTTTACATTCAATAAGTATACCACCATTACTTACCGGTCGTATTCCGGTTATATTCATATCCGTAGGGTCAATACATTTCTTAATGTCATTCTTTGTATCCACACTTTTCTGTTCTACGTTTTTCGGTTTTATTATTATAGCTGGTTCATGTTTCTTTAATTTCAATTTATCGGCATATGTTGGTTGTGACCGTTCTTCAATTATTTCAGTTATGTCACTTTTATTTTATCTTGATTTACTATGAGTTGTTGATTAACATTATCAATCTTTTCATTCTGCTTATGGACACCATCCTTCAGTTGTTTTAATGCTTTCATGCCATCCAAAATAATTGCCATGTAACTTTTTCTATCTACACAGTGTTCACAAAACCAACCAAAATTACGTTTAGCCATCAATAGACCGTATTCGTCGGTAGTAATGTTACCACATTTGTAGTGATACATTCTATCACAAACCCCTGCACAACAAACAATTTTGTCACTTTTAACTAAGTCCGCATTACATTTTGCACAGCTTGCTGCTTTAGACATTTTTTATAGTTTATTCTAGTAATGCCCTTTAGGGCTTTACCAGTTTTAATTAATTTTTCAACTTAATTTAATCACTACTTTCAGAGCACACATAAACACGTCCGCACTCCGCGCGAGTTCGAATACTATACTACTAAACGCGTAAACAAATAGGTTAAAATGACTATCTAAAATTTTTACCTAGTAAAAGTTGATATTGTTATTTTTTTAAAACTAAATCTTGATTTTTTAGTGACAAAATTATCGACATTTTTTGCAACAAAAGGTTTTGCAAGAGATGTCTACATTAGCGACATTATTAACACGTTGACACGATATTATTTAAGAATTAAAAACGTTTTTTGAAGTTATTTTTGTTGGTTAAAATTTATAGCTCTAGTTAACGGTTGGTTGTGTATTTTCTATTTTTTATTTTTTAAAGAAACTTTTAATAACGTTACAGATCAAAACGCAATAGAGTTTTTTAAAGGTTTTTTTAATCAAGTTTTAAAACTATTTTTCAGCTGTTCGACTTAGATAAATTAAAAAAAAATGCCAACTCTAGTCGTCATCTTTAATTTAACTATGTATTTTTTCTAACATACATATAAAATGTTAGAGATTCTTTTATCTACGTATAATTAACTATTTTTATAGTCTGGTGGTGGTAAAAGAAATCTAACTGCAGATGTTTTTAAAGTTGTTATTTCCAAAACTTCAAGTTTGGTAAAGTATATGAAGTTTTTATGATCGTCGTCTTGTAAAATCTTTTTGTGTAGGTGCAATGCACAAGATAAAACGTTATGTGAATATCATTTTGAACTGTCGTAGTATACATAATTTTCTCATTTTTTAAATTTATTTTGCGCCTTCTATGAACTTACAAGGGTAACTACAATATCCGCAACCTGTCTTGACAATTTCTTTCACATGCCAACATCTTCCTTTTATATCTTTACTAGGCTTTCTGATCATTTTTACTCTTTCTTTTTCTGCCTACGTTTCCACCAAATAAATTTAAATTAGTTCTAATTTTTAATAACACCAATCTTTTATTGATGTTCTATGAATAGAAATCTGGGACTGCTGGTGAACTTTCAGAATTGTGAGATATGATTTAATAATTTTTTTAATCTATCTGTAATGTTTTATCAAACTTATTTTTACTTAAAAAGATTAAGTTAGGACCTTAACCCCATAGATCCGATGTTTTTAATCATCCTGATGCTGTTGCGCGATATGGTCAGCGGCGATCAATTTGTAACCAACTATTTTTCCAGCGCGTTCTGTTGGTCGCATCTACAAACACCAGGCCTAGTTTGAAGGTTAGCAAGTAGGCGTGGACAACTAAAATATTACAAAAAAAAACAAATTTTATTTGGTCAAATCACTTGTACCAAGGAGCATAAGCGCGAGTCGCTGTTAAAAACGGTCATTACTTGTTCAGTTATTTCAATTACGCTTTTGGCGGATTTGCTGGGAAAACTCATCGCTAATTTTATGTATTGTCGTATGAGTACAATGTTGTCACATCCGTCCGAGTTTTTCAGTTTGAACGTTGCTATTGGCGACGAAGAATTTTTGGGTTGGGTAAGTTTGGGTCCTTCTATCTTGTTTTGGAACTCAGTATTCTAATTGTCGATTATTGACTCTTTTCGCGAATGCAGAATAAAAAAAGTAATTTTCTGACTACTAGTTAACCTTGATTAAAGTCAATCATCTAGGGTGGGTTTGCTGAAAGCTAATTAAATCAAAATTAAGTTCATTGTGATTAAATTTAAAATTTTGATTTCTGATTGGCTGTTCATCAAAATTTAACCAATCACATAACGAATTAACTTTAATTTTGATTAAATATTAGTTTAGTTTTTGTAAACTCACCTTTAGAGTTTTTGTTAGTAATTAAATTATTAGTTAATAAATTAAATTAGTTGTAAGGTGTGTCGCCTGATAGATAGGACTTCCATCGATATTATAACTATGATAATAACTGAAAAATCTAATCTTGTTATTTAATTTGTTATTAATGTACCTTTTTCTATTTATTTTAACGTTTATCTTCTTTTGTTGGAAATCCATGTTTTGTTGTTAGAATTCGTGTTTTCCCAATTTGCTCCTTTCAGTAATCGACAGATTAAACAAGGTCTGTTTATGGGTGATATTTATTAGTTTTGGCATTCTTTTAATGTAGTGTAACGTTAGCACACCGAAACTTGCAACCCGATTGCCGAATCAAACTGATTAAGTCGCTTGCCTTTAAGTTACAAAAAAATCTTGTAACAACTTGAGCGCCACCTAATTAAAACCATTAGTAGAATATCTAGTCGAAGAACCAGGTGATTTAGAATAGCTCGCTGAAAGTAAATCAGGTAAGGAGAGACAAAAGCATAAAACAGAGAAATCACGTAAGATATAATCGCATTAAGTTTGAATCACTAACTCTAAACGCATCAAAGTAACAATAAAGTGATAACATACAACATATAAACTAACATCGTAGTTTGTCAAATAATGTTGCCAAAATTGGTACTAAATATGCTGAGAAAAAAATTACGCAAGTATGACTTACCTAACTGCCTTGGAGTATAAGTATCTTTGAACTTGAATGCATTTTATTAAAATAAAGTTTAGTTTGCTGAATGTGAGCTCACGGTCATAGCTACATAAAGCGGCTTAATAAACGGACAAGCTAAAAACGAATAAACACAGTGATATGATTCTGATTATAAGTGACTTTCGGCTTAAACCGCGTCGTAGTTAAACACCTAGACTTTTTAAATTTGGTCCTAGTTTCTCCTTGAGAGTAGGTTTGATCCTAATTTCCCCTTGAAAGCTATCTCTCAAAGAGAGCCTAGGACCAAACCTTAAAAGTCTGGGTGTTTAACTACGACGTGGTCTAAGTCGAAAGTCGTTTATAATCAGAACCAAAGTAATCGCGAAAGCTTAAGATTGTATTAGGAGGACCGGAAAGTAATGTCGTTTTTGCACATGTCGACATTCGATAATCGTTCGTCAGTTTATTTTGTATTTCGAACACGTGCACAGGTTATTTTTATATTAGTGTGACTTGTTCACTTCTAAATTATTTAAAATCAAATAGTTTTTTTTGCAAATTGG
Source organism: Aquatica leii (assembly GCA_035610365.1). Taxonomy (NCBI): domain Eukaryota; kingdom Metazoa; phylum Arthropoda; class Insecta; order Coleoptera; family Lampyridae; genus Aquatica; species Aquatica leii. The sequence goes on along the minus strand of CM069435.1, from coordinate 43,771,795 downwards.
GGTGAAATGGCGTGCGAAATACAGGAAGTGCATATTCGTCATTGTATGCTTTTTGAATTTCGCAAGAGTAGTAACGCAACAGTTGCGACTAAGAACATTAGAGATGTTCACCCAGATTCATTAGATGTTCACAAATGCCAAAGATGGTTTTTCAAGTTTAGATCTGGGAATTTTGATCTTTCTGACGCCCATCGAACAGGAAGACCAATGTCATTAGACAACGACGTTCTAAGGGCAGAAGTTGAAGCAAATCCATGCCAAACCATCAAAGAATTGTCGAACACCCTTAACCAACCTTGGTCGACCATCCAGAAACATTTGTACCAGATAGGAAAAATCAGCAGAGCAGGTGTTTGGGTCCCCCATAACTTGTCAGAGCAAAAAAAAGGCAACAGGTTAACCACGTGCAATGCATTGATTCAACGGCATCATGCAGAACCGTTTTTTGATCGTTTGGTCACTGGAGATAAAAAATGGGTGCTATACGACAATCCAAAACGCAAAAGGCCGTAGCTCTCCCCAAATAAACCAGCACGCAGTACTGCAAAGCCGGGATTACACCCCAAGAAGGCGCTTCTGTGTGTTTGGTGGAGCATCCGCAGAATCGTCCACCTTAAAGTGCTTGATCCTGGACAAACTATTAATGCGGACCTTTATTGTCAACAATTGGATCGAGTAAACCAAGCCAAGCAGAAAAGGTGTCATTCTTCAACATGACAATGTAAGGCCGCACTGTGCAAGACGGATGCTAGAAAAAATTAATGAATTGGGATGGGAGGTGCTGCCTCACCCTCCATATTCACCTGATATCGCACCTTCAGATTTTCATTTGTTCCGATCCCTACAGCACTTTCTAAGTGACAAAAAATTTCAAACTTTGAACGACTTAAAAAATGGCATCTCCAGATATTTTGATGACAAACCAATAGATTTGTTTCGGTCTGGTATAGAAAATTTGCCTATTAGATGGAAAAAGGTTGTGAAAAATGTGGGTGATTATATCATTGATTAAAAATAAATATTATAAAAAAATTATTCGTTTTAATTTAACGTAAAAATACGACATTACTTTCCGGCCCCCCTTATATACCATGATATAAGTCAACACTAAAAATCAAAGGTATTAAAACTACAACGGTATTTAACTACTACACCAAGAAAATTGTCTATTAGATCCCATACAAGAATGATTCATCGAGTATAAAAACACTGAAAGCGTTAAATCTAAAATCTCATCGACAATTATAGACACTTCGGACATCAGGACAAGTTGAACTTGAATTCAATCATAGGTTGTCGTAGAACTAATAGATCGTTAACATCATGTAGAAGCCGGACTGTGGTGTAATTTTGATCACTATCAGTAACAGCAACACGCTTATTAAATAGATAAATTTTGGTAAATGAAGCGGTTAAATGAATTAATTTTTGACTCTCTTTTTCGCAAGATGTAAGCCACGTTACAGCCGATTTCCCCAAACGTTGCTAAAAAGGAGAAAGTTAGTAAAACTCATCACATGTTAATGGAACCGCCATTAAAATAAACTAAAAAGAAAGCTTTTGATCTGCAACCACTATGCATATGGACAGGAATCGTACAAAATATTCGTCAATGACTAATTAGTAAACCGAAATCACTTTCTACAAGAGAAAATGGAATGTTAACCACTAAAATAAATAGCAGATAAGTATTTAGTGTGAATTAAAAGTCGCGCGCACTAATAGATTGCAGCCACAATTTGAAAGTAAAAATGCTAAACCATCCGGGATATGAAGCGTATTTAGCGACTAAAATTAAAACTATCAAACAGTGACTAATAAAAATAGCAATATCGACAGCGCCATTTTCAAACTTTGTTGCTTATACGGTATTTTGTAGACAAAATAAATACAACCGTAACAACTTAATTGACAATCCCGGTACTATGGCGAACACTTTACGGATCGCCTTTGCATTGCCTTTTCCACTACTTTTCTCCACTACGGATTCTTCTAGTTTTAATCTATTACGCATTCCTAGCAATAGTAATTCAAAGTTTTTGTTTTAAGTTTGATAACTCTGATGCATTTTTCATAAATGAAGTTTCAACATCGCTAGAAAAATCTGGCTCCCAACGTATATATGTATGTATGTATATGTATGTATATTAGGGTGGTCCTTATTTAGGCTTTGTCCGAATTTTTTTTCACGATAGTCCTAAATCGGTTCTAAATCTATTAAAAAAAATTCATGCCAAGTTATAGCTCTTAATTTTAATTTTAACCCGACCCCCCGACAGCCAAAGTTTTAAATGGAAATAACACGGGAAAAGTTCTGTTGATTTTTTGAAAATTTTTTTCATCATGAAATAATGAACAGATCATGTTGACCAATAACAATTCTTATAGCAAATTTAACGCTCTACAAAAAAGGTCTCTTATGATTTTTTGCTAACTCTAACGGTTTCTGAGTTATTTAAGGTCATAGTTGAAACTTAAGTCAATTTTACGATTTTTCTATTTCTACCGTCGTTTATTGATTTAAAAATGAAAAAAAGATAATAATTCATAACTTAGACGACTTTTTTAACCTTCACGCATGCTCTGAAAGAAAAGTATTATTTTATTAAAAAAATCGACTATCAAAATTTCAATAAATTAAAAAAAACACTTTTATTATTTTTTTTAACATCGACACTATTATGAAGTTATTACAGTTTTTTTTAGCGCATCAGGAAACATTTGACGATGGTTTTTAACCAACTGTAATACATATTTCATTTGTTTTTCATCCTTCGTGTATTAATATAAATCCTTTTTACATTTTTAAATCATTAAACGACGGTAGAAATAGAAAAATCGTAAAATTGACTTAAGCTTCAACTATGACCTTAAATAACTCAGAAGCCGTTAGAGTTAGCAAAAAATCATAAGAGACCTTTTTTATAGAGCGTTAAATTTGCTATAAAAATTGTCATTGGTCGACATTATCTGTTCATTATTTCATGATGAAAAAAAATTAAAAAAAATCAACAGAACTTTTCCCGTGTTATTTCCATTTAAAACTTTGGCTGTCGGGGGGGTCGGGTTAAAATTAAAATTAAGAGCTATAACTTGGCATACATTTTTTTTAATAGATTTAGAACCGATTTAGGACTATCGTGAAAAAAAATTCGGACAAACCCTAAATAAGGACCACCCTAATGTATATGTATATATTTTCTTCTCTCTTTGTTTCACATTATAAACCTATTTTTTTTTCTAGTATTTTTCTCTCATTACTGAAACACTCAAAATTTCTTCTCTCGTTACTAAGCATAATAGCTTGACTCCAAAACAGCATAGCTTTGTTAAAGATAAAAGCACAATTATATGGAATCTCGTCAGTCAATGCTTGGTACTCTGTTTGACCTTTCGAAAGCTTTTGATCGGGTTGTTACCAGGACTTTCTTGTAACTTAATTGCTGGCGACTAACTCAGTTGAATCGGAAAGCGTATAACGTATCTAAGATTAAAAAAGCGCCAAAAAGGTTAGAAACTAGAATGGAAAACGCCGTTTAATTCTATCCAAAGCTGAAAGCGAACAAATGACAACACACATGTTGTAACACAAATATATTTTTATTTTATCACAAAAAGTATGTAGGTATAAATCATAGACAATAATTGTTGATGCAAACTCTTTTGTGCGTGAATATTTAGAAATGAAAGCCTTGCCAGGCGCGTACGTTAGATGATTACCGTACTACAAGCACCGGAAAAATTGTTTTACTCCAGCTGACAGCTAATACTCTCGATGTAACAAAAAGTGGGCAAAACTTATACTGTACAAAACATTTTTAACATAACAGGGTTGACTCTTTGATTCTTTTAAACAAGGGAAACAAATGCGCTTTTGGAAGCCCTCCTTTGAGTGGTTTAAAATCATATCTTTTTGATAGGTTTTCCAGGGTTGGTTTTACTATTCCTTGTTGTGCTACTGTCTCTAATTTTTTGGCAGTTGGGAGTAGAGTCCCACAAAAAAATATATTATGTTACATATTATTTTTAACTATAAAAATAATTTTCTAAGCTTTGTAGAGCCCTTTTGTATTCTTCTAGTTCTTTATGCGGACGATCTTATTATTATGATAAAAAGTCTCACGTTTAATCGTCAAACAAAAGCTGCGGGTGCTGTGCGTAAAAAATCCTTGCCAATTGTACAAAATTTTCTTTTCTTACCTGGATCTGTATAACGAGTTTATGTTTATGTAGGTTTTTATTTATTTTTTATATAAAGCGTGTACCGACAATTAAATTGTAATCAAAATCGTACCTTTGAGACTTTCTCTATTCTTCTTCTCTATGATCTATTCTGCAGATACTATGTTGAACTTTATATCTGTGATAGTTAGATTGTTTTATTGCTTTACGCACATTTGAAGATTGTAAATCTGGGATATTTCTTTTTCTCTAGTGGAGACGTTCGTTTCCTGCTTCACGTAAGAAAAGGTCGCGCTAGAGCGTGGCTCATTCGAAGAATTCTAGATACTTACAATCCAACTCACGATCATGTGCGAAGAAGCCTAGCTAAAAGGTAAGCTAAATATCTATTTATATTTTTTTTCATCTCCCCAATTTGTGCATTACATGTATAGATTTAAATCCTAATTGATATGATTATTTCTATCTTCTTTTTATTATATTTTATTTAGCGTTAGTTTTATAACTCTAAAACGTTCGACATACCTATTTTCTACTTGAACATAAATAGCACCGTCAATAAATATATTATTTTTATAGAAAAGTCGTGTACTCAGCTATTATGTTTATGCACGGCTTTTAAAAAACCTTGCTTTTATTGGCGAGTTTTTAAGTAGTTTACTATGACTACTACTTAATGACCAGATATTAATCAAACTCCATTCCTACATATAGTACTGATGCAATTTTTCTAAAACAAACAATTTTTGGTTATGAACTAATCAAGTATCTCAAGTAAGCCTTGAATTTTTACACTTCCAATGATGTTTTTGCAAAACAAAAAGATTTTAACAATAATATTTTTATCATAAATTGGAATTTAGTATTTACTATTCCAACGAAAACAGTAATTGTATTCAGTCCAGCTCAAAAGTCATAGCTGCTTGAAAGAAATATTAATTAGTATATTAATATTTTTATAAAAGCTCATAAAAAAATTAATATATTGTTTAAAAGTCGTATAAAAGTGATTAAAAATAATAAATTTTTTTTCGAAAAAAAATATTTTTCACACAATTGACATTAACAATTCTTTTATATTTAAAACTAGCATTATAAAGACTGCTCCAGTTGCAAGAACCTGGCTGTCTACACGTCATTGCATTACATAGAACGTATCTAAAGCATTGATTTTTTTAAAATTGTAGTACTGTAATATTTTCTATTATTAAATAAGACTTTTATAATTTGTATGTATTTTAACCATTTATATACTGTTGAAAAGTAATACATTTGCGGTGAAACTACATTCTTAGATAATTTCTAAAAAAACTGTTGAAATCATCTTTTCACCTAAATTGCCATTTGCATCTGTTTTAGACATATTGCATATTTAGTAGATAAGAAAAGCACTTGCATCATCATAAATTTGTTACGACAAACAATAGGTTTATGTTACAAAAAAACTTACTTAGTAACCAAATTATTGATATGTATATATTTAGATTATTTAGTTTTTAAATATCTTGGAATTATGATACACGCAGCTGGATTCTAACTTATTCGTAAGTAATCTCCTTTGAAGATTTTAGTTTTATATCATTCAACAGTCCCTTTACACTGCGGTTTACTGTGATTACGTGTGGTTTTCAATACATATTATTTTGATAAGTATGTTACATCGCTAACAAAAATGCTGGTATTACATTAACTGCGCGAAAAATGATTGACGTTCCCAATTTGACGTGAGACGAGTTCTAACTAATTATAGCTGCTATATACAATTTCATAAATGCATATGCATAAGAATTGTTTTCAACTCAGTCGACTTTAGAAACAAAATTTACTTAAATTGATTTCGTATCAATTGCATTAAATAAACAGTCGTAGATAAAATATCGTATTTGATTAGCATATTAGGAGCTATCTATTACACTGTGATGATTGCAAACTTCATTCTCGTGTAATAATAGCTATCATCAATAGAATATTATGCTAAATAATATATTATTAAAAACACATAGTTAGAATTACTACTAAAAACAAATGTAGTGTTTTTCCTTTGCTATACTAAGTAATTGAATTTTAAAATAGCAGTGTAATTCGTAAGCTACGTCCTGGAATGTTTTTCTTACGGATTAAAACGTGTATAATTTCTAGGTTACACTCAGTACTGTTTACGCTAATATAAAGCAAAGTAATCCCAAGGTAATTTTCTATGTTGAGTATAATATCGATTTTATAATAATTTGTTTGTAGTATCTATAGAAATAAACTTGGGTTATATAATAATAGTATTTGTGTATTCTAAATATATCTAGTAGTAAACTAAAATGCGTTTAGAAAAATACTACACTAACACATAAACACAAACAAAGTTTAACTTATTAACAATTTTATAAAAATTACAAACTAATTTTTAGACTTTTAGTATTCCATACCACAATAAACTAAGCATTTATCTAATGCGATATTGTGCAAGATAAATTGAATTGAATGGATGTGACTTTTACTAATACTCTTTGTTATGGGTTTTATGAAAAAGTAACCTACATTAATCATTGATATAACTATACCAGTATAAGTTATATAACGAGTAAGCATGTAGCCAGCGTCGACTTTAAAAGCGTCATTAGCATTTTTTTTATCGCAGGAAAGATATATAACATATAAAATTTACGAATAAGATAAAAATTTATTAATTAACTGTTATGTAAATTGTTTCAACATAATTCTATTATCAAAATTATCTATGCGCATACTAAAGTGTAAAAGCGAGAGCGTAAAACATTGATAGAGCCGATAATTAAAACTAAATCTATACATTCAGCTTGATTTTTTGTTAAAATTAAAAATTTACATCAAACTTGGTAGTAACGTAATCCGACAGACCATAACCGAGACTGATTAAACGTTTTCATTTTAAATTAAAATGTTAACCACACAGTAACAAAAAAAAAACTTTAATGCACTACATTTTAAATTTTTGAGATTTAAATACATCTTGTTATAAGTTTTTTTTAATTTGATGTTTTAAAGTTGTTTTCTAAATAATCTTATAACAAGACGCTTATAAACTTTACAGTTATTCTGAGACAGAATTAAAGTCTCTTACATTACCTAAACATTTTTGTATACCAAAAAAAAATTAATGATGTTTACTGTTTCACCAGAAGGAAGTAACTGTAAGTAAAGTATTGTAGTTACAAATAATAGGTTTATAGTAGAAATTAGGTTTTCACCGATTATTTTTGTGTTATAGTTATTCATTCTATGGTGGTGAATTTCTCACAAACTGAGCTTTCAGAGCATGATACAAATTGATTGATGGCGCTCTGAAACTGCTTTTATAGACTATACAAATTTTGTCGATCGGAGGATCGACAAAATTTTATTTTCAAATATCCTGTAAAGGGAAACTACTACTAAATTTCGACCATTATAAATTAAATCAAGAAACTAAATTAAAATTCTAGTTAGAAGTGCAATCCCAAAAAATATATTATTCTAAAGATCAAAAAATCGGATCTAAAACATTACCCTGGGAAGGTTACATATTTTTAAATTGATTCATTAGGTTAAATTATATTTATTTAATTTTTTTTCTCAGAATTTTTTTTATCACTATTTTGCAACCAGGCCTGCGATGACTAAAAGCAAGTCTTTCGTATTTAAGTCTCTGCATGTTGCTGCTACCGTGAGTTGTCGGATATGTACACAACAAATGTTTGTCAAACTTCAAAATGCATTGACTAATGCTGTAATACAAAAGCAATAATGGCATAAGAAAAGTTAAAGTGTAAGTTTTGGTGATCCGATGTTCAAGGAAACGTTATTGCAACCAGCAAATGAATGTAACGATTTAAAAAAATGTTTTGTCATGGCATAAAGAGTAATTTTAAACCAAATTCTGACAAGTTTTCTGAATTCAGTAGTGATGACAATGTTAACATTATGTAAAAAATATTAGTGATAGTAATAATTCAAACATAAAAATAATAAAATTTTACGTATTATTTGGCGTACAAAAACAAATGGCTGCTGCACTAAAACAAGTTTTTCAGTTATTTCTGACTGAAGACTATCGTTTCAGCCAACTTAGAAGAAACACGTATTTACAATGAAAAATAAAAAGGTGAATTAACTATTCATGAATTTTATGCATTTTGTAGGTAACTTATTTATGCTGAAATTGACAAAACCTTTAAGGTTGTTGCAAACAAACTTTTTTAATAATAAATCTACTAATTTTATATACTTATAAAAGAAACCGGTACGCGAAAGAAGAAGGTGAGAGATTAAGGGAGAAGAGAGTAGGGGTAAGAGAGGAAATAATAAAAAGAAATAAAGACATAGAAAAACAGAAAAGATGGACAAGGATAAAAGAGGGCAAGTATAATGTGAATTATAAGAATATCAATGATAAAAGAGTGTCAAAATACCTAAAGGTTAAAGGGAATAAAAGGAAGAAAAAAATTCATGCAAGGTTAAGAAGTGGGAACGAAGAGTTAAAAAATAAATACTAGAAAAAAGAAAAAGGAAAAATGTGCAGACTATGTGGAGAAGAAACGAAGGACCTTTAACACATGAGAAATGAATGCAGGGATTTAAGAGAAAATGTTAACAAAGTAGAGAAAATCTTAGAAGAAAACGGAAAAGGAGCAGAGCGGATGGAATAAGTATGGAGAAGAAAAAAACAGTTAAGAGGAGAAGAAGAAAAATGAAATGTAAATAGCAATAGAATGTAATGTAATGTAAATGTAAAAAAGAGGGGGTAAAAGTGTAAATAGGAGAAACAAATAAAGTTAAACATACTAATTTTATATATCAAGCTATAATGTCAATTTCAATTTGATAAAATATAAAGATTTATCAGATTTAACAATAAAAGAACCTAAGAAACACGTTTAGAGATCATACTAGATACCAATGTAATAATTCACATACAACTTCTTTGCTTTAAAGCAGTGTGGTTTCCAAAGTGGTCTCTACGTAACTCTAGGGGTCCGCGCGTCATTCAAAAAGTCCGTAGAAAATTAAAATTGATTTGGGAGTTTATGAAGAACGTCAGAGAGTTTGCGTAAGGTTTAATATAAAATAAAGAAATTGTGACACATTTTTATTAATATGAAACTTAAAATAAATAATGAATAAATTATTAGCAATTTTTACATGCTAAGTAAAATATAAATATAGACAGGTGCATAAAATACAAGACAATAATAAAAAGCATTGCGGTGAATCAAGCCTATCCATACAGGTTAATAAAGTAGGCAATAGAGCCGATATCTGCACCACATAATCTATAATATGAACTGTAAAAGAGTGTTGCATCTAATTAACAACTTCATTCTGTGTTATGCGTGATGTGAAGTGCATACAACAAATTTTTCGTCTTGGACAGAAAGAAGTATAATTTTTGTATTGTCACGCAGATAGCGTATTTTCGTCACGTAAGTAATATTTGAATAAAATTGATATTTTTTTCAAATTAAATTTATTTAAGCAAAGTTACACTCTTGTCTAAGTTGATTAAAAAATATATATATTATAGTTATCAGTACAGTGATCCTTTAATATTCTTTAAGGATTCCTTTTTTATTAAATACTTTAGAAGGAATTGTAAGTTTTTTTAACACAGATGTGTTTCTAAAAAATATATTCTTAATGTATGTAAACGCAGTTTTATAGTTTAATAAAATGCACCGTAAAAGTTATAGCTCAGTATTTTATTTTTTTTATTTTGTTTACTTACGCGAATAATCAAATTCGCAAATGTTTGGAATTACTCTGTATTACTGTATTATTGTATTCTGCTGCTAATTAAATTTTAAATTATTTATTTTTCTTAAAAAATTAATTGGTATACAATGAGTACTAACAAAATATGTGAGATTTGCTTAAAATTTTATCCTTACACCCTCAAATAATTAATTCACGAGAGCGTTACATTGCAGCATTCCATTTAAATAAAAATATTATAATTAACAATGATTTGCTGCAAATTAAAATTTTGGTATATATATTTTCTTATATCTTTTTGAGTCATTTTATTTCAGATAACAGTATGAGTGAACCGAAGAAAAAATGCAGACAATACGGTGTGGAATATCTAAAATATAGCTTTATTCCGTCACCAAAAATAGTACTTTACTTATGTCTTCTATTTAAAAAAACGATGTTAAACGATTCATTGAAACATTTTTAACTTAACGAAAATTTAATAAAAATCCATAGTGACAAAGAGTAAGGATTTAACGTTTTTCATTCAATCAAAGAAAATGTTTAAAAACACCTTCATTGCAAAAACTCATAGGGACAACTTCTAAGAAAGATGACAATGGACTGCGTGCTTTTTATAATATTTATTTAATAATTGCGAAGCCCTGAAACCCATACACAATTAGTGAAGATCTTATTCTACCAGCTGTAAAGGTACGGTCTATCTACAACGTTTAGTCGAATTGAGTAAACGTAACGACTAATTGCGCTAATTAGTCATATGCACTTTGCGTTGTTTGGTCTATGTGTATGGACAAGTCGCGCTAAGACGACGCGTTTATCAATGGAATTGCTTTGAATGCAACTTAAGACTTAAAACGCCGGTGGCGTTTTAAAGTCGCAGCAGCAGTTGTAAATTCTGTGTGCTACTTGTGCTACTTGCTAATTAATAATAATTGCAAAAAGTAAAGGAAACAGATTGAGATTTTCAAAAGAAATGAACGAGAAATTAATACACGAAGAATCTATTCACTCGGCACTATACGACGCGAAAAATAAAATGCACAAGAATCAGAATATCAGAGATAACATATGGAACGAAGTTTTATGGTATGTACAGAAAAGTGGTAAGTATCTGATGCTTAAAATCAAATTTAAAGAAAACCAAAAATTTATTTGAATAAAATTATTTATTTCGTCTGTTTTGATTGTAATTGAAGATTTCAAAAAAAAGATGGAAAATTTTGAAGGATGTTTATTGGAAAAGGAAAAAAGAATATAAGCAAGAAACTGGATCATCGGCTAGACGGACTAGTAAATGGGAACATATTCTTTAGCTTTCTCAGAAACAACTGAAAGATTTAAAAAGTAAAACTTTTTTTATGTATTTTTTATACAATTGTTGACTTAAATGATTTGTTTTAGAACTTTAAACAACTCAAATGTGATTATAAATGAAGAAAATTTTCTACGAAGTCTAGAAGGAGAAGATAAAAATATGATCACACATAAAAATGACGAAAAACAAGAAAAGGTTACTCAAGAATTGCTAAAAAAACACTCAAGAAATGCAACAAAAATATACTTAAGAAATACAAGAAAAAGACTCTTGAGAAATGTCAGAAAATAACTCCAAAGGAACATAATCTGCAAAAATAGCAAATTTAAAACGATCCAGTGAAACATTGAAAACAGATTATCAGAAAAAGAGAAGAAAGACCACAACTAAAAAAAATTTTGATACTCTATCAAAACGAAGAGAAGATCGTACAAAATTAAGGACAAAGACTGAATCTGTGATTATTGAAATCTTTCTCTTAGGTGATTCTGCGTGCACCTCAACAAACTATGCAAGCAGCACGAAATCATATCAATATTGTATACGAGGGATAGAAAAGTTGCAATGAGCGTATAAAATATACGAAAAGTTTGACATAAAATGCCAAAAACATTTTCCGAAGTTCTACGCGCTTGGCTAAAGCGATAATTAAAAACTCGTTTCTGTAAGTTAAAACATTTTCTGTAAGTTTAAATGCTTCGTTTCTTAGAATTACATGAGGGAGTATGATATTGGTGCCAGGTAAAACGTCCTCTTCTGGCATAAATTCTTTACTCTGTATAACTTTTAGATGGACGATTTTTGATTCCACTATCACCTTGCTTTCCATAAGCACCAATATCGACTAATGTGAATTTATATCAGGCATCAACAATAGCTAACAGGACAAGACCTATATAATGAAAATACAGCAATTTAACAATTTTTACAATGTTGATAACCCACCTCGATGTTAGAGCAAGCATTTCAAAAGCAGAAATAGGACGTTTTACAAACGTAGAAGCCACTTTTTGAAAATGGTCAGATATACTGTATGTCTCAGTAAGTTGGAACCATATGGAAAACTTTTTTATTATTAACTTTAGGAAAAAAAGTTATTCTTTATAAAAAGTTCTGCATGTTCTAAAATCTAAAATACAATTATCAGATATTAAATTTTTTCAGTCGTATACGAGGTATTTCAGAAAATATTAATTTTGCTCAAGAATAAAGTACCCTTATTTTTGACAATATAGAAAAATGTTATTGAAAAAAGTTGATCAGAACTAAAAACTACCTTTAAATATGCAATTACAAACAATTACATTGAAAAAATTATTTTTTTTTTTTGTCTGCAATATCAAAGCAAAATTAACTCTAGTTCCGTGAAATCTAGGATGCTCTGATAAACAAATGATTTGTTTATAGCAACAAATGTTTGACAGTGATATTAAACGCTTTAGAATTTATGCATAAAATGGTGTTAACTCGTGAAGAAAAAATAGAAATTGTGTTGATTGTGGGAGAAAATTATAAAACACATAGAGAAGCAGCCATTATTTTTAATGAAAGACATCCCAATAAAAACATTATTCATTCAACTGTTACAAAAATAGTAAACAAATTTAAGACTACTGAAGTATACAAAATAATTATAATAGGAAACACCAAATGCTAGTTGCCGATGAGAATACGCAGATGGAAGTAATGCTGTCTGTGATAGAACATCCAAAACTGTCACTTCGCAAAAGGACATCGTTGATGCAACAAACTGTAAGTAAAGATACAGTGGCAAGAATTCTGAAATTAAATAAATTCAAGCCATTCAGACCACAATTCATTCACATTGAAAGAAAGGGATTTTGATAGGCGCTTTGATTTTTGCTGTCTAGTCCAAGGGAAGTTAGAAGAGGACCCTTTTTACAAGGCATATCATTTTTTCCGATGAATCAACGTTTTCATCAAATGGAACTGTCTCGTCACAACATTGTCGCTGGTGGTCTGACAATAATCCAAATTTCACTATAAAGTCTCGTGACCAATATTCATTTAAGACGAACGTGTGGTGTGGAATTTATAAGAACAGATTAATTGGACCTTTCTTTTTTCACCAATCTATGAACGCCGAACGTTATTTACAGTTTTTGCAAATTTACATCAATGATTTCATGGACGAACTACCCCTACAAGAACGTCAATGTGTTTATTTCCATCAAGACGGTGCCCCATGCCACAGTACATTGAATGTTAGGGAATATCTTGAAAATTTGTTCAATGGAAAAGTTATTCACCGATATTCTGAAATTTTTTTGCCTGCTAGATCCCCTGACCTAACCCCCCTTGATTACTTCTTATGGGGTTACTTGAAACAAAAAGTTTACAAGAAAGCGCCGTTTCAAGATGTTAATCATTTGGAGAGGGTAATTTTAGAAACTTGCCAGGAAATTTCTAAACAAGTGATAAGGAACGTCTTACGAGAATTTGCTAATAGAACGAATACATGTATGGAACGAGAAGGTGGATATGTCGAGGCATTAGTAGAATAAGGAAAAAATAATTTTGTATTAATTTATTTTCAGTAAATATTAATATTATGTTAGTTACACGACTTAGTATTTAATTTAATTTAATGAAAAGATTGTTTTCTTATTACTTCCAGTACTTCCTTGTACATCCAGTAAATTTGTTTACTATTTTTGTAACAGTTGAATGATTATTATTTTTATTGGGATGTCTTTCATTAAAATTATCAGAGCATCCTAGATTTCACGGAACTAGAGTTAATTTTGCTTTGATATTGCAGACAAAAAGAAAAAATAATTTTTTCAATGTAATTGTTTGTAATTGCATATTTAAAGGTAGTTTTTAGTTCTGATCCAACTTTTTTTAATAACATTTTTCTATATTGTCAAAAATAAGGGTACTTTATTCTTGAGCAAAATTAATATTTTCTGAAATACCTCGTATACGACTGAAAAAATTTAATATCTGATAATTGTATTTTAGATTTTAGAACATGCAGAACTTTTTATAAAGAATAACTTTTTTTCCTAAAGTTAATAATAAAAAAGTTTTACATATGGTTCCAACTTACTGAGACATATTGTATAAGCGAGTACATCAACAAACTGATTTTTGGAAAACCTAAAGTTTATATAGTTTATAGTTTAGAAATCAATGTGACAACTGATATCTACATACACATGTAAAAAGCAAAGTAAGCATTAGCTTTTTTTAAATTTACCTAATAACAGCAACTAGCAAAAGAACTGGTATTACTCTGTATGAAAAAATGATTAATCCTAACATACTATGAGAACGATTTTACATGTATAAAAATATTTTTCTTTTTTAATATAATACCCCAAACGCTCAATAAATTTTTTCTACCGACGGCCACGTTGCAATAAAAATAATACGTCGCAGAAAACAATTTTTTTTACCTGCCGACTTCATGACCATGATTTTCTTTGACGCTGAGCAACTCAGTTCTGTCTATTGCTTAGACTTAAGTTTTATTTTTGGAATATAACAATGAATTCACATGTTGTCAGTTTAGACATTCTCTGACAGTTTCAGTAGCACACGTTTTGCGAAACAGTTTTAGAGCTTCTCGGTCGGTGTTCATCTTGAACACTCTTACGACATTGTTTGAACTGAGCTATCTACATTTTTCATTATTACGTAGAAGGAACATTAATTTTTGTGATGCTTATACTATTTTGTGAACAATAAAAGCGTTTTTTCTTTGATCTTATGACATCTTAATAAACGTCAAAATAACGTTTTTATTATTTTTGAGTCACCTACCTGAAAATTTTTTATTCAAACTAGTTGACTGTCCAAGCGTTATCAGGTTAGTTATCTTGTATTTACCGTTCTAGAACGGTAAATAAATCACTTACCGACAAGTTGCGTCCTAACAATTAGTAAATCAAATATAACGTCTTTAACTAAGAAAAAAATGATCTAGTAGTGCAAAAATATACTTTATACACACAAAAACCAACCAAATACGTTTTAAATAAATACAGCTTAACAAGAACATTATATCAGAGTAGATTAAGTAAAAAAATAATTTCCAACTCAATAGCAAAAAACAAAAATGTCGAACAAATGTGAGATAAGATAAAAACCAACATAATAAAAATGTGGTCGGACACAGAAAAATGAAAACTTCTCAATAAAATTGGGAAGTTAGAGCATCAAAAGTGGGAAGGCCTTGAGATACCTGGGTGTGTGGATCAGAGAGAACAGTAGAGTAACTAAGCACGTAAGACGTGTATGCGGAAAAATCTACGAAGAGTTTGGTTTGACTTATTCCCAGCGTGGGAGAACCAAGCTTCAAACGGAGAAGAATGTATAGGGGGCTCCTATTCAGAAACCCAGAATGGGGTTAAAGCACCACCTGGATATGTTAGATAAGAAGCAAAAAGAAGGTTGTCCTGAGAATGATTACGGTTTATAAGACAGTGTCGATCCTGGTGATGATTAAGATACCGCTCATTAAAAAGAGTATAAGGAAGAAGGTACGCAATTTTAAACATCATCCATCTTTAGATAAGATGATGGAGGAGTAGCAGAAAAGATGGGATAAAGCAAGAGTTGGCAAGTAGACGGACGGGTTAATTAGCAGAATAGATGAGTGGATGAAATGGTAAGCGACACGTGGATTTTGGTTTCTAAGAGAGTTTTTGAAGCTCAGTAATTGAGAAAATCATATAAATATGCGTTCTTATGAATTAATTGTATATACATTCTATTGCATGCATTGTAGAGGAATGTAAACTTTACAAAACTTTAAATGCATATTACTCACTAAGCCTGCCTTCTATATTATTTTGTAAAGAAATTTTTTAAAAAAATTGCTATAACGTGCACTCAATCACTTCAATTTAACCAGCATAAATAACCTGTTAATAACAATCATAACAACAAAAATATCAAATAGAATAGAAATAAGTAAAGAACAACAAAGGAATACAGAATAGATCAACAGTGGACGTAATCTTTATCCTAAAACAAATGATTTAAAAATCTTTTGAATTAAAAAACTTCTGTTTCTCTGCTTAATAGATCTCAAAAAAAAAGAAAAATTTGACAGAGTACAAATAGGCAACGTCATGGATATAATCTGGAAAGACAAAGCACCTCTATCTTACATTGATGTAATAAAAAAGCTCAATAATAATAATAAAATTAAGATCAAAACATTATAAGGATTTACCAAACATGTACCAGTACCAACGGAAATCAGGGCAATAGTTTGAGCCTAATCTAAACCTCATTATAGATAAAATAATGAACACTGTAAAACAGGTTGCTAAAAAATACAAAATGGAACAAAAATCGTTAAGCATACAATTTTGAAAGCTGAGGACAAGGACGATCTGTATTAATAGTCATAATAGTTAAGATAACGAGTTCCAAGAACTTACAACAAAAATTCCAAACCCAAATAAATAAAGCCTAAAGAATTTCTGAAAAAAATATCTGAAAAAGCTTTCCTAAAAACAGCGCAAAAGCTAGACATCTGTTTCCTAAGAGACTGAACAAGATTTAAAAGAATAAACAACAAAACTACGTCTTAAGAAAATAGAAAAAAGAAGTTAATACGTGAATCACAGTTATTACGCCAAAATACTAATGCAGTACGCAGTGCAACATACTGTAAACTCAAATAATAATATTGAGTAGGATAATAAAAAATTATACAAAGAGAAGCCAGAACTATGGAAAGCCACGTTTTCTCTTTGTTTTCTCAATATTGTCTTTTTCTCTAAAAACCGTAACAATTATGAAAGGTGCGGCACTAGCAATACGTTTTCTTTTCAGAGGCATTTTAAATACATTTAGTTGGAACGATAACAAATGTTCGCAAACGTGCTGTTGATTGCAAACATTTGGCTAGTAGAGACAAAATGCATACATTTCTAAGCATTTGCAAATGTTTGCAAACGTTAAAATAATTTTTTGATGAATACACATCTTAATCATATCATAATTCACAAATGAGATATTATGTTATCACCGGTGTTTTCAATTCTATAAGGTTTTTAATAGTTTTAAGGCGTTTTATACAAATTAAGATGTCTAAATTAACTGTATCAGTTTTATGTAATACGTGGATTAAAACGTATAACACTAACAGTGAAATTTATGCAAGTGATGAGAAAATAATATTTTTTCTACGACTAACAGATAATACAACAAAGTATATGTTTATTTGCGAATAGGCAACATTGTGCATTGTGTTTGAACAATTTTATTTCCGTACAGGTCAAAATCATTTCCGTACAGGTCATAGTTATTATCGTACATAATAATGAATTATAAAACGATTATTTAAAAGATTTGTACAAATATTACGTTCATCACAACTATAAAATTTGAAAACGAAATCATTTATGACTTTGTGGATGCTATTGCAACGGTATGTCTAGAGGCGTAGACGTAGAAAGTAAAAAGTGTTTGATTTGTAAATTAAATATTTTAGGTTATGTTTGTACACGTTGGTTTAGTCTTGACTGTTTTGAGTTAATAATGTTGGAAAATTGTGTTACATGGGTTTTACAGGGTATCTTTAGGGTTAAAAATAAAATCGGAACAAGTTTAATGTTAACTCAATACCCAAATTTTAACTGTTACAAATACAACAAAATCTTATTGAAAAAACATGTGACATAAGAAGAAATAGTACAATTGTTATGACTTATTACTAACGATGAATTTACACATAAACAATTCGTTTTTACAAGAATCAATTGAACATAGTGCAAGCGTCTACAAAAGGGTTACTACATTTAAGTTCAAGGATGTCAAGGATGGTTTTATGAGTAAACCTTCGGGTAGATGGATACACTCTAATAAATTAATATCAAAAGATGGTATTAGTTGTGCGATTCGATACATACGATGTTTAGAAATTAAAGTTTCTATGAAACAATTTGATTTTACAACACACTCAACTGTAGCAAAACTTTGCATCAGTCAAGTATGCGAAGCCGCAAGATTAAAGACTATCGATAAAAAAAGAAAAATTGATTAGAAAGTATTACGCCTAATTTCTGAACAGTTTAAAAAGGATTACGCTGGCACAAACGTTTATCTGAATATTTCAAGCTCTAGTTTAACTCTTCTGGAAGCGATACGGACACTCTGGATTTTGTAGCACCACTTCCAGTTTTTGCATTAGCTGCAATAGTACCACTATTGACTATATTTTAGAAAAACTAAGTTCAAGGTCATTAGAATAAAAAAGAACACTTAATTTGTAACGTCACTACTTGTTTGCTTGTAGATTTTTCTTTTGATGGGAAAGAAAAGTCAACAGTAATTTTTTCGGACTTTTGCAGTGTTGTAAGAATCAGCTGTTTATAAATTGTACAACAGTTACTGAAACTTGCTCAAATTAACTTAAAAAAGTTAGTATTTATCAACATCAATCAGTTTCTTAAACTGCATGACAACTCAAAAAAGACTAATTATCTTTTGGCATTCATCAATAGTTTTAAGATACTAAGATGTGTCTTCCGAACATGCCTGATATCTGTACATTATTATTTATGCTTATTTTAATGCAGTTTTTATAAGTGGTTATGTACACTTTTACTCTGTATTACATTATAATTTTATAAAAACATTCTATTTGCAGTGCCACTATCTTGTATAAAATTTAATCATAAACACTTTGTACTTACGTTATAATAAAATGCACAACATAAATATTACAAAAACAATCAATTGTTGCAAATACAAATCATTGCTTGATACATTAAAAAATTACACATTTAAAAGTAATTATAAGCAAAAACACTTAATCACCGTTATCTTCCTTTCTGTAATTGACTTCTTGTTTTCTTTTACGGTATCATTTGCTAAAGTAACAAGTTTGCTGAGCTACAATACATTTGCTTTGTTGAATTTTTTTTATTGCAATGTTTCTTATATTTAAACGAATTTCCCAGTACATTTTTGTATCATTTTAGATTTATTGAGATAATTAATTTTATCTTGCATTTTCTAAACGTAAAAGCTTACATACCTACATGGTATTTGTCGGAAGAACTTGACGACATTGTTAACGATTTATGCTTCCGCATAAATAGATTTCTTAATTGATATTTTTTAAACTGATCCAGCTCATCTATATTAACTTTTGCTTGAAATTTAATTAAAATTGCTTGTATTTAAAGCATGTAAATTATACATACAATTTTTCTAAAAGTAAATAGCTAAAAGTCAAATAATAGATACACTTATAACTTGTAAAATAAACGCCAAGAATGTTTAGTTAAACTAGATTGCCAACTCTGTCTTCAAAAGTGAGGCAAGCTGATGTCATAGGCGGCCATCTTTGACTACGGCAAAACGAACGTAGTTTTCAATGTGGCTTACGAAAAACGTTGTTTTTTTTTAAAGTTTATTGATTTCTCATTGACTTTGTTAAATATTTGCTTTCCATACACAAAATTTAAAAACATTAAATACTTCAAATTATAGAATTTTAATGGATTGTGCAAATAAATTTACATTAAACTATTATTGCTGCTTTAAATTGCAAAAATGCAGTTATATGTGATCTATAAATCACATTTAGTTTTAGCTGTAGTTTTGGTACATATAGACAATTTTACACAAAATTCATAATAAATCTTGTCAGTAAAAGACATTAATTAAGCAAAAAAATATTGTTTTTAAATTCATAAATGTGATCATACAATTTTTGAGGTTTGTAATTGCAACAGATAATTTATTATAATATTAATAAAGATAGTAATCAAGATTGTCATGTATTTTATTTTACCAATTAGATTTAAAGATCCATAAGCACAACACGAATCAAGCATGTTTAATTATTTGACTCACTAACTCTAAGAATATTTAACAAAGTCAATAAGAAATAAATGAGCTCAAAAAAAGCAACTTTTTCCGTATGCGACAATGATATCTTCGTTTGTTTTGCCCTAGTCAAAATGGGCCGCTGTGACTTACCTTAATTTCGGTTCGACCGGATTGTTAGCTTTCTAGGTGATTAGATTATATAACATCCTTGATAAACGCTGACAAATTGACATAAAATAAATACAAAGTTTTGGCAGAATTTTTTAATTGCCATTTTAGGTATTACTACAACACAAATTTTTAAATTATTTATTTTCCGCGGCATTTGTTCTCGTAAAAAGTGTAATTTGACTTTGCTTAATAATTAAAAATAGTTGTAGAAAAAGTATACTGTATAATTCGTAAAGAATATATATTGCCACTCGTATGAATTGCCAGCTTCGTCTTCGGCTCGTCTGCAAATTTTTATACTATTTGGCAATGGCAACTATTCATTACTATACAATATACTATTTTATGTACTGTAAAAAACTAGTTAGTACATCCGCAAGACTTTACTTGTCTCACGATAAATTTAGTACGCTATCAATTCATTTTCTTAATTTATGCATAAGTGGATAATAACATAAACATTTCTGGAGACACAGTGTCGATGTAAAACATTCTTTTAAAAACATGTACTGATTGACCAAAAACTTAATTTTATGCCAGAACACTTAAGTATTGTATATAGCTATACATTACAATCAGAACTGTATTTTACAACATTATAATGTTTTTATTGTTTTTTCTTTTCATTTATATCTTTTCTATTTTCATTTATACGAGTACAAAACAAATATACCAACTGCTTTTATTTATACTGCAACTTTTCTGGTTTTTAATGCAATTTTAAAAAACTCTATAATATGCAATTTATGGTGCAATTTTTGTAGATTTTTACTGCAACAGCTTCTGCTCTTTAATTATTATATTTTATATTGATTGACTTGACAAAATTAGGTTTTAAACTTCTTGTAAGTTGTCGACAAACTCTAATTAATCAAAATAGTTATCTAAAAGCTCTGGAATTTAATTACCATCTATTGATTAACGCACTAAAGAAAATGCAAAAAAGAACGTCATGAAATACTATACGTTGCAAAAGTATATGACTCAAACATGCAAATGATGAAGATGTATTACAAAATGTAATCCCTTTAAACGTCACATATCATTAACTCCTGCATTGAATCGACCGGACTTTGAATTATGCGATACCATTTTATATTAAAATCCCCTACACAGTGGAAAATTTATAACGTGCCAATTTCAAAACGTGCTTAAAATCACTTCTACACTAATAGCAGGAAATTATATTATTTTGATATTAACCAAAAATTTAGTCACGCAAGTAATTTTACACCAACGACAGAATCAATGTTACACCCTTTTCGCTAATACGCAAAACTTAATTTCACTAAATCTACAAAATTATATTGGAAATTGCGAATTTAATTTTCACTCTTTGCATGTAAACATTCCTTTTTAATTTAATTAAAAATTCGTTCGTTAATTTTCTTTGGTTTCGCGTTAAAATCAAATACTCTCAAATTCCCAATTCTTCTTTTCCTTGCTCTAATTTAGCAACCTTTAATTATCGCGGCCACTTTTTTGCAGTTAATAAATTTTGAACGTCAATAAAATTTTTATTACATTTTTCATGTTAGAACGATGCAATAAAAGTATTCTTTTATTGAAGTCGGCGTTGCTGAAGATTATTTGTACACTGTTAATTAAATTTTGTGAATTATATGTCCGGTAAAATACGAGGTTAGTATGAGCATAAAAAATAATTTTTACAGTTTATATGGAGAGATAAAAACTAATATTCATAATTTTTACCAAATACAAGACGCAAACCAAAATTTTATTATCTAAGTTGAATTTTTACTGTTACAAATTGTAATTACTGGAAAATATTAAATAAAAGGTGTTTATGAAGTATGACCAAATTTAGAACTTACATTAAGGGCCACTTGTACAAAATCATGGTTTAACTTAACTTCGTTGTTAAGAGTAACAAAAACATTTTTTAAGTTTTGTATTGAAAATTGGTTGTTTGATCTATTTTAAGAACCTAAACTAACATTTAATAAGAAGAAAAAATATATTAGTTTATCTATTTTCTGTTTTTGTATTTAAAGATACCTAAATCTAATTGACAAGAATTTAGATATCAAGATATACCAAATTTTTTTATTTTAAGATTTTTTTAAAATTTACTTTAAACACTAGAATCTGAATGATTATTCACTATCGAAAACTAATGTCAAAATTATTTCGCACTATAATTTACAAACTTTCAAATAATATTGTAGAAAACTTATAGTTTTCAAGTCAATAAAAACTTGAATTGTTTTTATAAAAGTACGACAGTACCTACTGTTAAAATAAAATGTTTAATTAAAAAAAAAAACGAAAAAAAAGTTCTTATTGAAATTTAAATTACACACAAATAAATCAATAAATATGAACAAAGTTTGTCAATATTAATACAATTTTCTATTCTGGATAATTCTCGTGTTGTCGTTATTACACAAGTTAAGCTTTCATCACACGTCACAGTGGACTTTTTCAGAACAAACTTTGTTCCAGGTTCTGAAGATATCTACTATGACATGTGACGAAGCGCTATTAAACGCGTTTATTAAGATAAGTGCATTGATGTCTGTTTTGCTCTAGAATTCTACTTTTCTATATCTATTAAAAGTTTTGTAATAATAAGGTTTTAAAACATTTTTGCTATTATGTTTAATTAATTTTATTTTTATAAAAACATGCTTGATTTTAGCAATTTATTAAAAAAAATAACAAAGTACTTTTTTATTATGTCTCTTATAACTTCAGGAGATAAATTGTCTGAGCCTAAAGTTTTATTGTTATAATTTTATTTACTACTACTCTTCTTATGCAAATTTTATGATCTGGTATTTTTTTCTTTGTTTCTGTTAATCGTACTTCTTTATTCCGGCGCGGTGGTTCTTCAAAGAAGTCTGTGTTTAAATACTTTTTCTCTCATTTCATTTTGTGTGTTATAAAACTTCTTTTGTTTTCTCTCTTTTTATTTGAATTTTTTCAAACTATTAGTATAATGTTTCACATATTATTTTTGGTGTGCTATTTTTATAAACTTCGTGTAGTAAGTTTGCAAGCTTTGGTACGGCTAGTTTAATTTTTTTTCTTTCATTTTGTTTATCTTATATGTTATATACAATATATATTCAGAAGTCAATATAGATTGAAAACAAATATACCAAGGACAAACAAGTAAGAAAAAAATGGTAGAAGATGTAATTCAAAAAATATAAATTGACTAAGCATATGGAAAAGACCGCATAGCTCCGAAAATGCTAAAGAGCTTGATCCAAGAAGAAATAGACTGGAAATATTTGTAAACAAACATGGAAAGAAACAAATCTCAAGAAACTGGAAAAACATCCTTATAATACCAAAGAAAAGAATACAGACGCAGTGCAAAAACTACAGACTAATGTGCCTGGTCCAAAGTAACAACAAAATTTACACAAAAATATTAAAAAGGAGCTTAAGAAATCAAATAGAACTGAGTAGTAGTAGGAGACTAACAAACATCATTTATACCAAATAAACAAAAAATGGCAATATATACACAATCAAAAACATAATAGAAAAAAAAATTAAAGAAGAAAAACTGTATCTTAGGTTTGTTGACCTGAAAGTTGATTTTAATACAGTAGACAAAAGAGAAATTTGAAAAACGCTTTCAAATTAAGAAACGAATTAAGCAAAGCAGCAACTTAAGTTTTTTGTTTTTTATAGTTATAATAGATAAAATAACCAAACAAATAAAAAATAATGCAATCAGTAATAGCATACAAGAACCTAGAAGCAATAAAACTAAGTAACCTCCAGTACGCAGATGCCGTAATATTAATATCAAACACCAAGAATAAAATGCAATAGCTAGTAAACGCGTAGGCTGAAGAAATACAGAACATAAAAATGGAAGTAAACTAAAAACTATGATTGTAAATAAAAAACAAAAAAGTTTAAAAAAGAAAGAAAGACAGAAGAGTTTTTTCATAGTTTTTTATGTTCCTCGGCTAGTTTGCTGCAAGTTATTTCTTTTCCGATTTCTTAGGCAATTCAAAAACCGGTTCAGATCTGATATATGTCCCCTGTTGTGGCTTTTTTAACTAGCGCGTCCGCCATTAAGTTTCCTTTACAATCTAGTCTTTTGGTATTTAGATGAACTGCACTTGTTTGGATTTTATTACTGGCGAACGTAATCGAATCGAAATCTGAAATTTGCGTGTGATTTCAAGTAGATAATGTTTTTGACGCACCAGTCAATAGCAGTAACGAGATTGAAAAACGGACGCGTATTTACCCAAAGTCAGCAAAAATTGCTTCTTTTTATGTCTGCCTCTATATATTTGTGCATCGGTACCGTTCCAATTTTTGGCCCTATCTGTGTACCAGATAGTTCCTTTAACCGCGCTAAAGTAAGTGTTTTTTGTCCACTCGTCTCCTGACGGTATTATTACTTAAAATTTGTTTAAAATGTGATAATCTTTCGTAAAGTCGGATCTCATAGTTAAGGTAGTTTTTTCACACAGCACCTTGTATATGCCCGGTTTGTTTTTTTATGGTAATTGACGTGTGTGCTGCTTGTTATGTTTCCATCATTACACCGCGGTGTAATGGTCGAAATGAAAGTAGTCCTTGCACGGCTGTTTTTTGGTGTGATTCTCATCGTTCCTGTTATCAGCAAACATGCCATTCTCTTTGCTTTGCTTGAAAGTTATGATTTTCAGGATTGTCAGCCAATTTGGCTCTTACAGTGATTCCATACAAAGCAGCTGTTACTTTTCAATTCCTGGGCATTGAGTTGACCCAGTTTTGCACTAGAGGAATGAGATTTTTTCCATGGCTCTTGCAATTGAGTTAAAGATAGTATTGTCAAATGCTCTTTTAATATCTAGAAAAGCATCTAATGCAATATCATTTTATTGGATTGCATTTTTGCGTCCGCTTACTGTTGGTGAATTGCTAGCTTGCAATGTTTTTCGGATTGGTAAGCATACTAATTTCGGTGCAAAGGTGAAACCTTTAGTGCTTCGTCCTGTATATAGCTGTTGACTACTTGTTTAAGTAATTTTAACATGAAGGAAGTCAAGCTGACCGGTCTGTAAAATTTTGCGGGGATGTACGTAGATTTTTCTGGCTTTGATATAAATACCACCTTGACAATCCGCCAGCTGTTTAGCATATGTGAAAGTGCTAATTTTGATAATTTTGCATACTAGATTTTGCAGAGCAGCAAATTCTTTTTGCAGCATGATGGGATATTTTCCACCGGCTCCTAGAGATTGAAAAAGTTTAAACGTATTGATTCACCATTCTAAGTTTTAAAACAAAAATTAATTATTTTTAAAGGTAATTTCTAGTTCTTTTTGGGTGTCCGTTAGTACTTCTAAGTTCTGGTGCTTATTAACTTCAGTTAACGAAGAACCCAAAAAGTGTTTTTGCAATAGTTGCAGAGGATCGAGTCTGTAAATTTATCGTTCCCGGTCAGCATAGAACCGAGTTTTCAGTGCAGTTCTTGCTCAAAGCTTTTTAAAGGCAAGAATTTATAGGTTCGTTTTCTACGTCCTTACAGTACTTTCTCCATAAGTATCTTTTTGGCATTTTAATAACATTGTTGTATGTTGTGAGATTGGTTCTGTTTTCATTCCAGTCTCCGTTCTTTATTTACTGTGTTAAATAGCTTTGTAAAGCGTGCCTTTGCTTTGTCTAGCTTCTTGTTCTATTAAGTTACTCTGTTGAGAGTTTGTTTGACCATTTTTGAGCAGGTTGCTTCAAATGCGGATTTTAATGAATTAATAATTAGTTATATTCCCAGTCGGTTTTCCTCGAGTTTCTATATACCATTACGAGTTTTTCGTCTGATACAATGTTGAATTGAATCTATCAGAAGATTTAATTGATACATGCCACATTTTTATCACTTTGCTCCCCTTTGGACTAGCAAGCGTAAGGTCAATAACGTTACTGCGCGTCAATTTAGAAACGTAAGCGCATCTTCGTTATTTATTACGTCTAAATTGAACAAAGACAATATCAATATTGTGTGTTACAATATAAGCACTGGGAGCCACTGAGGCTGTCCTGCAGTGATGTATATTTATCTGAACGACTTTAAGCATTAGATTTGCCGTCAGTGCGTTTTTTCCGACTCTGGATTTAGTTCCATTACCTCGTGGACATGGCTTCTAGCATTCGGTTCTATGCTGTCCTTTTTGGAATCGGTTAACTCCCAATGAGTGATCCTTAAAAAGGTGCAGTTGGTTGGCTAATGCTTCTACCTTCTCTTAGGATCTTATGTTCATAAATAAGACGTATTGGGTTCTTTTAGGGGCATAATAAATAAACTCAAAATGTTAAAAGCGCAAGACTAACAAAGTTGTTTTTTACATCAGTGACGTAGAGAAGGTAAAGGTCCTAAGTGTTCCAATAAAGTGATGCTTGCAAAAAAAAATCAGGCGAGAGCTTCAAAATATTTTAGTCTACGTATAAAGCAATACAAATATTCTAACCTGACCTCTGTTATAACGAAAATCTTGGTTACGTCACTGTTAAAATCAATTTTCTTAAATGTGCGTTAAATTACAAGCTTCCGATTATTAGCGCAAACTTAGCACTAGCACAAAGTAATACAAATTATAAAAATACGTGACCTATGGCTAAGAAATAAATTGTTTACATTTTCCTAGCGTCTTACAGTTAGTAATTTTATATTTGTCAGAGAAATACAAATAATGCACAATTTGAAACACATAAACACTAAACACTTAAAGAAATACGCTAGAACATGTAAAAATTGAATTAAGTGCGTCTGTATTTTTTATTTTATTAACGCTATTTTCAGTACTCATATAAGAAGTTTTTAGTAACAAAATCCAGCTTGCGTGACATTAAACTTATAGGGCTATATAATATAAAAGTTTCCTTAGAAATGTTTTCTTTGCAACCCTTTGCTTTGTTTTATATTTCTACAGGTAATATAACCGTACAGTAATTACTTTACATTCTATAAATTTACCTGACTCCTAAAGCAAATGGCACTTATGTGATTCATTAGATTATTTTGTCTTCTAGTTTTAATTAATGAATATATAAACTATTAATTTATAATATAATTTATTTATTTATTTTGCACAAAGTTTTCTTGTTTAACTTTTAATTTCATATCGATTTATTAAAATTTATACAGGTTTACGGTAATTTAGTTAATCGATTCATAAAATGCGTTGAATAATTTAAATAGTAAGTTTATTAAAAACGTTATTAATCAATTAATTAAAATTTTAACAGCAACGTTTTAGTAAATTAAATGCTAAAATATATTTTACAATTTTATTTTAGGAACGTAAAGATTTGTTACAAAAAATTAAAATGGTAAGTTTTAAAAGATAAATATACAAAAAATTACTACATTATAAAAGGTCGTAAAAACATGTACAAAAATCAACATTTATAATGACCCATTGTAAAGACAACTAACTATATAAGAACTCTTGTAAAAAAATTTACGTAACGTACACTACTTGTGTCTAGAACAGAATAAAGAAGGAACATACGTAAGTACAGTGTATTAATAAAAGTTTGTTTATTTAAGAATTCACTTTATTATTTAAGTTTTTTACAAAGTTCATCTGATACTGTATGTTGAATATCGTAATCTGTCTTACAGTAATTTTTATATAACTTTTAATACAACTTGTAGACAACTAAAAGAACAGCAAAAGTTCCATTGGAAGTAGTTGATTCTTCTACCAACATGTATTTTTTATTGAAAAGATAAAGGACATAGAACAAACAGGAAATGAACTACTAGATTCGAAATGGTGGTGGCACCAAATTGAATCTAATTTGCAGAAAATATAAAATATTCAAGAAAACTTTTTTAAAACATGCTCGGGGTAAAGTTCGCAAAGCTAGCAACAAAAATTGGAAATGGCAGAAATTTAGTACTGCCGAAAGATATCGAAACAGACCTTGTGCGACACATCATCAAACTGAAAGAATAGTTTTTGGAATTGACTATTTAAGACATAAAAAAGTTATCTTTTAACATTTTAGAAGCTAATTATTGTATTGGTTTAACATGATAAAAGTTTAGCGCTTAAAAGTGGTTCTACGTGTTTATGGTTAAAATTAAGCATAAGACAACCAGAAAATGTAAGCATCGCTAGATGTAAAGGTTTCAACAAAGACAACGTTTACAAATTTTTTGATTTGCTAGAAAAACCTGTTAAAAAGCATAAGTTTGATGGCATTCATGTAATTAACATAGATAAATCTGGATATTTTATGGTAAAAAAAATCCCCCAGAATTATAAGCAAACTAAAAAAAAAACAAACTGGAGCAGTAATTAGTGGAGAACGTAGGATCAACACTACATTCGTAATCTGTACCAGTGCTAATAAAAATTTTGTACCGCCAATAATCATTTTTAAGCGTAACCAAATGTCACCGTGTTCATCAAAGGGTGTTCTACTTGGGAACATTACCGAGGTATCAAACAGGTGATATACATTTAGTGCTTTTTATAAATATAAAATACATTTCATTAATTACGTTAAACCATCTATAGAAAATAAATTCCTACTGTTATTGGATGGTCAATTGGTAATGCTTCAACTTCCGGGCCACAATACTCATCATCTACAATCACACGATTTTATTTTTAGGGTCATGGAAACATTATTTATCAGCAAGCAATTGCTTAATGGTTAACAACAAATGTTGGTGAAAAAGTTACTCAGTTTTGAAGTTGCCGCATTGCTTAATGAAGCCAACGAAAAATCTGCCACTTTATTAAATGTTGCTAGCGGATTTCAAAAGAGTGGCATTTGGCCATTAGATAAAACTGTTTTGTTGAAATCTGATCTTACTCCAGATGAAATTATGCAAGACTGTTAATAATGTCGACAATGCTTTAACAGAAAATACTTTTTAAACCAAAAAAACCGAACAAACTTATAAAGACCAAAAAGAAAATAAAGAAAAACAAAAGACTAATAGAGTTGAAAATCTACAATTATTACATTCTTCTAGAATACTACTAGATGAGGTATTTCTTATTCCAAAAGAAGATAAAAGTTATCAAACCAGAATTTCTAAGAGAGCCCAAAAAACAGTAGTCAGTAGGTAACTTATAATCAAGATAATTGGCTTTGTTTTCTATGTTCAGAAAGTAACATTGAGGATATGATTCAATGTCAAAAGTGTTCTTAAATCTTATGCAGGTTAAAAAATTCGTGTTACTTTTATCTGCAATTTTTGCCATGATTAGACATTATTAGATGGAATTTCTATTATTTGCATGTTATCCTATTTTTATAATGTATTTTATTGCTTATTTTATAATTTAGTACCAAATACAATACTTTTTTTAAATTTATTTTTCTGAATTTAAGTTATGGTGCTTTTTGAAAAACAAGTGATATAAGCAACTGAGATCTTAAATTGCACTACTTGCAGATTTTCACTATTTTCACTATCAAAATTTGACCAATGCTACTTTGTCATTATGGTATACGTTTTAATATGCCGTAAAGATTTATCTATTGCTCGTATTTTATTTTTTTTTAAAAAGTACGAATATCTTAATAAAATGCAAAATATTATAAAGTGGCAACATTATCCTACAATATATAAGCTAGCCGTGACATTGCAGAACAAACAAGAGTACTTAATGTGTTTTTTAAAATGTGATTTTTTTGCTATAGAACTTGGCCATAATTTATGAAATGGAATTTTGATTGATATTTGCATCATTACAAATATTTCTTTCACTATGACAATTTAGTAGAATCGTGTTGGATTGTGAACTATTACAACCAATAGAAATAACAAATCGTTTAAAAGTATTTTTTTGACACATAAAATTTCCAAGGGCGTACGTACTAGATTATTGTTCAATCAAAAAGTTATGCAAAGCACAAGCAACCATTACTATTTTCTCAACATTGTTTGGTTCTAAATTAATTGTAAATTGAAAAAACTAAAGTGTGGCGCAAGTATCCCAATTTTTTTTTACAATGTGCTTGATTCGAGATAATTGGTAACTAAAAACCTTTTTTGGTTAAACCTAATAATTTTTGCCTAAATGACTTCAAAATATCAGTTCGAGAAGAAACTCGTTATCCGCAACGAATACATACGGAAAATTTTTGAAATTGTCAGTAATATCGTCAGGTCGAGAAATGTGTTTGCCCATATAATAATATAAACAAGATTTCGAATTTTCTGAGAAAATTATATCAACGTGTTAGCCATTGTTGGCACCGATGCAGTGTAGAAATTGCTATCTTTTTTCAACAAAGTTGGAATCTCCATTAATTTTTCTTCTAAGTTGGAAAACTAAAACAAAAACAGAAGAAGAAATGTTAAAATAATTAGGTTTTTTAGTATTTTATTAGTTTATTATAACAAAATTATGTTTTCAAAATCCGTTGACAATTCACTCCCTATTGAAGATGTTGTGAATGCTCATGCTCTACTCTACATCAACAAATGTGTTCAAAAAGTGTTATCAACACAACCAAAACTGCCAATAACCACAATAACCCGTTTCAAAAAACAAGAAAAGTGACGATAAAGCGTAATCATCAAAACATTCAAAGAACGACAAGATCTGTTAGGAAAAACTGTTGTAAAGTTGAGGGGTCTAGAACAATGAGAAGTCCTCATCGGTAAAAAAAAGAAGAGTGATGTGATATACTGTTTGATGCCAAAATGGGTTATCTAAGTGCATCGTAAACCTATCGTTATAGTTGATGCTGCCAAGTCAGAGTCTGATTATTACCTTATCTCTTACACCGTTTTTAATATAATGACGGAACGCACACTGATTCTTTTGTTAGGTTAAGACAACATTTATTTATTTTTCTCAATTTAATGCTAATTCATACAAGAAAATTAAAGCAGTTTGTTAATAAAAAAATTTTGTGTTCTAATTTCTTTTATTCTAGATAACGATATATAATTTTAAATTATAAAATACATACATAGGGGAAAAGTGGGTACATTCGGCTAGAGTGTACATTCGTCTTTTTTAAAAACGGCGCTAATTATTTGAAAATATCGGGTAATTTTAGTTACTGAATGTTAGTAATGACATACTTCATACTTCGCGTGAATGGCGCTATAAGGCACGTTTTAATGGCTCACAACAAAAGTTAAATTAAATGATTAAAGGTAAGGTTTTCAGCTGTAAATAACTAAACTAAAATTTTTAGTTTTCCATACCTGTCAATGTTATAAAAATGATTTACGTAGTTTTGTAGTGTTTGTAAATGTAGTGTAAGTGTTAAACAAAACCTTAAACTTAGTGGTTTCATTGTGTCTAGTAAAATATAAGATCTCACGTTAGGGGTTACTTTCGGCTATACTACATAGGGTACATTCGGCCAACAGCCGAAACTACCCCAGATGCTAAAAACGTATTAAAATAATTGTGTATTTACAAACTACAGTTTACTAAGAAACTGGAATTAACGCATTATACTATCTTACTACTACTCATTATAGATGCCTCGAAAACATGTTAGAAAAACCAATCGAATGGACATATATTGCTTAAAGAAAACACTTACTTTTTATGCAACAGCTAGAGCATATAATCTGAAACGAAGTACAATACAGTCGCGAATCAAAATACTTTTAAGAAAAAAAAACGATCGATGAAATATTAGCAATTGTAGATAGAGATTCAGGAAATGAAAGTGATGGTCAAGAAAAGCAATACTCAAATAAATATACAGTCAAGCAAGTATTTACGACATCCCAGGAGAAAGACTTAGTTCGATATATTCAAAAATCGTCCAATTTGAATTATGGACTATCGTATAAACAAATACGAATTTTGGCATATGATTTTGCCAAAGCATTACCAGACTGTAAAGTTCCAGAAAATTAGACATCCAAACAGATAGCAGATTGTTCACTATTCATTTAGTTATTGAAGTATTACATAATATTTTTTTTTGTGTTTTATGTAGGTATTGACTGGCTGAAATGTTTTATGATGCGGCACAGAGAACTATCATTGCGTAAACCTGAAAACATCAGCCTAAACAGAGCAATGGGATTTAATAAAGACCGAGTGGCAGAATTTTTTAATAATTATACCGCCGTTTTAGAAAAATATAAGTTTAAACCTACCTACCAAAGGCAAGAAGCAAGTTGGCCAGATAATTTCTGCCGAACGTGAAGAATTGGTAACTGTCGTTGGAATTATCAGTGCAACTGGACGAACCATTCCTCCTGTATTTGTATTCCCACGAATTCGAAACATTTCTGATTTCTTAGAAGGCGCTCCAACATCTAGCATTGCAGTAGGTAATAAATCTGGTTGGATGACTGGAGAATTATTTCTTATGGTATTGAAGCATATCTTGGAACACACAAATTGCTCTGTTGAAAACAAACTTTTACTCCTACTTGACAATCACGAGAGTCATACATCAGTTGCTGCGATATCCTTTTGTAGAGAAAATGGTATAATAATATTATCATTTCCACCGCACACTAGCCATCGGCTCCAACCGCTAGATGTAAGTGTATATGCTCCTTTTAAGACTCTTCTTGCAACAGCCTTTAATGATTGGATGTTAACATATCCAGGACGAATGATAACAATTAAACATATTCCACAACTAGTTAACAAAGTATTCTCAACTTCATTTTCAATCAAAAATATTGAAAGTGGCTTTAAAAAATCTGGCATCTGGCCAGTTAACACGTTAATATTTACGGATGAAGACTTTATGCCTAGTACAGTAACTGATCGGCCACTTGAGATAGACCACGTAAATACCTCATCACAAGTCCAGCAAACGACTCCAGATAAGTCAGACTCAAAAGGAAGCGATGCAACCAAAAGTCTAGAGCAACCATCAGAAATTGCTAGCTTGAAAGAAGAAGATTTACAACCAGTACCATCAACGTCAAAGTCTATTACTAGCCGTTCTGTTTCCCTGGAAGACATTAGACCTTATCCTAAGGCAACTGAAAGAAAAGTGCAAAAAAGGAAACGCCAATCAAAATCACTAATATATACTGATACCCCAGAATTCCTAATAAAACAAAATATTGAATTAGAAAAGAAAAGGCAGAAATCAGTCAAGAACAAACAAGAAACAAA
Organism: Aquatica leii; assembly: GCA_035610365.1. Lineage (NCBI taxonomy): Eukaryota > Metazoa > Arthropoda > Insecta > Coleoptera > Lampyridae > Aquatica > Aquatica leii. The sequence goes on along the minus strand of CM069435.1, from coordinate 43,738,513 downwards.
AAGGAACCTGTTTAGTACACAAAAAATTCAAAAAAAATACTTAAATGATGCATCTTCCAGTGAATCCGATATTTCTGTTAAACTGGTTGATTCATCTGATTTTATTGACAGTTCTGAAGAGCTGTGTGACCTACCTGAACTAACTTCTAATCAAATTATTGAAGAAAGAAGCTTCGTATTGGTTAAGTTTCCATTTGAAGGCGAAGATAATAAATATTGTTATTATGTTGCCCAAGTTTTGAGCAATTTGGAAAATGGAAAATATAGAGTTAAGTGTTTGCGAAGACAAAACAGAGGGTCCTGGACATTTGTTTTTCCATTAGTAGAAGATGTCAATGAAGTAAACAAAAGTGCAATAGTTGCTATTTTGTCAACAAATAGTAAAACTACAACTGCCAGACGAGCCTCTATCTTTTCTTTTCATTATAAGTTTGATGGTTTTGATGTGCGCTAAATTTCAAGTGTATTATTATTTTTGTTGTTTTATATGTACCTATTCTTTATTTGTATTTAGTGTTAGAGATTCAGACATATTTTGCATCTATTTTTATATGGACGAATGTACCCCATCCTGTAGCAGAATCTACCCTACTGGTGGGGCAGATTCGGTTATTTGAAATAGTTAATAAAAAGTGTTGCAATATGTTTAATTATTAATTTATGAACTTTCTGTTATATAGTAAACAGGCACAAAGGATCAACCTAAAGAGCTGTTAAAGCAAATTCAATTATATTTAATAATTACATAAGCTGTTTAAATAAACATCATAAGTAGCCGAATGTACCCACCTTTCCCCTACTACCATATACTTTCGCAAAACTTTATACAAAGCATTAAATGTTTATGCAACAATTTTTCAAGAGTTTGTGATGATATGCATCTTTAAAATGTAACACTTATACGACTGATCTAACCTAACCTAAATGATACTTAAAAAATAATAGCGGCTATTACAGCTTACTTCTATACTATAAAAATTTGTCAAATTATAGTAACGTCACTCCGTTTGAAAACAATTTAATTAAAACAAAAATAATACAAAAACAAATAAATTAGCAAAGTATTTGTATCTAAAAGAAACAAAAAGGGTAACAATATTATAATGGTTGTTATCTGGAGTCTAAACTGATAAATATAACAACTACATTATATTGTTTTATAACAACTAGTTAACGTAGTAGTAACAAACGTAGATATTAACTGTTAATTAAATAAAGCTTATTAAGCCACTGAGCCATCAATATCTTGGGGGCCTTTCGTAAACTGTCTCCTAATACAAGAAAGTGAAATAGGCATTGTGTAATAATAATTTTAATTTAGTTTCCGAGCGGTTAAATCAAAATAGAATATGTTTTCAGTTGTTTGCAAACAAACAAAAATGAAATATTTTAAATCCGTATATGCTGACCCAAAAATACCTAAAAAAATCTTATTTAATATGAGTTTAAAAATCTATCGTTATTGAGATAAGACGACTTTGTTTTGATAAATAATTGTATTATTTGTAGTTTAAAAAAACTTAAGGCATAAACTCTTTTATTGGACGTTTCTCTTCCGCGTCAATACATGCGCGCTACCGTCGCCTAATAAAGTGACAGATTCACTGAAAAATGTCTGGCTTGCATCGTAAATTAATAGCAGATTAACTCAATATCTGTTCTAGCACGTCTACTAGTGAAACGATGGTAGTAGATCTTCTTCTTGGTGAAGACGAGGTTTCACTTATTGTTTCTTATCCTTTGTAAAACCAAGATTTATTGAGAGAACATTGGTTTATGAAGAAACATTATCAAAGAAGTAAAAAATGTTGTATGTCATGTAATGTTTATGCAATACCAAGGCTTGGATGACAATTTTTCTGCTTTGGCAATACGAAGACAGGAAAAAGAAATTTATTCATTTTGTGATCTTTAGAAAACATTCCAAAGACGAAAAAATAAAAACAGAATAAATTATGTACTCTCCGTCTACAAGAAAAATGTACTGTATTTTATGCGTTTTATTTGGAAAATTAACTTTTCAAACGGATTTTCTGATTAGAAAAATACCATAATGAAAATGAAAATACCCAATAACATCAGTTTAAAGCAACGGACGTGTGTTCAAATACTGATTAGTAAAATTAACAGCTGTATAAAAACTTAAATCAGGAGAAAACAAGAATATTAGATAAAAGTTCTGCAAAGAGTGCTGTCGGTGGTGAAATCCTTTTTATTACTTGAGTTAGCTCTTTGCGAGGATACAGAATGACTTAGTTCCTAATATAATTGTAACTATTTGGAAATTTTAGCAACAATTTGTTACCTGCGTTTGTAATTCAGCCATTATCTTTTTATGTTAGACCCCATAAATCGATTCTGCTGTCTGAGTTTTCGTTTTTTTTGTTTTCATCGTTTGATACGGTATTGGCATCAAGTGCTCGTTATTTGTGTGGTTTAAGTTTATTGGTATTTCAAGTTGTTTTCAATCATTTTTGATATTTTCTTTTGAATGCATAAAATCCGTAGTTTTGTTTTTGATTTAGTACTTTACTTAGTTATCTTCGTAAAATAACAATTCTATATAATTTACGACTTCCTTTTTGAATGTAAGTTGATCCATTTTTCTTGTTTAGGCTGAGTTCTATTTTTGATTAAGCACTATCATAAGCCACCTGCAAAAACGCGAGTCTCAGCATTTTTGGTGAGAAATATTGTCAAGGTCTACGTGCCAAGATGCACGCGACTAATTATAATTTTCATCCTTGTTTTTTTCGTTTGTTAATGCTCTATCTTTTACGTAGATGTTACCGCGCAAGTTGAGGAATTTAGGTGGGATTACGAAGTTTTAAAAATGGTAAAATTTGGTTGTTTAGGGGTGAATCAGCATTCGATCGTCGGTCGCAATGAAAATTACCGGTAACCGTGAGATGTAGTGAGGAGTAGGGTAATTTACCCTCTGACGTTATGTAGAACCGCGGAAGTTAATCAGAAATCGTGAAAATTAAGTGTGGTGGAGAAAAATGTTAATTTTCTTCAAATTTCGTATAGTACGGCTTGTATAAAATTCATGGTTTCTAAAACATAAACTGTTACGTTTGTGGGATTTAATGTTGAGGTGGTATGTGGTAAAATCCTAATTTCGCCGGTGTGCGGTTATAAAATTAGAATGTGAGATAAATCTTCCGTTGGTGTTCTATTATTTGGGGGATCCCATCGAGCCCATTTCCAATTAAGGTATTCCTAAGGCGGCCGAAGTCAATCTAAGGTCCTAGCTTCTGGATCGCTGTGCCGACAGTTCGTCTAAAGGTATTTATCGAATTTTGGTTATTATCGTGTAGTGACCCGCGATTAAAAATGCAGTAAAAGCTTTCAATTTGAGCCAATTGAAATTACGACTAACGTTAAATTTAATTATTTTAATGAACACTTAAAGTGTTTGCGTGAAGTTCAAATAATTTAACTTTGTTTTGGTGCGTTTGAAAAGTAAATCGTGTTCCGATTATATGATAATGTAACGACTTATAAACTATATTTTGTTTAGTTCGAATTAAAGTTCGGACATATATTTTATAACCTGTATTGTTTTTTTTTGTGTTGTTAGTTATTTGAATGGTTTGTTATAAATATGCGGTCAAGGCCTTGAAATTTAGTTGTGAAAGAAAGTAGAGTTAACGCTTTTATAGTAGCATTTTCTTTTTTATAAATTTTAATTTAATGTTTTGTGTGTAGATTGTTCATTCTTGTTTTGCTTAAGATTATTTCATTTCTTCTATAAAAATTTGTTTACTATTCATTATTGTTATTTTTTTTTGTTTTGTTTTCTTGTTTTAAATTTTTAATCAATAAATGTTAAATTGTTAAATGTAAAGAGCTTTTATTCATTCAGCCGCAGCATACGTAAATTTTTGTTTTTTTTAAGTGTATTTCAGATTAGTTACAACTCAAGGTAAGTTCTGGGGTTGTAACCAACCAGATGAGCTTTCGGATAATCAGGGGTTCGAAAGCTACCCTTATAAATCCTTGATTGGCGCCCTTACCGATTTTTGACTATTTCACCGTTCTAGTTCTATTTTACGTCGATCGCGTTTCCAATTTTTCACGGAATTTTAAATTACAACCCACCCCCTTCTCTATTGAGCTAGTGGCACCCCCCGTTTATGTTACTACATTTCAGGCAGTAATTTTGTGTTAATTTTGGCATGTAACAAATTGCGGACTATAACTCCTTTTTGAGGAGACATTTAGCCAAATATAAAAATCAAGGTAGAGAAAAGATATTTAATATATCAGTGGTTTCGATGCAAAACCTGCTATCTAGATTTTTCTACATATCACTATATTCTGGGCATGATTCTGCACGTTTTTCTATTTTTAATAACATTAATACTCTGCCAAATCCAGTACAAAATTGATATTAAACACTGAGTTTCTACATAGATTGATAAGTTTCCGGAATTCCAAAAAAAACAATAAAATATCAGTATAAATATGTTTTATTCTTCATATAGTCAGTCACTTTTAAAAGCAATACATTTATTTAGTTATTTAGACTTAGTCACTGGGTGCTAAATCTGGAGAATAGGCTGACTGAGAAAGTAATTCCTATCCTAATTCATTAAGTTTCACCATTGCTTTATATTGATATTTTTTTTCTTTTCCTAGTAATCAATAAGTATTATACCACGTGCGCCCCAAAAGACACTTACCATAACCTTTCTAACCGAAAGCCAGAAAGCTTTTTCATGTGCAAATGCTCATGTAAATGATTAAATAAACGTTCATAAGAAATGTGAACAAATGTTGAAACTTTATTGATTTTCACTTTGCGATTTTCAATCACAATATCATGAATTTTTTCAACCATTTCTTCAGTTGTTACTTCTTTTGGCCTTCACGAACGTTCTGCATCACTTGTGCATGAACGCCCACGTTCGAATTCATTATACCTGTCGTAAACAGTTGTTTAACCCAAAGCGTTAATGAAGTTTTGAGGTTTTAAGCCTTTCAATTGATACTTTATCACTGCCCGAATTTTAGTTTCTTTTCATTTTATATTTATATTTATATTTCATATAAATCTTTATAACGATGACGCATACATGCCGTTCCGGGAACCTATCAATCTATGTATACCGGGAGTTCGTTCTCAAAGTCGAACATAGGAATCTAACATGGCATTGAACCGTTTTGCTAATTGTTGCTCGCCAATTGAACTTAGAGAAAATGCAATAGTATCAATAGAAAAAGGAAATTATTGCGATTCAAAAAGACTACTGATTTTTTAAATAGTATTAGCCTTGATTTTTTGAATTTGGCGGTAAATGTTGGTATAAGTGCTTGTTTGTCAATAAGAATTTGACGTTAAACCGGATATTCAAGTTTATTTACGTAATAATGAATAATTATACTAACGAAGAAATGGTTTTTATGGTGAAAACCTTTTAATGCGACGCTAGTTTCAGAAGAGTTCGAGATTTGTTTGCCGTTACTTTTAATAGTACAATACCATCTGTCAGTACTATTAAAAATATGTACAAAAATTTTAAAAATATGCAAATATTTAGCAAGAGTTGAAACAGAGAGGCAGTATGTAATAATATTTTGAATAAAATAAAATATTTTAAAATAACAACTAAACCATAGGAAATCGACAATTTATTGACCGCACAGAAGAGTGTGTTTTCGCAATGGTCAATGCGGACCAAACATACAGTTTGCAGCAAATTTCTGTTGGTTTCGCAAGTCGCGAGTATGGAATGTATTAAAAACACGTAAATATCATCCCTATAAGCCACAATGCTATCAAGAGATGTTTACTGTGGCCGAAGAAAATAGAAATGCGTTTTACTATGAAATGCAAAAGCGCGCGAACAAAGATCGCTTATTTCTGTCGTCAGCGTGATTCACCGAACAGTGGAGTTTTACATTAAATAGTGAACCAAATGTTCAAAAGACGCGATATTGGAAAAACCCTTAGGTTAATATTTCCACCAGAACTCAACTAACGTAAGAAATTGTTTCTACAATAGACTATTGTATTGCTTAGCTGAAAACAGGGGATTATTTGGATATTTAATATAATTGGTTTCGTTACTATTACTTTTTGAATTTTTAATAAAAAACATTTTTATACTTGCTACTTACTTGCCGTTTTATTATAGAACTAATGCTAAAAAACCTAACTAAAAATTGCATATACCTGTTAATTGCCTATGTTCGATTTTGAGAGTAGACACTCGGTATATGCAAAACCCGCCATCTACATCGCTTGTTTACATGCAAACTATGCCATATCCGTAGCAACCAATAAGCTGCATTGGTTTGGTCACGAGATTTTCAACTATGTGATTTTCTTTACTTTTTTTGTTTAATCAGTCGCCATGAGTATATAAGTTTAAATAAAGAAAACAAGTGAAAGCGAAAAATCGTAAGCACAATGTTCGTAAGAGATTATTGTAAGTAATTGATAGAAAATGTTACTTTTTTACCAATAGAAAGTAACTTAGGTATGCACCGAAAACCTTCCCTTCGAAACCAAGCTGTAACCACAAAAAAATTCCAACTTTTAAGTGCAAATTAAGAATGAGACACTTATCAAAAATACATACGGACTTCTACTTTAAAAAAGATAAGATTTATCAAGATAGATATATTTTAAAATGGTATTCAGGAACAACACGAAAAGACATCGCAATACGATCAAACAGATAAAAACAATTGCATAATAAAATATACGCTTCCTACTGTAAGATGGCACATGTTTAAAATGGTGTAAAAAAGCTATTGAATCTGGCAAAGCAGATAAGCCTAATCTCGATGATAGTTACCAAGAGAATTGTGTTTGCTGTTGGAAACACATAAATATTTACGTTTTTAAACATGTATATTTTCTGCTTATTTTTAATATGTAATAATATTTTTTTTGCTTGAATTAAATATAAGCCAAATATTTTTAAAATTGCACAAATTGAAGAAACCACTTATATCTTCTCAATACCACACAACTACTTTTCGTATTCACAATCTGCTCATTATAAGAGTTAAGAATTTACTAAGTTAAACGTTTTAAGTTGTCACTAGTATTGGTAGTAACCCGTACAAGATTGCCAAGAATGGCGATTTATCGCCAAAAGAGCAAGACAGACTTTCTTTATGACGTAATTTTTTCTGAGACAGTTGACGGTTTTTTTAGTAACAAAATAAAATTTAAATTTCCTTAATAAGTTAAAATTTTAAGGGTTCAATTCGTGGTTATACCCTTGTTTTTATCTATTTGATCTAGAAATTACTTATATTTAAAGTCTATATTGCATAGACTAAAATAAAGTTTCAGTAGATAATTACGTAAATTATATATTTTAAGTTATAAATATTTCATAATTAACTGTAAGTGTCGATTTTTTGACAACTTCCATTGTCTATAGTAAGGACGAAGTTTATTGAACATCTGGCAGCCTTGCTCGTGGATATTGGATACAATGTTCCTGAGTTACGTTTCAAAATGTTCACCGGTGATCATGCTGCGATATAAGTATTTATATATTTAGAGTCAATACAGAAAATTCAACAATGATGAAAAAGAACCGACAAAAAGATTAAATTTGGTTTTAGCTATTAAAAAGATATGGAGAATGTAGTAATAAAAACTGGTGTGGTCACCACACGACTTTCTTCTAAGGAATTTTTACATATTTTTATTTTAAAATTGAAAAAAAACATCTAAGTCAAAAAATTATAGAGAATTCAGAAGACTTTATAATTTTATTTGCTAAAAAAAATAATAGTAAAAGTACTGTATAGAATGGGCTGAATAGGATCGCTAGGGCGATATTCAAAAAGTGGAAATTTGTTTAGAAAAATTATAAAACCTACATAAACCATTAAAACGTTTTGTATTTAAATTTTATTGGCCGCCTACATCATAGTGACATAAATGTCGGTTACATTTAGTCACCAGCAGTTAGTAGTATGAAAAACCAATAAATACCTATGAATGTTGTAAGTCAGTGATTTAGTGCACGTAAAAGCTTTGTTCGAAACTCTGAACTAAAGACGCCTAAATTCAAAGTAATTAGTATTAGTGACCCCAAAAAGTTAGTAATTAAGAAACACGACATTGCATCTTCTGATGAAAGTAGCCTGTAAGAGTACAAAAAATTTCTGTGGTCATTTTTCCTTTTATAATTATTTAATTTTCAAATAATCATAGGTTACACAGAAATTTTCTGTCAGATACGAATTACAGGTCAAAAGGTTATTTTAGTTAGATCAAACGTAAGAATTTCCTCCCGGCTCCATTACCGCCACCGGTTTAACAAATTATACAATTAAGTTTTATTTGTTTTATTACTTTATACATAGTTTGTTTTAATTAGAAAGCTTTATTCTGTAAATTGAAAATAAAGGCATATTTGGACCTGGTATGTTTTTCTCCGACTACACGCTACCTGGAAAGTCGCAGCAAACTAAAGAGAAAAAAAAACAAAGGGCACGCACGCAGTGGTCTACAAGCCAACATTTTACTCTAATGGTCTGCTTTCTGTCAATAAGAAAGACATCAATATTGATGACTGCTTTCTTATAAATTTACCTTACATCGCTAAGAAGAATGAAGAAAGTACATCCAAGTCCGACAACAGATTTTTTATAACACAAATTTTAAAACTAAAAAAAAATGAATATGATTTTACATTCCAACAAATTGTACAAAACTACAAACTCCCGAAAGGGATGAAAGAAGTCTACTTAGATTTAAAATTAATTTATATGAGTGCAACAAACAATTCAAGTCAAGTTAGTGGCTGAATATGTAATTATAACAATAAATGCTATAAAGATCATATTCAATCCAAAGGAGGTTAAATACGATTAAACACAGTAAAAGCATGGTCGATCCTATTCGCCTTATATATAGCAAACCCCTTGGCATAAGAAAAAAGTGGATCGAAAAAATAATAGCCCAGGTATAGACACATGTTTTGATATGTATATCAAAATTCTATGTCTAATACCTGTAGTGTTACACGGTTCCAAATCTCAAAAGTGATTCTATTGTCTCTATTCTACGGTACTAAGTATTACACATTCGACAGTTTTAATTTAAATTTTTTTCATCTTACCCACTTTGAAGTGATATGTACACGTTTGTATTGACTTCCTAGCATGCTTTAAATTGAAGCAAACAGGTCTAACTACATAATTGCTAGGTTTGATAAATGCGGAATATAACCGTATAATGCTGAGCGTGTGTTGCGCATGTTGTTTGTGGAAAATCCAGTAAATAAAAACGAAAAATTAATGTCCCTGCTGGTAGAAATGTGACAGTGGTCGACATTTCATCCTTTGATGAATGTAGCTAACATTTTAGCACTCACGATTCAAATTCATATATGGATCCCATGTTTGAATATGAAAAAGAAAACGAAGAGCGCCTTGTTGGCGAAAATGAAGAGATTTCTCAGCCGTCGCCAATTAACTCTAATTACCTGGTTTCTGTCAATAAGAAAGACATCAATATTGATGACTGGCTTCTTATAAATTTATCTTACACCGCTAAGCAGAATGGAGATGGTACATCCAGGTCTTCCAACAAATTTTTTATAGCACGATTTTTAAAATTTAACAGCAACCAAGGAAATATTTAACACAAAAAAACGACTAAAGACTATTTCAGAACCGTGTATACATTTTCAAATATAAAAGATGAATATGATTTTACATTCCAACAAATTTTATGGAAATTATAAACTCGAAAGAGATGAAAAAAGCCTACTTAAATTTAAAACTAATTTATATTATTACAACAAACAATTTAAATAAAGTTAGTGGTTGAATATGTAATTATAACAATAAATGCTATAAAGATCCTATTCAATCCAAAGAAGGTCAAATAGGATTGAACACAGTAAAAGCATGTCCGATCCTATTCACCACAATAGCAGGTGAATAGGATCAGAAAATAACAAAATTTATATATGGCAAACCACTTGGCATAAGAAAAAAGTGGAGTCGAAGATGAATAGCCTAGGTATAAAAACATGTTTTGATAAGTATATCAAAATTCTATGTCTATTACTTGTGCTGTTACACGGTTTCAAAATTTAAAAGTGATCCTATTCGCTTCATTCTACGGTACTAAGTATTACACATTAGACAATTTTTTTCATCTTACCCATTTTAAGTGATATGTACACGTTTGTATTGACTTTCTATCATGCTTTGATGTTTTTGAAATTCCTTTCTTCGATTTCATTAAGATATAACCGAAATATTGCAAATCGAGGTTATGTTGTCATATCAACTAACGCCTATATTTGTGCACCTTGATATTGCTTTCCTCTTTAGTAAATTTGTATAAATTGTTATTTTTAACCTATCTTGCTTTCCCTTCACGATATGTAACTTTTTTCTAAAAAAAAACAGTTGCAGGTAGGATTCGAACCTAAATTATATATGGAATTCATTTTAAATTATAAATCAAATATGTAATAAACTGTAAATGTCAGAAAATTTTTTATTTGAATAAATTGTTACGAAGAATTTTCTGTATAAGAAACTAAAAATAATTCGAGTAATTTCTATACCCACAAAAGAAAGAAAGAAAAACTGTTAAAAATGGCGGATACACCCACTTCCGGTTTCTGAAATTTATGAAAAGCCGGCTCCATAACAAATTTCAAGTTACTAGGACTTTTGGTTTGAGAGTTATCGTGGGTACATTGTTACACATACAGACACACACACATACACACAGACACTCAAATTTTTTTTTAATCTAAAATACATTTTTCCGATTTAGGAGACCATGAAACGTAAAAGTTTACAATAAGAATGTTTTGCAAAAAAATGCGATCGCTATACTTTCCTTATAGGAAAGTAAAAAAGCTTAAGAAAACCAGGTTTAAAAACGAAGATAGATAGACCGTAAAGGCCCTAACTGGTATCAAAATTTTTTTGCATAAAAAATAAATAAAAATGTCAATTTTTTTGTCGCGGAACCCCTACAATGTACGGGGCTCAAAAGCCGTAGCCTACTTGACCTATTTACTAATCCGGTACTTTATTAACTATTGAAAATTTAGTAAAATTGAGTTTACTGTATGTTCTATAAGTATATGTTGTATTTATTACTAACATTGTGACACAATATGATAAAGTATGCAGAATGTATCTATTTATTAGAAAATTGTAATGGTCTTAATTCAGTGAACTAGTACTATTAATTATGGTACTCATTTTTCAAATAATTTATCGTGCAATCCAATTCTTATTTGTCTAACTGATCATTTCTAAATCACAATGCAAGTGCCTATTTATGAAATTTGTGATAATTGGTAATTCACGTCTTAAAATACCGGTATCTTTGGCACTTTTAATTATATCAAAACTATTTCAAACTATTCTTTGATATCCAAGAAAGTTTATTTAATCCGGTTGTAACTTATCTACTTTATTATGGGATAAAACAGTTTAACTACTTTCTTGTTTTAACATACTTCCACAACTTTTTGTAACGTTTCATTTGAAAATCATAGTATTGTGCAATAAAAATAAATGTTAAAGTTATGTTTATTATCCAAACTTAAGTCAATATGTATTTATCCTAAACTTGATTCATTTTACAAACGGAATGTTTAAGAAGACCGTTAGCTTAATGGACCTTTGCAAGTTAACAACACCAGGTGGATAAGATGTAAAATTAGTTTCAGCTGCTAGTAAATTAACGACGGAATATTTAATAAGTAAAATTAATTCTAAAAATTTAGATCTAAGCTCATATTCCAGGTTTTTTTTTCTATAAAAAAAGCATATTTTATATGTGAGTAAGTATGTAAATTCTTTTTCGTGTAAGGTAGAACGGCAACTTAATTTGTTGGTTAAATCTGACGCGAATGTTAATGACAAAATGTTAATTTCACCTTTGATTATGCAGAAAAAAGAAACCGTATATGAGAGATGTTGCAAATAGAATGGCGCAACAGTTGCTAAAATATTGAACAGGTGTATTGCAGGTGCTGCAACCCTTATAATCATTATAGTTATGCGAGTTTATTTAAATTTAAACTTCCGAGCTCTGCATATGGTTTGTTAATTAATAGCTTAAAAACGCATTTATATTTTCAACATACCTTGAAGGCATTATTTAATATGTGTTCAACGAAGAGGCGTCTTAAACGTATCTTAAGATATTTGTAAGGTGCTATTCTTGTATTTTGCAGCGTGCACGTGTACTTAAAGACTTTTTCCTAAATCAAAACAACGTGAAAGGTTCTCTTCGCAGTACATCTGCCTTTTCCTGCTGCTTCATCCCAACACAATTATATTAAATTTCTACGTTTGTTTTCATTTTGTACACGCTTATGCTCTATCTTTATTTAAAGCATTGGCTGTGCTTGAAAGGTGCTTGTAAATACATATAAAAATTAATGGCCTCAACGACGGGGCCCGGTGGTGAAGCAAGGTGTTCATAGGATAGAAGAGCAGCAGCTGCCGCACGTGTGCCTCATTTTAATGATTGTGGGGCCTTAGGGGTAGATCAATTAAATGATATTGGATTTTATTGCTGGTCCAGGTTATTCGAAACGTATTTACTGCGGCAAAGATGAAACCTTTTCGATGGTTTTGGTATGTTTGGAACGTATGTTGTGTATATAACGAGGTATGTTGGTGGACTGATTTAAATCGGTTTGCCGTGGTTAGCCGCAATTGCAAAATATGTTTATTTTATTGTGGACTAAATTATATCGTCATTACGACTCAATTACTATCCAATAATTGGCTTTTTGGTGGTAAACGATAACTAATTAAATATTTCACTTAAACCAATTAGTCAAACAATTATTGCTAATTAATTTTCAAAACTAAATAAAACACAATTTAGAATAATTAAAAATATTTTCAAATTTCCCTATTAAATTTGTTAGAAAACATTTAATGCAAAAAATGGAAATCAGATTGTTGGTGTACGTTTTTAGTGCTAAACGAATACAGTTTAATTTTGAACTTATTTTGTGGTTTTTGATATACTTTTTTCTCGTTACAATTTCTAGTTGAAATAAAACTAAAGTAGCATTTACACAGTTTAATGCTTCTACGTTGCAATTTAGTTTTAATAATTTTTCAGATTGTCATACTTCAGCATTTATGTTGATTGTGAATTTGTACCACTTGAGAAAGCTACTTATAAGCCTTATTTTAATCACTACGCTTTTATCAAAAAAGGGTGTTTATGAATTATCATTTGTTTGAAATGCCTGAAATAAACCAAAATTTTGAAACTTAATTTACTTTGATTGTAACGGTAGAAGTAATAACGTCTAACAAAGGCGGCGACAAGTTATTGTTGGGTGGATATACAGTAAGTGGTGGACAAAAAACGGACAAACCATATTCGTTGGTGGTGTTGTAGCTTAAGGTATAGTAATTATGTATTACTTTTCTTATAAGAGTAATTTTTTATTATTTGAACGTGCCATTTCTCTCACCAATGATAGTGTCGTTATACGGAGGCGTTTGACAATGTTTGAGGTTAAACTTTTGAAGTTTATATTTCACATAATAAGTAGTGAAATATAAACGTCAAAAGCATAACCTCAAAAAATGTCAAACGCCTACGTATAACGACACTCTTAACAGCTGATGTCATTAATAACCAAGTAGGTAGACTTCATTTCAAGACTAAAGAACCGCTGCGCAGAAACCAATTTTGTTCCGAATGTCAGTACACTAGCTAACCAAAAAACGTTTCCAACTTTCATACGGCGTTTGAGGTGTCCACATTCATTCCACAAATTGTTACAAACTCTTTTTCATCTTTGTGTTTTATATTTTTTTATATTATATTCATCGTTTTGTATGCATTCATTTTTTAGTTAAATTAAAGATAAACCATTACAATTAATGTACATTGTTTACAGCAGATGTTTTTACTTATAATTTATTTTGCATGATCGTCAAATTCCGAATTTATCCGACGCGCACCTCGCGGTTCTTTAGTCGTGAAATGATCTCTACCTTTAAATTAAAAAAGCTTCTCTGAAGTAAGTGGAAATTAATATCGATAATAATCAGTTCAGGACACAAAATGAATATAGTTTTGATAATATTTAAACCAATTCGTAGTCACGTGCCTTTCAAACAATTAAAATCAGTTTGTACTTTGTAAGTGTTGCTTTTTGTTTTATATGTAACACGTAGTGACTTACTAAGTAGGTTTACAGTGCAAAGCAATTTTAACTACGTCGTTAAAAAAAGAAAATCTTGTTTTGGCAACGGAACACAATCATGCAGCCAACGAGAAAGAAGTTAATGTACCAAATGCGTAGAACAGACAAAAAAAGAGCTGACGACACTTGGCAAAACCTGTGCAAATATAAAGTAGATGATGGTAAAATGCCCATGCTGGTAATATACCCACTCACTGCAATTTTACCTAACGTAGAGAGAGTAGAGCGCAAGACTGTTACTATTCATCAGATACGGCGAAGCTGTCGAGATCTAAGTTCGATATGCCTTTAGAAGCAAAGCCAAGACCAAACTATTACTAAACAAAGGTTTGGTGAATTTTTTTCTTTTGTCTAGGACAAAGCTGTTACACCACAATATATAAAATCTGGTTTGCGGCGGCAAGCATTTATACATTTAATCGCAATGCTGTAGCCAAAATTGCATTTGCACCCAGTATTTTAACTGAAAGACAAAATATTAAAAAAATAAAGAAAAAGAAAATATCCAACAAGAAAATTTAGGGCAAAGGAACTCTTTGCCACAGCCTGAGTCTGGATCTCAAAGTATGGAAAACACACTCCATCTCCAAAGTCTGTAAAACCTCCGAAATAATTAAAACAAAAACGAAGAAGAAAAAGCTGGTGGCCATCATCATCAAGCTACACTTTAGAGGAGGATTCGATGTATGTATATAGTGACACGTTGTCAGAAACTTTTACATTTAAAGAAGATAGAAAGGTGCAAGTAGAAGATAGAAAAGCTGAAGTCAAAGAAATGATAATACAAAAGATGGTAAAAATAATTTCTTATGACGACACAATACAAAAGAAAAAAACAATAAACAAAATCTGCAGCACTTTAATGGATACTAAAAAGAAGCCGTGTCACAAAAAACAGGAAAACCTTGAAAACAACAAAAATGAAGCGAAGGTGCAATTGAACATAAGTTTCACTGAAATGCTGGAGACACTGTATAAGGATGATGCCAAAAAAATTGAATAGAAGAAAAGCTATTTTTTATCAAAAAGAAAAAACAATTGTAAAGGAACACCAAAAGAAACCAAAGAGAAACTCCACAAAACAAGGACAAAAATCCACAACAAAACAATCTTGGTTTTGCAAAATTTGCCAAGAAGATGTGCAAATAGACATGCGTTTGTGCACAGTTTGTTTATTGTACGTGCACGAAGAATGCGTAGGACTTACAAAAAACGATAAATCCATTTTTATTTGTCCACTTTGCTCTTAAATTACTAAAAAATCGTATATTATGAGTTTTTAATCACAAATTTTTTTAAATTTTTGATTGTAAACTGTTTGTTTTGTATTCTGTTTGTTTTGAACAGTAAAACCCAAAAAGTTCAAATTTTGTTTCATTTCCTTATTTCCTCTACTGATCATATCATAAAGCGTATACAAGTTGGGCATATTAACAACATAAGTTCCTAATATGCTCAGTTAAAAAAATATATATTTAAAAGTAAAGAGATTATATTACTGCAAAATTTCTTTCAAGGATAGCTAGTAGCGGTATTTGAGAATACTCAATTCAGAAAAACTATTTTGAAAACCCGTCGTTTCTAATTTTTATTAAGGTTTTTGTTTAAGCTGGGCATATTACCATCACCTGCCTTACTCTAAATGTGTGTTAGCTTCTTGAAACTAGCAACTTGTTAGAAAAGCTGATTATTAAAAGTATAACACTGGAAATGGCTTTTACTCTTTATGCGTTTCTATTTGAGTAAGCTAACCCTGTTCATCAGATCAATTTAAACTGGTTATTATTTAAAAAAAAATTAAAATATTACAGTGATACAATAATATAAATAGTTTTGATCCTATTGCTCTAGCTCAACCTTAGCGTTTTTTAAACAAGTTATAGATTACTTTTTTTCATGGAGCTGGTGTGCTACTGGAGATTGCAAGGTTTTTGTTGTACAACGATTTAGGTTGCAAAGATAGTCTTTGGTGACCAACTAAAAGTACGTGGTTGTTTTTATCATTTGTGCTAGAGTACTCATAGAAAAATTCAAAACCTGAGTCTTCAGCAAATACATAGAGGACGAAGATTTGAGGATATTCTGCGGGATGATAAACAGTTTGGCTTTCCTACCATCTAAAGATGTTTCTAAGGGTGTGAGATACCTCAAAGAGCTGGAGCTAAAAAAACTTTTGAATTACTTTGATAATACATACGTTTCTGACACTCACCAAACGACATTAGAAGACGGACCAATAACCAGACTAAAGGTTGGAATAATCGTTTTTTTTTGTGGGTCAGAAGCTGTTATATTAAGCATTTAGTATGTTAAAATTTTAAATTATAAAATTTGTTCTTGGAACGTCCTCTTTTCTATATAAATACAGTCATGCGCCATAGAGTTGTTGCTTTTGACAGCTAAAATTTTTCAACGGAAGAAAAACCGTTTTTCCGGTGTTTGTGGTACACTATACATGTATCTTTTAATGTAAGCGCACAGCAACGTTTTCACTTCTAAAAATTTCACAAGCATCTGTGTTATAAATGGGTGCATCATTATCGGTGTTTTTGTAAAAGTCTCCTGGGGTAAGCAATAACACATCTTTTTGTGATTTACGTTGATTTTCCCGTAATTGTGTTAGCGTTCTACGACAACATCATGTGTTGGACCATGTTGGCAGGATTCATGATCAATCCATTACTTTCTGCTGGAGGCTATACTCAGAAGCACGCACAAAAACCAGCTTTTGATCAATTAGTCTACTTTCGAAACAAAACCCACCTGCATTTAAGAAAGTGAATGCTCGACGCATTTAATTCAGATTCATTGTTTATTGCTAAGCAATTTAATTGTGATACAATCTATATCTAATCTTTATTTCATTTGATTAGCGGTTTTAGGGGATGGTTAGAGTGTGCGTTAGCTATTTGCATGGACGACCGCAAGTAGTTCTCTTTTTCTTTTACTTGTCGGTAATATGTACATTTGTCAGACGTGAAATACGTACGAGTTAGATATAGTTATTATCACAATTAACGCATGCATATTTTTGTTCCGATGATTTCAATTTACGCTTAACGCGATTTGCAACGATTGTAACGTCACTAGTTTCGCCTTAAATCAACGATTATTTCTGAAATTACATGTAATTTAACTCTATTATATTATATGTGTACTTCGATAATTGTATGTTTAGAATTCTGCTTACTCTTCAAGATTTGTAACGCTATCACTGTGATATTTATAGAATTATTGTTTGTCGCTACATATGTACATAATCCTGCCTTGCTCACGTAATACCTTTTTTTAACCTTAACGTTAGTTTTTTGGTCTCCAATGATTGATGTCAAAGAAAACTTATTTCCATATGAACCATTATTTCAACTGTTTGATGATGCAATTATTTGTATGTTTGTTCAGTTCAGTAACCAGTATGTCTATAAAAAAATAAACCTGGCAACATTACTGATCAAGAAATGAAGTCATTTTTTTGTAATACTTTTGCTGAGTGGTTATGTTCCTTTGCCTAAAAGGTGTATTTTTTAATCATTGGTTTGGGAAATAGAATACTCGACCATCAAGTACTAGTAGCCAACATCACGGCAAAAGTCATCCTGAAAATGGACGTTATAAATAGTTATGGATTCCACTTGGATATGAAGAACGATGTACTGAAGATTGACAATGAAGAAATTCCTTTTCATTCATCAGAGAAGGCAGCCGTGCGAATCTTATTGAGTAAAGCCGTAACTCTGCTTGCGAGGACTGAAAGTGTGGTAATGCCATGGAAATCTCTGGGAATGTTACATTCGCGCGATTGAACCAATGGAGGGCGATTTAGTGGAAAAGAGACTACTCGTTAGTAGAACTTTAGTACAAGTAGAAAACACGATGCCAGTAAGGATCTTAAATGTCAACTCAGATCCAGTAACTTTGAAAAAGAAGACCTTGGTAGGCGAATGCACGCCAGTATCTCAAATTGTGAGATGCGTAAAATCTAACGCAGATACGTCGCCGAAGAAGTGCCCACAACATCTAGTGGACATTCTTACCTCCAAATGCCAAAGAGCCAAGAGCAGCTGGCTAAAGTTAATGTGTTGATTCAGCAGTATTAAGATGTGTTTGCGCTGGAGAGCGGTTCCAAAAGAAGATCTAACGTGGTGAAACATAAAATTAATACCGGAGACGCTCGGCACTAATTATAAAACTTTAACAAAATTTTTATATGTTCTAACATAACAAACTTAACCTATTTAAGTACGTTAACATGAACCGCAAGAAAATCAAGATCAGCACCTTTCAGCTTTCGACATGTCTGACTAAAAATTAAAAAATGCCAACAATAAATAAAAACAAACACGTTTTAGTTAAAAATTTGCGTGTATTTAAAAACTTCGGGACACTAACCCAAAATTTGGAACGTTCTCGACTCCGATAACGGAAGGATATAAAAAGTATTCGAAAAATGATCGGGATTAGGTCTTCGAATTAAATCAAAAGAAAACTTTGTGGGTTTTAATAAATTAGGTGTTTAGCGCGCTTGCTAAGATAAATATAATGGCAAGAAAATTTACGTGTTTTTAATATAAACAAATATTGGTTTAGATAAACAGAAGTTATTCCTAGACATTATTTTTCTTATGATTGTAATATATACATTAATGTGTTTACCGATACATTTTATTAGTGTTAGTTAAAATAAATCGTGTAAATATTTAGATTAAAAATCAATTAGTTTAAAAAAAATTGTTACACTGGTGTCAAAAGTGAGATAATCGAAAACCGTTTGTAAAAAAATTGATATTGCATAAATAAATAACCTTTTAGTTTGCGATTCGCCTGTGTTTGTAAAGTGTAATTATAATTGTTCCAGTTCGTTAAGCTAATGCATTTAAAAAAAAAATGTGTTATACAAAAATTGCATATTAAAAGTGTCTGTATATCTTATTAAACTTTTTATTTGTGTTTAATAACTTATACCGGTAACTCGGTCGCAAACAAACATAGATGTAAAACTATTTGAAATTCTTAAATCAATAAATAAACATGCTAAATTTAAAAGGAGAAATATGCAAAATTCTGAAAAACAAAATAGAAACAATAGAGGACAAATTAGAAAACAGAATAAAACTGTTTGAAGAGAGAATGAACCAAACTAATTGTCATAGTGAAGAAAGTGTCACGAGCGAAGAGTTATTAATGGATAATCGGGAATTAGCCACTAACAAGTTTAAAGTGTTACCTCTAAATTTTGATGGTAAAGTTCAATTGTCAACTTACTACAAACAGTTTGAAACCGCAAATTGGAGCAACAAGCAGAAAGCAACGTCTTCCATAGTGGCTATAAGTAGAGAAGCGCTTGGAATTTTGCAAACGGTTCCGAACCCCCTGCAAGGAAATTAAAATCTCTTTAATTTCACGTTTACAAATGAGATATGGAGATGCTCATTTTCATCAAGTGCATCAAGCTCAAATTAAAGATCGGGTTCAGAAAGCTGCGAAAAGTCTTCAAGAGTTTGAGACTGACATCGCCAGATTGAGACGGCTTACGTATCACTACCACCACTAAATACGTTTTTGGAGCAGTTGTCTATTCAAACCTTTGTGGTTATCTTGACGTAAGACGTAGAATGACGCTGTAACCCATGTCTTAAAGTTTGAGGCAGCAAAACAGGCGTCACACCGAGGCAGCCATAAGCTTTGCTGTGCTGCAGAGGCACCTGCGTAGACACAGGAAAACATTAAAAAATAGTGCAAACAAGTACTTCAGGAAATAGAAGTGATGGCAAGTTCAATAGAAGTTACTGGTTGACACGGGAGCTACAAAAACCATTTTTCGTTCTGACATGCTATTAAAAAATGAGAAGACATCACCAATAACAGTACGACTTCGATTGGCGGCGGGAAAAAAATACCTATTTACGGACAAGTAAAAGTCACCGTTGGTTTGGGAAATGGAGTATTCGATCAAAAGTTATCGTGGAAGTGATCGTTATAAAAAAGTATGGGTTCTATTTGGATATGAAGAACGATGTTCTGAAGATCGACTGTGAAGAAATTCATTTTTAATTATCAGAGAAGGCAGCCGCACGAGTCTTATTGACTGAAGACGTGATTCTGCTTGGAAGAACTAAAAGTATGGTGATAGCACGTCTGGATTAAAATCTGCAAGAAGACTACATTCGCGCTATTGAACTAATGGAGGGCGAGTTGGTTGAAAAAAGACTACTCGATGACACTAAAGAACACATCCAGTAATGTTGAAAAAGAAAACCGTGGTAGGTCAATGCGCGCCGGTATCTCTAGTTGTAAGATGCGTAAATTATAGTGAAGCTACGTCGCCAAAAAAATGCTCACAACATCCATTAGAGATTCTTATCTCTAAATGCCAAAATCTCAGCCAAGACCAACTGGCTAAAGTTAAAGTGTTGATCCAGCAGTTACAATGTGTTCGCGATCGACAGTGGTTCTAAAGAAAGAAGTAACGTGGTAAAGCACAAAATTAATACTGAAGACGCTCGGTTGATAAGACAACATCCACGCCGACTTTCCTCGGCAAAAAGAAAGGAAGCTGAACAAATAATTACTGATATAGAGAGAGAAAGTGTGATTGAACCTTCAAATAGTCTATAGGCGTCCCTAGTGGTACTAGCTAAAAAGAAAGCTGGTTTAACAAGGTTTTGCGTTGGCTACAGACAGCTTAACGACCTGACCAAAAAAGACAGCTGCTATTTACTACCAGGAATTGAGGATACGTTGAACACCTTGTCAGGATCCCAGTGGTTTTCAACGTTGAATTTAAAATGTGGTTACTGACAAGTAGAATTGAAACCCAAGGATCGTTAAAAGACAGTTTTTACGATTGAAAATAGTTTTTGGCGGTTTAATGTAATGCCTTTCGGCCTGTGTAACGCTCCTGCTACCTACAAGCGTTTAATAAAAACGAACTTGCGCGGGCTGTTTTGGAAGGCGTGCTTGGTTTACCTAGCAAGTTGATAAAGAAGATAGACGAAGTCCATAAGGCGGTTCGTAAAAACACACAAATTGCCAGAGACAAAAAAAAACAGATATGACGTCAAAGCACAAAGCGGTGGGTTTTAACCGGGCAACATGGTATGTCGCCAAAGCTGCATAGGCAATGGGAGATACCTTATGAAGTTGTGCAACGTATTAATAATGTCATATATTACAACAGAAAACCATTTAGAGACAAGCCAAAAGTAGTCAACATCGATCGCCTAGTTCCGTTTGCTGGCGATAACAACATTACTTAAAACAATGCCCGAGCCAGAGTAATAACAAGTAGAACCAGGAATCAAGTCGAAAGAATGGATTTCGATAAGTTTATGAGCATGTACGGGGATTCTGGAAAGGCTAAGTTTGAAATTACAATTGAAAAAGAACAAGATCTGTTCCAAACACAAAAGGATACGCCATCGCACATTGCGTGAACAAAAATCTTGAGATATCCAGAAAGGTTGCAGTCGTATTTAAGAAAAAAATCGGAGGCTTAAATGTACTACAAAAACAGCAACAGGCGGTCGGCTAAGTCTTAAAACCATGTGCTGACCGACCCTTTGTTTTCCATCTAGTCACCAAAAAGTACTACCGTACAAAACCGTCATAGGAAAACATGTGAAATCTTAAGAAAGAAATGGAGTTTCACAACATTAAGAAATTGGCAGTACCCAAGCATGGTAGTGGCTTAAATCAAATGGATTAGAGAACAGTTAGAAATATGTTGGAAGTCATCTTCCGAGGAACAAACGTTAAAACGTTACCATCCAAGTAGAACATCGGTTCAGAAAAAGTTTATTGACTGCTACTTTTATGCTCAGAAAAGTTGCCGAAATGGAGAGAACTGTCGCTATCGCCAAGACCCTTTCTACCGGTGTTGTATTTATTTTCCTGTTCTAGGACAGAACAGTCTTAAAAAGGGAACAGTGAAACGTTCGCAAAGTTCTTGTAAATTTCGAAAACGTTCTCGAACTTTTTATCCACGTCTAGGACGTTCTCGAAAAGATATAGAAAATTCTCGAAAGATAGCGGAAATGTATAAAAGCAGTACAAACAAATCATAGGGAGTTATTCTCAGTCGGAAGCATTAAGAAGATGTTTAAATAAATAAGTAATCAACGCGCGTGATTGAGATAAATATAACGCAGCATAACGTAAGTGCTTTTATTGTAAACAAGTGTCAGTTTTTGATAAACAAAAGTTATCCGCGCACATTATTTTTCGAGTGATTGTACTATATAAATTAGTGTAATTGTTTTTCTTAAATATCGTTAAATTTAATTAGATCGTGTAAATATTTTGTGTATAAATAAATTAGTTTTAAAATTCGTTACAATACTATATTACTTTAATTTTTTATTCGGTCAAAACACGTCTCGTAATTACGACTTTATACGTTGGGATCTTTTCGTGTCTCTTAGTCATAAGTAAACCGTAAGACATATCCACCACAACAAAAAGTGTTAAATTAAGCTGACGTGTTTGGTAGTATGAACAGCGGCAGAAATTGTTTCGTTCAGTGGTGGTTCCTTTTACACTACTTGCTACAGTTTAAGCTAATGATATAACCCTACTATTTTCTTTACCATCTAGAAACGTCTAATATAAATTTAAAAAAATATGGTAATTGTGTTGTTTTGTCTACTTTTAGTTGTTATAAAATCTAATCACTTCTGCAATATTTGTGTAGAAATTGCTCATTGTATAGTAATCAGTTTATCCGTATGTTTTTTACTTTACATTTTCTACGGTTTTGTGTTATTACTCATTTAAATAGTATTTTATTTTTTGTTTAATTATAATCTTGTAAATGTACTTGATATGTTATTATATTGCGTTTTTAATTAACTTTTTTAATTCTGTCCTAAATGGAATTTGTTTATTTCAGCTTAAAATGGTCTGTAATGACTATCAATAGAAAATTTATTGACAATTAATACACAATTATATAATTAAATCAATTTAAAAAATGTGTTTTTGATGTATAGGTACATTTTTATTAATATTCAATGTTATACATTTCTGTTTAATAGTTGAATTTGCGTTAAAACTGTCACTTATTATTATGTAAGTATTTTGTATAAGTCAGTGTCACGCTATAGTATAATTTGTATATTTTTGTCCCGTGTATGATCAGCGAAACGTACATACATTTCTATTATCTATAGCTTTCATCATACATTTGATTGTTAATACATTCTTTTCTTTCTCCTTGTTTAAGCCTAATATATTCAGTACTCTACCAAGCTGTTCTGTGTTAAAATTTTGTTTTGTTATGTTTTATCATAAAAAGTGATTAATGCTATTGTATGTTATCTAGATAAAATCATCTAAGATGTTAATCTATTGAAAATGTAATTACCAAATAAAGAAACCAACAGATCTACTAATATTATTGTTTGTTTGGTTCTTTCGCTCCTTTAAAGCATGAAATCTTTTTAAGTACGAATAAAAAAATGTCATGTTATTTATAAAATTTATCATTAGAAACTATTTCTTATTGTGATTTACATAGATTTATTTTCTAGTTCTGAAGATTTCTTATTAATCTAGTAACTACTACAAACTGTTTGCGGTTAGGCATTGATCTAAATAAAGCTTTAGGTACTTTGCAGAGTAGTTATTGGTTTAGTTGATGTCCGTAATGTTTTTAAGTTGGGTCTATAAATCCATGAGTGTATTCGACAGTTGCCAAATCCAAGCTGGAATTTAAAAATAAATTTTTGATCGTCTAAGCTGAGCTACAGTTGTTTTAATAGAATCTTTTGAAAAACTTACTTAGAAAGATCGTAATAGGCCAATAGGATGCTGATAGCTTTTGTATCATTTGTGCTATTTTCTAATAGATAGCATTATATATATCTTTGAGTGATGGTTCCGATTGCAATTTAAGGCAATTTTCTTAGTGACAAAATCAAAGCTTGTGCATTCTAAAACCTTTTAACCGTTTTCCAGTGGTTTGTGCCGAATGCGTAAACGCTAATGCTGGTCGACCAAGACAAAGGCGCGCAACACAACTAAAAAAACAAATTGTAGACGCTGTACACGAAAAGTACCCGACAGTTAGCTTCAACATTAAATATCTCCAGTAGCAAGACTGATCACTTGGTTTTACAAGAAAACCTGTTTTATTCATATCACGTTTCTAAAGTCAGATAACGACAACATATTACGATTAAACTTTTGTAATACAATCTTAAATGCGATTCAAGAAGATGGCGATTTTCTCCAGCGTCTTCTTTGAAGCGATGAATCTGTTTCCAGAGATGGTGTATTTAAGACTCATAATCTTCATCATTGAGCAGAATTAACAGAATATGGTCACCAAAAAAGGTTTTCCGTTAACGTTCGGTTGGGCATAATAAATCACAGGATCGTTAAGCCTATTTATCTACCAAATCATCTTAATGCCAATGAGTACTTTAATGTATCGAAAGAAGTTATTGACAAAATGCCGTTAAACATACGCTATAACTTGATTTACAGTAGCGATGGAGCTCTTGCTCACTTTGCTCGTATTGTAAGAAAGTAGTATAATAAAAACTTCCTGAATAGATGGATTAGTCGCAGTGGTCTCATCCTATGGTCTGCTAGATCTTTAGACTTGTTTGTTTGAGGTTTTATTAAAAAAAGAGTGTACGCAACGCCTTCTTAAGACGCTGACCAAGTTACAGAAAAAAGTAGCGCAACGGTATTAGAAATTACACTAGACTAGAACGAGTAATCTAGACGATACCTCGAAGGTTGCAACAGTGCGTAGAAACAGATAAATTTTGTAGTTAGTGCCATTGACTTACTATCAGATAAAATACAAAAATAACCTGTTGGCAAATACATTCGAAATTAACATTATTAATTATATGTACCTAGGTATTATTCTGACAATAAATAAATTGAAGAGCAAATCTATCGGTGTGCTAACTCTTGCTTCTTTGAACCGAACTCGAACTGAACAGTGTTCGCGAGTATTTTTACAAACTTCCAACTATAATCAAACATTTGATATAGATTTTATATAATTTCAACTAGAATTTACAAGAAATTTTAGAGTAAACAGATTAAATAATAAAAATCCAAAAGCTTAACTTTAATTAATAATAAAAAATACTATACTACAACACGTCAATATTTTAGTTTTACGAAGATAACACACTTCAGTTTCTTATAATCTAAGGCGGCTGTGTATGTCCTTTGCAGACCAACACATTTATTGGTACTTGTCAGCAGTTTAAGCTAATAGTTTTAAATCAGTATTTCCGGAAATAAAAATTTATGAACATTTGGATCTATATATACGTGTACACCGTACCGTACCATAATTTTTATCATTTATTTACATAATGGGTTATATTTCAAAGTGTGTATTTAGATATATACGTATACTCGTGTACACATCAAAATACAGCACTGATCATCAGCCAATAGTAAAGCATTTTTGCACCGACCATGCGTTTTCGTAGTTCCGTTGCTTTGTATATTATGTTCCAGTTAATTTGACGCAAAGCTCGAAGTACGGATCAAAAATAATTTTCGAACCGAACTTAAAGTAATCCTTTCAGTTCGGTTCGAAAATTTTGAAGGTTTGCACACCCCTAATCAAATCATATCTTGCTTAATATGTAGAATTTAAAACATGCTACCAATGACGAGTAAAATACTTTTGGAGTGTATGTGCCATCTAAAATTGAAAGCATTTTAATTTGGTTTCTAACTCATTATTTAATTTGTCTACACCTTAAACGACATAGTTTAAAACTCAAAGTTTCCAATGGTGAAGTAATATTTACATACCCAATAAGCACAGGTTGCAAGCTTCGAAATACTACCTAATACGCTCTATTTTGACAATAGATGACTACAAAAAAAATTAAAAAGGCGCTACACAGCTAGAAATGCGAGCTAAATATCATCGAAACTTATGATGAATGATGACCAGTATCCGTTATGGTCGCGGCAGCCGTTGTGATCGCAGTGGCCGTTACGGTTGCGGTGGCCGTTATGGTTGCGATGGCCGTTGTGGTTACAGTAGCTGTTGAGGTCGTGTGTGACCGTTGTAGTTGACAAAATAGGTAGCGGTTATGGTCATGGTGGCTGTTGTGGTTACGAACAGAGGTAGTCCTTATAGTCACAAAAGTCGCTGTAACTGGCATCGGCAGTCGATTTTCAGATCGGGCTTCGGTGGCTGTTGTAGTAGCGGTGGTCGTTGTGCTCATGAAAATAAGTGGCCGTTGTTGTCACGGTGGCCATTGTGGTCGGCAAAATAAGTGGCCGTTGTGGTTAAGTTTAGTAGGTAGCCGTTGTGGTCTAGACCCATCGAGACAGTGTGAGAATATGTTTAAATACAAAGCGTTGTTCAACTTGAAACCAATTTTTAAAAAAGATGTTACACTTTTAAAATGAACAAGTACGGAAAGGTTTAACATTTAGTTTCACAATTACAAGCGGGACCAAAAAACATATACTTTGAGGAACGTAGGTAATGCTTTTATATAGGGTTCGCCATTACTCTGGCTTCGTATTAATGTCAGCATAAAATGTTTAGTACGGTACTCATTTTTAATTAAAAGCTGCATGTTTTAAAAATATTTTTGTTTATACAACGTGTTTAATTTTTGCTGGGCAGCATAAAGTTACAATTTTTTAAATAGCAACCCCTAATTTTTTATGCTGTCCGATGAAGGCTTAGTTTAGATAAAAAATACTTTTTAAATTTTTTTATTTAATTGCAGCGTTGCCATTTTATAGCAATTTTCTTACAAATGCAGCATCAGAAAAAAATGGTCACAAAACTGGGGTTTTTTGATATTTTGGAATTTGTTTTTGTAAACGCGTAGATGAAAGTCAGAACTATTTAAATAATCTAAATGATTTTTTTTAATTTGACATACTTATTTTGTATGAGAGCGCTAATTTTCAAATTTTTCAAATCGCTGAAACTTATTTATTTTAAATGGCACTCTCGATTTCTTTTAACTGGTTCTAATGTTTTTATTTCTCTGTTGATTTGCATTAACACTTTTTTTAATAAATGATAAATTTTTAATTAAAACCCAACAAGCATTATTTGAATTAAGCAGCTTTATTCTAGTAGACTTTGTTTGAATTTAACAAAAAAACATAAAGAGGGAAACCATTAAAAAACCAGCAAAAATTAAAAGAAAAACTAACGAGTGGTTAACATTTTGCGCATTTTGTTCTAGGCACGTCTCAAGTCTTTGCCGTAAAGATTCACGCATATTACGTCTCGTGTGTGACGTTAAAAAATGCGATCCTTATTCTGTTTTTCTTTGCCTCTTCTGTAATAGGATCTTTTTGAAATGAGTATTCTTTTACAAACCCTTTTAAAAAGAAATCCATGACAGATATGGAGATCTTAACGCATATTCCTACCAAAATAACAAGGCGCACTATCATGCCAATACCACATGGTCCTTTTTGTGTTTTCCAGAACATTTTTTAGTAACAGTGACAAAGAGTTATTCAAAAACTACAAATATCTGTCGGTATTTAAATGACCATCAAAAAATTAAGAACCTATGATAAATTCATACACAGTTCCTCCTCATACATTGACTGTTCATCTATGTTGATGATCCAAAACTCTTATTATATGAGGATTTACATTATCATATTAATGACACTTACGACGATTTACTCGGCCATTACTCTGAAAGTTAACTTCGTCGGTAAATAAAAGAGTGGATATAGAGCCTGCACCTCATTAAGTTTATTTAACATCCACACACAGAAAGTTCTTCACTGAAAAAAAAGTGACGTAGAATCAATGTAAATCTACATTGAATCAATGAAAAATGTACATATTTTTCATACGATGAATGGGTACATCAGCACAATGAATTTGTTACGTTAGATTAATGTACCAAAGCATTAAATCTGAACAAGGATGTGTACACCAAGACAATGTGTTATTACTTTAATTGAATGTATGTACATGATTTATCAATTTACCAACATTCATGAATCAATGTAAAAGT
Source organism: Aquatica leii (assembly GCA_035610365.1). Classification (NCBI taxonomy): domain Eukaryota; kingdom Metazoa; phylum Arthropoda; class Insecta; order Coleoptera; family Lampyridae; genus Aquatica; species Aquatica leii. The sequence continues at coordinate 43,710,312 of CM069435.1, read as the reverse complement.
TCTTAAACATAATGTACGATTACATTGACGCAATTTGTGTGCGTCATTAATTGAATGTACAATACGTTGATTTTATGTATGTATTTCATTATTTTGATGTATCAGATTTGATGAATCAGTTTAAACTGTACATCAACAATATTTACAATTACATTAATCTAATGAATGAACTACATCGATTTAATGTATTAATAAACATTAATAGCATTTAAAATATATATTGAGATATTATACAAAGCGATCCAATTTTATTACACTGTGAAAGAAAACATCAATCAAACAACTAAAATTAAAAAAAAATTAGCTTGTTATTCGTATTGGTGATTTTTAGTAATCTACCTCCTGGTGGGTATACATAGGTAAAGTCAACATCAATCTAAAAAATATTGCATTTACAATTTAAAACCTTACTTTATACAATGTTCTTAACAAACGAAAATCAGATGGTTTTTGTAGAATGGCCATTGATCAAATATTTCGTTGATACACTTGTGAGTACATTTCTAATTTTATGTATGCTGTCCAGTAGGAACCCAACTCATTCGTTGATAATTCACCAAATTTCAGCGACTTGATGCATGTTTCGCTATCGTTTTTTGAGGCTAGAATAATTAAAGACGTGAATAACTATTTAGTTAATTTTTCTTTTTCGTTTTAAATTTGATAACGTAGTTACTATTGGTACGTAACACTTAATTAACAATATTATTTAGATACATTTGAGAATTATAGTACGATTAGGAGATTATTAATAAATGATTAAATGCATACACTCACCTATTGAACAAACTTTAGTAACTTAAACGTTAACAGCGTATTAAACATATTTTTGCTTCTGTTCTACTGCACTATGAAATTGCATCAAGAAAAATACACGAACTAAATGCACTGACACCACCTGACATGCTATATAAAAATTAATTTATTGCCGACACTGAGGTTCACACATACTCAAATTTCTTAGTAAGATAATGTTTGGTGCTACGTGTGATAGTGATAAGACTTGATTCTGTGTATGTTACATTGAATCAAAGTATCTCTTACCTAAAATTAACGTATGCATTGATAGTTTTAATGTAAAAATACATTAAAATCATAAACTGTACATAGTTCTATAAAAACTTTACACATACAACGTACGATTACATTAACTCAAAGTATTTCAAATGTTAAATTAATGTACATCATACGATAAATTAACGTAATGATACATTCAAAGGTTTACTGTGCATGATCTCATAAGAAATTATTTTGAAAGATAACAAATACAACTTGATGCATTGAATCAATGTAAAGTACATAAAAAACTATGTACTTATAATGTAAATTACAAAAATTCAATTTACATTGTTTTAATGTACTATAGGTCGATGTATATAAACATCTGAAGCCAAAAGACAATTTTTTCACATTCACCCAAAATAAACACAATGTCTACTAATTCGCTCTGTAGAAAATTCATTTTAAACGAATGTTAATAAGGTAGAAAGTAGTAATAGGTAATAATGTGACAATTATAAACACAATAAGTAACTTACTATAATAAAACTATTTTCATTAAAATTTTATAAATGTCTCCATAACTGTAGATGTTAGAAGAAAAAAGTACGAGGGCAACTCGATAGAGAATTAAAAACTACATTAGAAACAGTTGAAAGAAATAGTGCATTTAAAAAAAATGAGTTTTAGCAATTTGAAAAATTAGTAAAATTAGCGCTCTCATACAAATTACGCACGGAGAGAAAAGTTTACTGTAATAAAGCAAAAACAGCTATATTTCATGCAAATAGGCTGTTGGTTTTGAGTCATGCCGATGTACGCTTAAATAAAGCTTTCATTTTATTACAACAAATATTTTGAAAAAGAATTGTATAGATTTTATAATATATCAATTTAAGAAAACATTGTTTTCTTTTATCATTCAAAAGTTGCTTAATGTGATCGTAGAGAAGAACCATAGTTATGACAAGTACTGCTTTTTCTTATCTCTGTTGATTGTTGTGTTTTATCATAAATAGGTTTAATAGTAATAACACTTCGTATTAATTTAAGCACGCAGTGTCATAATGTTTGCTTTTGTGCAGCTTCAGGGTATGAATGATTTCAGTAAATATACACATAGTTTAAACGTATTTATTTGCTAAATTCAAAATAAATGTGCTATATTTTTATCATCACTACAGTTTATGGTTTAATCTACATTAAAATTTATAATTATTGGTAGATAATATTACCAATCCAAATGATCCTGTCCTTGACACCAAAATGTACACGCATCAGCATTAATAGTATGTAACACTTAGAATATTAGTCGAATCTACACCATCCGAGTTAAATAATCTTCTTGTAACTTTTGGAAAGTTATTTTTTTCTGTCAAAGGGTTCTCCAACTACTAAACTTAACAATCAACCCAAATTCACCTTCCTTCAATATGTCCAAATTATTTTCCGTTAGGCACACAAGGGATGTAACATCAATTTCTTGTTCTAAAAGAAAAGCAAATGCACGATAATTTCATTTCATTGCAAAAAACTAAGTCATACATGCCAAAAAATGTGCAAGCTTTGCGACATAATTCTAACATATAACGGCAGTGAACAATATTCAAAATCAGAGTCAATACTTACTTGTAAGTTTTTGATAGTTTCCAATAATTCACTAATTGATGTAGTGAGTTATAGATTATATGCTGCAAGCAACTTGTTATAAAATGATGGATCCATGTCGTATAGTTCCAAACAAAACTGTCGGAGTCACGGTACACGTATATTATCTTTGCCACAGCTTTAGCAAAAAGTTTAGCACATATTGCAAACCTTAACGTAAATTAAATTGCTGATACCTTATTTTAGACCAGCGTGGAACAAATAGTGATAACATAAATGCTTACTTGAAATTCCTAATTGTGGTTTCTTAGTAATTTATTACGTACTTTAATCGCTGATATGATTTCTTATAATAATTAGTTGAATTTTATCAATTTGTAGTCTTAATTTTAACAAAAATTTTTTACTTGTATCATTATAATTATGAATGATTTAATAAAAACATGTTTGGATTGCAATAAGAAATTTAATTTAAGTTTTAGAACATGTAGGTTTAATTTTATTTGAATGTGAATCAATTTTAGAAAAAAAGCAAATGCTTTAAATATGAAATTGTAATGATTAAATTCAGCATAATATTTCTCTCCGTGCGTATAGCGAATTAAAAAACTCTTTTAGATTATTTAACTACTTCTGACTTTCATCTACAAATTTATCTTCATCGAACAGCATAAAAAAATGGAAGGGCTGCTATTTAAAAAGTGTTACTTTATGCTGCCCAGCCAAAACTAAACACTCTGTATAAACAAAAATATTTGTAAGACATGCAGCTTTTCAATAGATATGAGTACAGTACTAAACATTTTATGCTGACATTTCTGCATTAGAAACCGAGGCTGGAGTAATAACGAACCTGTATATGAAGCGACTTAAACTACGAATTAAAGCGTAAAAAAATTAATAAACCCCAGGATAAGAAAAATCGAAAGCTTTTGTACTTTTGGAAAACTTATTTTTACGATCGAATTTGCCATTATTGTCACCGGTAAGCTAGCTTGTTACACATTTTGTACAACAATCTTGCATTGAATATAAGAAAAACAAGATGTAGACGTCGTACATCATAGTGTTTAATGTATTGACATTTTGTCGGTGATAATGTTTATGCTTTTTCCCGCATTCATTATAATGTGAAAATAGTCGTCTTACGCGGAGAAACAACAAAAACAATTTTAACAAAACCGCATTTATTCAATCGTGCAATAAGCTATAAAACCGTTGCATTAATTTAAAAATTAATTAGCTTTTATTATTCGGTGCGTGAAAGTGTTTCGAGCATTGTAAATTGCACTTTTTGATAGGGTTTTCAATAGTGTGAGTCGATTGAATTACAAATGTCGCACACGGTGAACATTTTTATCCTGTCGAAGTGACATTGGTTGATACACATTTTACCTTTTTTCAAGGTATGTGACAGTTATATAGACGTGCTTTTGTATATAACGCGCAATTTTATTTCTTTAAAAGATTCTCGTGTAGATCAAAATTGCACGTAAGTATATTTTTACGTTAAATTATTTAAATTTAAAAAGCATTTTAAGTATAACTTTATGTAGTGTTATTAGTCAAAATGTAGAGAAATTGCAGTAAAGAAATGTAAGCATTTTTTAGATTAAATAAAAATGTTTGTTTTTCGCTTTTGTAATAGCACGTCCGACGTAAAGCTTTTACTTATCCAGTGCTTTGTAACCCTTTTAATTTAATTTATAATTACCTTAAGAGCAACGAGCAAACAAACTTTCAGGGTTTAGCAGATTGTATAAATATTATCTCGTTTGCTGCGCGGGTTGCGCTTTTTAATGCATCTTTTATCTTCTTCGGTGGAAACAAAGAAACTTTTAGTTGGCTGTAAACACTATATTAGTTTTAAATTAGAACTCGATTAGTTTTTTAGATTTCTGCGTTTTTACTACGCTTACAGTAAATCTAAATTTTTTTTCTTATTTATATGTATATTTATTTTCAGTCAGATTTGTAAAAGAACTTGAATATTGATGTGAACATACTACATTAGAGCTGTCGTAACGCTCGCTTCTGCTTAAAGCTTGAAAGGTTTTTTTTTGTAAATTTACGGAATATGTGTCTATTGTTCAGATGCAAAATAGTTTTAAAATTATTTATTAGTTTGTTATTTTTTAACTGAAACGTTACTATTGTAAGCAGGTGGATTTTATAGATAATTTGGTGATTATTATACACATAGTAAAACAATTTAAAATATTTCTTATTTTCTTGTAGTTAGTATTAAAAATTAGAAATTATTTTTATTGTCACACAACATATTAGTTATTTGGAATGTCAACTGCAGTAAGAACGTAGCAAACAGCTTTAGAAATGCTATTAAGTTTACTAACTTCTTAGAAATTTCTATCCTATATTAAAATCAAACTATTAAAGTGCACCGTTGTCAAAATATTTATCAAAGAAATAAAATGTATTTTGTTTTTGATAACATTATCTAATTTATCTACAACTGCCATAAAATGATTATGATTTGACACTCGTTAGAACTTCATAATGACTTTTATTACCGCACTAGTGCTTTTTTGAATTTATTACCGCACTAAGCTGTTAATAATAATTTAAATAAAATTAAGCTCATTAAAGACATTTTTAAATAAAGAATACACTGTATACGACTATATAAAAACTAATTTATTGTAAACATTAATAATAAAAGTTTTACAGTTAGTTGAATTAATGCCAGATTCTGAAATTTTGTGACTATTGTACTTATGCCAGTTGCTAAGGTAATACAAATTCTTATTACGTATATTTTGTATTTAATTTTTAAGTTAATTATTTTTACTCGTCTTTACAATAGTTCTAGTTGTAGATAACATGTTGTAGGTAATAGTAGGTTTTATATCAAAATCAGTTGTACATTTTCTAAATTTTGTAAAATGTGAAATAAACCTCAACAATTTCTCTATTTTGAAACACCATGGTTAAAACTTAAAAACCTTAATACGGTTAATAGGTACGGGCAACAAGAGCGGAACTTCAAAAGATTCACATCTTACATCTTGTGAGTACGAAAACTGTCACTTTCAGAGTTTTTTTAATCTAAATTTGATTCTGTTTTAATTGGTAAATTTTTTATTTTTTATGCTTTTCATAGCCTTTCTCTGCCAATTTAGGTTAACCAAGAACTAAAGAGTATTCTATTTCCTATCATCGTTTTTCTGTACATGGTGTATCTAAAATACGACTACAAACTCAAAGATAAGTTTCCTTGTGTCATTAAATGAAAATTTTTCCTTTCAAGATTTGGTCTAAAGTGTTCCAGTTTTGAAATATTCGCAATTAATTCAGGCTGATCCTGACTATCTAAACAAATAGAAATTGTTTGTTGATTCTAACTATGCAGTGAACTATAGTGTACTTGAAAATAATGTGTAGAATAGCAACTTTATTTAACTACAGTAATTTACCTACGCATTATCCGATACCATTATTTTAGAACAGTTTATTTTTATTCGTAGTGTCAACAACTTTAGGAGATTACAGGTCCGTAATTTACGAATTATTTTGCTAAACATTTTGATTTTTTTAAATGTTTTAATGAAACTTTTATTTTGAAATTTTTTGTTTGTATTTATGCTCTAATTTTATCTGCTAAAATAACAGCCCGTTAATCCGATACACCCTGAACAATATTAAAATGTTAAAAAAATACAACGACCCCAACAATTCAAATGTCTAATACTAAATTATCAAACATGAATTTACAACTGACAAGTTTGATAAACAATTTACGGAAAAAATCTCTCAATAAAAAAAACGAATCCGGTAGTAGTGGAATTCATTAAAGAAATTAATATAAAAACGTATTTATTTAAGGTACTGCAGAACATAATAAGTCGAAAACCAAAGTACAAAAAGAGAATTAAAAGAAACAGTTGATCACAAGATAAGAATTTCTAGATTAAAAAAGAAAAAAAATAAATAAAAAAACAAACATAGAAATAGACACACAAACAGACGAAGAACTAACAAACTAAATAGACACGGAAGAAAAAAAGTAGCAAAAAAACTAAATAATATGAATAGCTAGGCTATAAAGCTAGAAATGTAGAAATCTGATTTTATACCCGCGTAGTTCATTATTATAAAAAGCTTAATGTCTGTCAATGCATTTGTGGAAGTACGGTAGAGTGTTCTCCCACTGGTGAAGAGCCCCAAAACAGCGAAACTACGTCCAGTGGTTTACTTTAGTGGCATTTTCACGATTTGCATTGACATTGTTTTCCTTAAAATGTTTATACGTTGTGGTTTTTAGCCCGCGGTTTATTCAAAACATATTTGAATTGCACGGGTACAAAATCAACTTTCAACGTTTTTGTTTTTGTAGCTATTTACATACTATTATTCATACACAGTAAATTTATACTATGAGATAGCTCTGCTAACGAATTTCACTTATGTTAATAATATATGAACTAGAAGAAAAAAATAATATATAAAACAAATTAAAACAGCTAAGGGTAGAAACTAAAAAAAATACATAAATAACAAAACATAAAATAAAAAACTAGAAAATGATCGAATGTGTTTTTAAAGACACAAAGAAAGTCATAAAAATAATCATACCGTCAAAACAAATACACATGTGGAAAATGAAACCAAGAATTAAATAAAGAAATACATATTCTCTCATAGTAAAAAAAAGGTGTATATCTTGTAACGAATGTATTAACATAGCTTATTTTAACTAACTGTTTCCACGACTTAAGACGCGATTTATAAACGATTATTACAACAGTAACTAATTTTAAATAAACTAAAGCACAATACAACTAATACTAATAAAACGTATAGCTAACTATATTTAAGAAAAATAACTTACAGTTAATTTATATAAGTCAGTATATTGGTCCTAGACGGCCAAGCCAAACTAAAAGAAAAGCTGTACGAAACAGAAGCCAGATAACAAAACTAAAAAAACATATAGAAACAAGGAGAAAAAATAACCCAAATTAAACAAAAATACAAACAAGTAAGAAAAAAACTAAGAAATGTCATAACAACAAGCAAAAGACAAAAATGAAATAAAACTATAGCTAGAACTAGAAGAACACGTCTAGAAAAACGCTTACAAAATCGCTATAAAACAGATAAACAGATGGATCACATTATAAAATTTATTTCCTAGACATACAACATGGAAAAAATAAATCTAATAACAAAAGAACGTTCGTTCAAAACGTTTAGGTATAGAATCTTAGGCTTTCGCGTTTTTTTTTTGGTAACGATTAAAAATGACTTTTGGCTTAAACTGCGTTATAATTGAACGACGTTGTTCTTAATCTGTCCTTGTCTTATTTTGACTCCCAAAGAGAGAGAAAAAGAATACCAAGTTTTAGTTAAACAAGATAAGTAATAGCAAAGGCTTCCACGACCGGAGTCTATACTAAGATAATCACGTCTTCCGGGTTTGGACCTTGTCATTGTTGTAAGTTTTGCCCATTTTTGTAAGGCGCTTTATCAGGGCGTGAGAAAAAAATCGAAGATTTCAAAACCAAACCCTTACTAAGAACCTCTAAGAGTTCTCTAAAAAGTTAAGAAAGAAAACTTGAAAAAAAACGGCAATCTAGCAAGGAAATACTACAGAGTTAAGTAAGCAACTTGTGATCAAAGCTAGATTCTAAACTTCAAATTGCTTAAGAAGAAGTAGTCTTCGTATATAAAGAAGAAGTAACGTCGCGGCTAGTTAAGCGCGGCTCTGATTGCGTTACGGTCGAAAAGAAGCTCGAAACTATGATCACGATTAAAATTATTGGGGTGTTTGACGATTTCTATGCTATCTCTTCTATTGAAGAAGAATGGAGATTTTGCAACCACCAAAACGCTATTAAAATCTATATTGTCAGCTGTAGCAAAATGATATTCAGCAACTGCAGACTTAGACATATGCCTTTTTCTTATACAACAATAATGTCCTGAAATGCATGTAATGATGGAACGACCGGTTTCACCAATGTAGACTAAACTACATGAATTTGTTATACACCTTGAAATGAAAGTGTAGAAAATTTGTCGTTGGGTTTCCTTATTTGGTCTGTAACCTTGTGAATGTAGAATAAAAATGTAAATTTTGGTTTAAAGTTAAAAGTAGAAATGTCCTTAGGAACTCGAGCACGAAGGTGTAGACAACGATTAATAACTGTTTAAATGTTTCGCTTCATATATCTATTGTTTACTAAGGTTCTAGTAAAATGACGGTGTTCCAAGTCTATATTCTGAAGTTGGCAAATAGAAAAAGCGCGACAAACCAAAAATTCATAATATAACGTTTCGGTGCAGAATGATGATAAGACAAAGCATGTAAGTATCTGTCCGTATGGACAATGAACAGAATGGCCCAGAACTCCGTTGGGTTTACGAGTCACAAAAACGTCGAGAAATGGGAAAAAAGCTTTAGTTTCAATTTCCGTAGTAAATTTCATATGTGGGTGTTGATTGTTTAGATGATCAAGAAGCTTAGACAATTTGAGATCACCATGAGACCAAACAATAAACTTTAGGTTCTAATATTGATGATTTCAAAGCAGCCGTTACAAACGATTCCTTAAAAATGTTAGTTATAACAAGCAATAGAAAAGAACCAACACCAAAAACTTGTTCGTAAAACTTGTTATCAAATTCGAAGTAAGTGGATGATAAACACTTATCAACAAAAAATTCCCTTTAAAATGTCGAGCTTTTGCAAAGATTAACTTCAAGTGCCTACAAATTTATATAATTGTAAAGTAGACTTCAAGACCCATACAGATTGGTTTATTTACAAAATTGTAGGTTTGTGTTATCATGATATTATGCAAAACCGGCACAGTTGAAAGTAATTTTAAAATGTTTTTAAGAATTCTACAACTTCTGTAAATATTTTTTTTAATATTTTGTATAATAAGAGAAACTCACTATGTATAATTGAGAATGAAGATGTAGTGTTGCGTCTGATGCAGGAACTGTTTCTTATAAACTGCAATCACTCAATTGTTTTGAATACTTTTTGTAGCATCACCGAAACTTTGTGACGTTTTGCGGTAGTCAATAAACTAAACAAATCAAGATAAACCTGATATGTACTAGATTTATTTTAATTATAATGCAGCGTGCATTTGCTACAAAATAGCAAACACAAGTTACATTAGAGTACTAAAACTAACAAAACAAGAAAGGGTAAAAACCCGTACATGCATTTAGGCAAGACCAAAAAAAAAGAAAAACAAAAAATGTAAGTAATTTTTCACCAGAGATCAAGATCTCTGTTCTTAACACATACTATAAGAGCTATATCCCAGTAGAACACCACGGTGGCGCCACCAAAACACACATAAGCATATGGAGCATATCTCACTTGGTGTCGGTTTCCTCCATCAAGTTTGGTTGCTGATCTATTTGGTGAAAAAAAATGGTTCCTGGAGAAAAGAAAAAGATGGTTAAGTTTTCATTAATTTTTATTAGATAAACATAGCTAATTAATTTATGTAACTTAATTAATACATGTATTCTGCCGTAAAAGTACTTTTTTGGTTGCAAAATAATTTGCAAATTATTCTCGAGCCGATTGTGCCGATCGTGGTCGAGTGCGTCAAAATGTCTTATGAAACGTATACTTTATACTATTTTTTTTATTTTGGAAATTATATGTAAAAATAAATTTAACCTACATATTTACTTTTATTTTATTGATTAGGGTATATTATTTTTTTTAATAATAAGTTGGCAGCATTTCAAATTTGACATTGGTAGTTGAATTGCTGTATTTTAGTCGTCAAATTTCCGTATTGCCAATCTAACAAAACCACAGTTCGAGTGCTATAAAGTGTTATTTTAGACAAGTCAAACGAGTTCTTTAAAGTGCTGGTTAGAGTACTTATATAGAAAAAAATTAGTTTAGTATTCTAGTCGTGGGCGATGATAAGAAATCTGTCCTAAACGCGTTCGACCTTTATAAAGGTATTGTGGTATTTGGTGTTTTGATTTTTGTTTAAATTGCATTATATTTTATTTATAATCAAAAATAAAGTAAAAATAACGTACTAAATAATTCTTTTCTGACACAACTGGTACATCAAAATAATATTCGATTAACAAATTGCTTTTAAATATTCTTTTTGGCTTACATTTATATAAAAAAAGCTTAACCTTTAATGTTTTTCACGGAAAAAATCAATATGTAGAATGGCAACTCAAAGACTTTAAAACCTATTAAATTAAAAAAGATTAATGACGTCCGTAACCATAGCACGACTAAGATTAAATGTAAATTAATTTATTAAAATTATGAGACAATCAAAATATTAATATTAGTTTAAAATATCTAAAAGAAAATAATATATCGTTGAGTCATTTTAATTACTCATATAAATACTAAATGCATTGGAATTTTTTAAAAACAAAAATAACAAGACAATAAAATCAAAATCGACTATGATTTTAATAATAATTTGAAATTCGTTTATTAAAAGTTGTTAATTCTACGTTTTCTATAGTTTTGTTTAATAAAAAACCAGGTAATATGTATACGGTTTTTTTCGTAATCTAAAATTGCAATAAACCTTAAGATCCAATAACGGAGTTTTAAAAGTAATATGTACAACTATTACTAATGCCGACTTCTTAACAACGTCTAGACGTATCTACTTTTTTTCTACGGCTATTATAAAAATTAAGCTTTTTTAGCTCTCACATTGTTTTTCGGTGTAGTTTGTCTAGAAACAAAAATTGTTATAACAATTAAAATCAAAAATGTTTATTATTGTAATAAAATAAAGATAACGCGATTTTTTTTAAATTAATTTATAAAAAGTTGTAAAGGTAAAAAAAATAATATACGAATTACACAATTAACCTAATTTAATACAAAAGAATAATTAGAAGCGATAATAATTTGGTATCTGTAAAAACGGTGAACAAATACGTAGACAGGGTGTCCCAAAATATGTGGGCAATCAGATAACACACATAAAAACAATAATTCTTATACACTCATTTTCTTGTGGCCCTTTTTAAGGAGATATAGGCTCATAACGGACACCCCTGGAAATAGTTTGTTTTAGAATAACTTTTGAAGTACTAGGTGTAATTTAATAAATTAATACGATTATTACTATAGGTAGTCTTTTTAACATAAATTCTTCACATTCGATTTATTTAGTTTGCCAGCTCTAACATAGTAATGTTATTTTTTTACACCTTGTACGATAGAGAAACAACAATCATACTTTTAATCAGTTTAATCCTTTAACTAAAAAAAAGTGTACTCTTGATTTTTATTGAATAATTTTGTGTTGTTGGTTCAACATCCTTCTCCTGTCCACTGATTTTTAAAGTTTCTGTTCAGGGGTTCTCAAACTCATACCACGTCGTATTGCCATTGTTTTTTAAAAGTTTAATGGTTTTGAAAGAACCCAAATAAAGTTCTCCTATTAACCTTTTTGGCAATACAATTAGTCTAATTAAATATTGCCCGACTATTCCAGCCTATACGTTGATGGGTTCAAATTGATGCTGAGAATGCGTTATAATAGAATCACGCGGATTTTTCTCGGCTCCTAAATGCAAATTATGAGAGATGATAATGCCGTTTTTAAAAAATTTTGCTTTGCTCTTAAAGAGAACTAAACCAATAAAATTTACATCGTTTCTGTACCGATCTAAAACCCAGTTAGAAAATTCCATCCTCTGCGGAAAGTCTTTAAGAAGAAGCGCATCGATTTTTTGAATATAGTATGGATGTAATTGTTTCTAGATGACGTCGATTTTGTGCAATCAAACTGAACAGAAATTTTCAAACATTTGTAGAAAGATCTGTTTCTACGGAATTTTTAAATGTTTTTTGAAGATGTTTTTTGCAACACCCTCGTCGCGATTGATTTTATTTCTACAATTGTAGCTGATTTCGTCATCTTTCTCTAAAATTATTTACGGAATTTTACATTAAATTGATTTGATAAGTACAAGTAACAAATAAAACAACGCAAACCTCAATATTTGTTCGCTAGTTTAGTTACGTAATGGACTAAAAAAGCTCAAGAATGGCAGGATGAAAAGTAAAAATCCACATTAAATTAAGTGTTCAAAGTCAATTATTACATTAGAACGAGAATGTGACAGATTGAAAAGTCATTTAAAAAATCTTAAAATTCGATTAAAATTTAAAAAAAACCGACGTTGAAGTTAATGTCAGATTTAACAGACTTAGTAATAAATGTAGTACCGTCAACTAGGGCGAGATTGATTTCAAGAGGCGAGATTGATAATCACATAATTTTTTTAATTTAATTTAAATTTTGCGCTATTGGTAATCTATTGGTAATTGGCGATGTGATGCACTAAAGTGCAAGTGTTTGTGATCATTCACAAGCCATGTGCTAGCTGTTTATTCGTGTATGAATAGTTTTAGTCTCCAGTTAAAAAAAGTGTTTCGTTTTTCTGTTTTCTTGTGTGTTAAAACTAGGTGGATTGCAGATTGGTTTCTTCACAGTGCAAAATTTAATTCTCTTTAAGGTATTGCATATTGTCTTGCTATTATTACTTTAATTTATAGAAAGTACTATGCTTAATAGAAGCTGGTGAGTCATGTTTTTTACACGGGGCGACTATGATTAAGTTTTGGGGCGAGGTTGATAATATTTCCAAATAGTTTATTATTAAATAAAATTTCAATTACAAGTTTTTGTTTTTTCAGTTTTAGTGACAATTTTATTTCTATCGCAAGTTCTGTTTTGTAAATTTATGATGATCCGAAATATTATAAAAAAAAGCTGGGAGCACGAACTAATCGTAATTTTTCAGATGATAGATTTAAGAAGGCTCTTGAAAAAGTAGTCGACTATCAATGGTCAGTAAATAAAACTGCTAAGGAATATAGAATACGGATGTAACTACGCGACTGCCTGGAAATATAAAAAAGGTTCAAGCTGCTGTACATTAAGGAATATTTTTTAACCTTTCCGAGTCAATTAAGGATATACCACCGGAAATTTTGTTTAACTATGACGTAAAAAATTTGGCAGACGATAAAAAAAAAGGAAAATTCTTTGTAGAAGAGAAATGAAATATCTGGAAAATATCAATTTCAGTAAAAGCGCAACAAGTGTTATGTTTTTTAGTTTGGCATCTGGGATATTACTTACAAAGCAGATAAAATCTGGGATCGGTGAACTAAAAAGAATTCAAAAGAAAGTCCGTGTTGCTCAGATCGGCGTTGTCCTTCTGGTACTAGATATAACAAGTCAAAAAGTGTTTGGACGAATGCATCAATCTTTACAGATTGGTTTTCTTCGACATTTTTGTCCCATGCTACTAGATTGCTTGAGAAAAAGGTTATCATCGGAGATAATTTAGCAGCACATTTCACTGATGATTCATTTGTGTTGTCAAAACAATATTGTATTTTTCTTTTTTCCGAAAATTGGACACATTTGACACAGCCGCTCAGTCTTTGATATTTTAGACCACTTAAGACCTCATAGCGGAAAATTTTATTGTAATATAAAATAGAGAGTAAAATTTCTTCAACTCTCAGGAAATAAAATTTTCTAATTCTATTAACTCAGGCTCTGCTAGAAATAGACAACTTCGAAAAAAATTTCTATAAAGAGGGATTTAATCAGTGGTTTTTTTGAGATACGGAGTTTATCAGTTAGAACCAAACAACGTTTAAAAAAGGTTGCCCCATAGAAAACACATCAAACCATTCGCAAAAATTTTTAACGATTTTATTGTTAACCTATTTAAAGGAAAAAAGGTACAGTGCAACTTCAAATCAAACTGTACCCTTGGAAAAAAAACGATAACAAGTAGCCTCAGGTAAACATGTAGCCAGAGATAGCAGTAATAAAGATCAAGATTTATTAGAAACAGAAATTGGCAACGAAAGTGAGGAGGTTAATGATGAAATATTTTACAGTAGAAAAGTGGATAAAGTAGAATATGAAGAGGTTAATACGCAAAAGTTAGAATGCAGACCGTTTGTTCTGGTTAAGTTTAAAGCATGCAAGAGGAATACTATAATTTACCGGTATGTCGCAACTGCCTTATAGAAAATTTAAAATAATGGGACTAAAATTTATGGGTCCGAAAAAGTTTTTAAGGTAGATGCGAAAGACGTTTTTGATGTCACCCCTCAGGATATTGTAGCCATCTTACCAAATTCAAAATCTTAGCAAAATGCTAAGAAATTTACTAAATACGTATTTTTAAAAAGTGTTGATGTGTATGAAAAATAAACCAAACATATTTTCTAGGGGTTAGTTTAATTATCTTTGCTTTCTTATGTAGTTATCAATTTTGCCACAGTGTTCCTAAATTGATACTTTTTTCTGCCTGACTAAATGCGCCAGGATGTAGATTGTTTACACATGTGACTGGGTATGCTAGTTTTAGGCAATTTCCAGTCACTTATCAAACTCGCCCCAAAGCTAGTGTAAGATTGATAACACTTTATTTGTAAATTTTTTGTTGTTGTCTGTTTTTGTTTTAATAACTTAATGGTTTTTTATATTAGTAGAGAAATTAGACTTTAGACAAACATAAATACGTTTGAGATTGCTTTAAAGATAAATAAACGCCCCGTTTGACGTACCAACATTATACTTCTGGCCAGTTTAAATTATTTTTCTGATTTAAAAAAAAATGTAATTTTACAAAAAGCAACACAAAAAATAATGTACGTTTCATAACATAATTCACCGGCTTCACGTCTCATTAACGTTCGTTATGATATACTTTACGTTCGACGCTTGTTATGAAAATTACTACATTTAAATTAGTACATGTCAAGAAAACCATGGCAACAAAAAATAAAGTTTACGTAAATAACTAATGCAAAAACCATATTGAACAAAAATATTTTGCTTTTGTAAACAGTTCATTTTATTGATGTTCAACAGTACTTTTTTTAGTTAAAGGTTTAAGTTGTCCAAAAATATTATTGTTGTGTCTTTATTGTACAAAGAAGAAAAAAAGTAGCATTACTGTGCTTTAATTAATTTGTCCTTGGCAAACTAAATAAACCGAATGCGAATAAAAGGATTTATGTTAAAGAAACTTACCTAGTAAACATCTTATTAAAAAAATAGTAAATTACACTAATAAGAGTTATTTTAAAGCAAATTATTTCCAGGCATGTTTTATCTGAATCCTACATATCTGGCATACCTTAAATACAATAAAACCGGTTAAAACAAAAACTTCCGGAACGAAGTAAATTTTCCACTTTAGACAAGTTTTCAAATTCTTAGGTTGATTTATTTAATTCAAAAAGTACATACAATAATAGCGTATAGCACATACATAGTAAAAAAACAATATGTTATCTATTTTTTAAATACGTAGTTTATTTTAAAAAATCGATAATAGTAGTTTGTTGACAGTTTCTTATAGTAACAATAATAACAGAATTATTCGAGTAGGCGAAAACAAACTTAAGAAAACGTATTTTTTATGATATATTACTAAACAAGACGTAGGTACTTGCTACTAAAAACTCCACCAGATTATCTATAAATTAGCCCAAGTTTATAACACTACCTAACGCGTATTTTTTCTTGTAAACGGTAAAAACTACAATAGTAGACATTTTTTTTTATTAACAGATTTACATAAATACAGCAATTGAAAGTTCAATATTTGGAAAAACTGTCCTAAAGTTATAGAACTATAATACATTGCAATTGCTAAAGTTGAAAATAATGTGTACCAATTTATCAGCATTAAAAACTACGAGAACAAATAGTTGTACATTGTGATGTGTAATACATATAAATATTACAGATATTAATTAATAGAATGCGATAGTTTTAGTAGAATTCAGGTTTACATGGGTTGCATTTGTAATACAATTTTCTATTCTGGATAATTCCCGTGTTGTCGTTATCACACAAACTGAGCTTTTGTCACACGTGTGACCAAGTTATTGCAACAATAGACGTCGTTATTACGAGCTAGTTCTACAATAATCAGAATTTTTGATAAATGCTGTGGCCATTGAAAACTAAAATGTTATTTTTTTTAACTGGTTTAACTACATTAATAAACTGCTCTAGGAAGTTAAAATTAATATAACCACTGTCTGATATTTTTACTAAGCATCCCGGTAGTGCTTCAGTGCTCAGCTCTGTCATTCTTTTGCTTTACATATGTTCATTGGTGTTGCATATTAACCTGCAGCACTAAAACAAACAACCATAGTTGTATTTACGTCATTTTCTTCACTGACTACTGCTTTTACCTGGCACTTACTTTTTTTCCCTAAACATTTTTGTTTTTTTTTCTTAACCGTTGAAAATCTAGACTTATCTACGTTAAATATTTTTATGCTCATCAACATTTTTTTTAATATATAAAAAAACCAAACATGTTTTTATTGTTAAACATAAGTTCATTTTAAATGTTGTTTAAACGTTGGTTTTGGTAGTTCACATATTTCATTTAGGCCATATTTGCTAGAGGTTATCTCTTTCATACTGTCTTCTAACTATTAAATATATTTTTTTTCTGATTCTGTAAAGAGAAAATCGTTGTTTATGGTACAATTTAAATGTTTTATGTACAAAAGTAGTCTTTAAACATTTGTATCCTCTTACATGATTAAAGTATTAATGTCGGGGTTTGTTAACTGTTTTTTTTTAGTGTAGATTGCGTTTATGTAATAGTAATAAATACTATTTTGTTTTTAATATACAAGGTATTTACTTTTTCTAAAATTTAAAAATACTTTAAATTAAATGCAAAAGGAGGTACAGCGGATCAAAGTTTTTGTTGGTGCCTACTAGAATTTTTATTTTATTTGAATAGTACAGAACATCTACAAATCAAACATTAAGTGTACAACTTAATTAAAATTTATAAAACATGTTCAAAAATATTACCTCTTTCCTAAATGCAAACGTAGTCTTACAAAGTTTTGTTGACCTTGTTGAACATGGGGGTTTAATAATACTAGAAACTATTTTTTATATCCTCTGCAGTTGATGGAGATTCTTGATATACCTTTTGTTTTATGTCTCCCCAGAGAAAGAAGTCTAATGAGATTAGATCGGGGGATCTTGCTGGCCATGGAATGTTACCTTTTCGACCAATCCATCGGTTTCCCAACGAATGGTTTAAATATTGTCTTACGTTTTGGTAAAAATGAGCAGGAGCACCATTTTACTGAAAGTACATTAATCGACGTGTTTTAAGATTCACATTTTCTATTAAATTGGATAAATAATTTTTTAGAAATATACAGTAGCGTTCTCCATTAAGTCGAAAAGAATGGCCTGATAACTTTATCGCCTATAATGGCTACCATTGATGCTGAAAATCCAATTGACGTACCCAAAGTGGTCTTTCTCGAGCTTAATAATGCATATTATGTTTGGTAATTACGCCGACATTATTAAAAGTCGTTTTGTCCCTAAACAGAACAATATTATATAGGTCTTGAATTTTTTCAATCATATTGGAAAAAAATATTCACTTCCTCAAATAATTCTCTAATTGGAATAAGTTTAACGAACTTTGTTCTTTCTTTTCGCGTATCTCGATCATCGAATTGCATGCATTTGAGAAGAAATGAAAATCGATTGACACTCATGGCTAAACAAAATATTTTTGGAGAAAAACCATCAGTTCTGATTAGATCCCTTACATTCAAACGACTGTTTTTTCTTACGCCCGCAAATAAAAGCAAGCCAATAAATGCCTGCATTTCAACCTTATCTGTAAGCTTAGTATCTCTTTCACGAGCTTAATTGCTTGATACAGGCTCTATGTATTTATTTGTAACGATAATATTCAAAACTTTATCAGTGAAAAAAAGTTCAAAAATACCTGAAGGTGTATTTACATTTTTAGGTAATCCTTTCACGCCAGATTTTTCCGTGACTATATTTCTACGTCATGTACGTACGACTTTTGTATGCGGAAATTTGTTCCACTTCGTCTTCTTATTTTTTCCAATAAAATAACTCCTTTGAGGTTCCTCGTCTAAGTCAATTGAATCATCATTATTCTCATCATCAGAATCGAACTCCTGTTTGGTATCACTTATTTGTTCTTGAATTTCAATCTTATCCTCTATATTGCTGTCATCTTCTTCATTTATATCATCTTCCTGGAAATCTACTTCATCCCAGAGACTTTGTAGCCATGCCTGCTCTCGTTCAAAATCTCCCATTTCAAAATTACCTATATATAATAAATATGTAATAATATATGATAAAACAAAATATATAATTATTTTTTGTTGTGATAACAGAAAAATCAAATAAACATATGTATATTCACACTAGGCAAAATAAACACCTATGTAATGCTTATTCATGTATATATAGCTAAAATTGTATCAAAGATGAAACAACAAAACAATGAGGATATTACCATAAAAAAAAACAGAATACTTACCGTTCACGAAAACATAACAAATTTACACGCGTTGGACTTTCAGACCGAATATATAAAGAAATGCACACGTATTGTTTTTACAAGGGTTTTTACGTTACTGCCAAAAAACTTACAAACGTTTGAGAAGGTATCGGGAGTACACGCACTCAAGAAGGTTTATTTTTCTCGGAATAAACAAACTAAGATCTCGTCGGTCTATGAGACCGACACGCGTGTATAGAAAAGTTAACTATGTATTTGTTAAAAAAAAAACATTGGTGGCACACTTAGGCAAAACACAAGATATTCCAAAAAAACTAAAACTGTTTTTTAATCATTTGTTTTAGAAACATGTTTTTGTCAGTGGCGACTGGTGGTCAATGCTGCAGGTGGGCCATTTCAACATTAAAACGCATTCTTACTTAACAGAAAATTTAAAGTTAAGGTCAATTTATCTATTTTTAAAATAGGCAAAAAGATTCATATCGTTTATAATCTTTTTAATATATAGTTGCATAATTTTTAATATTTTTTGGAAGGTCATTGTCTAAATGATCTAACGGAAAAGCCGCCACTGGTTACTATAGTAAGCTACATGCCTAAAAAAACAAATGTGTAATTTTGCTAGGCAGTATGACGACACTTATATCAACAATTGTTTCAAGAAGAAGTTTGTATGATTTTATATTATAACCAAACGAAAGGTAAAGTACATCTCATAGATCAAGTGATAACAACATATACTTACAAAAGACAAACTAAACGCTGGCATTCATCATTTTTTTTTCATTATTGTTGATGTAACAGATCTAGACGCCTTTATAATCTTTTTCCAAAAAGCATTAAAACTACAATCTGACGGGGTTGCCGCATATGCAAAAGTTTTTGCAAACTCCAAACTACGAAAACGTGTTTTAGAAACAATGAATTTTATTAACATTTCTGTATTAGCCGTAAAAAGCGCTTTGATTGTGAGACATGCAAAAGCAGCTTTTGTAATGAACGCAGTGTTAGTGTATGCGGCGCGGCAACTGTAACGACAAAAGCTTTTTTTTTCGTACTAATTAAGATTTTTTTAGTTTGTTTAAAATATATCTATAAAATAAAGCCAATAAACAAATGTATCTTAAATACATGTAAGTTTTGTTAAAGTCTAATGCAAATATTGCTCAAATTTACAACTATTCATAGAAACGAGCATTCAACATATTCTGCATCCTAATAATAGTTTAGAATTAGCACAGGACCTACTGAAGAATAAATCATACTGTACTGGTACTTTAAAACTAGATTTAAAAAAATCCGAAAAATATGACTAAAAAATCTAAAAATATAGAGACCAAGTGTAAGTACATCAAAAGAATAATGGTAAAAAAATAGTACATGAAAGATGTGTTTTATACAGGGTGTCTTACGGTGAACGTCGGTTAAAAGTATATCAAGTACTGTAAAAGCTAAAAATTTGAAATTTTGCACATGCGACATGCCGTATTTAATCTATTAAATAAAAATATTTTCCAAATGGCACTTTCGGAAATACCGAAAGTGAGCATCAACATCATTATCTTAAATACAAACCAGACAATTTTTTTCTACATTTTGATGTGTCATAAAACGTTTAGTATGTATGCAGGAAGTAATCGGCGTATCAATTGTGATTGTTAAAAAAAAATTTTTTTTGACTGAAAAATTTCAAAATCTTGTTTAGGAAATAAAATTGATAATCGAAAATGGCAAAGTTACGGAAATGAGATTTTAGGTTTTCAATGTCAAAAGATTGAGACACAATTGTCTGTAATAGATAATAAAAAATTGCCTGCGGTTACGTATCTATTTGACGTTATTTCCAGATTTAAGAAAAACTTTAAAAAGTTTTCTTCCAAACAGAATGCCTATTTAATTATTAGTTAATCTAACTAAAGATCAATTATTATGACAAAACCCGACATTAATATCTCAACCATGTAAGGGGATGCAAATGTTTATAGACCACTTTCTTACATTAAACAACCTGTAGTTGAAAAACGGTTAAAAATAACCCTATACAATATGGTATCAGTTTAATCATCATCGACGTGGCTTTTCAAAACTGTCATAATACACAGGGTGTTTTATTAAAAAAATGTTTGGTGGAATACTCTGTATATAAACACCCTGTCTGTATAATTTTAAATGTGCACTTTTTTTTAAATTGGTATTGCATTTGGATTTATTTTTGCTTGTAAGTTAAAAAAACAATATAAAACAAATATTTTTTTTTACAAATTTTTAACTTAAGTATTTTTAAGTTTTAGACATTCAACTGTTTTATTTAACAATCGTTTTGCATTTGTTAGAGCGTTAATACATGCAAAAATGTTTGGAAAATTCTCGTAATATATAAGTACATATATTTAAAACGGGGATGCTTACTTTTTACATTAAAATAATATTCAAAAAAGTATAATTAAACTTGTTAAATTATAATGTATGTGGTTTAAATAAATAACATAAAAAAGTTTGTAAAATCTTATTTTTAATTTTCCAATTTTTATAGAGTAAAAGATAAATCCTTAAGCAAAAATCAATGCAGACGCAACTTAAGAAACACGAATAATTTAAAACAGACGTCGAAGTATTATTCTTAGATTCTAATTTTTTTTGTCAACAACAAATTGCACTTAAAGATGGGATAGTTAAATATTTAAATTTAAAGTGATGTTTAGCATTATTTGTTTTTTTGTTTTATCAGAGAGCTTTTAAATTTTCTAGAAATTATTTTTAAAACGCTTTTACCTAAAAAAATAATTAAAAAAATGTAAAAGTAACTTTTTAATTATGATAATACTTTGAATACACCTCTAAACGTAAAAGTTTTTGAGATTTTTTCAATGTTTCTCTAATAGAAAAAGAATAAGACGCTGATTCTAATTTAAAAACAAAACAAGCGATTAGGCAAATAAGTTACTAAATGTGTCAGGTATTCTATTTTTTTTCTAGCTTTAAGAAGCAATTTCAGATAAGGTGATTGACATTAGGTTAATCACTAATAAGGTAATTCACGCTAGCTTTTTGAAGTAACATGAAATATAATTCTGTTCTTTCTTGCATTACAAGAAAAAAAACACGCAACAATGACACAACTATAAATTTTAATTGCCAAATATGAATTTTAAACGGAACTTTTAAAATAATTGGATTATAATAATGTAATTAATATTTTAAATAAATTTTCTACATCGCATCGTTAACAAGTATTTATAATAAAATAAAAACGGTTTTATGTTGGGTCGTAAACTTTGTGAACATATTGTGCAAGTAACTATTTAATAAAAATCTAAGTAGAACTGACGGAGAGTTTTTACATCTTAAACGAAAGACGGAGTTTCGAGAATTCTTCGGTTTTCAAATAATCTCTACAAATGAAATTCGTTTATATCAAAAACGTATTAAAATTGTTTATACATTGAATTACTTGCTTTGGAATATTGTTTTTTTCTTAAAAAAATTAATTTAAACGTAGTTTTCAGTAATTTAAGAGAGTAGTGTAATTAAAAAAAAATTACGGAAATTATCAGAATAATCACATTCGGTAGAAAAAATAGTGTTTAACCGTTAATTAACATAAAAATATAAAATATATTTAGCTAACTGAACAACAATTGCTTAATTATTAAATATCTATCTTGCAAAAAAAATTCATAAGATGCTGTATCAGAAACTGACATTATGAGCTTTTTTTGTACATTTAGTTGAGATCTGTCTCATGTTTGATACATTTTCTGCAAAAATTTTTTTAATAAACAACATCGTTTGTTTTCAGTATAAAAGTTTTTTAGAACTAGAAAAAAAATTAATTACAGTAGCAACATTTAATCATTATTTTTCATACATAACTTTATCATTTATCAATGTAGTTGTTATGTAGCGCTAAACGTTCCTAGTAATACAACCAGATTGGATCGAGGTAGGCTATCAATATTGGTGCAACATTAAAATGTAACACATATATATAGTATATATATTGGCAAGATTCTATATTCTACATTAGCAACCAATATTTGTCCTAGTTTAGTGACCGATGTGTTTTCTACGTTGGTAACCTATCTAGGTGACATATTGTAAACCAACATCTATTTTAAATAGCAAATTGACAACTATTGTACATTGAATACCTATATTACTTCTACATTGGTAACCGACATCTATTCTACATTCGTGATGTGTATTAATTTTAGATTGAGAACTAACTTCTATTCTTTATTGTCGAGATGTATTTGTCCTACATTGATCACCAACAATCGTTCTAGATTCAAAACCAATCCTTATTTTATATTAAATAGATTAGTTGTTAGAAATAAATATTATAATAATTTAGTAACGTATATATTCTTTATTGTCTACAAAAAATATTGACAATTTTTTTACATGTCTTAAAATTATTATTTTCAGCAATGAATTAGATAAAAATAAAAAACAAAAATTATAGCTAATTAAATTAAAAATAAATGGGTAATTAACACACAAAAACAATAATACATAAAACTAATAAAAAGTTATAATTATTTTTCTTCAGCGCAGCAGTTGCCATGAACATCAGTGATAAGATTTGGAATCGGCGTTCAATTGCAACTTTAACAAAAATGAATACTAAATATATTAATTTTAAAGTATATTTACAGCTTACCCAAAATAACTTGGTAAATTTTTATTATACTACAAAATGATCATTTATTCATTCTTCTAAAGCTTGAGTATAAAGCTGTCGCTTGGAGTTTTTTCGTATCGCTATAAAAAGAAAACAAAACATCTTTCTAAAATCAGTAATTGCAACTTACCAATATTTTATTTTTTTTTAGTTCTTTTAAATCTTCAACATCTTTAGTTTTCATTGACAGTTTATTGGATTATTTATGTATCCATAATGCGCTCTTGTTAAATACTCTTAGTACGTACAAAAAAATAATTTTTTTTCATATTTTTGTTTAGATTTAAATGGTACAAACTTTATATGTCTTTTTGTGCATTTTTTTTCAACATATTTGAGCAATTATTGCACATTCATTGTAATTGTAAAATCTATTTGACAAGTAAATAATTAAACGTCGAACTATATATTGTTCTAAATTACTAAAAATACTTGTAATAGAAATTAAAATAATTGTTTATTTTTAGTTTTATTTTATATAAAATGCTGTTGGTAATGTGCTACGTCTGCTCTATAGCCTTAAAAGCAAAGGTAACAAAAGTATTTAATATATACGTTTTGCATTTTTATTAAATATCCAACCATCTTAAAATGTCCACTTATTGACTACTTGCACTCTGTTTATTCTAACCGTATTTTTACAGAATGTGCTAAAGAAAATTTGTTACCATTGCAAAGAAAACCAGTTTTTAAGTTTTTTGAAGAACTATCGTTGAAAAACCATCGATTCCAATAATATTTCTTCTAGAGGTTATTAGATAATTATTACTATCTATTGGAAAAACTATTATAACGCCATTTTTAATTACCTGCAAATGCAGATTCAATTAATGAATTGCTTAATTCTACGTAAATGAAATAACTAATGATTGATGAGAATTAAATAGAAAAAAGAATTACTTACAATTTAGCGGATGGCGCTTTAACAAAAGCTGACCGTTCGCAGCTAGGTATAATATGCAAGAGTCCGCAAACCAGTGAAAACGTAATTAGAATTATTACTTATAATAACAAATCTTGTCCCTCCTCAGCTAAATTAAAACCTAGAGATGACGAAAAAAGATTTAAAAAAATAAAACCCTAAAAATCACAACCCTTTCATAAAAAAAACAATTATAAAATAATATTAAAAATGCGTCAAAACGGTTGAAAATTAAAATGGAAGACACCGTTTGAATGTATCAAAGGCTGAAAAAGAATAAATGACAACACACAAGTTGTAACACGACTATAATTTTATTTTATCACAGAAAGAGTAGTTAGAAAAGAGAAGCGAGGTAGATTTACATAGATGCGATGAATTGCTAGTACTTAGGTATAGATTACAGACAATAATTGTTGATGCAAATCCCCTTTGGTTAAACAATACCTTGAACATAAAAATTAAGCTTGTCGGCCTAACTTTTATCTTCTAAAAGAACAAATTTACATTGGTAAATATAACACAAATATGCAATATTTCTATGTTTAAGAGAACCAGAGCGCACCGTTTAATAATATATTACACACAAAAAAAAGTTTTATAGTTAATTGTGACAGCAACTTGATATGTACGTACTGTTGTTTATGCAAACGATTGACAACGTAGATTAAATTAGAATAGAAAATACAATACTTACAATTTTTTTTTCTTTTGAAGTATGCGGCTAACTAGCGACACCTTCTCCAGAATTTCTTAAAATTCGCTGAAATAAATAATCAATTACATATCGCGTTATTACAAATAAGTTTTCTTTGGTTCATACAATCTATGAAAAATAACCAGATACGCCAAGTTTACTTCAGATTAATATTGATATTTCGGTAAGTGGGCCTTCCAATACGGTTATAATTGTAATAATTAATCAAAGGTTTCTATATTAATAGAATGGTTCGCCTCCTGGTAAACGATTAATTTTAAAGTTTGGCCAAATTAATGACCCCTTCTTTTAGGAGGTTGGATGAAAGCAACTACTTCAGTAATTTGCGAGGTTTCGTGTTTAGGATGAAGACTTCATCAGGCTTGCTCACTTTATTGTGAGAAACAAACATTTTTAATATATTTTATTACATAAAATCAAAAATGTGTAAAAAACATAATTAACAAACAAGACAGCACTTTAAAAATTTGATTGTTTTGAAATAACTAACATTATTGATTGTAAAATTGTAAATTCTAATAAAACATTAACTCTTTTTTTAGTATGTATGTATGTTTCTATATTCTTAATCAACGTAGATGCAACATTCTTTTTACTACGTCGTACATTGTGACGTGATTATAGGAATTTTCTCAATATGAACGAACAGGTGTCAATATCTCCGCATTAATAAAATACGTGTGGATATCTAATATTGCTACAAGTACGGGAAAATCAACGTATCTCACAAAAATAAAAATCAATTTTTACCTATGAAAGACTACACACATTTATAACGTGGATGATTGTAAATATTTAGAAATAAAAACCTCACCGGGCGCGTTGGACGATCATGTACAAACCGTACCACAGTTACCAAAAAATGATTTTTTCTTTGGGATAATTTCATGTGTCAAAAACCATACGGTATGAAACACTTTTAACATAATAACTGCTCATGTTTGTGGTGTTGGGTCCTCATCGGGTGGCGTAACAGAAAATTACAGTTATTTAAATCCAGATTATGAAGCTGGCGTTTCACTTTGTCATTTGTCCAGAAGAATATCAGATGAGAATGCTTCTAATGATAATTGACACACAGACGACAAGGTGCTATTATCCATCATAACATAAATTTTATTGTCTAAGAAGAATGGTAAAAAAACGTGGACAACTACAAATTGATAAAAGAAGACTTAGCATAATCAAATTCCCATTGACAACGAATTTGAGACTACCCAATTCTTACAAATCTTTAATAGTTTCCAAAATTTTGTGATTAATTGATAATTCAATATATAGCAAAACATACAAATATTTATTCCACCTTGACAACGGGCTCTTCAACCAATACTTCTTCATCTGAAATAAACATTTTTATTGAGATTAGAGATTATCAGACTAAATTGTATTCCAATTGAAAATAAAAACCTAAATTTTATAGATAAAATGATATTATACAAAGGAAACAATGAGAGAAATTTAAGATGATGATGTTTGTGTGGGCTAGGGTATCTGGTACAGTATACGATTTTTTCATGTACACTGGATCTATGACTTTTGATGGTATTTTTTTTAAGTACAAGCGGATCTTGGTGCAGGTGGTAAAGTTGTGGTATACCTTTACAAGTCAATAATGAATCATGTAAATAGCACAGTGTATTTTGATAATTTACCTCTTTAAAACTTATAACGTTACTAAAAAAAACACAAGATAAATAGCTTGGCAACAATCAGAAGCAACCGTATACGAGGTTGTTCTTTAGAACACAACTCGTTCCTGAAAAACTGTGGAGGAAGTTTTGACTTCAAGATAGACAACAAAGCAGGTGTTGCAATTTTGAAATAAGCAGACACAAAGTGTGTTCCCTAGTTCAGAGGTTTCCAAACTTTTTTGTGTCGTAAACCCCTTGCCATGTTTTTCGGTTTTGGGTAGACTCCCTACTTTCCTGATATTGATTTTTTGTAAATTTCTAACTGTAGTGAAGTTTAGTGTTAAAAACTTAAAGTAAAAACACAAGTTTTATACATTTATTAATTGAATTTAAATTAAAACTACTCAAAATAAGATTTTGTATATGTTGTATTAAATATACGTAACATAAAATAAACATAAAATAAATTAAGCAATAACCCAGTAAACACAAAATTGATAATGTTTAGTAACAGTTTCAAAACAAAAAATTTATGATTCACTCTTGTTTCAAACATAAAAGAAACCTAACTGCAATAAAATAGCTATAAGTCCATCGCTGTTTCACTTATTTGAATCAGTATAGTTTTGGTATTTTAAATTCAAATCTGTTGCAAACTAAATGTTGCATTTGGTTTACGTTTTAAAAGCTTCGTTCTTGAACTGATACTAAATGATCGATACATGTATGATTTTTTTGTTTCAATAATCAACTAAAACAATTCTTTCAATAATATAATAATACATTTTCGAATGCACGTTTCAAATTTTATTGCACAATAAATATTTTTAAATACATTATCACATTGAGTTTTTTACATATTGTAAATTTCTTTGATGTGGTCTTTTCACGGAAGCCTCGAAAACTGCATCAGTTACTGTTGGGTAGCAACTTTTAACCGCATCTGTAACATAGAAATAAATATTTCATTTATATACATACATAATCATAGAGTTACACAAAATTAATTACATTTTTTAATCAAAAACAACACAAACTTAATATAAATATCACTTTAGCAATTATAAGAAAGTTATAAAAACACTGTGAATACCTTTAGCTGTACATAATCGTATAGAAAACTTGAAGAATTGAACTGTAATTATAAATCCTAAAGTATCATCAGATTTAGGCAATAATCTACCTTAACGCAACCATGTGTGTTAATTTATATTTTTTTCATACAAATTAAAACATGATACATAAAGAACAGAAATGATAATAATATTGATTACATTTATAGATTATAATAAAATGTTTCGACTTACCGTTTATTGTTCCATTTCGTAATTGTACACACAGCATCACTTATCAAACTGCAACCGAACAAGTGAAAAGATATCAATTTGCAGCGCAAGCGTTGACGACAGTAATCAAAACGACTAATGCTGACTAATTACAAAGTATTCGTTTTTCCTAGAACGATTCTACTGTTTTGAAAATAATTCAATCTTATTTAATCGATCTTCAAGCAATTCTAGTTATTCAAAAAATATTCGGATTTAACAAATCAGTTTTTAACCGGTTGCTGATTATGGGAAAAAAATTGCAAGTACTGAAACGGTTCAAAACTGATTGTGAAAAATCGGAACTCTTTCAATTTATTCACTGTCAGTTACATGTAAATGATATAAAAATGGAACTAACACGAAACAACGTATTGAAACAATTGTTTTAATTTTGTGACTGTAACAGTTTCAATCCGTGTTTACTGGGAAGTACATGTTTTTAGTGAGAAGGATGAATCTGATGCTTTAATAATAAATTATCAACATTTGGCGTCAGCTTTGTAATGATGTCTAGTCTGTTTCTTTTTTTTGTTAGGAGATTGGTAACAGCGCTGAACCCCGTTTCCACTAAGTATGACGATGGAAACAAAATTAAAAATTTCCTCGCTATATTCCATAATACGGGATAAGTAACGGGTATGTTGTTTTGCAGCCAGAATTGCTGATATCCGTTTTTAAACTGAACCTTAAGTTCTTCGTTTGTACTTAGTTCAGTCAGTTCCTCTTGTATTATGACATTTGTTTCTTCTATGTCACCGTATGGGTTAATTATCCACGGTGGTATTACCATAGTCAAAACATCCTCAAACCTAGTTTCAAAATCTGAATAAAGGGCATTTAAATGTTGAACGTAGGTTGAAACGTGGTTTTCCTGGCAGTTTGTCTGTAACAAATTGGAAAACTGGGAAAATTCGCCCCGTCCAATATTTTGCTTCATTAGTTTAACTCTGGCAAGAAACGCTGATAAGATGGATTTTGTTTTAATCAAATTTAGACTGTCGCCTTGTAACTGCAAATTAACCATATTAAATTTTGTAAACAAATCTGTTAAATAAGCGATGTCTGTTTTCTGCTTAATTAAATTGTTTTTTAAAATTTTACCTTTAGTATCCAGATATTCTAAAGTAGTCTCAAAAAGTGCAAAAAATCTTGTCAAACATAAGCCTTTCCACAGCCAACGTACTTCAGTGTAAAGGAGTAATTGATGAAAGTGTTCGTCATTTTCATCACACAACTGCGCAAATAACCGTGTATTCAACACGTTGCTTCGGATTCGGTTTACTGCATCAATGACTGATTGAAGAAATTCATGCAATCTAACATTCAAATTAAATTTGATAAAAGGATTGCTTTTTTAATGAAGTAATCCTTCAAAACATGAAATATTGATTCACCTTTAGTGTCGGTTTTCAAAGTTCTTGTGAAGAGTAGTTCTTCGTGGATTTCTTGATTCATAATAAAACGAACATATACCAATAATAATGCTGCATTACTAGGTAAAGTTGACTCGTCCAGTTGTATAGAGAAATGGGTCGTTTGCAATTAATTACACAAGAAGCTTTCAATATCAGAAATTCTTTTATAATATCAGATGCAGGTTTGTGTAAAAGAGTTTTTAAAACCTCTTCAACGGCTGGCAAAATTAACTTCTCTCCGATAGTATGCGGATTTCCGGATTTTGCTATAATTAGCAAGATATTGTAAGACGCCTGCAAACCATCGTCGTTTCTTTGTGACGTCGAAGCGAACATTCCGTCCAGCGTGGGTCTCTTCTGTTTAGCTTTGAGTGTTTGAGAGTATTTCAAATCTTTAACTGTTTTATCAGGGTGACATCTTCTCAGATGATCCTGCAGCTTAGATGGTTTCATAGCGTCATTGCCCAAAACTTTGTTGCATAAAAGGCATATAGGCAATTGTTTGTCCGACAATGATGGAATGAAACCAAGTTTGAAATAATCAACATTGTACTGTCTATATTTCTTTTTAGATTTGGACATGGCATCAGTCATCTGTGGGCAAAATTAATCTATTTAAATAAGACATAAAGCCATGCAGCAGTATATTAAAAAATCAAAGTCAAATTTAAATCGTATGGTCTTAGATTTTATGGCAAGCATAGGCGTACCGCCATTCAAAATGAAGGTGAGAGGTTTTGATATGATGGAACTTTAAGAAAATTTGAAAGTAAATTGACAAAAAATGTTAAAATAAAATATTATACAACGAATGATAATAACAAATTGTTATGCGATTTATCTCTAGGTACATTCGACTGTCAAGTGTAAAAATTTACTGGTTCCACTTTAGCAATAATACAAAATTTTAATTTTAGTATAGAGGAGTATGTACAGTGCAATATCCATAATCCGAACTTCCGTAATCCGAACATTCCAGTATTCAGAACTGGCCCACAGTGTAACGACCAACGGACAAAAGGACAATTTTTTTAGTTTTCTTGTGAAGTTATTTGGTAAGATATATGTATTTATAAAAGAATAATAAATGCTTAGCAAGGTCGTAAATAAGTAAATATTGACACACATACATATTTATTTATGTGACCGGCCAAAATATTAGCTTAATTCGAAAATAATTTTTTTAAATATGTTTCCTAAATGTAAACATTTAAATTCTATGAAAACAAAACAAACAAATGAGAGTGTGTTTTGGAAATTCTTCAAAAAACACGCAGTTGTACAGCTGTGGATTTCTTACTTTCTTAATTTAACTTTCAAAGTGATAACATATTGTATGTTAATAATAAAATACATACGTAATATGTATGTACAGTTGTCTTTTTTAAGATTTTTCCGAAAACATTTCATAATCCGAACATCTCCCATTAGTTCGGATTACGGAGATTGCACTGTAATTATAATAACGATTGCTAAAACTTTGAGAAAGAAACTATTGAGGAGTACTCGTGTAATTTTGCATGATTTGAAAATTAAACTACTAATAACTAAAGTCATAATTGGCGTAATTTATCTATCTTTGCTGACTACGGGTACAAAACTAAAATTTAATAAAAAATAATGTACTTACTTTTCTCCGGCACTCTCAAACAAAATAACACTAATTCACTATAATTTGTGTGATAAACTACCAGTTTATATTCTTTTAAATATTTTCTTAGCACTTTCCTTTTAAAGATTCAGGAATCGAATAAACGTATTTGTCTCACATTCGTATTTATAGAGTGACGAATTGAACAAGTCGGTGCAAGTTTGCGAAGCTCTGAGACTGCGCGTATATTTGTAACAAGATGATACTGGTATATCATTATGTGCAGGTTTTTAAAAGTAAAAATGTATTGCGACCACAAAGCAAATTCCTACATCCTACAACTTACACAATTTTATAAACATATATAAAAATGTTTTACTTTATAGGTACTTTTATAAATAATGTATATGTCTTTATATTATGAGATAGTATAATGTAAGTAAATAGGTACTATCAGTGTATGTTGAGATCCACTATCGTGGCCCCCCATTTTCATTTCATGAACCCCAAAAATTTTTTTTTTGAGTCCATATAGACCACTTTGGAAATCACTGCTCTAGCTAGCTCGTGCATAACTTGTAGTTCAAGTGAAACCTAAAATATGAGAAGTTGAAGACGTTTCGGTTACACTTAGCTATGGCACTAATAAAAATTTCTGAAAAATGAGAAAATCGGTTTTTGCAAACGACTCAATAGAAAAAATTAGATATGATCAAGTTAGAAATTTTTCATCATTTGTAGACAAAGGTAAATGCAAATTTTGTATAAATGGTTAAACTATACTGTTTTGTCATAAATGCAATGTTTCCTTATACATTGAGCAATTGTTTTACGATTTACCACATAAAGGACCTATGAGCGGGCGTTGTAACCTGGAAAACACATATTTGTTTTAAAGGAAAGAGAAAAAAATAACTGTTTGTTGCAAGTTTTTGAACACATTTAACAAAAAAAGTAAATATACAAGTTTTTCATTAATAATAAATGTCGATCTGCCTGTTTAAGGGTTAAATATGATCACGATGGCGTTTTTAAATAGCCGATCACAATCATATACAAAATAATAATCGTGATCATCGATCGTCTATAAAATAACGATCGCGATTATCGAACGCTAAAATAACAATTGCAGTCTGGAAAAGAATCTTAATTATCGTAGAGCTCAAATAAAATTGAACAAAAGGCGTATATTTAAAAATTGATCATCCCTTTACTATGGACATTTACAAAATTAAGAAATGTGAGTTTTTCGTGCATAAACTGTAAATAAACAATATGTTAAATTATTAAATATTACAGTAGAACTTACACTAATGTTGATATTGACGTTCCAAAAATCAAAAATTGCTCTTCAATCAAACTATTAAAAGCTTTTTTTGTTGTGGTTACTCTATTTTTGATGCTATCTTTAACATAGGCTTCTGCAGCAAAACTACTACGGCAGTCGTGGTGTCTCTTAAAAACTTGGTTATCAGCTCCATTGTCGGTTAAAAAAGTCGATGAAAACAATGGCCTGTTAAGCTGTAGGTGCTGATATCAACTGTTTGTAGTCTTCTAACTTATGCTGGTGCAAACAGTAGTCGGCAACAATTTTGTTAACGTTCTTGATAACTTCAGTAAGAAAAAGAATTTGAAGATCAAAGTAAAATATTTCATTATTTACGGACCAAGAAACATTGACAATAGCATGAAGCGTTTTAAATTGATAGAACTTTTATGTTGGATAATTTCCTGCACATTTAATGTTCTATGTCATAAGACCAGAGGAATATTACAATAGCCTTATAGAAAAAACTCTCGTTTTTAGGGTTAACTGGCAGTGACGTACGCGAAACCAATTTAAGTTTTTTAGACTGTTTTATGACTTATGTCAGGTTCATATTATTTCAGTACAGTAATCCAGTGAGTCAATCCAGTAGTTGAATTGGTGAATATTGACAGTGATTTCAAGAAGAGAGTTTTAAAACTGAAGAGTTACGTTTACAGTTAACCTCATTGTTAATGAAACTACAACAATGCGTGATTAACGTTTATCCTAGCACTACAATTGGATGTCTACCTTATTCTAGTCGCACTGGAAGAGACAAGTTGGAATAAAAAAGTAGACCAAAAATCCAGTTACTGGACTGGATTGCTCACTGAAATGGGTTTATTCCATTGCATTCTAGTGCCGGTTTACATTATTCTAGTAGCATTTCAGCGCTGGTTTCCATCGCTGGACTGGAATGCTACTAGAATATTGTGAATTGGGCATAAAAGTGGTAATTTAGTCTACTACACGTGATATGTGCATTTTGTGTTCTAAATTTGTCGTTTATGTCAAAAATACCTACGGAGACTGCATAGCCGAGAAGATTTTGTTTACATCCGTTAGCTTACCAGTCGACATATAGCTTAATTGATTCTGTTGCATAGTTTTCCTTTTTTTTAGTTTACATTTCCAGATGACGTTCAAGTCGATTGCTACAAAAAAGCGATATGAGTAAAAGTAACCTTTGAATTCTTCATTAATTACTGCATGCGGTGAAAAACAATAAGTAATATTCCAATTTTGTTATAATTTAGCAATATGTTACTTTCTGCATGTTGCTGCTAACAATTGTATTGTTTATATTTTTGCACTCAAAATAAATTTGTTTAATATAATTTATACTGATTAAATATAAGACTGACAACAGTGCGTAATTTCATATAAAATACTAATTTGCAAATATCAGTAAAAGAATTTTACTTCCGTTTTTAAAAATGATAAATTTTAAACAGATTATATACACCGTGTTCAAAGTTAAACGTTTCCCATTATTATCCTCGTTATTATTGGAGCTACAAGCTCGGTTAAATGAGCAAACTAATGTTTTTGTTCTGATTACAATGGTGACAACAGAACAACAATTGAACGTACACAAACAAAAAACAACATTTTTTTAATTGGAACACTGTATATTTGTACACATTTTAAAAGAAAATTTAATTTTGAAGGACAAATTCTTTATACATAATTACCCCAAACTTAAAAGTTAAGAAATTTAAACTTTTAATGTCAAATTTTACAAAACACAGGAAAAAATTGGCATACTTGAATGTGCAGAATCACTACAACATTACCACATGAGATTTCCGGACCGTCAATAACTAAATGTACAATATTGTTTGAGATTACACAAACAATTCAGAAACAATGAAGCTACATTATTAAGAAAACAAGAAGCATGATGAACGAACTAAATTGTGATAGCGTTTTTTAAAGTATTTTTACAAAACAACGTCATACAAAATAATGATTCTGTATCTTAAATTTCTACTGAAATAAATGTTCAAATGTACTTCATCTTGTCACTTTGAGAAGAGTTCTTTCATCAATGTTATGTAAAGTGTTTGCAATTGGGTCTTCTAACTGGTTTACATTTCGATATCGTTGTTTGTAGATCTCATCTTGAAAAAACCTCAAAGATAAAAAACTATTGGCGTTAAATCTGACGATCATATAGACCAATAAATTGGCCTGTTTGTACCTATCCATTAACGGCCAAAGATTCTTGTCAATAAGTTAACACTCTCAAAATAATTATGAGCTGGTTCTCTAATCCTGTTGGCAATTAACATGTTAAAGTTATTAACAGTTGGTTCTAATAACGCAATATATCTCTCATCAGTCAAATTTCCGCGATAGAAAACGGGACCTAAAATTTGCCGTTATAAGAGGATTCAATCTGTTCCAATAATGTGTGCGTTTGTTGCACATACCTGAAGTGAAAGAGTTAGATTGGTCAGATTGTATCTGTTGCACGTACCTATCTGAATTCGAAAAGTTAGATTCGTCAGACCATAAAATAAATTTGAAATTATCTCAACGTTGATTGAAAAAAGTAGTAAGCAGTTACAGAAAAATACTCTTCTTGCTGCATCTCTAGCTGTTAGTCTGCACCCTTTTCAATTTATAGCGATGGAGTATATGTTTTTGCAAAAATATTTCAATAACTGTGCTCTTTTTTACAACTAACTGGACAGTAGCGTCTCTAATCGATTTTCCAAGAAATGCTATAAAATAGACCAGCACATTAGTTTTCTTAAATGTAGTTTCATTGTTTCTGAATTATTTGTAAAATTTCAGAAAATAATGTACATTTAGTGCTTAACGATTCTGAAATCTAATCTGCTAATACTGTAGTGCAGATATACCTCAAGCATCTTACATTTTTGTAAATGAGTGAAAGGCATTTAAAAACTGCCACAAACGAAAATATTGAGAAACAACTATTTATATTAATTTATCTAACGTTTCATCCATAGCCTTCTTAAGTTTAAGTTCTTATTACTTATTTGTTTTTAAGTTTAGGGTGTTTATGTATTTACAATTTTTGTAAAAATTTAAATTTTCTTTTGAAATGTGTAAAAATATACAGGGTGTTAAATTTTAAAAAAAATTGTAAATATCTTGGAAATGGGACGTTTAATTGCTCTGTTGTCAAGATTTTAATCAGCAGAAAAAATAACATTAGTTTGCTCACACTGTCTGCGCCAAAAATATTAGCATTAATATATAGGTATCGACGCCAAAAACACTTGGCGTCGAAAGATTTGCGCTGAAAAATGCGCTCTAAACTGTCGTACAATTACTTCTTATAATTTTTTGCTATACATATATTAACTTACATGCTAATATTCAATTGCAATTAAAATAGTTTGTTATATCGAAACCCGTTTGAACAAGGTACCTACTTAGTCCTATCTTTTTAAATTTACAATTTTTACTTTCTATATTTTCCTTTTAAATTTTAAAGTATTTGTTATATTGCGTATTTAACAGTCATAGCACATACGACAAACTGAAATTTTAAATTTTATGTTTCTATTTGATTTAAGGACAAACTTAACAGTTTAGAGCGTGATTAAAAAGGTCTTTATATTTCATCAATGCCCCTAGTTTATTTTACAAACCTCGCTTTTAATTATTTTGTTCGTAAAGTTATACATGTTTTACAACATACAACTCAAATTAAATTCTGGTCTTAAACGGTTAATGTGTGAGGTTTGTATAAGTAGAATACCGGTGTTCACTTGACCAAGATGCAAACCCGGTTTCTAAGTTTAGTCTGCAATACGCTCTACTACTATAATAACCTTAACAAAAACTATTATTGGCTTACTGACACATTCTCGCTATGCTTTAAATTGTTTAACTAAAATAAAAAGTTCTACACCGTATTTAGAAAAAAATAAATTACGCAAATTCAGAAATTTAATCAAAGCTATGTTGACGTACGGATATTACAATATACTCTTTTCTGTTTTACTTACCGATATGATTAATTTAAGCAGATTGGATTGCAGTTGTATCTTTAATTATTTTTTATGAAATTCGAAACGTTTATTTCTAAACTAAATAAGGTCTTATATATATGATTACATTTTATAGTCAGCTTTTTTAAAATTTTTGTTAGATAATTGCTCCCGTCGAAGATTCAAATCCATCGTGTCAGCGTGGGATTTCAACACTTGAAAATTTTACAGTTGAATGACTTTCAGACGGTTTCTTTTTTTCACACAATTTTGGCTTCAGGATGTTGAAGGCGATGTAACCGATGAAAATAATACATATTGCATAAATTACTAATGTCGAATAATTTCGGGTATAAAACATTGTTGAAGTCGATAGTTTTGGTTGCTTTTGGTTGATCTTGTTCTTGATTTCCTGTAATTCATCAAAAGAATTTCGTTTAATATAATAAACATTTTTTCTTTTGCTTGGTAGGTTTGTAATTTTGGTAGCAGACATTTATTTTTTTGATATGATTACTTTAATCTTATTGTTATTACGAAATAGTACCAAGTATAAATGAAATAAGTCTAATTCAAATGGATAAGTTATAGGAATATGAAAAATATATCTAATTTTGCTACCAACTGAATAGCTATAAATTTTTACAAGTTTCTCAATAAGAACATTTTCAAATTTTACTTCTATTGTAAATTTATTAAAACCTAAAGTTTTTTATATAATTTTTAATTCTTTCAGGGTGTGGTATAGTTTCAGTAAATTTATCTTCTAGTTTTTGTTTCATTTCTTTCAAGTGTAAAATTTTGAAATAATTTGAACTATCGTTTAAATAATTTTGGTTTTTGTTTACAAAAGTCACTCGTTTGTCCGAGTGTGTTTTTAGGTAATTTATTTTTGAAACTATAGGTTGAACATCATAAAAATAAATTAGTTTGTAGTAATATTTATCGATTTTTGTTGTGCCTATTTTTATAGATTAGATTTCTTCTAATTTTTTTATTTTTACTTTCTCGTCAAATTTGAAGATGCCGGTAAACTAAAAAAAAATATTTTTTATTTTAATTATCAAAATTAAAAGGATATTTGAGAGGGTGTTAAGATTATCCATGTGAACTTTTTCTTGGGTATTGGTAGAAACAATTTCATTTTGAATGTTTAGTGTTTGTGATTCTGTGGATTTGTGAAATTTATTTGATAGGTTTTGTCGTTTGTGATATTTTATGCAGGGTTATTCACGCAATGCGGCTTGGAATATTCTGGTTAAAATACGTGACTTTAAAAAAAAATCACTTTCCGTTTTACACAATTGTACAACTTGATGTTTTTTTAATAAAAGTTTTGATGAATCTAGTTACCTGTTATATTTAGAAATATAATATTAGTAATGAAGAATATTTTATCAAATGTTTAAAGACTTGGAACGTAATTTATAATCCAACGGGCTGTAGTAGCAATAATGATAATAACATACCAACGATAGCATAAACAAAAGTTAAATATTTATAATAAATGTTCGAAATGTCGACCTTCCATTTCCAGACAGTTACATATATGGTTTTTTTTAAAACCACTGGTAACTCTGGGTAAAATGTACAAGGTTGCAGTTTCAAAATTGTCTTTTATGCATCTTTTCATATCGTGTGGCGTTGCCGGTAGCGTATTGTCGACAATTCTTTTTATGTATCCTTATGAAAACATTTAATGTTATGCTATCAATATTACTGTTATAGTTTGTTGGATTATAAATTATTATTCTTATAACTGTTAATTATCTAATATTTGCTAAACACATTAAGCAACTAGATTCATCATAACTTTTATTGAAAAAACATCAAATTGTGAAAAAAACGATTATTCGATAAGTAATTAAAAAATACATTTTTTAGTAAATTAAAAAAATATGGCGTTTTATTTAAATTAAAGTTATAGCCACTTCAATTTTTTAATTGATAGGATTCAGTTTTTGGACACCCTGTGTAAGATGTAAAGTTATTATAATTGGAATATAAAATATGATCTATTTGTTACACTTCACTGTAAATTTTGCTCCTTTAACTTAAAACACGCCTTTATTTGGAGCGGAGAATCCAAATATTGTAATAATATACAGGGGGTTTCATTTAAAAAAACATAACACGTATTTTGGCTACAATATTCCGAGCCGTATAGCGCGAATAACTGTGTATATGCGGTTTGATCTGTTTGAAAAATATCAAAATCGTTACGATTTTTGTTTATGTTTTCAGTACATCCTTTTCTTTAATAGACTAATTTAAATCGTTCTTTATGACTATTAAAGTAGTCGTCTATAATCAATTTCTAAATCAATTACATTAATAAGTTTTCATGTAGTAACAGAATGGATTGTGTGGTTATAAGCAAGAATAGCATGTTATTTTTATTAAGTAGAATTAGAAAATCCTTTTGTGTAAAGCAACCATGCATTTAATAGTGCTTTGAGATCGAAGGAGATTTAGACACCAAAAATGCATTTCAGTTGTATGCAATCTTAAGAGTTTTTAAATTTTGTGTCATCACCAACAATAATTTGTTTAACGCAGCGGAGATTACGTTTATTTTAATGTTAAAAGAGTTTGTCATACATAGGTTTCGTCGATTCGTGTGATTAGTTTTACTCTCATGATTAGCTTAAATTATTTTTTTTAAATTTTAGTATTTTTGAATTATTGTCCAAAATGATTCATATAAGTCTGGTTTAACCTTTTAATGGCCAACGTTCCCAAAATGTATTTTTTCTGTAAATATTGGTCACGCACTTGGCATTGTTTTATACAATGTAATATTCTATAAGCTGTTAACTTTTATCCATAATTTTTTAGTTATATCAACAAGTAATTTTTTAAGTTAGAACGTTATAAATTTTTTAGTTTTCTGCATTTTTAAGTTTTGATTTTGTTTTCTATATTTTATCGTCATTTACTGTATTTATAATAATTTGCAACTTGATATTGTCTTATTATATAACGAACAATTCATTTCAGTGTTTACCTGGTCAAAAGTTATCAACGCGTTCTAACAATTTCTTGGAAAGTCGGCCTGTCCCAATTTGGGAAGGTTGGACTGTTTAGGGTAGGTCGGTAGGTGACTCACGCGTGTCTTGAAAACGAGTTGTAATTTGAAAAGTCTGATAAAACTACTTATTGTTTTGCGTCTCAATTGTAATTGAAACGTTTTAAAGAGTAGATGGTACTAAGTTAGTGTACTTATTCTGTTTTTATTGCAATTATTGTCAAGCGTACAGTTTTAATGGATCCAAAAATTTTTTAGGGGTATGAATCTATTTTTCAGAACAAGTTTATATATTTAGTTATAACGTTTTCAGAAAGGGTTCGTCTATAAAACAATTCCGCTTTTTGTGTGAAGCCGTAGACGCTATAGAAGCATCTACGTCTGACAACGTACTTGATATTGTGTTATTACCTCTAGAATCGGGTGATAGTGAAATGCAAAGTGACGTAGAGGATAATAATGATAAAAATTTGGAAGTAAGAGATCCTCCGAAAGAGGTATCTGGAAATATAGAGCTACATAAAAGTAAAACAAGCGAGGAAGAAAAATCATACAGTACAGAGCCTCCTACAAAAAAAAAGACGTATTGTAAACGAACCAAAAACGTAGCTATCACGAATGCTGCATCTGAGCCTCAAAAAGTGGGTATGGAGCATGCTGGAAAATCGGAATATGAAATATTTTTGTTATTTTGGATCGAAGAAGTTGTATGTTATTTGACACAACAAACAAACCTTTATGCACGTAGAGACAAAAATCAACATAATTTTTTTATAACTAAAGAAGAAATCACCCAGTTTCTGTGTTTATTGTTAATCAGTGGTTATCATAGTCTTCTAAGTGAAAATGATGACAGCTGAAGATATGGTGGCGCCAATTTTTTCAAAAACTATGAGTCGAGACACATTCAAGCTAATAAAGCGTTACTTTCATGTAGCTGATAACATAAAGTTAGAAAATACGAAAATCGCTAAAGTGTTACCATTATATAATATGTTGAACCGAAAGTTGCAGCAGTTTGGAGTGTTTTACAAAGATTTAAGTATTGACGAAGCGATGATTCCGTATCATGGGCACCATTCCGCTAAGATGTTTATAAAAAACAAACCCGTCCGTTTTGGATTCAAAATATGGATGTTGTGTGGCACAAATGGTTACCCATACAATATGGACATATATTGTGGTAAGTCTGTAATAGACAACAAAAATTTAAGTATTGACGAAGCGATGATTCCGTATCATGGGCACCATTCCGCTAAGATGTTTATAAAAAACAAACCCGTCCGTTTTGGATTCAAAATATGGATGTTGTGTGGCACAAATGGTTACCCATACAATATGGACATATATTGTGGTAAGTCTGTAATAGACAACAAAGATCCGTTAGGCACTCGTGTCGTAAAAAATATGTTGTCAATTATTGAAGAGGCTTCGCAATATGTAGTTTTTTTTTTGACAACTTCTTTTTGAGCTATGAGCTATTTTAATGGCTGTCTGAAAAGAACATTTGTGCATGCGGTACTATACGTGAAAATAGAACTGCCAAGTGTCCTTTGATAACATCTTCTATACTAAAAAAACAAGATAGAAGCTCATATGATATAGTGATTATAGATCTAACGGCAATGTACTATGTGTAAAATGGAACAATAATTCGGTAGTGACTCTACAAAGTAATTGTTATGGAGTGACACCATTCCAAAAAACTGTCAGAAGAGTAAAGGGGGAACATAAAAAGGAAGTAACTCAGTCACAACTAATAAAGAAATATAATAAAGGGATGGGTGGGGTTGATCTACTAGATCGCCTTTGTTCTAGTTATCGCCCAAGACTGTAATCTAAAAAGTGGTGGTGGAACCTATTTTCTAATGCTCTAAATTTATCCGTTGTTTCAGCATATCGTTCTTATGAATACGTAAATGGCGAAAAACGAATAAGTCACTTAGAATTTCGGCGTACAATTGCTATGTGTCTAATCAAAGTAAAGTCAACTCAAAGGACGAGAAGAGGAGGCTCAATAGCACCGATTCCACGTGACATAAGATATGATGGTGTCAACCACATAATAAAAGGTTGTTCGCAAGGCAGGTGTTGTGTGTGTCAAAAAAATACCAGACTGAAGTGCTTCAAGTGTGACAGAAGATTACATAAAAATGTATGTTTCAAATTTTAAAATACAAAATAAT
The DNA here is from genome assembly GCA_035610365.1 of Aquatica leii. Taxonomy (NCBI): domain Eukaryota; kingdom Metazoa; phylum Arthropoda; class Insecta; order Coleoptera; family Lampyridae; genus Aquatica; species Aquatica leii. Next base: position 43,668,536 of record CM069435.1, on the reverse strand, counting down.
TGTCTTTTTAAACTATGGTTTTTTTGTATTTTTCACCTGTAAGTTGTATCAGTAAAAAATGATGGAAAATAGCTTAGCGAAATATTTTTGACGTATGAAGATTAGTACTCCTTACTGTATCCCTATACTGTCCAATGTTCCCAAAATCGGAACGTGCCTTTTTCAGTAATCGGAGAGGAATATTAAATTTTTGGTAATGCTAGGTCACTTAGAATCATTTGCAGAGCTACTTTATAAAAGGACAAAAAAAAATTATATTTTTTAGCATCTCCGTCTTTAAAAGGTTAAAAAAATATAAATGATACTTGGTATTATGATTGATGTAGTTTTTAATGAAATCAATGACATTCTTTTAAAGTTTATTCTGTGATAATTGAAAGCTGATGCGTTTTTGATTTTAGAAAAGAATCGTGGTTAACTGAAGAATGTAGTACTGAGTTTATGATAGTCTAATTTTGATCGGAATTAACAGCTATAGGTATGATTAGAATTTCAATACTAGAAAATGATTCTGCATTAGAACGTACGGTTTGATCATCATCAATTCAGTTATAAGTGCTTTGATTTTGTTCAATAATTATTTCCGGTAGGTTTAGTTCGGTTTGATTGTCTAAATCTGATTGAATCGAGTAAAATTATTATTTTCATGTTTGTGATCGGCCAAACAAATAAGGTCTGAAATACTTAGTTGCTCAAATTTCATCGGCCTAACTACAGAGGAGCCTGAGTGATTCGGACATCCCCTAGACCTCTTAAGGCTTCCCCTAAAAAAAATGATACATATATTTGTTTATGAACAGTGGAACCTAATCCCTCTCTAGCGCGGGTATCTAATTCGCGCATACGAAACTATGGCTAAAAGTTTTTTTTTATCACTAAATAATTTTCTTCGGAATTTTTTGAGTACGGGATGCATACGCTATAGGAAGATCTTCACATTGAGATAAAACTGTAACTTGAATAAATGTTGTTTTTGAAATTAGGTAATTTTGTATTGCTTTAATTTTATCTGGGTTGAGCTTAACTCTTTCTGGTGTAACTATATGACCAAGGTAAGCTATTTCCTTTCTTAAAAATTTAGACTTATTTAGAAATTTAATTCTCGAAGTTTTTGAAAAGCATTTTTAAGTCGGTCGATGTGTTCTTGGATAGATGTTGAAAAAATGATAATGTCGTCTTAGTAGGTCAGAAACTGTCTGTTTTGTATAGCAAAAAGGATGTTATTTATGATTTTTTGAAAAGCACCTTCAAATTGAAAAGGCATTTGTAAGAATTCCCGGTCAATTTTCTGTCGTAAATGCAGTTTTTTCCGTATTTTTTATGTTGATCTCAATTTGGTGAAATCTACTAGCTAAATTTACGGTTGTGAAATATTGGTATTGTCCCAATTTGTCTAATAGGTTTGTAATGTTAGGTAAGGGTTAATTGCTATCAACAAGTTTAGAGTTTAACTGTCGATAGTCAATGACTACGCGCCATTTTTGTTGTCTAGATGCGTTTAGTTTTTTTGAAACTACCCAAATTGCTATACACCAAGGTGAGGTACGGAATCTAATAATTTTAAAAAATAAAATTTTTCTAATCTGTTTTTGAACATGGTTTTTGTAAATGAAAGTGTATCAATATAGCCTTGTAGAAACTTTGTCAGTCGTTCTGATTTGACTTTTTATTTTTTTTTGCAAAAGTTAATTTTCTTGGTAAAAAATGTCAGAATATTTTTTGCAAATGTTTATGATTGCCAGTTTTTCAGCTTCGTTTAAGCGATTTGTTCTGATTTAAGTTTTTGGAACAGTTAATTTTGATGTGATTTAAGTCAAAGTTTTCAATTTTTGTTTGGTATGGGTTGCAAAAAGTCGAATGTAATTGAATTAATAGTGTCGTTTAAAATTGTAGTAAACATTTTTGTTTGATTTCCAGTCAATCGTTAGCACGAAAAACTTACGTTCGATACGCAAAAATCTGGACTGCATCAACTTTTAACTAGTTAAATTAATTTTTTACAAAACAATTTTTTTATTACAATCAAAATTGTTTTGTTATTACAATTGTACAAGGTCTGTTATACCTATAAGATTACCATTTTACAGCGTTTTTACAATGTCTCGTGACATAATTCGTCATCATCATCCATAAATTGCTTGTTAGAAACTCCGCGATAAGTTTATGTTACAAAAATAGATTTGAAATACATTAAGCTTTTTAAAAGTTTAAAGTTTGAAGTCAATGCGTATAATCTGTACTAAAATATGTAACTTTTACTATCGAAATGTGTAGTATATAGTAAATAAGTACATTTTCCAAGTTATTTGATATTTAGTGATAATCTATAATCTTTACGACACTATACTACTTTATTTATGCGTCTTCCATAAAATCTAAAGTAACCACTGTATCTTTAGCATGTTTTATGTTGTTGAATAATGTTTCATTGATCATTATTCTAGCTGTTTTATAACCAAAAACTCTGTTAATAATATTCTTAAAATGTATATTAAAAAATTGTATATGCGATTTTTTTGTTTATATATTTTTTTAATAAATGCCCTAGTTAATAAAACACGTTTCTATATTTTGGTTTAAATCAATGGATAAATTCATAAAACGACTTTTTCTGCTCTTTGTTTATTTATTCACGAGTTCTATTGTGTACTTACGTTTCTTTATCTGCTATATTTTATTTAAGATATCTGGTCAACGCGTAGCTATTTAATTTCTATTACATTTTCTACGTTTAATAGTTAAATTTAAAAAAAAAACTATAGTTTTTATGTCACGCAACGTGTTTTTTAATAGTGCTTTTTCTATTTGTTACTTAGCCATCCAAACCGTTTTCAAAACTTTTATTTCAAATTATTATTATGTTTTAGTTTTTTTTTGTCTTTAATGTGAGCTTTTTCTCTAATTAATTTATTTTTTCAAATTTAAGGTATACATAATTTTTCATAAATCAAAATAGTTTTAAAAAATAAAATTAGTAATAAAAACTTGAGAATAGTAAATTCTCCTAAACTACAAGGTTTAAAATATTGCTTAAAAAAGTATAAGACGAAGTTTTAGTAACAGCTACGTTTACAACGCACTGATAATTTTTCTTTGCTTGAAAATGTAGTTTCTATTTTTAAAAACTAATCTGTTCAGATATTTTTATGTGCACAAAATAACGTACATATACAACATTTTTCCAATAATTACTGTCTTCAATTACGCTTCAAAAATGAAACTTGATTATAGGACTGAAAAGTGTATTTTAATAAGTTGGTATTTTATTATGGTCAAATACTATCTAAACTTTAACTAAGTTTATCCTCTTTTAACACTTACGTTGTCTTAAACTTATAAAAAAAGCTTGTCACATCACCTACAAGTTTCAATAAGATCCAATTTGACATTAATTTTAATAGTTGTTTTTATAATGTTCTACAACAAAACAAGTTGACAATTTTGACCAAATGTATTACACTTCAGAGAGAAAGACTTGTAGATAGCCATTTGTTTTGTTTGCAATGAAAACTATTTAAATACATATGTATAAACGATTATTTTTTTATCTTATAGTCGATTTAATTTAAGATTCCAGCGCCTCTAGCGATAACCGGCGTACTACCGTTAGAATAATAACAGTTGTAATCATGTTTATTACCGTACTGCTTATACTTTTTGTTTTTGTGTTATTACAAGCTTTTTCTGCAAACCAAAACTTAATTTATGTACTCTATTATCTTCTTCTATATTTTAATACGTTTTTTCAGCATCACCTAAGATTTACTGATATTATTTGTGATTCAAAATTAGTGTGTTGTATATAAGTTAGAAATTGTATTAAGTCGTTTTATCCTTCGTTCAGTGTTGTAAAACAGCAAGTACTTACAACTCAAGTTACAGCTAATATAGTTATTGAGCATTTAACAGTACTGAGACTCTTCAATTTCGCTTTACATGTAGGTACGTTGTTTTCTCATTGCCAACTATTCGTCATCAACTTTATTAAAAAAAAATTCTACTAGACTGATGTTTAGCACGTTTACTTCGAAGCGTTTTGTTTGCTAGTTCAGTTTTGGTTTTAAAGGTGAGATGTTGTACGGGCAGTTTGCCTTAACAATTAAAGTGTTAGTATTGACGGTAATGTAAAATTATAATAATACATAAATATATACTTGTTTCATAGAAATAATATTATCTTTAAAAACGTTGCAAATTAACTTTTACATATGTAGTAACAGTTTTATCAAGTTTTAATTTTACCGCCCATATTGCATGTAATTTAACAAGTCTCTCAATTTCATAATTGTTGTGTGATATGATGATAAGGATTTAGACAAATTTTTCAAAGTCCCTGCAGCTGGGCTTGAAGCCGTCCAAATGGATAAGGAGTCACGATCGGTGAGTTCAACCGAAGCACCGGTTTGCATATTCCATTCAAAGGATGACAAAATTTGGTTAAGCGCACTGCCGGCTACAAGTAAGCCTCATGCCCATAACTGCGCCACAGTGGGTCATAGAGGACCGGCCTCAGGGATCAACCAAAACCCAATAACCATTTTCAAATCATTCATAACACCCGAGATTGTGAGCATAATTGCTGCGAAACAAATCGGAAAGCCCAGTAGCTATGCCCTTTATGAAATGCACACAATTCTGACAAGATACCACAAACGTGGCATATTCGGTGCCAAAACACAGCCTGCAAATGAGTTGTGAGGCAGCAACGGTAACTCGATCTATAAGGCCACGATGTCTGCAAATTTTTTCAAAGTTATTTTGAAATATATTCGTTTCGATAACGGCAACACACGGCCCGCTCCGTTAATCGAAAGCAAATAGGCCGCCATCCACGACGTAGGGAATATGCTGATAAAAAATGTTGAAAGACTATATGTTCCGAGTGCACAGATAACAATCGATGAACAATTGTTCCCCTACCGAGGACGCACGCGCTTCACCCAATATATTCTTTTAAACTAAATAAAAATCTGGTGGATTTCTGATGCCAAGTCCAATTATCCTCTAAAAAGGTTGATGTATGTGGGAAAACAGTCAAATAAAGCGAGTGCGATTAATCAAGGCGAGAACGTTGTTATGCAATTAGTCCAAAAATACGCCGGTTCAGGACGAACAGTATATGCCAATAATTTTTTTTCGTCATTTGAAAAACAGTAGTTCTCGTCTTTACCGAACATTACAATTGCGCAGTCGACTTATCAAAACTATCGTAAAAGCCATTACAAATTCTCGATTAAAACATGTATAAATCCGGAGTGGACACCATGAATCAGATGGTTAGCAATTACACTTGTAAACGGGGCACAAACCGTTGGCTATTGGCTGTATTCTTTAACACGTTGGAAGTGACGGGTTTGGCTGCATTTGTCATACATGACAAATTGTGGCATCTTGAGAGAAACGATAGAAGACGTGTCTTTCTGATAGAATTGGCAGAACAATTGGTGGTCCCTCACATAGAGCAGAAAGCAACAAATCCCATTGTAAAAGGTTTTCAACACGTCAAACAGGCAATGGCGTCATTCGGTGTACAAATAAGCATTTCATTTATTTATTCATTTATTTAATACAAATTCTAAAATCAATTGTTCACCGTATATTCGCAGGTAGCAGCAGACCCACCAATAAATTATCAACTACCCATACCGTTTCTTCTTCAACTCGACCACCGTGTTATAAAAAAAACAAAACAACAACAAACACGTTTCCATTGCATTTATTGCAAGAAACGGGTGTGCCATCAACACTCTCATGCCATGTATTCATATCTAGAATGTCGTACTTGAAGTGTATTTTCTTACTTGATTTTAATAAACACATTTACACACATTTTTTGACACACCTGCCCTGTCTGTACCCATACAAAATACATATAGGTCTGCACAGACCTAGATGTTATAGTTAGCGCTAAAAAATCTCTGATCAACCTAGGGTTATTGGCGACTGCACTAAAAGAACAGTTCTTTCTTACATTACTAGAATATTTGGTTCTCTATGATTCTTTTCTCTTCTGAGCTCGTTCTACAGCGTATATATGTCAAAGGTCTTGATTAAAATGACGTTCTTAGCCTCGTTCTTGCTTCCCAATGAACTACATTAGTAGACGATTTGCTTTACATCTCTCAAGTACACATTTTCTAGGTTTGTTGAGTCTTGGCAAATAGAGTTTTACTACCTTAAAATCTCGAAATCAAAACTGGTCACAATAAAAATTCTGTCAATTCAAATACTTGATCTATGCGGCGCGCTTTTGTTAACTACTCCTGAGGTTATGAGCCTCTCCGGATTTTGGGTCCAACTTTTTTTTCTATTCTGACAGTGTTGGACTCTTTGTTATTTGATTTTAAAGTTGGCAACTTTTTTAACTTGTGTTGTACCTTCTCGTCTTTTGCTTCCAGTCATCAAACGATTTCCTTTTTTTCTAAAAATACAACGAACGTTTGCATGAATATTTCGTTTTTTCAAAGCGTTCAAGCTGGCAACCCAACAGTTGTCTCAGTTTATTGATGAGGAAAGTTTTTTAGAGTAAGCGGAAGGCTGGGTTTTTCTGCATTGCCGTCGTCTTCTTGACATCCTCAGGAAACTCATTTTTCTGCTCTTTTGTGTTCTTACTATAATGTCGTCTCTCTTTATTCTGGTCCTCAGACCGTTGGAGGTATATCACAATACTTCTAAATTATTTTGCTGTGCAGTCTTATGAAAAACGCATACGTATTAGAGTGAGAGACATCGTTTAAATCTACCCAAAGCTATAATAGAACAAATGGTAAGATAGAACTACGACACAACGCTAGATGATGTTCGCGTTATTCCAACATTACCGGAAAAATGAATCGTTTCACAATATGACATTTATCCCTGCTAGTGCGGCGAAAAGTGGGCGTTCCGAAAATAATTTTTATTATACAGGGTACAAACATCATACCAAAACACTTTTACCACCACAATCGTTTTAGAGTTAACACGTTGAAGCCAACAATAGTATCTTTACAGGCTGAACGCATTAATCCGCAAAGAACAATCATTGTAACCGGCGTAAATTATGCAGAACCTTTTATTGCCAAGGTTAATACTTTTCGTTCGTCTCGTACTACTGAAGGCTATCTGTGTTTGTTTGTCTGCATTGCGACTAAAGCTGTAAAACTTGAGTTTGCTTTGTTTTTATCTACAGAAACTATCTTTGCCTGTTTAGATAGGTTTATCGTGCGTCGGGTAATATCATCTTGCATTAGATCAAACTGTGATCGCAATTTTGTTAGCGTAGCATTCGTTTTGCGAACGTCTTTTACTTTGTATAATTAAATTGGTTTTTAATTCTCTGTATGCTCTTCATTTTGGAGGCCTTTGGGAAGCAGCTAATAATCTCGCTAAGCGTCCGTTATATCAAAAAAATGGTAACACGACTTTTACATTTGAAGAGTTTTGTACTATATTTTCTCAAATCTAAGCGGTATTAAATAGCCGTAATTGAATCCTGGTAATTTTCTTATTGGCGAGCGTTTGCTTTTATCTTTTTTTCTAAACGTTAATCACTTTACTTTCAAACAACGCTGGCGACATGAAAACAGCATTATACAATCCTTTGAGCGTCGCTGGTCTGCTAGATACTTGCATACCTAAACACTACTAAAATAATGGTCATAACTCCGGTTCTCAAGTAGTTGATTTAGTTCTAGTTCAGGATCCCAACCTACCGTTAATGTAATGGCTGGTAAGTGGAGTGACTCAGTTACATACAAGTCGTTATCTCACTCGGTCGCTTTCGCGGTTAGCTCCGCTTCCTGAACCCGATGCAACTGCTAATTCATTGAAACTTACAAAGTGCAATTTTGTTAATACTGAGCAATTTATTTTAATTAATTAATAAACTCGTTTACGTGTTGAAGTTTAAAATTATAAATCATAATTGCATGTTTTTTTTTGTAAACAGGTTTTCATGTATCTATTATAAATCTACAAAAAATTATGTAAATATTTTTTAAAAGCATATTTCTATTGCAAAATATTCGATTATGTTTAAAAACGTAAATACACATTTTTAAGATAATATGTTTAAAATAGATGCATAACTATCCGAAGCTTAGTAATACGCCATCGTATTTGTTGAACAAATGAAAAATAATTAAAAATAACTATTTTTTTTCTATTTTCTTCCATCTTCAGTAGGGGTAAATTTTATCCGTGTTCAACGTCATGAGGTTCTAAAAAGCAGAACCAACGTTATAGTAAAATATTAAAATAAATAAATAAATAAAAAAAAATAATCAAAAATTAAATAAAATGTAAACAACAAAACTGAAATTTAATTATATAATTATACAAACATTTTTATATGTAGTAATTGCAAAAACTCAAAAATGCTGGTTTTTTATTATCAAGAATATCTGTTGTAGACGAAGCTTTTGTAGAATGTCAGTTGTTTGCCTTACGCAATAGATCTCCAAAAAACATACGCAATAAAAAAATGTAAAACGTAATAATAATCTTATTCTATAGTAAAAAACATCAATTTTATAAAAAAATCTGTGCAAGTTGTTTTTAAGCGGTTTCCCCTGTTAACACAATAAAACGGAAAAGTAAATTAAAAATACATAAAATACCCAAGTTTACATATGTGTGTGTTTTTTTAATAACAAATAGACTTTAAACCTCTAATTTAAATGTACATATTTTACTTAAATATATCAAAAAAATTAATTAATTAAAAGGTTAATAACAAAGTTTTGACTAATGAAAACTTTGACTAAGCGAGACATTTAAAGATAATATTTATTTATGCTCTTATGTATATTAGGATAATATGTTAGATGTAATAACATTAATTAATATAAGAAGTAATTTGGATGTTTTTTTAAAGCTTATGGATTCCATTTAATTAAATTATGTTTGGAATTTTTGTCAAAGTTAAAGTTAAAGAAATTAGAAAAAGTATGAATTTTGTTTTTGTATATCTACATATTAAATCTATTATTTTTGTATTATATTTGTGATATTCTATCTCCGCGTAAGTTTTTGTTTGCATTTCTTTATTGATTCTTGTGTTTTATTTTGGGTTTATATTTTGTTTTATTTGTTTTTATTAAAGCGATATTCAGTGTGAGTTTTCCAATATTTAAGATTCCATAATTCAGAGGACTTAAGTATTACATTTTCTGATAATTCTGTAACAGTTCATTAAACAAATTAAATATTACTAAATTAAATATATATTAGATATAATTAATGGATAAAGTATTAATGTTTTGACACAATTTTAGTAACTTTAGCAACAAAAACTTACTTTATCTATTTATTTTTGTGTTGTAAATCACAAATACGAGTTACGTCAGAACTAATTCTATTAAACTAATGACAACTGTCATAATCACTCACTTGATTTTTAATTTGAAATTAACATCTTAAATTTAAAACTTGATTTAGTAACAGGTAAAATATTTTAAGAATTCTAGTAGTAAAAAAAATTGTATGTAGACCACGGTTGAGAAGATGATTATAACTTGCGCGACTTATATCTTTTGACGCTTTGTGTCTTGCAATATAATCTGTCACTTAGGTTATAATCACACATTTTTCAACTTAGATTTTGCAATCTATTATAAACTTGTCTTTATTATTAATTTATTTCAGTGCCGCTTGAAATGTTGTAGTGAGCAAATATATAAAGCGATCTTTCTGTGCACACACGCGAAAGGGTCAAAATTCTTTCATACTACTGCAGTTAAAGTACTTAAGCTGGGTGCACCGGTACGGACAATCAAAAAACACCGATGACATGTCAGATCGTAGAAAAACGAGCGCAACGTCCAGCAAACAGGACAAAGTGATCTTGCAGCTATTCAAGATTAACCTCACCGAAGGTACAGGTACTACCAGCTCAAACCCTATTTTGAGCGTGAGTTCAAATACAGTGTGCTGGGTTTACCTTGGAAAAAATATCAACGCAGAAAAAATTTACAAACGTGGCCTCTTAAAATCAGCCAACAACATGTTTGGATCCAATAACAAAACTTGTGTTTTACAAAAAAACAATGACTTGAAGTCGCCTTCGCAGAGCCTTAAAAAGAAAAATGATATTATTACAAAGAATTGGCCTTTTCATTCTTTTGATGAAAATATATAGATCATTATAAAAAGCAAGTTGTCAAGAAAACCTGTTTATAATTTGGAGCAGTTTTCAAAGGTTATTCAAAGATGTGGCGTTTTCTTCTTTTTATTGATTACGCCAAAAAGCTGGTCAAAAGCAACTCTAAAAGATGCTAAGCCATTTTCGACAACGGTGGAAATTTTACTGTTTATTAATTAAACGCATCTTTTATATATAAAAAAAAGAAACAAATATTTTAGTATTTAAAAAAATCGCGCTTCCTTAGTATACGATATAAGAACGTATATTCTGTTGTTACATGCTCTAAATTTAAATTGCGCTATCTTGTATATTTTTGGTAGACTTAAAGTTAGTCTTTTACTTCTCGACGCCATCTAACGAGTATCGTTCTTGTCACTTCCGTTCAAATCGTCTTGTTTTACTGTCATTTTTTTCACGTTGTGGTGTATAAAATATGCTTGCTTAAATTTAAAAAATATTTGTTTACACATTTACGTGTTGTAGCACTATGTATTTTGAAAACCGCTTTAATTAGATAATTTATTTAACGCAGAGTAAGCTTTTTTTATTCTTTTCAGATTAAATGTAATTTTCATGCCGATTTTTTAGCACCACGTGTTACCTCCAAATGTGGGTCAAAGTAATCTATTTATAAAAATTAAGCATTTTTTTGGTAGGTCAGGAACATTTGGAGCAATTGTAAAAATATTTTTTAAAAGCGAAGTATCGAACCAATAATTAACTCCCATACGATTTGTAAATGCGACTAAATTACTACGAGACATGGACGTTTAAATGTGTAAATGCGATTGATACCTTCACTACTACACATGGACGTTTAACACCACTTACACATGTCAACAGCATACGATGAACTTTTTACTTGTCACAAATGTAATCTTTTAGATTTTTTTTATAAGCCACTAGTTTAAAAAGATATTTAGTTAGCTTAATTACTTAAAATTAACACTCAATTTGAGTAAGTTCAATTTACTATATTTTCATAATTCTTATTTTATAAATAGTTACCAATGGAATAATTATAACGTTTAATATCAAGCACCCCACGCTTTTTTTACTCTGAATTACATTCTTTTGTTAAGAACTTATGTTTTGCTATAATTTTATTTTGAGGTTATTAATAATGATTGATTATTAGCCTTTTTATTGCTGTATCATAAGCTCTTCATAAGTAAGAATTATTTATACTTTTTAATTCGCTTTGCTATCAGAGCGTGTTTTAATTTTAATTTTTTAGTACTATTATTTATTTTCTAAGTTTTTAGTCTCAAAATGATATCAAAAGTATTTATAATCAAAAGCTTTGATTCTAAGATACCTTTCGTGTGACAATAAATTTATGTTTATTTCATTCATGTTTACGTAACCTTTGCATTTCATCTAACGCATCACTATTACTTAATAATTACTTACCAAAAAATTTCATTTTTTTGATGTTGACAATTTTTTATAATATATGCTATGTTCAGCGATCATTCTTTGCCACGCTCGCCGATTTGATTATATTTTTTTTATCAAAAAGGGAGTAACTTAGTAGTGCTCTCATTTCAATTTAGTCCAATTCTGATGATGAGATCCATGAGAAAATGATCAAATTCTCAAACTTACATCGTCATAACATTCTCTTGAACGATGTGCATTCTCAAAGTTTTCAGGGACTATAACCACTATTGTTAACACTACTAAAAAGAGAATAATAATATTTATTAAGAGACAAAAAGAACCGACTTAAAAAATGCATCAAATAAAATGCACTAAAAAGTATAAAATAATAGTTTAATTTATTTCCAATTGAACAACAAAATTTTTATTTACATAAAATTAGTTTTTGAAGTAGATGCCAATCACATTTGAGTTAAATCTGCTACAATTGCCAAAGGTAATGTTAAAAATTTTTTACTTTGTAGTTCAGTCGGTTCTTTTTTTTTGTTAATTTTTTTAAAATGATAAACTGCACTAGAAAAATGCTGTATAAAATTACGTTTTGCAGTTTTATCTGCTTGATTTAGTTCTAAATTTAATGTAGGCTTTCCGAGAGATTTTATTTCAACAATTTTTTAACGACATTCTGACGAATTCATTTTTAAAAATAAATTTTAAAATATTTTTTGCATTTTTTGAAAATTACGTACGACAAATATACCGTTTCACTTTCTACCAAACATTCAGTACTGAACCGCAGGCTATAACAGCGCAAGCTTTTTTGCACGTTAAATCTGTATATAAAAATCTTGTAGTGAGGGTCGTCACTTTACGATGCTACGCTACATTTAGAACATAGGTTCCAATAATTGTAGCCAGAAGATAAAGAAATACCTATTTAATTTACGTTGCTTTGAACGACGACCATTTTAAATTAATCTTTTAGAGTAATAAAAAGTCGATGATACCTGTATCTTATAAATCTGTTTAAATATTTTAGTTTATAATAATTTGTGTGTGTGTTTTCTTTTGTTTTAATGAACGTTTGGGATGCTCGCGCCCTAGAGCCCTTATGAACCAGCCGCCAGTAGATGTCTGCAATCAAGTCTTTGTAAAGATTAAAAATCTCTGCTAGATAAACCGGACAGACATGAAAACAAACCACATTAAGTTCTTTAAACCTAAGCAATCTCACTATTCACTTAAACAGAATCCCAATCGATATTTCCTACCAGAAACATTATCTGTTCGTCACTTATATAAATTATTTTTGAAGGAATATAGAATACAAATTTCTTATAAAATTTATTGGACCATTTTTCATAAAAAAAAGTTAATATAAAACTTGACTTACCAAGAACTGACACTTGCTCAGTTAGCTATTAATTCATTCAAAAATTGTCTGCAGAAAAAAACGGTGAAGTTTTTCGCAAGTTTTTATGATTTAAAAACACAATTGAGAGCTCAGGCAGAAAAAGCGATAGTAGTAAGTTTCGATTTTATACAAAATTTGTAGCTTTTTCATATAAAGGACAATCTAGCTTTCCGATGTAGGCAACTGTGGTACTATGTTTTTGGAATCCATAATCTTGTAGATCATTTGCTAAAAAGGGTCATAATAAAGTTACATCTATGTTATTTTATTATTTTACAAAAGTCGTTGATATTACTTTTCGAAACGTAGTGGCGACGATAGGTAAGCCTGTCAGAATAAGAATTACGTCATGATGCATTTTATGTACATACAAGTTTACCGATTAAAGTTGTTTGATAACATTACTTACATATTTCTTATTCGGGGACATTCGTTTCTTCCGAACGATCAAGACTTGTCTATAATTTCTAAAATAACATTGGTAGATATGGCAAAAATACTAGAGTAATGGGATAAAATAATTAGTACGTGTAGAAAGAATCCGTCACCATTTAGTTTAGTCAAAGTGCAACAGGCCGACATTTTTAATTTTTTTTACTTGTGCCCATGTACAGGATCCCAATTCCCACAAATCAAAACATATATTGATGTTCTTTTCGAGCAAATGGTTAGCAACGCTATACTTATCTACTTTTCTGTATTTAACGTAATTAAAGGCTCTCTAATCGGTCTCTTGGTTTGTCCTACATATCTTTGATCGCAGTATTAACAGTTTATTTTATATATTTATGATTTATCTTTAGAAAATTAAAGTTTGCAGATTTATGCTTGTCGCTTTTTGGTACATGTCAAATTAGAGTTTACCGTTCTTTCTCGAAACAAGAGTATCAAAAAAGGGCGATTTTTCATTAATTTCTATTTCTATAGGTAAATTTCATGGTAAGAGTTTAATTTATTCAGAAATTCTGTAGGATTGCATATCTTGGTGTCTATTATTGCAAAAATGTCGTTCACGTAGCGCAGCCACACAAGAAAAATAGTCCAATTCGCGTTTTAAGTCGCTTTTGAATTTGCTCATGATTATATAAATAAACGGACATAGGCTGTTACCTATTGCTGTTCCATCTTCTTGTTTATAAAATTTTCTGTTAATTTGAAAGAAAGTATATACCGAAAAACGATAAGCACTAAAAGATTTGTGACAAGTGATTCCAATTACTATATACAACATAAACTTGCAAATTTTAATTGTTCTGTCTATAGAGTACTAAATTTTCTATTGAGCAAACAACATTTTTAAACAGAACTTTTTACAATAAAAGAAATTGCTGTATACAGTAGATTTTTAAAGAAAGTTGTGTCAAACATTATTTAAAATTAGAAACACAAATGACTCTTGAAAAACATTACTACTTTAGATCATAATAAAAAAGATACACAAAAATGTGTTAAATTAGCTAATTATTCTTATCTAGAATATTCACAAAGTGTGACTTCAAAATAGTTGTCAGTTTCGAAAATAGCCTACAAAGTTATTTAGGAAACTCGAAAAATCCAGTTAACGCTAAGAATAAATCAGGAATATATAAAATAAAAAATCAAAACTGCGATCAAATATATGTAGGACAAACCAAAGGACAGATTAAAGTTTAATTTGAAAGCATTTGGCTCACATTAAATACAGAAACGTAGATAAGTTTAACGTTGTCAACCATATGCTCCAAAAGACATCAAGTAAACGATTTAGGTTTAATCAAACAAGTTAATAAGAGAAACAAATCGCATGCATATGAAAGCCTGGAAATTATAAACCATAAAAAATAATAATTGAGGACCTTTAAATTCCTTCGAACTTTCAAACTTATATCACTGATCATGTGCATAAAACGCACTTAGTTATAGCATAAATAGAATAATTTTAATTTAATGTATAAATGTACCCCTACCGTTGATGATGCTAGTACAACTATCGAAACGCGCACTGTGTTTTTTTAAAAGTTAATAACAACGTTTATAGGTCGTGTTTGTATTTTTAATAATTTTGCGTAAAATAAAAATTACGTTTAATTTTTTTAATGTTCATTAAGTCTGTTTTTGTCAGTTTCTCTATTAGATAGTGTTAGTCTAACACTAATTTTATGTTTCTAGTTTACATTTATGTGTTTTCTGTGATTTCTATAATTGCGTGCACAATTTTGATTTTTTGTTCCTAATTAATTAATACTTATAAAAACAATTATAACTAATCCACTTAATACATAACATTTAATGTAAATGCTTATTTTATAAAAGTTTGCACACAACAGAGACGTGAAACGAATTTTGAAAAGCAGCAATAAAACTTGCGTAATAAGAAAAACTTTTATTCAACAAACATTTATGACAACAAAACACGTAATTAATAATAGCAGACTTACTGCTCTCTAAATTGAATTACGTAATTAACAATAACTCATTAACCACTTCTAATTATTTCATTAAATATTTGATAATTAAACAAAATGAGTATTTGCACAGTTTCGTTTTGTGGTTAGTGTCAAGAAAAAGATCATTAATATTAAACTCGAAACAAGTATTTAACAAAGTTTTGTATTGTTAAATGTTTTAAACTAGAGCAAAACTCGTTGTTGAAAAGATTTTTAAGTTAAGTGAGAAACTGCTTGTAGAGAAAAAAAAAGAGAGAAACGTTAAAAAATGGTTTTTTCTTCTTGTAATTGAGTTTTTGTGTTATGAAATTTTAAAGTAACCAAAATAGATTTAACAATTTAAATCACATTTATTTTATTTAAAAAAAATATTTTTTTTACATTTAAGTTTTTAATTTTTTTGTTAATTCAGTTAATAAACGCACCACTAGAGATTGTATTATTACTTAATTTGTTTTATTTGTTCCCAAAATTACGTTATGATATTTATCGTCAAGCATTTGGTATAAAAATGGCTTGTCATTTATCACCTATTATCGCTAATTTGGTAATGAAAAAAATTGAAGATAATTAATGTAAATGTGGCTTTTAAATAACGTAAACGTAGATAATTGTATTTTATTTATGTTTTTTTCAAGCCAACATGACTGTAAACCTTTTTAACAGTAATAATAAACCACAATTTATTATTGAACAAAAAAAACAATTTAAATAATTTTTAACATGTAAATACATATATTTTATTATTACTAATTGGCTTGCTAAACATATATGGGCAAAATAAATAAACTTTAAGTTTAATGTTACAAAACAATGCAGTGTTATTAATAGTTAAATAGAACGGATCATAAAGATACCATAAAATAGTTATTTGTATCACTAGTATAGAAAGTGTTATTTTGCGAGTATGAGCATATTTGTAGGCCGAGGTGAAGCCGAGGTCTACAAAATGCGAATACTCCTAAAATACTCTTAGGACGTGTAATATACAACATTTTTTGTGCTAATTTTTATAGCATGAATTTGTTAAAAACAGTTATTTAAGTATGAATTTTTAATAAAATTTAATAACTTGTGTTGATAAAACTGAAACTTGTAATGACGATATTCAATTGTTTTTTTAAATTAATTTGACAATTACATATTACAATTTAACTTATATGAAAATTATTTTATTGTAGTTTTTAGCAATTGTAAGATATAAGCAAATTTATGATATTTATTTAAAAACAATTTTGTTAGTGTTATTCCAAACAATAACACAGATAATGGTGAACGTTAATAAATTTGACAGAATGACGGATGACGTTTAATTAATTAATGCTTATTAGTGCCAACTTTTGGTTATAAAATTTGATTACAGTTTACCGGCCTAGATGGGAAAAGTAAAATTTCCGGCCGATTATGATGCCTGTAAAATACGTCAAAACGGACGGAAGCACAAAAATAGTTATTTGTACTACAAGTGGCGGTAAGTGAACTTTTTTTATTTGAGATTAAAAATAATAATATGTACTAAATATTTTGGTATATAATACTAATTATCTATAATAAAAAAATTACTGCCATAATCGAGTTTACTGATTGATTAGTTGCTGTGGCTACGACGCTTGTAAACAAACAAATTCAGTATACATTTTTTTTTATCATAAATCCATTTTATAAACAATGAGTGATTCGGACGAGGTTGAAAATTTTTCTGAAATTAGAAGTAGTGCTAATGTCAAAGGCTCGATATGAGTGAACATATACATGTTTTAAGAATAGCGCAATTCAAAAATTGGTAAGAAAATTAATGAAACCGTGCTTTTGGGGTATTTTAACAACACGGCAGCGAACCTAAAGTCTCCAACTATCTTGTGGAGTGAATATTCAATGTTAAAATTAACGTTTTGTGCTAATAAAAATGTGGACATTTCAAAACTCAAGCACGTATACGTATCTATATAAGATTTTAATTTTGCTAAATGTATCCTACCAATTTATAGGTCATCTCATTTCTCAAGAGAAAAAATTATTGGTATATTCCTAAGAAGGCTAACATTTTTACTAAGGAAGAGGTAACGAGGTTTCTGTGTGATGTTTCGGACCACGCATTTCTTTTGATGAAAGTTGCGATGGTTTTGGGGGTCGCCGGTGCTCGCCGGACCGATGAACTTTATAATTTGAATTACGAGGACGGTAAAATTAAACCGTACCTAGGGATTATTAAAATTCTGTAATCCAAGAACAAAATCCTTCGATCATTTTTGGTAACTGGTTGCAGTGAAACGGTTAGTTAGTTCAACCCTTGTATACTATATACATTATAGTTAGACAATCACTGTGCTAAAATTAGAAACATTAATTTAGACACAAAACGCTAGCAGTTTTGGATGCAAACGCAAAATTGACATGTCTGGCGCTGCTTTTATTGATATTACAAATTTCTAAGTTACAGATCAGTATATTCACTTACAGTAATCTATAAAAATACAGTTTCAGAGATTTGGAAAAGACATACGTTCTTTTTATTACATGTAAAATAACCTTGAAATAAAATTATGTCTATGCACGATAACACTTATGTTATGAAATTCGGTATACGTAAACAACTGATAGAAGACAATTTTATAATCGAACGTACAGTTTCTAATTTGTATATATTTTTTTATAGTATTCGAGCGTACAAAACAATAAAATAAACTACCAAATTTACAAAATTTCTATTCAAATTTGATATAAATTAGATTAAAGTTAACTAGTTAATGAATACACATGCTGATAAAAAATTATAAAAGATATATTAATAACGAAATGACAAAGAAGTTTATGAATTTGGTTGGTCAGGCATGTTTAGCTAAGGATGGTCCTTTTATATCAATAAACAGAAATATTTTACATGTTTCTGTTTGTTCCATAATAAAAACACATCTCGGATCTAGTAATGCTGGTATCATTTTTTGCTGAATGCATGCGTTTTTAACTATGCAGTTCACGCCGCTTAATAGAATCACATTGGGACTTGAGGTTTTTGATAACAATAACCGAATTATAACAATATCCAAATTTCAGAAAAAATGCTTATTTGTTAAAAAAACAGTAAATACATGCAGCGTATATGTGATTAACTGGTTGTCAATTTAGAAAGTGAAATCAAAGCGTCAATACAAGAAACATACAAGCAAAAAAATTTTTATAAAGCGTTTAAAGAAAGCAGCATATTGAACCAACGGATTTGTAGCATTAAACAGTTTGTTGACACCGTTAATAAAAAGAAATCAAAAATAACGTGATCATGTTCATGTTCATGTTCATCGTGTGTTCATTTACTGTTTTAAGAACTGCACAATTCTTAGAATGCAAGCTTTTGCGGTTTAATGTAGCACCGTATTGATTACGGGAACGTAAAGGACACTATGTTACGTACGAAATTTTCATTACGGAATACCCTGTAGATGAATTAAAATTAGATTCCGGTTTTGACGCCCTCTACCGATCTTTTCTCGTGTCTGTCATTTGACGAAATAATCGTGAAGCTGTCAACTACAGTAACGGGCCGGTGCCGAGGTTTTCGAATTTATTCTTAAATTTTTAAGAACATCACGTGTGATGAACATAAATTTATAAGGCGATTGCGAATTTATTACGATTCTTTCGGCACAGGGTAAGATATTTTTGTCTTAATTCTATTAAGGGTCCTTCGTAATTTCTATATTCTTGTGATAGCCGGTTCCTACCACGTTGTCCGCCATTGTGGATTTCAAGCAGCAATTAGGATGCATAAGTACCATTAATGAATAGTACTACCGAGCATATAAGCTGTTGTGAGGGCCTGCTATTTAAGTAACATCGAGGTCTCATCGAACGTTACGTCGTGGATGCTGATTTGGAAATAGAAGTCGATTGTGTTATCACCCACCTGTTCTAAATTACTACTTACATTATTCGATACACTGGGGTTCTATATAATGCTTAATGAAGAAGTCGATTGTGTTATCAGCCACCTGCTCTAAATTGCTACTTACAGTATTCGATACACCGGGTTTTTTATACAATACTTAATGGATTATTAATACTAATTTTTTTTAGCTTATTATTCTTTGTGAGTTGGTGTGTGACACGATTTGCGTTTAAATAATTATTACAGGCCACTGGAGGGAGAAAACGTTTTTTTCACGATAGTGGAAACTGGACTTCGGGTGAGTTGATTTAATTAATTTTTTTGGTATATCGTTGTCACGAAAATTACTCACAGAATTTTGATTCATATTAACGATCGTAAATTTATGTATTGCTTATCTACCAATAAGGTAACTGTAATCATTCACTTTACTGTATCGCATGCTGTGTGTGGGTGAAGAATATTTACTTCGACTTAATTTAAATGTGTATTGTGTGTTGCCGATAATGCGGACATTCATATACTAAATCTTCGATATGATCCTGTAAATCTTATGTGTTGCGAAATCAAAGTTTGCTACACTTGTTAATGATTATTGTTAGTTCTTCTAGTATTTATGATTTGGGAATTCAGTGTATAGCGATCAATCTGCTACTCTAATAATTTAAAGCTGTGATATTTGTTAATTATATGTAAAAGTCTTCCAAGTATGGATGAGTGTAAAAAGTTCATATATTCTTGTTAATGTTTGCCATTCACACCTTAAAGTGATTAAAATCGTTAAGCTCTCTTGTTTATTTTCTCTCTCCTGTGGTAATCGTTACCTAGTAACTAATTTGGGCTACTCGAACAGCAGAGTATAAGGATTACAAACCTTCAATTGGGTTACAAGTTTGGACCGTCTGTCGTGAGCGAGACAGAAGTGTTACTTTGGATCAGCTCTGGCGCCCTTAAGCATATTTCCTGTGAACCTCCCCTACCTCCAACTATTGTGAGTTGGCCGTGCAAGGTTCGTAAAACCAAAAGCTTGTAACAACTATCACCAGCGAATAATACTCGAATCACTAGAAATAATGAAAAATCCTAACAACTTCAACCGTGAGGATAGATACAGATTAAGCAACACATAGAAATATACGCTGCGTGAAAAGCATGCAAGAAGTCACCAGACGTCTATGAACGCAAATCAACAGACTAGAACGAACACGGATCAGCAAAGCGGAGCCAAAAGACTGTATATAACGAGGAACGCAAGACGATAACATTAGTCTTTAGAAATCTTCTGAAGAAGCTGAAAACATGATGAAAAACGTTAAGTGAAAGTTTTGTGACGCGGCAACCCCCGAAAAACAGTACCACATTACACAAGTCTTCTCAAAAATCTGCTGACACTAAATCACAATAAAATAATCACATAAAACATAGTTAATTTAATCTGTTAGTCTAAGAAAGCACGTGTTTTCTAAGTTAATTCTCGATGATAACGTATTTACGAATGTTGAATTAATGTCCGTTTCGTAAATCAGTCAAATTATTTAAATAAATAACACTGCAAAAATAATATAAATATGCAAAACAACTATTTTTAGAGTACAATAATAACTCACTCTATTCAAGCGTATTGTGAAAATTCAGCTCAATAATGTATACAAAATAAGTTATTGATCATGTATAGAAACAAACGGGAGAATAAATTGATAACATAAACCGAAGTTATGATTACTATAAGCGGCGTTTTTTCTATGCGGTAGCATACGTCCGGATTGTTACTTTAGTAAAGTGATAACATTACCCAATTGAAAACATTATCCGTGATTCCGATAAGCGGCGAGCGCTGTAATAGTAATTCATACCAAAATTTAAATCATTAATTTGGTTCTGAAGTTCGATTCTTTGAAGCATCGCCCTGTATTAATTGTTAAAGATACATTTAAAGTGCTAATAAGCTTGTATATGTGTCTTTTGAGTAGTATAAAATTAAAAAAAAAAATTAAATTAGCACTTCGCTGGCTTCCGGCTTGGAAACTAAATTAAACAAAGTATATAAAACAAACCACTCAACCGATTATAATTTTATAAAAACGTTTGCAAGATTTTATTCATTCTATATTTAGTTTTAGACAGAAATTAAAATGTACGAATTATTTTTGCAAACTGAGAGATTTAAGAATCAAAGCAAGTTAACTGGTAAAACATTGATTTGCACGTATGTCGAAACTAATAGCGTGTGTAAATAGCTTACTTGTACCGCCATCGTTTGCAATTTTTGAATAACAAAAAACGGTTTGAGGCTTTGCATTTAATTATTACATTGTTTAACTATAATGTATATAAACAAGGGTTCAACATTCTGGAAAAATACATGAAGTTGCGTCTCACTAATAGCAAAGAAAGTAAATTCTTTTTACGTTATGGTAAATGTGTACGGCAAGTAGTAGGCAAGCATACTATACGAGCCACAGCTTTAGGAGAACTTCTATTACTCTTTTGACTAACAGCGGACCCTTTCTTTATAAATACACGCATGGTGGGAATTGAACACCGTTGTAAAGAGGTACGTTGGAAATTCTTTAACACATACAGTCCACGCGGGAAACAGGATTTCCTACGGCGGAACCGTTGAAAATTCTAGTAATAATAGTACCACTAACGAAAATACAGTTGATATAGTTAATAACGTTATTTCTGTTACGAACAAGAAAGAAAATTATGTTAAATAATTTGTAAACATACCCTCAATTAACATTCAAGAGTGTTCCAACTGTAGTATTAATATTAATATTAATGAATACATGCGTTCTTTATTTAGGTATACATGACAAGTGTGCATAGGCGGAAAGTGTCCCCCGGGGTAAATCGTTTTTTCACTCTTTGGATAGCATTTGTTTATGTATCGAAGTAAAGGTTTTACTTTCCATTACTGTTGTGTTTTTGTCAAAGTATAACGTTGATTTACTAAGGTGGTAGTAAGAAAAATATGTGCAGTCAAAAACATTATTAAAAGAAACTGGTGTGGTCACCACACGACTTTCCTATAAATAATAATGAAAGAATGCCTACATACTTTTTTTAAGGTTACGTTGTCATAAAAACACTTTGAAGTAATATGTACACGTTTGTATTAACTTCCTAGCATGCTATAACTTCTAGAATTTTTTCTCCTCGATTTCATTAAGATATAACCGAAATATGGCAGATTGAGCTTATGTTGTCTTATCGACTAACCCCTATAAATGTGCGCCTCGATATTGCTTTCCTCTTTAGTAAATCAGTAAACATTATTATTTTTAACGTATCTTGTTGGAATTTTGTTCTAAAAAAAATTGTCGCAGGCAGGATTCGAACCTATGTTATATTTGTGAATTCATTTTAAATTATAAACAAAATATCTAATAAACTGTTAATAGTAGAAAATTTATTTGGATAAAATATTAGGAAAAATTATTTCTATAACAAATTGTAAATATAATTCGAATAATTTACATACGTACAAAATTACACTTCCGATTTTTTTATCAGACCCATCCTTTGATAGAACTGAGGAAATATAAAAAACCAGCTCCGTCCCAAATTTCAAGGAAAGTAAAAATTAAAATTGATTTATAGATAAATATATTAAAAAATAAGAAAAAAACATAAAAAAATTAACAGTGGAAAAATTATAGAAACGTATTAAAAAAATTTTAATAAAAAAAGATAAAGATGTACGTATCATATTAAAAATTATAGTACACATGAACATCTTAATATATAAAACAAAGTCGGGTTTGTTCGAACACTTATAACTCGAGAACGGCTGGACCGATTTTTATGGTTTTTGATTTGTTGGATTTGTTTCCGTCCCGAATAGCAGAATAACTATTAAAATCGTAGATTTCGTACTGTCAAACATTTAATGTTCATCCAGTCGATACAGTAAACTGTCCCTTCAAATTAAAGAACGTATCTAGAATAGTGTCAGTTGAAAGAGGATTGAGGTATTTATTGGTTGTCAAATATCAGTTTTACGTCGCTAAAGTTGTCTGTGATTTGTTTTGTAAGAATCATTATAAATTTGTTAAGATACCGCGACCAAGAAGATCTAATCTTTTCCAACAGAGCCGTAATGCAATTTGGCTACTGAACATTGCGAATCAATTAACTGACGAAGAACGACAAATTGCACGAAAAGAGCGCCGCGTTGGTATGGCACAAAGTAGGGCCATACTTCGTGCTTCTCAAACCCAAGCGCATGCCAAACGATGATTACAAAGTGATGATCAGAGCGGATAAACGACTAGATGGAACACATGATAAAGTTGCAATCCTTATTGTTGGTGAAAACTTGGAAACACGCGATATTGTATTTACACGTCGCAATACTGGGCAACTAAAAAACATATATAAAACACACCGTTTATATGACACGTTGCAATACCCGCTAATGTTTTGGCAAGGAGACGATCGATATCATTTTAATATCAAGATTATTAATCCATTAAATGTTGTACTTTTATATTTTTTTTGTGTTATCCTAGTAAAGTACTGAACTTAATATTTATTTTATATTCATTCTATTACTTACTTTCATAAAATCATAAATTTAGTTCAGCTATGTAACACGACATTCATTGACTGTTAGGTGGTACGAAGTTCGCCGGGTCAGCTAGTATAAAATAATTAAATAATTATTATTGCTGTATAAAAACAAATGTTTAAATTATTACTACCAATATACAAAAAAAACACAAATAGTAATAAAAACAAAGCACTAGCAGATACTTATTCTTGCTTTGATAATTTTTTAGAATCAGTTTTTTTGAAAATTAAAAAATCACCAGAATAACAAAAAGATTTTTTTAT